>NIPS01000038.1:1013681-1606517 GCA_002215975.1 Dryadomyces quercus-mongolicae
GCCAATGCGGCACTAAGCAAACGCCGGAGAGCCAGAAAGACACGTGTACGACTTGGAGGATCTCTTACGGTTCAAGAAGGACATGATTTGCTAGATGAAAAGGGCGTAGAGGAGCAAATACAGCAAGAAATACAAGCAAGGGGTGGTCGGCAGAGGAGGGCCGAGCCAGGCGGACGGCGCTGTGGCACATGCGGTGAGAGAGGGCACAATGCGCGCACTTGTCAGAAGGAAGTAGAAATGTCTGATGTATACAGTTCCGAATAGTTTGAATTGATTTTAATTGTTATGGTTGTGTAATAATGCTTTCTTGTTGTGAGAGTTGTAGGAAGTGATCCACTCGCTTGTCTGATCCACTCGCTTATCAACTACGTTAGTAATAGAGATATCAATAGCGACATTAATAACAAGAACAGTATCGATACTAATAGCGACACTAATAGGAACAGCAATACCAGTAGCATACGGAGCACGGAGTAGCGATAACAGTATAGGGGGCTTTATAAAATTACAGGGCATAAGACTTGCTTAGTAAATGGTAGACTCACATCATGTAGCTTTTTTCTTATCAGCAGATTACGGTGCAAATAGCAACTGTTGAACCTAGTAGTGCAATTGTGCTTAGTATTAAAAGGGAAGAAACTAGTGGCGCCCGATCGGGTTCAGGGATATGCCCTGACCGTGCCTAATGCACAGTGCATCTATATACACTGTCTATCTACACTGGGTTTGTGCCTCAGGCACCACGGAAGAAACTAAAAGCGGGGCGACGGGGCGAATATCTCAGCAGCAACTCTCTTTATCTGCACCATGTGCCCTCCGAGTCTATGGTTGCTGATGGACTCACCAAGGCCTACAAGCCCCACTGCCTGCACTAGATAGCTTCATTATATTGATCATCCTTCATCCTTCACAGGTTTTGAGCCTTCACTTTCGCAATTGTCCCATTGTCATCAAAAGAAGCATCAAATCCATCAAAACGACATCACCACGATGTTCTCCATTCTTCACTGATCATTACAGTACAACTTCCGTCACGTTTTGACACCATTTCACTGAGATACCTTCCCTCTACTCTTCATCCGTGTAAAATTTTCACCCACCTTCACCATGGAGCATACCGTAAAGGGTCTCGTTTTACGAGTCCCTATGCTCACCGAAAACAATATTCATCAAAAACACAGTTTCTGTCGTGTGGATGTCTAGCATCGCGTAGGCCTTTCATCCGATACTTCTAGCTGTACAGTGAGGCCAGCAGGATGGGTTGACCAGTGCGTAGTCTCCTGATTTATCTTCATATATGCCACCCCGAGCGCTACTCAGGACTTTGCTAGCCGCCTGCTGCATAATGCTCACACTCCACCGACGGATCTGACCGGACGGACCACCCGCTATTCGCCACGGTGCACGAGGAGATCAATGCGGCCTGCAGCCACAATACGCCACCATCGGGAAGCCTAAGATCATCCGACCAGCAACAGGTAGCCGTAAGGGGGGAAGAAGAGGGAAAGAAGGTAGTAGTTATTATGTTTTGTGGTCGGATCATATCCCGGTAGAGATTCAATATTGTCCTAATTTGACACTAAAACATAAATGAACCCATCCCCCGCTTTAGAAACCCGGCAGCCTCCAGTTCAAGCGATCGCTGGCTAATACACAGATCTCAGGTGGCTATGAACCCCGCACAGCCCAGCAACGGACTTTCAGACCGATATTCATGGACATGCCCACTTCAGCCGAGGGTGGAGCCGATCCGGTGATGATGTTGTGACGTGGAGCCGAGTGATGATGTTTGGAGGCGTTCCGAGGACAAGGATGAAGGAAATATGAATGGAACATCGAGCTGTGTGAAAAGATATAAATGTAGAAGGTTGTTGAAGGCTTTGCTTTCGTCTGGTGCCGACAAAGTTGTCACACTTGTAACAATTCGTCATCATGCTTCTCTCTGGTCTTTTTACAACGCTTCGCCTGTCTTTGGGCCTCGCAGGAGCGCTGTCCACGATGGGCGTGGCATCACGGTCTGTGCCCGTTGCCGCTGCTGCCGCTGCCTTGGCTGAGCGGAGTGCTTCGGACACATCAGGCAGCAGCTGTGATCGGACATGCTTGACAAACATGGTTGCCCTCATCCTGGATTCTATGGTGGCCCACGACCCATACTCGCTGCCGGTGGCTTTCAACTACAAAGCCACGGAAAATTCGCACCCAGCAGCGCTGAGCATGATGACTGCGTGGCGCACCATCACCAAGACGGGCAAGCCCAACCTGCTGGCAGCTGACACGACGCTGGGCACGGCATACTTTGCCTTGGACATTAGTGAAGGCAACGACGAGGTGCCGAATGTGTTGCGTGGCCGTGTCAAGGTAGTGGACCAGCACATTACAGAGCTGGAGCTGTTTGTCAACCGGTTCCGCGGCGACCACGGCTTCTCTTTTTCAGCCGACGAACTGCCAACAAACTACCGAAAAGTCATGGAGCCGCCAGCCAATCGTACCAAGGCGAGCCGGGAAACGCTGGTGCAACTCAGCGAGGCCCTCTTTGCCGAGACCAGCAACTTTTCGGTTACCATCGGGGACGACTGCTATTTTACCGAGGTTGGCTGGAATGTCATTGACCCCGGGGCCAACTCGACCGGCTCGCTCACACCGCTCGGCTGTTCCTGGCCCGCGGCTCACCCAACCGACGACAAGGCACGGACGAGCCTCGTGATCGACGAGGAGTATGGCCTCGTCGTGACCAGTGGCAACATTCCCGGCATCGTCTTTCCGTACGGGAACATCTCGGCCTTCATTCCGGACCACATGACAGAGGCACAGGAAGCACAGTGGCTGTGGATGGAGCAGATGACAACGCTGGGGGTTTTGCCTATGCTGACGCCCACGGCAGCCACCGGGGAGACGCTCGAGGTGCTGCAGTATTACAACGACGAGCTGCAGGCCATGCAGATCAATGTGTACCTCAGCGGACCCAATATGACGTCACCATGGTTGTAAGCAATGGTTTATTGGATGGAAACTGCAATTTATTCATTTGCAAAGATAATCTATAAAACGACTTTCATCCGTCCTAGCAGATGGAACAACGCCATTTCCTTATTAAGCTTTGTATTTACATGCGTACAAGCTATACATATTCAAGACAACTCCAGACAACTTATTCCTTCTTCTCAGCAGGAATAGGCGGCGGCGTGTAGGCCTCGTCCTTGTCGCTCGACAGGACGCCGTGCTCGACCACAGACTCCGTAACGACGTGCGGCTCCTCGCGCCAAAAGTCCTTCTTGCCCTTGGTCAGGCGCACAAGCCAAGGAGGGAAGAAACCACCCGGCAGACGGTACGTCCAGGGCTCCTTGTGCTCCTTGCCCTGAGGCCGCAGGCGGCCACCCGAGGCCTTCTCGATGAGCCACACGGTCACGTTGATGACCATGTAGCTGCAGACGCCACCGATGAGACCGTTGGCAATGGAGTAGGTGAAGGGCATCAGGACAATGCACAGGAACGCGGGAATAGCGTCGCCCATGTACTTCCAGTTGATATCGGTAACGGACTTGATCATCATGGAGCCGACGAGAATCAACACGCAGCCGGTGGCCCAGGGAGGAATAGAGGCGAAGATGGGTGCGAAGAAGATGGAGATGAAGAAGCAGATGCCCGTCACCATGGCCGTGATGCCCGTCTTTCCGCCCTCGGAAATGCCGGCACCCGACTCAATGAAAGCGGTCACGGGAGAGTTGCCCATGATGGAACCAATGGAAATGCCGACAGCATCGACCATGTAGGCCACCGAGGAGCCCTCAAAGTCCTGCGTGACGGGGTCGACCATGTCGGCGAACCGGGCCATGGAGTACAGCGTGCCCGTGCAGTCGAGGATGTCGACGTACAGGAAAGTAATGAGGGCGAGACCGAACTGGCGGCCGTACTCGGAAATGTTCCAGGCCTGGACGTTGAGGATGCGGGAGATCTTGTGGAAGCTCACCACTTGCTTGAAAAAGGCAAACAGGTCGTCGCCCTCGGCGGTGTAGGGGAAGTAGGTAATGGCAGACGTGCGGGGCCACGAGATTATGCTGACGAGGGCAATGCCGAAGATGATGGCGCCCTTGACGCGGTACATCATCAGGATGACCGTCAGGATACCGCCGCAGAAGATGCCCACCCACATGGCCGGGTTGCGCATCTTGGTCGACTCCGAGCACTGGCCATCCTCGTCCAGCAGAGACTCAATGCAGCCGGCCAGAGCCAGGGGAGTCGACGAGGCACCGACCGTCAGACCAATGCCTTCGCTGTAGGTCAGACCGATGAGCGTCAGGAAGAGACCGATACCAGCGCTAGTAGCCAGCTTGAGCGAGGCAGGAATGGCGCGAGCGAGCCATTGCCGCATGCCGAAGAGGGCCAGAGCAAAGAAGATCCAGCCTTCGACGAAGATGGCCGTCAGGGCGATTTCGTAGGGCACGCTGCCGGTGCCGTGGTAACCGACGACGGTGTAGGCGAAGTAGGCATTGAGGCCCATTCCAGGAGCGAGAGAGACAGGCCTGGGGGTTAGCGAAAGAAAAGAGAAAAAAAGAAAGAAAAAAAAAGAGTGTGAACGTACAGGTTGGCAAAGAGACCCATGCAGAAAGAAGAGAGAGCGGCGATGGCGGCAGTGGACGTGACCAGATCTCTCTTGACCTCGTTCACGCAAAGCGCATATTCAGTGTTGGTCGAGCAGGAAATGTCCTCGGCATCGGTACAGACACAGGTGCCACCGGAATCCGAGACCACAGACGCGTTGACGGCGATCACATAGGCCATGGCAAAGAAGGCTGCCAGACCGGCGCGGATTTCCGTGAAGAAATGCGATCCCTTGCGTTCTTTCGGCTGCACCCAAACGTCAGTCTTCGTCATGGCAGAGCGTCTCCGTTTTCATGCATCACTCACGTGTCCGCTGCCTTCCAGACGGAACCACCTGCCCACCGGTGAGGCGGCAACCTTTGCGTTTGCAGTATGCACCCAACCCATCTTGCGTCCTGTTGGGGAATGTCTGATTTTTTTTGGTAGGGGCTCTCGTTTTCTTTTCGAGATGGGAGCAATGTCGTCTGCACTTTCAGAGCCTCGACGAGGGGTGGACAGGCAACCTTTAAAGAAGCTGCTTCTTTGTGGGAGCTGAAATTTAACCGTCTGGTGTTGCGATCTGGATCTGCCCGGCGACCGCGAGAACTCTTATCTTTTGATTCTTGGCCCGTGTCTTGGCATCTTGGCATCTTGGCGAGATAGGGAATAAAATATGTTTCTGCCCCGGACAACCTATGAACCTATGTGTTTCAATGCATGACAAGCCATGCAGGCCATGGTATTCCCGTGCAGATGCAGGGCCTTGGTATAAGTAGTACGGAACTGACCGACACCACCGGCCGGAAGCCAACGATGGACAGGGCCTGCATCTGTCTGAGCCGGCCGCAAGGCTTGATGGTATTTTGACCTTTCCCATTTTCTTCCCTCTTTTTTTTCTAGTCACGCTATTTCCACTTATACCCAATAATTCACCAATAATAGTGCACATATCTCTCTGTAGGAACAGTCGCAACGTTAACATCTGATTGGCCCCAGACGCCACAGCTTATCGGTGTGGCTCCAACACGCGTCGTAATGCGATCGAGTAAGCTTTTTCGTGTTCGTGTTCCAGACATTGGATCCTCAACCAACAGACAGTTCTTATCGTCAAAGGATTCCTAGAATGGTCTTTCTGCCGTTTATGCCTTTCACCCCACGTCAGCAACCTGGGGACAATGACGGAAGCATATCGTATCGTATCGTATCGTACACAGTACAAAATTAGACAATGCGGATGACTCAAGACAAGCTGTCCATCCAATAAATGCTCTGTGCTCGTATCTCAAAGCGTAAGGCGGTAACCCCGGAATCTCACCAGTAAGGTGTGCTTCCATGCATGATGCATGTGCTACTGTTGGCCGCAGCAACCTTAAGATGCCTCTGCAGTACTCCGTACTCCGTATCCCTAGTTTGATTTCTGCCTCCCTGGTTTAGATCTAAGATAACTCGCGAAGCCACCACGGGTCTTAAATACTACCCAAGACAGCCTTTTTTGCTGTAAGACAATTCCGACATTGGATCCCTGCACCTGCGGGCCAAACTGGATTGCTGTCCGCAACAACCGGCGGCCGGGAACACATGCCGTTGGCCTAGATGCGGAACCATTATGCCGCCTGGCCTTGGTCGTCCGCCACCGCCCGCTGGTGTGCAATTCTGTGGCGTCCGCTAACCCGAGCGAGCATGTCGCGTGCCTCGATGATGGCCAGACTCTCGGCGCCCATGTGGAATCCTGGTCGCACTTGGCCGAGTCCAGTAGAGTGGCCGCTCATAACGTTTCTAATAACGTCGGCTGCCCGGAGAGTTAGCAAAGAGGCTTTAGCAATGAAAATGAAAATGCATCTTGTTATCCATCCACGAAAAAGAAAAACACAGTTCCTTTTCTACATCCCTGTCTCCTAGGCTTACCTTACCCACGAAGCAACCCTTCTCGACTCCCGAGGCTTCCGTAATGCTCCCCAACTGTCTCACCAATGGCGATGTACGTTACCAGCGTTGACTCCATCCCGTCTATGCTAGCAAGGACGAAGCCAATCACTGAGCCGTCGGCCAGGCGCAGTCTGAGGATAGCTTGTGCCCCACGGCGGATGTCCAGCGCAGCCAGCTCATTGTGATTGGCTCATCTCCGGCCCCATAACTGTCGTGACTAGCCTTGTACATCGTGCGTGCTATGGAATATTTCTACGCCGAATGAGGTAGCCCTTCCCTAGGTATAGACATACGCTGGTTCTTCGTCGTCGCTGGCTCGGCAGAGCGTATGGATCTGTTCCTTGGACAAGAGTGGCAGCTCAATGTGCGGGGACTGAAAAAAGGCAGGCATGCTGTTGATAAGGCTGGACGACGGCGGAATCCGCAGCTTCTGGCAAATGCGTCGGGCCACATCGTCCTACCAGGAGTATAGCTTTCACATAAAGTAGCTTTGGCTGTCAGAGGGAGGCAGAGAATTTCTAGTAGGTCCTCTGCGGGCATAACCATATTCATACGATATTGCATGACGGTCACAACATTCTAGTAATACGCCGGGTCTTTTTTATCTGGGCTCTTGATATCTCTTGGCTGGCTAGTTCTCTCACCTACCCATAATCCCGGTTAACATTGGCCTATATCCAGAACGAAAGGGTGTGAAGACTGCACACGTATAAGAGCTACCATAACAATCTATCTGTTGATGCTGATAATTCTGTGGAAAGAAAGTATTGCTAGCGATAGAAAGGCGTTGGTTAAGTTAAGATTTTATTCGTGCATTTTTCTTTCTTTTTGACTTTAAGCTTCTTTGAATGTTCCCCAGTAATTTATTCCCCCCTTTCTTATTTCCCCTTTTGGCTGCTTCCGGTGGCCAAGGACTGTTCTTGTTGGATCCTTCAGCGGGCACAGCACAAATGCGAAGAAACCCGGCTTGCACTGCCAACCTTCAGAATTCTATTTCCACCTATTGCGTCCAAGCCTGGTACTACAATGATTTACACAAGACGGCCCGCATACACTAGGCTGAGTTGCTATGCTTATTCCTGCAGCCAGTCTGTTGCACAAGTCTGACCAGAAAACTGCGTGGTGCACGTGCGTCGTGTTGGTTCTTGGCTGTCAGGTCATTTCAATTTGGCACGGAATACGGAGTAATAAGGAGGAATTCCGTATTGCAACAAAGAATCCTCTTTTATTATTTGTTTCTCTCGTTAATGCCCTACTACGAATACCCATCGTTACTCTTCGTCATGCATGCAAACAGATGGCTTGCGGCACTACTGCTGTGGCCGGTGGTCGGCCAAGCGGACTCGACGTTCCCACAGACAGTCGACCTCAATCTACTTTTCCCGCGCAACGAGACGTATGCACCGAGTACTGGGCTGTTCCCCGTGGTGTTCTCCATGAACAACACAAATATGGCCGGGCCGATGCAACCATTGTTCCGGTACTCGCTGTACAACCAGACGGAGTGGGAACTCTTCGAGAACAGGACACCAGAACCACTGGACACATGGTCCTCGCTAGAACTGACGACGGCCAACTTCACCAGCAGCGATCCCTTCTTCTGGGTCGCCTGGGAGGGCCTGACTGGGGAGGGCACGTGGCGCATCGAGTACGATGTGCAGGCAATCATTTGCCACGTGCATCTCGTGCACCCGTTGCTCAATATTACACGGCCGCCCGACCACTTGGCAAACAGCGACTCGGGCCACGTTATTTTCACCACGCAAAATAATGCAGAAGCTATCGACCTCGTTGCCGGCACGGCCAGCCGGTCGTGTCTCGACGTGCCCTACTCGCGCACGTTCAACGTCTCCGGCCTGCTTAACGTCTCGGATGCATCCACGTCCCGCCAAGATTCCACCTGTCCCGAAGTCAACTTCAGCAGTGTTACAGACAACCCGGCCGAGCCGACATCTACGGCCACCACCTGCGGCATCGCCATCAACTCTGCCACCGCCACCAGCCTCATGGCTGCCATGACCTCCGGCGCCTGCGCCATCCGCCACCCAAACCCCAGCTACTGCACCAATGCCGACACCTCTTCTTCTGAGAGTGCCGCCTGCCGCATACTATCGGTGTCCGTCGTCAGTTTGCCGATGGCTGCTCTGGGTGTGCTGGCTCTAACCGCCCTGTTGTAAGGGGACGTCGAGTGCGTGTGCTTTTCTTCTGTAATTTTTATTCTCGCTCCATTGTTTAGGAGTTTCGTCATATTGCAGCGAAGTTGCAGGCATATAATATCCGTTTAACAAGACATTGCAATCTTGAATAGTATAATCTTGTTAGATATTTCCTCTTTTTCAGACTGGGAAAACATATTAGCCCGCATTGATGAGTCATCCATTTACGGGTGTCTATTGTGCCATTCCGACATTCCGATACTCCGGATAGGCGGCATATGATTTCTTTCTAAGAAAAAATAAGCAGCCATGAATTCTGAGCACTGTCACACACCGGGACATAAGGTCGCAGGTTGCATGGGTTGCTCCATATGTGAAGCACTTGCGGTAACAGAATGCCAAGAAGATCCACAAAACGGCCTGGGAAGATCTCAAAACAAGCCTCGCTCCGCAGATTTCAAACTCTAAACAGGAGGCATTCCAATACGCGTACCTGTCTCTTTCCATTTGATTGGACAGGCAGGGATCCTACTTGACGTGCATAGCATTGTGTCCTGCCGAATCCCTCACATCCTCGCCTCCTCACCTCCTCGCCTCCGTATCTTACGACTATGGGAGATGCAAGTCCACAAAAAAGGGGACCATGCGACACTTTGGTGACAGAATGCGGCTGCTAATGGGTCCCCAGACGTGGAACAGGCCTAATTGTTGAGCCGCACCGGTAGACCACTGGTAGACTGTAAGGCGGCAAAGCTTGGCATACTGGCTAAAACCTGATCTCCAATGATGTGCCTCGGCGATCGTCAGGATAGGCCTATCAGTGGAACCCATTGCAGGGGGTTCCCAGTGCAGCTCCCAAACACATATGAACACATCCGCGTTTGGATCACCGTTTGAGTACGGAGTATGGCGAACAATCATCATGAGCGGCTACGAGGTCCATGACTGATCAGTCTGATTCTACATCGTCTCATGGACAGACGTCCTCAACCGCTGCATGACTTTTCTCTCGGCCTAGCCTAACCTCCTCAAACTGTTCCTGTTTCCATCACCTCCATGGTGGGTAAGCCGTCCATCGGAGATTCGAACTGTTGGGATGACATGACTCGGCCTGAAGCGAAACACGCATGTCCGTCCCAGCTCGGACCATGACAAAGAAGATGAGATGGGGACTTTCGAAAAGTATAAGAAACACGCTGCTCGCCCTCTCAAGCATATCTTTCATCTCTCCAGCATCCGCATCACACATTCCAAACAGTCTGCCTTTACCTTCTTTTCTTCCTTTTCTTCCATTCTTTTATAGGCTCCGATAGATTCGTGACCTTTTTTCTTTTCCACAGAATATCTTATCCTTTGATCTTTTTTTTTCTCTCTTCTTTTTTGCAACTTTTTACAGCGCCAAGTTCGCTCGTTGACCTTTTTCAACCTCTTACCTATTCAAAATGTACGCCAAGATCGCCGCCGTTGTTGCGCTTGCCGCCGCCCCCCTGGTCTCTGCCCACGGCAAAGTCACCGTGTTCTCGGGAGATGCCGGTGGTAATTCTACTGCCCTTGGCATCAAGGGTGCCTCCGTCGCTGTCTACGGCCAAAACTACCAGACGGAGCCTGACACCACCACCTTCTGGTCCAAGGACATCAACACGGACAACGACCTCGGCTACACCGACGATGGCGGCGCCAACACGCTGGCTGACATTGCCAGCACTATTTCTCTTTCTGGAAACACCCTCGCGCAGGTCACCGCTGGCGGCTACGTGAACGGCACCTGGCAGACTGTTACCTCGGACGGTGCCGGTCCCCTGTACGCCATCATTGACAGCACGGCCACGGGCAAGTTCTCCGAGGCCTCCGACGCCGAGGTCACCACCAATGTTGCTGGAGACAAGGGCAACTACGAGGGCACCATTCCCACGGATGCCCAGCCGTACCAGCGCATGGTCCGCTCGATCCGCCGCTGGCTGGAGCGCCGTGGTGTTATCACCCGTCGTGCCACGGATGTCGGTGTGTTCAACACCTTCACTGTTGCCATTCCGTCCAACACCACCTGCACGGGTTCCCAGGGTGGCTACGACAACCTGTGCATCGTCAAGATCTCCAACAAGAACAGCAATGGTCCCTTTGGCTCCATCATGTTCGTCCAGATGGGCAACAGCACGACGACCAAGCGGGCCACCAGCTATGTCGCCTAAGCAGCAGATGAAACAGAAGGAATGCCCCCATGAAACATCCAGTTTCGGTTACCCGTATACGAATGATGTATGAATTTATATGGAAGAATGTTCTAAATAGTTGAAATTGGAAGTGTTTCTTGCTTAGCAAATATGTCTTTTATATGTTGGTTCTTCCATTCTGAACTGTTGGTCTTTACAAATCAATATTTCTTGTGCACCGCGTACAATTTTCCACTTGTAAACCAAAAGTACTGACTCTTCGAGAAACGTCACGTGAAAGCATGGATGATGCCGTTCTCCATCCTCGAGAGAACGCGTCGCCAAACTCAGATTGTACTAGTATAAAACACTAGGATAGGGACGGAGTACCTTCAAAATAAGCAGGCTAAAAGATGCACGTCACCTCTGGGGAGATACCGAGTACTCGTATTCCGTACAAAAGAGGAAGTTCAGCGAGTTTTCCATCGACTGATTTGCTAAGATGAAAAAGGAAGTACGTAAGCAGTTCGGCCCTGGGGGATTGTGGGCTGTCTGGATGGCGCCCGGTGGCGTCATGCAGCATGTGCAACCTTCTTTTGCAGCCGAGAAGCAACCTAAACGTAGACGAATGCATCCTTGCTGCGCATCCTTGAAGATCGTGCGGATCCGTAGGCTGGGCCAAGTCTCCAACTGGGTATGACGTCCGCGCTAGAAGTGGACTTCTGCTCCGGCGCTTTCTCTTAGAAGCAAGTCAGAAAATCGCTCGCCACGGGATAAGGTTTGTAGGAGTGGGGGGGTTATCCGAGGCCCCAAAAGGCCAGAAGGGTCTGGACGGCACAGACGGCATAGGCGGCCCGTTGAAGAACTGCTGCCCCCAGGATAATTCCACCCGTCGTTGGAGTTTGTTCTTCCCGTACAAACAATCCCCTTTTTTGACATCTTCCAGCCACAAATCCATCGATCCATCGTCCGTCTTGTCGCCGCAGATCGACACAACCAGTCAACAGCCGCATATTGCAGCACAGCCACTCACAACCTTCTTTTTCTTTTCAGACAGCCCAGACGCGTCCGAAATTCCGGCGATGGCGCTTATTTCTAGCGGAGACGAGATGCAGCTGACCAATGCCCCTGAGACAATGGAGACAATGGAGACAATGGAGACAATGGAGACAACTGAGACAACTGAGACAACTGTCGCTGGTGTTGACGGCAGTGCACATGGAAGCTCTGGATCATCAATTTTCAGCACCGGCTTGAGTGTAAGTTTCTATCCTATTTCGCCCAGACACCCAGCGCTGACCATTAGATTGATGCTGATGCAGACTCTACCCTCGGCGACCTCGATGCGCAGTACGATACCCCCTGCTTTTCCACATTTACCCGATTGCGCGACATTTCGTCTCCCACGTGGCCATCCCTGCTATTACCTGCTAACTCTCCAGATCCTTAACGCAGACAGCACGGTCCAGCATCTATGAATTTGTCGAGGAAAATGGGAGGACATTTCACAAATACAAGCAAGGCAGTGAGTAGACATCCTCTGCCCACTAGGAAATGGCGCAACATGGCTGATCCCATCAGAATACCTCATGCCAAATGACGAGGTACGTACCCCGTGGGGGGGTGTGCTGCGTGAAAAACAGGCTATTCGTTTTAGTTGCTGATCCCGACAGAGCGAACAAGAGCGATTAGGTATGGCGCCCCCATTTTGGTTTTGGTCTCCAGCGAAAATCCTTTCTAACGGCCGCAGATCTCCAGCATGCCATCTTCATCCTGCTACTCAAGGGCCAGCTACACCGTGCACCCATCCAAGAACCGGCACGTGTCCTCGATATTGGCACAGGCACCGGCATCTGGGCCATTGATTTTGGTCAGCCGCTTTTCCCGACCCTTTTTTGACCATCGCCCGACTAACTTTTCACCAGCTTCCGCCCATCCTGCCGCAGACGTGCTTGGCACTGACCTCAGCCCCATCCAACCCCTCTTCGTACCGCCCAACTGCCGCTTCGAAATCGACGATGCCGAAGACGACTGGGCTTACAGCTCCGTGCCTTTTGATTTTATCCACATGCGCCTGCTATGGCACTCCTTTACGGAACCCACCCGTGTCCTGCGCTCCGCTCTCGAAAACTTGAGCCCTGGCGGCTATATTGAGTGGCAAGACTTTATGAGCCGCTTCCAGGCCGTCGACGACACCCTCAAGGGCAGCGCCATCTCTCGCCTCAACGATCTCTACCAAGAAGCTGGCGCTCGACTCGGCCGTGATATGCTTCTGACCCCCAAGATTGCAAGCCTCTTGCGCTCGGTCGGCTTCGTAGATGTCGTCGAAGAGAAGTATGCTCTACCAGGCAACCCTTGGCCCAAGGGTCGCGAGGCCAAAACACTCGGCCTCTGGCAGATGTCCAACTTCCTTGAGGGTGTCTCCGCCATTACGCAGGCGACGTTGACGCGCGGACTCGGCATTACCGTTGCCGAGGTCGAGGCATTACTCATGGAAGTCCGCAAGGAGGTCAAGGATACGCATGTCCACTTTTACACGCCAGTGTAAGCTACCATGCAGCATTCTCCCCGCCTCTGCATAAGTGCTGACTAAGCAGATACATCGTGTACGGCCGCAAGCCGTTTCCAGACGAGATGTCATGATAATACGCCCGCCACAAACGAATATGCAGGAAACGTGTGATGGTGTGTATGATAATGAAAAGGAAAATATAACAAGTTTATATCTTGCTTAGAAATGTCTGATTCACACAACTTTTATTCATGCATTCTAAACAATACGGAAATGATCAAATGGTACTCCGTACTACTTCTTATATCGTTTTACCAGCAACTATTATGTAAAAACCCGTCTAGTGTAAGTGATGCCAAACTTAGGGCAACAAAACCCATCATCGCACCCGAATCGGAACTATTACCCTGTGTACACCGGCGCTTCCGCCAATGTTGTCACTTTAAATGGGGCCATAGTTTAGTGGCTAGAATACCTCGTTGTGGCCGAGGAGACCCGTGTTCGATTCACGGTGGTCCCAGGATAACTTGTTTAAATGCCACATTTTTTTGTCTTTTATTTTTGCTCTTTTATTTTTCTTCAAAAAGCGAGAGAATAATGAGCATATCACCAACTAGATGGTAATATCTAGCAAAACCGTCAACAATGTACATTCACTAATAAAACCTAATATTTCTCTAGTTAACTACATAAACACCTAAAGTTACAGAATTACTATCAAGACGCTTGCCTAAACGTCGTTGTGTTATCAAATCCACATTATTATACCGCTGTAGTATCGCTGTAAACAAGATAGTTATAGCGCCAATAGCGCTGATCGATGTGATAACAGCGCTAAGGGCGCTAATGGCACCTACAATACACTGTTATCAATCCCCAGCCTCACAAAACACCACCAGCGGCGGTACTAATTCCCAAAAAGGAGATATTGATATGGATGAGTGGATCGCGGATCATCTCTGCTGCCGATAAGCACTGTCGTCTTACTCGAGGTCTGGACACATTCATATCTGCATGCCGGGCGGTCTTGCTGCAGCATGCTAATGCAACTTGGCGCCATGCTTCTCTCCGGTCTCATTTTCTGCCGTGTATATCAGCAACTGATCCCTGCCACCTTCTGCTGTCATCCCTCTTTTTCACACGCTTCAGACATTCTCTTATTCCTGTTTCTCCGCATTTTCATACCACATAACTCCAACCATGGCTGACTCTGTGTTTGCCGATCTCGACGACCTCGAGCTCGAGGCTGTGGGCTACAAGCGTGAGATGCCACGGCAGTTCTCTGTCTGGTCTCTCAGCGCGCTGTCCTTCACGCTGACCTGCACATGGCTGGGCTTCGGCTCGGCCGTGGGCACGGGAATCACGGAAGCTTCTGGTGCCGGTGCCATCTGGACACTCCCCGTGGCCGGGTTCATGACTCTGGTGCTGTCTCTGGGTATGGCCGAGTTGGCCTCGGCATATCCAGTGGCAGGTGCTCAGTATTACTGGTCTTACATGGTCGCCAGCGACGAATACAAGCCGTTTGCCGCCTTTATTAACGGCTGGATGAGTGTCATCGGCTGGTGGATGGGTGCCTGCAGCGTATCGAATTTTGTGGCGTCCATGGTGCTGTCGATTGCACTGATGTGGCACCCCGAATATGAATATGCACACTGGCAGCAGTATCTTGTGGCTGTGCTGTTGATGTGGATGGCCGTCGGCCTCAACATCTTTGGCCATCACATTATCCCCTTGTTTAACAAGCTGATTAGTATGTCCTTTTTTGATTAATTTTCTTTCGTCATCCTTCTTCTAACTGTTAGGCTACCTGTCTGTCCTTGTCCTTGTTTGCACAACACTCGTTCTCTTTATATGTGGCCGCCACAACCATGCGTCGGCATCCTGGATGTTTGGAGACTTTACGACGAGCACGGGCTGGTCCAACCAGGGTCTGACGTTCCTCTTTGCCGTCGTCAACTCTGTCTTTAGCTTTCTCGGCAGCGATGCTGGCGCACACATGTGTGAAGAGATCCCCAACCCCGGCCGCAACGTGCCGAGAGTGATTCTCTTCCCGCTCGTCGGCGGTTTCTTGACGGCCTTCCCGTTCGCCTGTGCATGCATCTATGCCATAAACGACGTGACGGCTGTTCTCGAAACACCAACAGGCCTACCCCTGATCGAAATCTACCTACAGGGCACGGGATCCCAGACAGCTGCTTCAGTACTCGTAGCACTCTTTGCCTTTTGCTTCTTTGGCTGTCTGGTTGGCAATGTGACGACGTCTTCACGTACGCTCTGGGCCGTCTCTCGCGATGGTGCGCTGCCCTTTTCTCGTTTTTGGATGCGCACCAACCACCGCTTCAAGATGCCCATGAACGCGGTACTGCTCTCGGGCTCGTTTGTCACGCTCTATGCTCTCATCTACATTGGTTCGAGCACTGCCTTTTCCGCCATGGTCAGCGCCAATATCATCTATCTGCAGACGTCGTGTGCCATTCCGCAGGCTGTCCTTTTATGGCGCGTCCGTGACAACGTCTTGCCCGAGCGCTTCTTTTCGTTGGGCCGTTGGGGCACTGCCATCAATGCTGTTGCTGTCGCCTGGGTTGTTTTTATTGACATCATTGCCTGCATTCCTACGGCACGGCCAGTGACACCACAGAATATGAGCTACGTGTCGGTTGTATCAGTGGGAATCTTCTCGCTAGTCCTGGCGCTGTGGTTTCTGTCGAAACGCGGACGCTTTGCTGGTCCACGTATTGACGAAGAGAAGCTGCGATCTCGACGGGTTGCGGCTCTTCATGCTACAGAGGGCATTCCTGTGGATGATGAGAGAGACCTGGCGGCAGACACGGGTTTGAAGAAGGATGTGGAAGATCATGAGTAATGGGTAGTTTAGACTTTCTATTACTCTAAGCACAGAAACTAATACTTGATCACAAAGCTAAACTTATCATCGTAATGCAACTTCCAGTACGTGTCCCAAATCTTGCTCGTAATGGGTCCAACCTTGCCATCCGCAATGGGCTTGCCATCCAACGACGTGATCGGCATGATCCCGCCAGCGGTCGTGCACATAAACAGCTCGTCACAGGTATATACGGACTCCACGGGCACAAACTCAATGCGCATCTCAATACCCAGCAGAGCCGCCGAGTCTGCCACACTCTTCCGCGTGACACCCTCCAGAACACCGCGCGCAGGTGACAGCAGCACGCCGTCCTTGACAATCACAATGTTGAAGCCCGAGCCTTCGGTCAGGTTTCCATCGCCATCCGTCAAAAAGGGATACGTGGCGCCGCGGTCCTGCGCCTCGAACATGGCCCGTGTCAGGTCTCCCCACTGCAGGTTCTTGATGGTCGGGTCGAAGCAGCCTGGCGATGTGCGGTGCACCGTGCGGGCGACAATGGCAGAGCCGCTGCCGGCGAGCTGCACCTCTGGATCCATCACCCAGATGTAGGGCGTGATGAAGAGGTAGAGGCGATTCTGCATAGCATTGATTTCGGCCGCCGTGGCACCGCGCACGCCGCGCATACCACGCGTCACAATAATCTCGACAAAGACGTCCTGGATACCGCTCTTGCTCACCATGTCGACCAGGGTCTTCTTCACGTCCGCACGCGGGATCGGCCAATGCAGGCGCATCTTGGCCAGACTGCGCTCGAAGCGGTCGAGGTGGTCGTCCAGACGAAAGAAGCGGCCGTCCCAGACCGACGGCACATCGTAGGTGAGATCGCTGTGCATGAAGCCCTCGTCCATGAGAGGAACCTTGGCATCGTGGACGGGGACCAGCTCGCCATCGACCCAGGCGACACCCTTGGCAAAGGGGTTTGAGCTCGTCTTGAGCTTGGCCACGCGTGCCTGATAGGCATCGAATACTTCCTTCATGGTAGACATGGCGAAGGGTAGATGGACGGGTGTGATTTGTGACTGGCAAAAAAGATGAAACAGTGAGTTTACATGCACTTGTGAAGTTGAAGAGGGGAATAAATCAGAGACGCAACGATTCAACAGGATAGATCACAGATAAGTAGGTACGAACATGGGCACTCCGGCTATCGGTGGCCCAGCTACTTGTCCGTGCCGGTGTGCCATGCACGGAAGAGTGAAGGGTAGTAGTCGGGTGGAGATGGATAGGATGATAGGATTTCCTAAATAGGTAATTTCCAGTTTTGGAAAGGTTGTGGATCCACGCATTCCGTCATTTGTCCCGATGACATGCACGAACGCACCCACACTATTGAGTGTACAGCGGCCAATCGGAAGATGTTATTGTTTCATATAATCGGGTCATGCTTCAGCAACTTGAAGCTTATGACGGACGTTTTGTAATGCGTCATCTATACTACTACCGAGCAACTTATCAACTACTTTTGTGAAGTTGCTTTTGTTGTGCACCTCAAAGGGATGCTTTGGTCATAGACGGAAGCAGATCCTCTACGCTCGCTACCGCATCCAAGGCCATGCCGTAACCCGCCTGATATCCTGTACCGCCGGCGCCGTAGTTGTGGACGACCACACGTGGACGACCGTTGACAACAATCTCACTGCGCTCAACACGCGCGCCGCCCTCGCGAGACGGCCGCTGGCCCGAGACCACGGACAAAATCTCCGGCTCTTGAGAGCGCAGCTCGGGGCTCAAGGCCTTGGTACGTGCCAGGATGGACTCGGTCTCCGAAGCGTACGTGGCCGCATCACTGCTTAGTCAGCACATGGAACACAGGCAAGCGTTAAGAGACCACGTACCCAAATGCCCTTTTGCATGTACCCGCCCAGGATGGCGTGCTCGCTGCCCGGTCGTGGGATGATATACGTGATGTATCCGTCGCCGTAGCGCATCAAGTTGGTCTTGACGGCTGGTGCGCGGACCAGCAGAACTTGGCCGCGTGTGGGATAGCAAGCGGTGTCCGAAACGCCCGGCAGCGTGCCAGCAGCATTGCCGGTGCAGTGGAAGACGAGACGGGTGGTTGGGCTGGCGTAGGCAGAGGCGAGGTCGGGCAAGCGGCGGCGCACAAAAGTGACGCCGGCCTCACGCAGGCGGTTGTAAGCCCAGAGAAGATGACGAGGAGCATGAAGAGTCAGAGTAGTGAAAGAAATGCCAAAGGCTGCACCAGAAGGTAGTTTGGCGACCGGGACAGTCGAGAACTAAAGGTCAGGTAAAAGACAGACAGAGGAAAAAACAGAAACGTACATCTTCCAGGTATTCTGACATCACCTTGATCTTGTCTTCCGGCACAGCATAATCCCAGATTTCAACAGACGGCGTGCGTTGCACATGGGCTTCGTCTGGACACGTTCTGGCTAGCTGCATGAGGTGAGAGTAACCAAGACGGTCCCAGCGAAGCGCATTGGGGTCGCTTCCAGACACGGACGAATAGTTGCAACCGGCCCAGGGCGAAGTGTAGCTGGGAGCAGTGTCGCCAGGCAGGTACTCTGCGAAGACGGTGATGTTTCGAGAAAGACCCTTGTCGGCGAGCACGAGGGCGACATCGAGACCGATGATGCCAGCACTGAAAGTCAGCAGAGAATAGTTGACAGAAAGAGACAACGACTTACCCGACAACGACAATATTGTCACTGGCCTTCCAAGACATTGTAAAGAGTCAATTAGAGTTAAAGGCTTAAAAAAGCAATCAGTCCATAGCAACTCTCTTTCTCGTCTGGTGGAAGCTCTGTATATAAGTCGCCATGTCAGGAACGCATGGCATCGGCATTGCTGCAGGGCCCATCGAGTTATGGTGTAAGCAGACAGTGGGTCCACAGTAGGCGGAGAATGTTATCAATTTCTCCCAATGAAGAGAAATGCAGACTTTCCGCTCTTATCTCTTCCCACTGGGCACGCCATTTTTCCGGGCAGCTTGCGGGGGACTAGCTGCTGTCTACTCCATATCGCTAGACGAATACAGAGCCAGAAAATCCGATTGACAAAGTGGATTAAGAATCTGTGTCAACATCTTCAGAAACTTTCATGAGCTGAGTTACCAAGAAAGGGACGCAAAACAGCCATTGCCATCATGCCTCAAGTCGATTCTCATCATCCTCCGCGCGAATTCAAATTCGTCGGCGGGCCCAGCAGAAAACGGCGCCGCAATGCGCCTCGTCTCGGTTCTGTTATAGATATGGGACAACGCAAACGCGGGTCGGCCCCGGCGGGCCACCAGACTAAGCGGACATGCCCTGAAGCATTGCCAGTAGATCCAGGTGCACGACTTCCTTCGCCGACGATGTCGACCTTTGATATTGGCGGGTTTGTGATGCCGCCGGCAGAGACTCAGGATGCTCAGGACCCGCAGCCACAGCCACAGCCACAGCCGCTCCTAGAAACTGCCCCATTTATCGAGACCGGATGGACGGCAGAGGAGTACATGGACCCCTTCCAGGTTTGCGGTCTTGACCCGCTCCTATATTCTTCTGCGCTGCCAGCAGATGTGGCCGCACCGCCATTGATTCCAATAAACACCGCGCCGTCACCAACAACATCCAACACATCGTCGTCAACAGATTCTGCCAGCAATTGCCAGCAAAGCCAGACAAGTCCCGAGAGCCTCGCCGGCTCCGAGAGCCCCGACAGTTCCGACAGCTGTGGACCATATTCTGCAAACAATATGCACCTAGAATCACTCCAAACAGCATCCCATCCTCATCTATACATACAGCCATCAGCCTTGTACGACACCCTGACGCGCATGTTTGCTCGATGTAAGTACTTTGTTCATGTCCTACATTATTCCCCCTCCTCTTATTCACCAGCACAGATGACCAAGAGTTTTGTCTCCTTCCCCTCACATACGACAGCCGGACCAACCCGTTCCGCTTCTCTTTCAGTGCTGTCCAGAGTTTCCGCCTGCTACGCCATTGCGTCTTGGCGCTCTCCTACCGACATGTCAGCCATGAGACGGGCGGCTCTTGTGCCCGTGAAGCTGCTCTCTATCGGCGCCGCTCCTTGCAACTGCTACATGGCCAGAACGCCGCAGGCGGTGGCAGCGATGCCTCTTTGCTAGATGCCGTGTGCATTCTGTTCACGCTGGATGTGAGAAGTCCTTTCTGATTTTTGTTGTTGGCCCTCTGACTAACCCCCAGTGCGCCGCATCTGGCCTTGGCCCCTGGCCGTTTTATATCAGCCATGCCGAGCGTCTTCTCCACCACACACCCATCACCTCCCTCTCATCCCAACACCGCTCCCAGTTGATGATGTTCGTCTGGTATGATGTTTTGTTGGCCGTGACCAACCGCTCTAGCCTGCGCCTATCATCCTCCACCGTCCGCAGTATCTTGGACGACGCCGACAGCGCCGGCAATGAATTCTTCACCCTCACTGGATGTCCACTCGATATCCTGCGCTTCATGGCTCGACTGGCCGTCTATGCCCACGAGCACCGACTTGCAGCTGGCATGTCCTGTGTGCACTTTGACACGGCACCTGTTCGCCGACTACAGCGGCGTCTTACCAGTTGGGCTTCACCAGAGTTTGCTGACCCGCACGTTCCAGAGGATTTATGGGCGCCCTCGGACACATCTACGGATGACAACATAGAAGACCGCCTGGACCGCTACCACTGTGCCGAGTCATGGCGAAACGCCCTACTGCTCTACATTGGTCGTGTTTTTGCAACCCAGAAAAGTTTTCGGCGGGAAGAGAGTGACGAAGAAGATGAAAGAGACAACCCGCAAGAAATAAAAGACACGCCGAGTTCCCCCATCCTCGAGCACCTGGCCCGCCGCACGCTGAACCACGTCAAGTCCTGCCGGAGCACCAATTTTGTTCAAAAGCAACTGTTACTTCCCGTCTTCCTTAGTGGATGCGAGACAAGCGATGCCGGCCTGCGTGCCGATGCACGCAACTTCTGTTCCTGGTGGTGTGGTCGTACACGCTACCAAATGTTCCTCACTGCCCGCGCCGTGTTGGAAGATGTCTGGCAGCAGGGCGTCTGGTGGGGTGATGTCATTGACCAGCGTGCGAGGAGTGGGAAGGAATATCTGCTGGGATAATAGATACAAAATGTTATGAAATTCAAAACATAAGTAAAAGAAATCCCATTGAGAGAAAGACAATACTGGTCCACGAGAGAATATGAGAGCCCGGCGCAGCACTGTCTACTCCCGTGTCGACACCGGAAGCCGTTTGCAGCCCAGTTGACGTGGTGGTACTGGCAAGGTTGTCGCTGGCAATGGATACAGTGGTGGACGCGGTGCTGGAGGCAGTGGTAGATGTAATAGTGGGTGCCGTAGTAATGACATTGCCCACTGTACTGCTTGCTACTGTCGATGATGCCGACGTGGATTTTGGCGTCGACTGAGCCGACGTAGTAGTCGACAGGTCCAGTGTCGTCAGTGTGATGGTCTTGCCCATGATGGTCTCTGTGGCAAACCAACTCAGCCAGGCGGACGGTTGCGAGAATTCTGCTTAGTCAGCACGAGAACAGGGAGCGAGAGGGCGTGCAGCGCCTGAAGCAGGCCTCACTCTCGTAGGTCATAGTTTTTCCATCGATGACGGTGGTTGCAGGTACATATATAAGGCTTGGGACGCAGGCCGTGCTGGCGACAACGTCGCTGTAACCGGCGACGCACCAGTACATGCACCAGCCCTTGTTCTCGACGTTGCCCCCGTTGACATTGCTGCAGATATCATAGCAGGCAGGTGCATCAGCGGATTGTGAAGGAGAGGCCGAAGATAAGACGCAGTTGAGCTCGCAGTAGGGGATGGCGCTTTCATCGACGCTGCCGGGCAGTAAGGACCCAGTGGCTACCGCAACCTGTGAGCCGCACCCGAGGAGACATGGGATGTCATTGGCTTTGAAGGGTGGTGTGTTGCCGCCGTCAAGGGAATCCTCGCAGATGGGAGCGGTAGTGATCGAGTAAGATGAGGCACACAAGGAGAGGTGTGCTCCCATCAGCAGCGATAGGAACCACGTCGGGGACAACGTACAAACCATGGCAGAGAAGATGACCATAGGACAAGATGGGCGCGTGAGATGGAAAAATTAGGGTATGACCAGATGGGATGACACAAAATGGCTCTTATATAGGTCACGATAGTTGGGGTTACATTCCGCTTACAATGACTCGACCTAAGTTGTGATAGGACGACCAACCGGTCATAATTTAGGGTTAAATATTGGCTGCCAAATCGAGGCAGCAGTGCGAGGATAACCTGTGGTCCTGGTGCTGAATCTCACCTGACCTAACAATGTATTACTCTTCTCTGAATTCCCCGTCGTCGATCCACCAGTCCTGTTTTCTCTGCCCTCCGCCATCCCACCATCCATCCAGCCGCAACTGCATGAGCCGGCCGAGGTGGCTCGTCCCGTCTGTCTGCAGCTCCTCCACTCCGGTGTCTTCCAGGATGCCGTCAATGTACATGCCGGCACCCGTCTGGTTCAGGATCTTGGAGATGGTCTGGTGAAGAGTAAGCAGTGGAGAAGCTTCACTAGTAGCTGTGCCATCCTTGTCGAGCTCGAAATGGCAAAAGGCATGAATGTCCAAAGGGTTGATGGTAATGGTATTGTCATCGCCACCCTTGGTCAACAGATCCACAGCTCTGGCATCCAGCATACTCAACATCTCAGCTGCCGCCTCTCCGGCAGGAGACTTTCAGAGTCAGCTGTGGCCCATGCAGTCTGGCATTTCTGTTGTCTTACTAGGTCTCCATCTTCGTCCACCTCGGTCAGGGGCGACGGAGGGAAAATGTATATCGTTGTTTCCGGACCATCCGGCAGCGACACTTGTGTGGACCGGGAGCTCTCAGCCCTGTCGTATCTGCTGCCGACAGCTTTCACTGCTCCGCGTCAGCCGCGGCTGTGACCGCATGTGCTTAGTAATCAACTCACAGGGCAGGAAGAGCTTGTCAAGAAGTGCATCGGCAAAGGCATCCACAGCCGTCGTCGCATGGGTTGTCTGGACAGGCGTGTTTGTCGACGCGTTGGAGGCGGTCACGTGCTCGAAAAATGCATCCAGAAAGCGTTGGCGCAAATCGTCCGATGTCTGCATACGCTCATAAAACAGGCGGACGAGCAATGGCCGGTTGTACGGCTGCGGCAGCTGCTTTCCATCGTTGCGGTCTGTCTGGTAGATGCAAACGTCAATAGTCTGGCGGAACTGCGTTTCTCGCTGCGAGCCGCAACTGTCCATTGGTGTGACCTGGGCTGAGTCGATGCATGGCAACAATGCATTCGCGCTTGGCAGGACAATTCCATTTGCTTAGTAATACGCGGTATGTACATATACGATCCAGTCCCCCGATTTATGCACAAATGATTACAACGCCTTCCCATAACAGAGAACCTCACGGCAAATGTTGAAGTAAAAGTTAGATACGATTAGAAGAGAACTAATATAAATTTTAATGATTTCAGCCATCCTGTCTCACTTTGTCTTCGATCCTAAAGGCCGTATCTGTGATTTGTGACCAGTAACAATTATCCCCATGTGATGACCACGCGAATGCATGAAAGCATTTGTTTCGTGAAGTTTCTATGATTGACACATCTTTAAAACAATAAAATACTTAAGCTGGATCATTAAAATTTCCCATTGTATACATTTCTGTGCACGTCTGCGCTTCTGCTAGGCATCGCCAAACTCGTCCTGCTTCTACAACTACATGAGTAATAGTGAAATGCAGCGGTACGTCAAATTGCGAAGATTGTGCTTGTATCCAGACGGCAGATAGTTGATGAAGTTTTTTATTACACGGTATCAAGTACAGAAGAACGACGGAAACGTAAGCGCGATAAGGAGGAGCAAACAACATAGAGAACAGTAGTTACAGGCAGCCATGACGTGGGACTCTACTGTGTTGGTATCGAGTACAATTATATCCCGAGCACCACAATAGTTGCGAAGCACCTCGCCAAACAAAGACTGCAAATATCCTTACAAATCTTAGTAAAGTCTATAACAGCCTAATATAAAAGACGAATTCTGTCATTTAAATTTTGATTTGCTTGATTCGAGACTGTATCCTAATTTACGATCTAAAAGCTCTAGGTATCCTATTGAAGTCTCGTAGGAACAGACAAAGGAAAAGTTTACCGGCTTTGATTTTATAAATGAAAAGGTTCTTTAGTTAAGTTAGGATTAGGTTTAGAAGCCAGTTTCTAACCTAGATACAAGTCAATTTCCGAGTTGAAATATTACACCTTAGGTAAATATAAACCCCAAGTACAAATTCAGCAGAACGATTGCAACCTAGGTAAAAACTCTGCTGTTTTTAAAGATCCTAGGGTTTTTTTGCAGCAGAATTGATAAGAGTTGAAAAACGGCCACCACGACAGTGTGTGTTTTCGGCTCCTTAAAAGGCCATATTTCTTATCAATAGCCGACTCAATAATATATGCAATTGTGGACATGCAGCAGGTTGTCAGAAACGAGGCATGATTGGTGCATAAGGCGTAGCCTCAGGCTCCCGCAATAGCTGGCCCTTTGCCATGCTTGACGCGTGTTTACCCCTCTTCTGCTCCTCATCCCGAACTTCGGTCAGAAGATAGGATTTGGCATAATCAAGCTCATTTTGAGCCCCGGTACCAACAATTTTCTACTTCTCTCTAGAGATCTTGAGGTTTGGCACAGCCGATAGTCTGTTTACTTCACCAACACTGTCTTTAGCACCTTTTGATTTCACAAATTGCACCCCCTCCCCCGCGGAAAAAATTAAATACTATGCGGTGTGTGCAGGAAGGATTCCGGGTATCTACCAGACATGGGATGATTGCAAAGCGCAGACCAACGGCTTCAAGGGTGCACAATGTATGCTTCGTTTCTGTTAAGATCCTCGCCTACATCCTCCCTAGACTCGATTTGGAATATCTAACAAGACTTTTCCTCCTATTCTAGTTAAGTCATTTACCAGCCGCGAAGACGCAATGGCATTCCTTGCTAGCAATATGCCAGCGGGCAACTCAAAGACCCCAAGTGCGATGATTAGCAACAGAACTACCGAAGCTCATAATAATGAAGAGCACGCGCCTAAAGAACAAGACGACGGCGGTCATAAAGACAATGGCATCATGTCCACTCAGTCCTCGACAGGCAGCTCCGTACTCAAAGTGTACACAGACGGTAGCTGCCTGGGAAACGGGAAGCCCGGGTCGTCGGCTGGTATTGGCGTGTTCTTTGGTCATGGTGACAAGAGGTTTCTGCTTCCATGCCCACCTAGCTGGCACTAATATAAGCTGTAAGGCTAATGCCTTTTTTGCAGGAACATCTCGGAACGGCTCAAGGGCGAGCCCCAGACGAACCAGCGCGCTGAGCTAACAGCTATTATACGAGCGCTGGAGGTGACGCCAAACGAGCAGCCGTTGCAGATCGTGTCAGACAGCAAGTACGCTATCAACTGTGTCACCGAGTGGTACAAGAAATGGTTGGCCAATGGATGGAAGACAAAAAAAGGCGATGTTATAAACCAAGACCTGATTAAGGCTGTGCGAACATTCGTCGATATGCGCAAGGAGGCCAGCACGAGTACGACATTCGACTGGGTTGAGGGTCACAGCACTGATCAGGGAAACATTGCAGCCGATATTCTTGCCAACCGAGGAGCACAGCTTCAGCTGTGATCATACGTAGAGCTATTGGTTAGTATTTAAGAGACCTGGTTGGACAGGACACTGGTTTTTAGATACTGCGGGAAGCGGGGTACCACGAGGTGAGCCTCGCGACACATATATTTAAGGTGCAGACTCCTCCTTGCTTTGTTTGTTGCAGTGAGCTTGGCGTTCGTGTTCGGGCACCTCGTGTCCATTTTTCTTCCGCTCTTTTTTTATTTATTTCCTTTTAGAGGCGAGAAGAAGGGTATGCATGCTACTGAGTTAGGTCTAGTGAAATAGTGCCGGATAAGTCATAGCAAAGCAAAATTGTGCTCAAGAGCGGCCCTTCACAGCACAGAACAGTCATACCACCAATATAATTAAACTGGACAATGTAACCTGCTAAAGCCTAAAAGGGGCTCAGCAACCCAGCTGTCTCCCAGAGCCAGCTCAGCGTAGACCCACCTTTGAACACGAAAATGGAATTTGGAGTGATCAGGTTTCGTGTAAGAGTACTGTGTAATTTTTACTATTTAACGAGAAGAAGCAGACCTTTCACATAACTTGATTTTATTCAACACAAACCCCCTTTATGAGTAAATTCATCATGAAGATCTTCCAGAGTCTATTTTGCACGCTGCCTCTTCACGTTTTGGATTTCCCCTCACCTGGGGACAACCACCCGACCTCTAATGCTTGCCAATGCCCACGTATGTTTTTCCTCATTTCCTTGACTCTACAAACACTAACATATCTCAGCCAACGAGGACCTTTTCTGTGGGAATTTTGCCACGGGAAGCAAGAATGATGCGAAAGACATGTTGTTCAAGTTCCGCCTAAAGTATCCGGAGGGATCCACAGAGACCTGCGGCGCACCCGCAAAGACCTGTACACGACTATTTTGCTACAATACCACGGGATTTTATGTAGGATTCTGCGCCCCTGGACAGCTGATCTGTTGCTAATTTTTAGTTTTGTAATGTACGGTACAAACATTGACTGTGCCGTCACCATACCTAACCTTTTGCAGGACAACTCCACGGAGACGAACGTGCCATGCTCTTAAGTCGGTGACTGGCTGACGGATATTATTAACTGTTGCTGCGAATCGACTATGAAGTATACTGCTGGCTTATCAGGCCAGCTGTTCGACGCGGGTGGGTGGAATTTGGTGGTGGCCTATGCCAACTGCAGACACGATCCGAATGGTGATTGCCCGTCGGATTTCAAGATTTGGGGGCCAAATGGAGACTGTACGCCGTAGGGCTGTGAGGGAAAGGCTGTGTATGAGACATTGCTCGTTTGTCTACCGACAGGATCGTAAGATTGGTCTGTGTCAACCGAGACGTTTTTGTGTTCCATGGCAGTTTTCGGTGATACTCATTGTCAAACGACCAGGCAACCATTCAGGCCTGTCATATTCAACACAAGGCCAATACTTGGGATGAATGTCACTTGTTCTCACGTGACTGTTTGCATTGTTGACATTGTCTTGTTTTCCCTACTGCAAACAAAATCCGAAAACTTTTTTTCGTAGTCTCCTCTCTTCTCACCTCTTAATATTTGCATAGCCGATTTTGTATGTGTTTGGGATCCATCGAAAATTTCCATCCTTCTCACATCCTTCTCTTGTTACCTACCCGAGAGGTCTGCATATCTTGTTCACATCTGTATCACCTTTGTTCTGGATCAACCATGTTTGATCTCAAGCTGACCCTGTACATCAAGGAAAAAATCATCAGGCCCATTCGGGCTGCCACGGCTGCGACAAAGAGGTTTTGCAGGCCGAGTCCCTACAAAGAGCTCGAAGAGCAGCTGAGATTCGACGAGCAAAACTTGTACGTCAACAAGCCAGAGGCGACTAAAAAGTACAATGAGTACAGTGAGCCCCCGAGCCCTAACTACAGCATGCAGGTTTCCGCGGGAAGTCGCAGCAGCAAGATGGATGCCAACAATGTCTGGGGAGGCGACGTCATGGACTCGGAAACGTGGCTGACGCCGGGGTCTGGGAGCAGCGACGGCGGTGCACGGGTGGACATGGACAGTCCCATCAAAGATCGATCGTGGGTTCTGGCGGGGGAGACGGTCCAGGAGGTGGGAAACGGACGCAAGATCCATAAGGCGAAGCTGGTGCAGAAGAAGCATGAACAGACTCTTTGCGAGCCTGACCCGCTCAGAAGCAACCCGTGGAACGCTCCCGGTCCTGAGTTTTCCGTCGAAGCGCTGCGGGAGCAGGTCATCGCCTCGTTCGGGCCGAATTTGTCAGCTGAGGTGCCGTCTGTCCATGGCGGGCCGCGCGAGCCTTCGCCTCAGGTGTCGGACTCGCCGCCCAGCGAAGGAGATGATGTGGCGCAGTCTCGGACTCGCCATATTTCTCGCTGGCTGAGTGACATGCGTCGTCAGCAGCATGGCAAGACCAAGACCAAGACCAAGGGACCGGAGATTCTGGTCGGGTCACGCGGCCGCCGTGGCGACGACGACGCTGCAAGCAACGGCACGGCCAACGAATATGAATGGCCGACGCTTCTCAAGAACCCGGCCAACAACAATGACAACCTGCCGGTCATGGAGCCGACGGGCGAGCTGCATCAGCTGCGCATGCGCATCCTCGTCAACTTTGGCGTCCGCTGCCGCGAGGCGGGCCACACGGTGGACCCTGCCCGTGCGGTGGTGGGTGGCGGCGGCATCCAGGCGGCCATGTGTCACCTTTGTGCACCCGTGGACGATTTCACGATGCTCCCGCAGCACGGTCGCCTCTTTCTGGATGCCGTGTTGCTGCCCATTTCGGAGAAAATCCCGTACGCCGAGATGACTGTGCACGTGAACACGTGCTTGCTGGAGCGGCTGTATACCAAGACTGGGTTGGATCCGAAGCAGGCAAACGGCGCGACATCGTGGGAGAATATCCGACTGATGCCCGTGTATGAGGACTACCGGCAGGCGCTGGTGCTGGCGACGCACCGTCGTCGCGTGTTTGAGGAGCTGCCCATCTGTGTGGGCAAGTGTGGCTTGGTGCATGCCAAGAAGTGAGGTTGGAGAGGATATGCCTGTTCAGTGAATAGGCCGTGGGATATCGAGGACGAGGACAGTCAAGATCACGTAATGCTTAGTCAGCATTGAATTGGAACCGTGTGTGTTTTGTAGTCAATGAAGTGTATTTTAACATCTATACAAGGGATACTCTGTTCCACTACGCACAGCCTCTATGCCAGCTTGCCGGACTTCTTTGCTGTCCAAGTGGCAATGGCGTCCATGAGCGCGGGCGACAGGGCGTCGTAAGTCTCGAGGCCGAGCTTGTGCAGACGGCCGCGGACGTCGTCCATGCCGCTCGGGTCAAAGCCCTGCTCGATGATGGAAGAGACAAAGGCGGCGAACTGGGGCTCCTGCCAGCCCTGCTGGGGAGACAGCTCAGCGTGGACAAAGTCGAGTCCATGGAAGGGGTGTTCCTTCTCGATGCGACCGTACAGATGGACACCGCAGCCAGTGCAGGCATAGCGCTGGATGGCGGCTTCGGGGTCGACGATCTTCAGCTTGGACTCGTTGGCGGTGACGGACACCTTTTCACGCGGGATGACGCCGACGATGCTGAAGAGGGCACCGGCGGGCTTCCAGCACTTGGAACAGCCGCAGGCGTGGTTGTGGGCGACGTTGGAGCCGAGTGTGACTTCGACGGGGTCACTGGTGCAGTGGCAGCGGAGGACACCACCGGCAAAGGCTGAGTTGCCCTTGACGAGGGCGGCGCCGTCGAGAAGAGGATGCAGAGAGGGGGCCATAGTTGAAGTGTGTGAGCGTAAAGAGAGTAGAGCGTACGGGGTAGAGACAGCTTCCAATTGTAGAAAGAACTGCCGCCGCCTCCGCCTTTTATACCAAAACTCAGCTTCTGTCTCGCTGCCGCTTCGATTCATATGCCGCCTGGTGCTGCATGTTCGGGGACTCGCTGTTCCGGTCGTCGGTCAAGATGCGTTCTGGTTGGCTTCTGGCAGTCCCGAGCCTTTTCCGAAGTGGAGCGCCCATGGCTGACGCCAGCATTGTCTTCCCTGGCATATCTTGCATATCTTGTGTGCTGACGCCATCGCATGCAGTGTGCCGCGCCCCTCTCTGGTCGAAGCTCGGGAATTCGCAATTGGAAAGGGCAGGTTTCCCCGCAGCATTTGCCGAGTCGCTCAAGGGCAAACCAGTGCGTCTTTGCGTCGGTGGAGACAAGCTTGGCAGAGCAACATTGGGTTTCGTCGAAGTGTCGTCTGTGAAAAGAAAAAAGAAAAAAAGGGGAGACAGCAGAGAGCTCTGATCGAAACTGGACAGGTTAGTGCCAGCCCTACGAGGAGGGTCACCATCGGGCGACCCTGGGGCTATATGTACTGCTGACGGGACCAAACAGGTGCTGCGAACCCTGATGGGTGCAGATGGAGAGGGACCCTCCTCTGGGCCCTCTGGACCCTCTGGACCCTCTGGGAACGTTGCCTGATGGTCTGTCGACGGTACGGAAATACGGCAGCCGAGAAGCCAATCAGCAACGAGAAACTGGCCAAACCCGCCAGAGCCGCCAGAGCCGCCGCCAACGGCCCGTCCAATGAGTCAGCAGGCGGCTCTTGAGTTTATCCGGCGATTCGCCGAGGTAAACATCTGGGGTTCCTCCACACGTCATGCAGCGTGATCCTTAGCTCCTGAATGGAATGCGGGGGACCCCATCCGTGATCCTGCAGACCTGTCACGGTCAATCCATACACCGACAGCAAATCATCGCACAACCCTACAAACATGGCAGCCCCGGCGCCTGCCGGAGCCTCTCAGTCGCCCCCGAGCGAGTCTTCCCGATCCAGGAGGTCTCCTGGACATGGCCGTATGACGCGCATCCGCAAGGCCTGCGACATGTGTCGCGCGCGCAAAGTCAAGGTAGGCACACGATGGCCCGTTGGGTTCATGTCGACTATGAAACTCATACTGTCAGTGCGATGCCGCCCAGCCTTGTCGATCCTGTCGCGACCTCGGCGTCGAATGTACGTTTCAGTACATCTCGCGCCGACGTGGACCAACTAGTAAGTATGCGGGCATGAGCACGGCACCGGAGAGCGGACTCGTGGCTGCCGGGTCGACTATGCAAGAACAACCGCAACCACAACCGCAAACGCAGCCGCAGTCGCAGTCACAGTCACAACCACTGCCGCCGCCGTCCTCTTCCTCTCCATCGTCACATCATCCGCACATCCTCTCCAGTCTGCCCTCGCCTTGGCCTACCGACGCCATCGCCCCCATGCCCGTCCTGGCTCTCCTGATCGACGACTATTTTACATACATCTACCCGCTGATCCCCTTTCCCCACGAACCCACATTCCGCCGACGCTTCCGCAACGAAGCCGAACGATGCCGTCCTGAATTCGTCGCCCTCGTCGCCTCCATGGTCGGCAGTCTAGCGGCGTGTTTTCCGCGCAGCGCCCAGGGCCAGTCGCTGCCGCAGACCGATACCGGCAAGACGCTCAAAAAACGCGCTGCCCATGTGGTGACCTGCTGCCGGGACGTGGCCCTGACGGCACGCGGCACGCAACTGTACAACCGGCGACGGCTGACGAGCGACGACGCCGCCACGAGCTATTTGCTGGGCCTCGCCGCCGGCTATACTTTTGACTGGGACATTTGCCGGCGCTTCATGGCCGAGACTATGACGTTTATCCAGGAACTGCTGGGCCCCTGTCTGCGGGTGGCCAACAATGCCGTCGAGGACCAGATGGCACGACGCATCTTCTGGATCGTCTTTCTGGCCGTACGCTCGCTCGTGCAGGAGGGCACGGCGCTGGGTGAGCTGCCAATGCCTATGCTCTTGCACGCCATGAAGCAGATGCGACCGCCGTTGCCGGACGAAATCGACGACGTCTTTTTGACACCCGAGGGCGTCATGGATGCCAGCGGTGCAGCAGCCGCCGTGGGTGCCGGGTCGGTGTCGCTCATCACGGGCTTCAACCGTGTCATCCGCGTGTACCTGACCATGGACCGGGTGCTGACGGCAGAACTGCTCGGGCCCGAGAAGACGTTGCCGGCAGAACGGGCTACTCTATTGCTAGATGCACTACAGGAATCCAAGGTGCTAGCAGACGAGTTGCCCGACGAGCTGTACCTACCGCTGCCGGGCAGTACACGGACGACGGCGCCGACGGCAGCAGCTACGCCGACGGCAACTACGGCGGCCGAAACAGGGGATACGGCCATGGAAGGTGGTGGTGAGGCGCCGGTGTCGGGCATCGCGCCGCCGCCACCGGTCTATGACAACTTTTATGACGATGTGCCGGGCTATCAGTACTACCCGCCAGGTGTGGAAGGCAGCTATGTGTACCGCACGCCGCCAGGCAGCAGCACGGATGAGCACCCAGACCAGAACGACGACTTGCGGGTGCTGCTGGACCAGGAGCCGCAGCGGAGGCGGCAGGTGCAGTACGACATCCAAAAGACCAACATTTATGCGTCGCTGCTGGCGACACGATCATACTACGTGGAGCGGTACAGCCAGTTGGTGCAGGCGGGCAGTGTGGCAGACGAAACGTCGTCGCGTGCGGTGGCCGTGGAGCGTGACCTGATTGTGCGTTCGCTGCTGCTGGTGCTGGCGATTATTCCGCAGTGCAACATGGAACCGAACGGGACGGCTCTGATCAGCAAGATCCGGCAGGTGGCGTCGACGCTGCTGGGGACGGAGGGGGCCGTGAAGACAGGGGCGTCGGCACAGCTCGGCCGGTTCTTGGAGATTCTGGTGCGGCTGGAGCGACTGGAGCACGCAGGCGGCGGCGAGGGCCATAGCGAGACCCATCGGAACGAGGAGAGTCATGGGTCTGTGTCTGGCTCGCGGCACGGAGAGACGGGCTCGACGGGCTCGACGGGGGCGGCGAGTGTGGACATGCGTCTGGAAGACGTCTCGGAGGAACTGCAGGGGTGGGCGAGTCTGCGGGAAGAGCAACTGCGGTTTGTGGCGAGCGAAGGATTTCTGTCGAGCCAGAGCGGCGGCGAGCAGTGGAGCTGGAGGTAATGAATGGACGCGAGAAATGAGAAAAGAGAAAAGAAAAAAGAGTAAAGAGTAAAAGAGAAAGAGAAAAAGTGGGACTGGGAAAGGCGTTTGCATGGTTTGGCGAAAAGTGCGGAAAGGAATCTGATTATGTGATTTTGTTGACTTTTCTCATTTTTTTTTTGTATGAATAGCAACCACGGATGGACAGGAGAAACAAAACGGCCCTTTGTGGACGGTGACGAGTGCTTTGCAGCAGAACGAGACGACCGAACACAAGGAGACGTTGGTGCGACAAAGTGTAGGCGAGACGGAGAGGAGAAGAGAAAGAAGAAGAGGCGGACAGGTTTCCTGAGGACATTTGGAGGCTCTGCCTGATTTCTTCGGCTTTTCGTCTGCGATTCTTCCACTACCTGGTCTTCAGCTTCCTTTCACCATGCGTTTCCTCGTCCTCCAAGCTGCCTTATTTGTCGGCATTCGTGCTTTGGATTCTCTCGACTTTCTTGATATCAATGTCGACTTCGACTTCGACCCTGCCATCAGCAACGGCACCTGTTTTGGTTCCCTCGAGAACACCCTCGACGAAAATTTCCTGCCCTGTGGCAACAACGCCCTCGGCGTCCAGTCCTGCTGCTGGCAAGGCGACTATTGTCTCGTTGGCGCCGCCTGCTTCGGCATCCACGACAACAGTTATGTCACCTACCTGGCCGGCTGCACTGATGCCAGCTACCGCCATCCACGCTGTCCGTCCAAAGGCACCAACGACGCCTGGGTCGGTCTCCAGTACTGTCGCGACGACAGCAACAACTGGGAAGCCTGCGAACAGCCCGGCCATCCAACGACGCTCGCCGCCGCCGGCCCCTGCTCGTGTCCTTCGGCGACGGCCTCGCGCACCATTGGCGAGTTTGGCGTCGGCAGCACCATTTCCGCCACGGCCAGTCTGCCCTCGACAGCTGGCGGGACGCTGTCATGGGTGTCTCCGTTTGGACCCGTCACCATGGTGACGGCCGTGTCGATGCCGGGCATGACAGAGGTCGGGACCCTTACAACGACGGTCGTCTGGCGTACAACGACCAGCGTCAGCGGTGACGACCCCGTCACATCTTCTTCAGACGACTCGACCTCCACGTTGACTTCCACATCCAGCGTGATGGTCTTGTCGACCTGGACTCTCTCCCTTTCCATGACCGGTGAACCCGTCTCTACGACCTCTCCGTTGGCATCTTCCACAGACGTTGCATCCATCTCTTCAGTACCCACTTCGACGGTCTCCACCATTGCCTCGGCATCTTCTCCTTCTCTGTCCTCTTCCCCCCACAAGTCTCTCATCCTTGGAACTAGCGTCGGCATAGGAACGGCCTTGTTGGTTCTGCTTGTCTTGGTCGCTGTCTTCTTGATGCATCGAAAACGCACGAAACAGGGAGAGACTGTCTCAGAAGTCCCGGATGATGCAGAATCTGCATCCAAGACAACACCTTCGGCCGTTGTCCAACCTGCTCAAACAATGTCCCATGACACGTCACCGATCTCTCCTGCTTCCGAGCTGGAAACACGCCCAGCACGGCCCTGGTCTCTGCGGTCCGAGCTAGAAGACCACAACGGATGTGCTAGCCAAAGCCAGAACATGACAGCGGCAGCGGCAGCCACCCCGACATGGAAGATGATCTCTGAGCTGGAAGGGTAGGGAAGCCGTGGTGTCTGTAGCATCCTGTGGTATACGTCGAGACTGCTGATAGGAATACAAGTCTAACAGGCATACTATTGTATTACGCAGAGACGAATATCCCACTCTTTTCACCTTTCTAAGTCACCCTAGGCGTGGTCTATTGTATTCTAATGCATTCTCTTGTGGAAATCTTCACCTTCTGTCTTAGTCAAAGTCTCGTGACTACTCACGTGAAATATAAATCACGTGAGAGTGGTTTTATACCGAGTATCTGCACACCTATTGGCAGCATGTCGGCATACCCTTTGCACGAATAGACCATAATAACCCTTGATGCCATATTTGGGATCGTAACTCTAAAGCTGTCTTTTCACCGTTTCCTCGCTAAAGAACCCCAGTATTACTACGTTACTCCGGAAGCAATGCATTGGTCAACAACATGTCTCGTTTAAATGCATGCGTAACCTCGTTAAAAGGATATGACCATTCGCGAAACATATGTATAAACCGACAAACTTGGCCTAGATCTTGATACAGTACAACGCCGAGAGCAAAACACTACCTTCATATTATTCCATCGCATTCTCGTTTTCTCCGTTTACGCCTTGCTCCTGCTTCTGAACTTCTCCTGACACACCTCTATTAGATCTATCTTCACACCCGACGAGGATCTACGTCTGGGTCAAGCGTTTCGTTGGATCCAATAATCCGGATCCGTTTCCTTACTAAATTTTTATCGATGCTGTCATGGATGGAATCTGTCGCCGCCATACCACCAAAGTATAGAGGTACGGCAGCAGCTATTCCGGCTGGACCAAATAGCGCGGGCGCACTAACAAACGCTCCGAAGCCGCAGACCACTTGGGAAACTTTGACTGCTGCGTGGACTATATTCCCTGCATATTCTCCAAGAGGCTCCTGGGTAACCCGATTTTCAACATCTTTTAGGACAAGTGCGTCTTGTGCGTAGGGCAGGTTGAATATCACCAAGGGCTTGCCGTGGTCCTTCATGCCGGTCACATGTAGCGGCAAGACATTGTCGGGAAATCGGCGCGGGTATAGAAGCGTGATGTCGTACCACGATGGAATGAGTAAGTGGAATACGACATCCCTGCCCTCCTTGGATTTCTTTCTCTTCTGGTGCCGGGATCCCATCGAATCCCGGAGGGCGATCATGGCCACGCAGAGCTTGTCCAGGTCTTCTGACCAGGCACAAAACGACGCCGGGAGCGGGTTCTCCGTGATTAGCCGGTGGAAGGCACCGTGCCAAGTTGTGTCGGGGTGCCACAGGAAAACTCTCTCGTCTCGGCCCGCATTGCCGGCCGTGTCTATGTGCATCTTGACGAAATCGTAGACGGGTTGGGCGAACCCGTTACCACTGCGGGCGCCTTGGACGGTTAACGTATTCTGTACCCGCAGCTCGTCGCGGATCCCAGACAGGTTCTGATTTATGTTGTCCAGTTGCCCGACGACCTGCTCTAGCAAGGCGGAAATGTAGGCGACGCTTCCGGCTAGCGACTGGACCACGAGATGCACGCCGTGTACCTCCTTGACCACCTCGGCCACGGTGTGAGCGGCATGTTTGTGGGACATAGCCGCAGCCCGGACGGAGGCTGAAGCCGACGATACATCGTGGCTGGCTCGGTGAATGCTCTTTCCGACAGACTTGACGCTCGCTTTGACTGCCGCGCAAGCCTCGGTGCCCTTGGCCAGACAGTCCCGAGTGGCGTTCGCCAGTCGTGGGACCTGCTTTTGGAGGCTGTGGTACGTATTCTTTTTGGCGGTGGCTGCGCGAGCCTCTTCGATGTTTTTGTATGTGCCCGTTGCGTCCTTGGCCGTAGTGAGCAATAACGGCAAAGGGCTTAGAGCTTTGAGTGCTTCCATAAGTTAAAAACAAGGGGCGTATTTGACCGCTACCTGGAAAACAAAAGTAATGAGCAGAAGAGCACAAAAATTACAGAAAAAGACTTGGATCGATGTCTTTTTGTAACTTTGACAGAGTCCTCCGTCAGCACACATTGCTCAACTCCTCGCGCCCGGGCCTGCATATTGGCCGTGGCTGTGTGTTTCAGCCGTGCTGCGACTGGGCCAACTGGGAATTGGTATTGGCGTAGCCATGGCCGCAGAATAGGCCAGTTATTAAAATAGGCAATCGTTTCTGAATGTATGGCACACTCCTGCGCAAAAATGCTGGCCGGGTCGCAAAAATGGCCAACATCAACCGGACAGAAACCGGAATTACCCTCTAGGCACCCTGCAAGCTAAATAATTGTCACCACGAAAGCATAAAAATAAAGAATAGAAGGACTGCATATTACCTACGCCATGGCAGGCAAGGAGGACTGTTTCTGATTCGTCTAATTGCTTTACATACAATGCCTGGAAAACTATTTTCTCCTTTGGATTTACAAGATGGAGTTAATTCCTTGACACTGACCAGGTCTTGTGGCTGGTCATCTTCGTATAATACACATTACATAATGATATCGCAAACGTCCAAATATCTTTACAAAACACCAATACACACATAATAACCCAACCACAGAGATGTGCAGGAGGTTCCAACCTCGGGGTTCCACGTGTAGAAATCGTCTACTGTTATGCCTGCCGCTGAAGCAATTGAGGCACACGAGTCACCCGAGACGACTGGCAAGTTAGGCAAGAAGAGAGAGAGAGAGAGAGAGAAAGAGGCTGAAACATACCATAGTGAAAAGTGTCACAGTCGGTCACCATGTCCGGTTCAAAAGGCGTTGGCGTTGTCACACCGTTGCCCGAGGACGTCGACGTTGTCGTCGACAGGACGGTAGTGCTGCTGCTGAGGATGCCGATACAGACGTAGTCGCCGAGGCCAAGCGATGCACAACTCGATCCGACTGCCGGGTTCCACTCGTAAAAGGTGGTCAAGCTGATGCCGGCGTCCGCAGCAATGGCGCTGCATGTGTCTCCGGAAACAACAAGATAGAAATCGTCACAGTTGGTTACCATGCCTGTCTGAATAGGCGAAGGAGTCGAAACGCCGTTGCCCGTGCTCGTGACACTGGTCGTGCTGGTGGCGCTGCTGCTGCCCGTGATGCCTATGCAGACGTAGTCTCCGAGACCCAGAGACGCACAGCTGGTACCGACGGCGGGATTCCAGGCATAAAAGTCGTCGAGGCTGATGCCGGCCTCGTCGGCAATGCCGCTGCACGTATCACCGGAAACGACAAGATAAAAGTCATCGCAGTTGCCCACCATGCCAGTTTGGATGGGCGAAGGTGTAGATATACCCGTGGTGGTCGCGGGAATGGTCGTGGTGCCTCCTGGGAGGACGGTGAAGGACGTGACAAGGTCGGACGTGACCTCAGTCAGGGTCCATGTCATGATGACCGTGCTGCTGTTGTCTGTCCAGGTCATGGGGATATAGGGAGGGAAGCTGGTGGTTTCCGAGTAGGAGTACGTCGGCGTGGATGTCAAGGAGCCGAAAGAGGCCGTCATGCGCGCGACCGAACGGGCCCAAAGGAGAAGATCGGTGGCCTCTGCTTCTTTGTGGTCCCGCCAGTTGTCTTGCTCGATGACTTCAAAGATCTGGACGACCTCGACAACCGCTCTATCAGCTTCAGACTCTTCGTCCACTTCGTCCTCCTCATAGCCACTGTCCAGGCCCCGTCGAAATGGATACACATCGTTGTCCGTGCAGGATATCTTGGGGCCGCCAGCCGACACAATGGCACGCTCAACACAGCCGTCGGCAATAAGAAAGGGTAGGTTGAAGTATACGTATGACGGGTCGCCGTCGGTTCCTTCATGCCATGACCAGCCCGTCAAGGCGCCGCAGCCACCCTCTTCCTTCTTCAGAGCTGCGCCCTCGTCGTCGGCCCAGTTATCAATGTTGAATACCTCAAATCTCCAGAAGAAGATCTCGTTTCTGCAGGTGCAAGGGTTAGTGGATGAGACTCTCTTTGAAGAGTACGCTTCTCCTTACACATAGGAGCAATCGGCAGTTCCCGAAGCCGCTGGGACTACTGATTTTGTGATCGTAGTGGTTTCCGTAAAGGTTCTGGTCGAAGTGACCGTCCGCGTGCAGCCACCCACGTCTGTGCATCCCACCTTGGACAGTCCCGCGTACGTGCAAGCGGCACAGTTGGTCGTCGTCGTCACGTACAAGACGTCCGCACTGATAGTCTCAGTCGGCATAGTCGTGTAGGCACACGAATTGGCACCGGTAGACGCTTTCTTGGGCGCAAACGTCGACCCGGAACAGACGCAGTATCCTAGAAGATTAGTACTCTGTATACCATAGGAGACAGAAAACATACGTGCTGTAATGCCCTGGTCGGGGTCCTGGCCTTGGTACGTGCACGGGATGTACGATGTCGCCGAAGGACTGTCCGTAGCCGACGTGTAGACAGTGCCACCATCACCATAAAACCCAAAGATGCCGCCGGCACCCAACTGAGGCGGATCGCCGGCCGGATCGTCAATGGTCCATGTATTGGCGACGTAGCTGCTGCCCGTCCAGACACAGTCGCTCGTCGTCGTCCACGACGTCGTCGTCTTGCCGGTGGTATCGCAGCCGAGAGTCGGGTCACATGTCTGACTGTTGCAGGTCGACGAGGTCGATGAACCGTAGTTGGTCACCGTGCACGGCACCTCACAGTTGGTCACGGTATGGCTGGTGGCACAGGACGTTGTTGTAGAAGAGTCGTCGTCCCCTTCGCCGTCGTCTTCCACACAGCCAGCACCCATACAGTTCTCGCCTTCGCTGTTGGTCGGACAGCCGATGCCAACACAGCCGCAGATGCCAATGCAGGGAATGCTCGGCAAACAGTTGAGCAAGCACAGCGAGCCACAGCCGAGGACGCAGGTCGGTGACGGCGTACCCGAGTGTGCCACCACAGATCCTACCAAGCCAGGTGGCGGAGTCGGTGGCGGATCTGGCGGGTAGGAGGTAGTCGACGTGACGGGAGCACCCGAGTACGGTCCCGGGATATACGTGTAGATGACGCCAGGCAGGACGGTGGTCGTGGAACCTGTGGTCACGGTGTCATCAGCCTCCTCGAGCACCGTTGAAGGCATGTCCACGCTGCTCGTGAAGTAGATGATCGTGTCGCTGACGTCGGTCCAGATCACGTTGTAGATGGAGATGGTGTCGGTGGTCAACTCTGGGATGGTGATGGTGGTCACAGTGGTCGACGTGATGTAGACAACGGTCGGGCTGCCGTTCTCGCCCGTGCTCGTCGACGTCCACAGCTCGTCAATGGTCTCTGTGACTGGCGGCTGACTAATCGTCGTCATCGTCGACAGCGTCCAGGGCGGCAGCACAAACGTGCAGGGTGGAATGCAGGCGATGGTGGCATCAAAGTCAGTCAGCACGCTGGGATCGATGTAAACGACGCCGGAGCCATTGGTGACTTTTGTGCCGTTGTCATAATAGCTGGCATCCAGGTCCATAGCCCAGTCCGACGTGCCGGCAAAGTTCATGCCCTCGACCCAGGACACACGGGAGTCGTACGTGTTGCTCGACAGATACGAAACCCACTGCGTCTCATTGTACACAACAATGTCGCCAGCTTCGTCTGAGTAGTACTGGTCGGCGTCAAGATCGGATGTGATGAGGATCTGACTAATCTCCCAATTGCTTATATAACCAGCCGTGTCGGTGCACATTCCGGGCGTGGCGCCGCTGTCGGGGCCGACGTAGGTACCTGTTTTGTCAGCTGTGTCTTTATTTCTGAAGAGAACGTCCCCACGTACACATCTCCGTATAGCAGCCGGCCTCGGTCATCTCGAAACTACGACCGTACATGGCTTGGCCAACCATGATCTTGTTCGATGGCACGCCAGCTTTGGTGATCATCGACAAGGCCGACAGTGTTTCTGTCTTGTTGACCTGCGAGCGTAGACAGTTGCCTTCGTCACATCCGGGGCTGTTCATCAGTTAGACCAAAACACAGATTAAAGACACGGTCATCGTACTCGCTGTAGCTATTTCCATAGTCCCACTGGCCGTGCAGGTCGTAGGTCATGTAGATGATGTAGTCGACCACCTCACCAATCTCCTGGATCGGGAAGTTCCTCAGATACCAGTAGGATGCTGGCGCTGCAATGGACAGCGTATATTCGTCCGTTGGCAACCGTGCCCGCATGTCTTGCAGAAAGGCCAGATAGTTGGTCGCATCGTCGGCCGTGCCGGCTGGAATTCCAGGAATATCTGTGGCGCCGGGGTATTCCCAGTCGAAGTCGACGCCGTCGAGATCGTTTTCTTTGATAAACTAGACAGTTAGAATCCATTAGAAAAGTGCTGCCAGGTCTACTCACTGCTACCACATTGTCGGCAAATGTCTGCCGCTCGGCCTCCGTCACGCCCTCCCGGAAAATAGGATACGTCTCCGGGCTCGTTGAAAAGGTCCAGCCACCAAAAGAGAGGATTCGTTTGTAGCTTGTGCCAGCCACAAAGTTGTCAAACATTTCCTGGTAGCCACTGACGTCGACAGCATAGTCATCTGTGATATTGCCAAATGCAAAGTGCACGTGTGTGTACTTTGAAGGAATGTCCTTTGGGTCCATGTGAAGACACGGCCGATCTTTGTTCCACGCCTCAAAATAGCCGACCGTGGAAAACGAGTCCGGCGCCACCGACTCGATCACCGCGAACCCACAGTTCGAAATGCAGCCGTTGCTGCCCGGCTGCGCTGTGCCAGGCGATCCCGTGTCCGCCGGATTTGGAGTGCAGAAGTCCGACGTAATACCACACTGGCCCCAGATGTCACAGCAGGCGTTGATCGGACACGGATTGAGATCTGACCAGCCCGTGTAGTTGGTCGTCGGCGTCGTGTCGTTGACTTGTGGCCCACACACGGCATTCGACTGTGTCGCCGGGAAAGGCGGCGTGCCCGTGCTGAGGCAGATGTACTGTCCGATTTGCAAGTCCGAGCAGCCCATCCAGCCCCACGTGTTGTCATTGTTGTCTTCAATCGCCGTCACGTCAATGTCGTAGGCCAGGGCGATCGATGAGCATGTGTCGCCCGTGCTCACTACATACGTATAGCACGTTCCATCGTCAGATGGCTCTGGCGTATCATCTGCTCGACGACGCAGCTTGGCAGCCGCAGAATCATCATCTTCCAGAACCAACTCTGGAGCTGAAGTCGTCGACCACCATGTCGAGGTCGGCGAGACCCCATCACCCTGCAGACATGTGCCATCAGCCCACTTCGCTAGAGCTTCTTGCACACGGGCCACACTGCCCTTTTTCGTGTCCAGGATGACGCCAAAGACTGCCTGGTCGGTGGTCAAGGAGGCGTTTCCGCAGTACTGCACTGCCACGCGCGGCGCTTTGGCATTAGCGACGGCGTCGGCAAATGCACCGAGAACGTCCACGGCGCTCGCTGTTTGCACGCCTGCTCCGATATACACGGCAGCCACGGTGTTTTCCCGGGCAGAAAACATGCCAGATACCCCATCTGCGTTGCTCTCGGCATACGCGACCAGTTCATCCACGACAGCCGTTGATTCTGCTGACAAAGACGCTGTGGATCCATTTCCGCTGCTAGTAATAATAGTGCCCCACGAAAGAGCGGCGGGCCGCACGGTGTCTGCCGTTTCATCGCCCTGTAGGGCCGACCGCCCCACGTGCGCACGCTTAGCCCCCGCCAAGGCTGACAAATCCGCCCCCAAGGAACATGCACGCATGGTCAAGTGCGTGTCAGTGTCATTGACGGCATTGAACAAGTTTGTGTCAAATAACACCGTCTCATTGCATCGGTTCAGCACGTGCAGGCTGTGGTAGTATGTCCAGCTTGCCGGGTCATCGCCAAGTTCACTGCACGTCTGTGGACAGCGCGAACGCATTGACGAATATTCTGCGGCGGCTAAGACTTGATAGAGTGCCAGCAGAAGTAGTATGACAAGGCTAGCCATCGGCCGTGGCTGGCCCGAGTGGCTGTAAGCCATGATAGAAGAAACAAACGAATGTGAGAGTAAATAAATGAATGAATGCCCAGCAGGCAAAGGAATGGCCACAATAAGAGATACACGAATGAATGACAGTCAAGAGGGACCTGCATACCTGCGGAAGTGCGTCTCTACTATCAGGCTGGGGGCAGCTTTATGCTGATCATGTTTGCAGGAACCGAACAAAGTTGCCATTCTCGGATGAAACTTCAGATAACGTGAATGGTCTGGTCCCAATGTCACATAGCCAGCCGTTACGTATAATGCGCATGCTTCCCGTCTTGTCGCCCACTTTATTATCGCAAAGTTTCTTATCATACCCGATCATTCCCGTTTTTTTTGTTAATTTAGAATAAGCATGTGTTGCGAAACCTAAGCTCATGAATCCCGTGATGTCCATCCACACGGCTCGGAAATTATGATGCGCGTTTATCATACAGTTTTACAGTATTCCCGCCTAATTCACCAAATCGTGGCTGAGCAACTCACCACGGGATACGGCTGGAAGCCGCGGCCCCTGCCGGATCCTACGGTGGGAAATTACATTTCTCTATCACTCGCATCGCTAGTCCTTACCAAGCTTCTCACACCATAGATGCATCGGTATCAACCACCACTTCAGGAGAAACAATTTGCGACACGGGTTGTTGGTTCTCGTAATTCCGAGTGTGGTGCTAGAGATATCGTCAAAGGGTGCTAAAGGGCCGTTATTTTCAAACATGTCTGCTTCTTGCCGTACGTTTTCGGAGAAATGGTCCGCTTTATGTCGTATCCGAACAATAGGCAACCACGAGCACGAAAAGAAGTGTGAATAATCCATCACAAGCATGATCCATCATGTTCTCTTTCTCTCATTCTCGTAGATAATGAAGGAGCCCTAAGCCGTGGCCCCCATCTCTCCACTCAGGGCCGCATTCTCAAACTCTTCCCTCGCTACTTGACATTCTTTCAAATTCGTACCAGCCAATTGTCACAATGTTGTTGTGTCGTCTTCTGCTGGGCGGCCTTGTGTTGCTCGGGGGCTTGGTGGATGCCCGAGCCATCTTAGATGCCGGCTTCACGGATAGAGCGTACGTTAACCTTACCCCTACTCGCTGATAGTGCAGATGTTTGTCTAACCATACAGGACTTATGACCCGTCGTTTGTGCTGAAGGCCAGGCAGTCTACGTCTAGTGCCCCATACGCTCTGTGCCGTCCTGCCTGTGGATCGTCGTGCAGTTCTTGCTCATCGTCCTCCACGAAAAAGCGGTCGCTCCGCGATTCCGTGGGGGCCAATGAAACTTCCTTCTCAAAAGAACTGGTCCTAAAAAAGCGTGTTCTCCAGCAGGTTAATCAGGCCGGGATAGGCAAATATTTGCAAGACATTCTGGGCCAAAAGGATAGCCCTCTCCTCGACTCCCCAGCAAAGTATCCAGATTCAAATTCACAGGAACTTATTTACACCGGTAGGACATATTTCAATGACCTCACATAACAAGAAGAAACAGAGGCTGACCACAAATAGCTGCCAACGGTCGCCAATACACCTATGCTGTAGAAAGGACTTTTGCGGACTTTTCAAACACTGACACTTTAAAGCTGGGAACACCAGGACTAGTCGGCTGTACGGTGGTGACGATCGTATCCGACGAGGCCGTCTACATGGTAAAAATAAATCTTGAGCTGAAGGTCCACTCTTGGTTAGCGTTCACAGTATTAACATTTCGCCGTTCCATAGGCGCATATATTTGAGAACTACGCCTTTTCTCTTGATTCTACCGACCGTTTTACTCCAGAAACAGCGCTCAGACGAAACTTTCTCAACCTCATCACTAGCGGAACAAAGTACCTCAGCAAAGGCACGGCCATTACACAAAATCTCTACAGAAACAAGAACGTTAAAGCGTTTATTATGACACCACGAACCGTGTCCAATTCTAATCAAGCAACTGTTAACGAAGCGAACAAAAACCCCGAAAGTGTGGGCTATAAAACAGCCATTAACACGATCAAGGAAACACTTGCAAGCCTCGTTGGTGTTGACGATAAAACAACGGTTACGTACACGTATGAGGCAGATGATGTCCTAAAGAATGAATATGATGGCAAGGCATTGTTTGAATATGATGCGAATGCCGATGGCAACAAGAATGGAGGCTGGAGGCTCTGGTATGAGGAGGCTATGCAAAAAGGAGGGTCAATGGCGTGAGCACAAATGCATGGCTAGCGAATTAGGAAATGTTTGTATGTCTTTTCTCTTCGGGGTCAGTGGTATTAATACTTTTATCTTCCTTTCCTGTATGTTCTTCTTGCAATATTAGTTTTTACTATACTTTTTCTCTTCTTTTCCCTTTCCTGTATTTTAAAGCTACAATGGCAATGTAGTATACTTTGTGAGATACATGAAAGTACTCCGTACATTCTGGCTGACTACGGAAGAGGGATGCTCGGATGGTAAACATGGGTCACGTGAACCACATGGTGCATGGGCCCTTAACACACCCCATACCCGCCATAATATCCGTTCCGTACTCCGTAGACCCACCTGATTTAAAGGCTCCCACCATGTGATACGACCATACCCCGTATCCTATGCATACTTAGGGAGCACGGAGTACATTACTTGGATGAACTTAAAGTGCCACTTCCCACTTCTCTTTGCGCCCCATCATCAGGGTGGCAACGCGCATCGAACTCTGCCTTTTTCATCATTCTTTGTCTCTCTTATTATGACTTCCGCAACACTCAGCGCTCTGCCAGCTGAGCTGGTAGAGATTATCGTTTCGTTCATCGACCTCTCAGACATCTGCTCACTTCGACTGGCGTGCCGTGTCCTTGCAAACAATGCCTCTTCTGGCCGATTCAGAGCTTTCTTTCGGTGCAAGAATATCTATCTCACCACGTCTTGTCTAGAAAACCTGGCGCGCATCACGAACCTAAATAACTATGGCTGCCACTTGGCATGCTTCCTACACGACTGCACCTTGGTCGGCCTCTTGGAAGGGAAGCAGGTCGAGTTTGTGAAAAAAGAAGACAACACGGTGTTTGCGCCGCCACCACTTCCAGTGACAGCGGAAGAGTTGGAGAAGGTAGCAAGACAGACACAGCTCCTCACGGAAATTTTCAGCAGCATAAGGGAAGCTAGAGGCGGCAGTGACAAAAACAGCCATGTCTGCCTGTCATCACTAAGTCTGCGGGTTTTGGTGCGCCAAGAGGACGGCATGTTATGCGGCACCGATGATATGCGTGATCTTCCTTTGCCCGTTTGGGACATGGCACAGCGAACTTTCCAAATCACTATGGATGCACTTCTTGCTGCAAAACTGGGTGTCCGCATGCGATTGGGAATTTTCCATCCCCAGGAGAAATGCAGCCTCTCAAGTCGTTTCTTTTCTGATTTCCTCAGAGAGAAGATGGCACAGACCACACCGGAATCCCTGGCATCTCTGAAATCCGTATTCTCATCGCTAAAGCACCTAGCCATCAGCTTTTCGGGGCCACATAGTATTTCAGGGCAGCGGAAGGTGTGGCGTGATCGCAAAGAGTGTGATCGTACAGGGGGCCATATCTGGAGGATGCTAGTCGACGAGCAGCATGCCTACTTCATGGAAGCTTTTCAAATTATACTTGACCTGGTGGCTGCCGGTGCTCTGCCGGCGCTTAAGGTCCTGGATATACACTGGTTTAGTGTACATCCGTACCAGTTGGCTACGGAGAAAGAAGAGGAGGATTATTTTGTCCCCCTATCACCCAAACTTCCACCCAACACATCCATACACCTCGACTCCTGCATTCTCAGCGGTGTACGGCTTGCCACAGACGACGGACTGCTGCAAGTCCTCCAGGTACTACAGCCCAGCCACGTGTCGCTGTATGAAACGGTAATTCCACGCGGCGCGTACAACGCAGTGTTTGCCTACCTGGCAGATCCGGCCAGTCCTGTCATATCTTACCATCTCGACGACTTGAATGATTTCCGCGACTTGAATGCTCTAGGTAACTATAGAGAAGGCCGTATACACTTATTTGGACCAGCCAAGCCAAAGTATCCGAACTGGTCGACGCCTAGGATGCTGACTCGTGATGGAGCCGAAGCGAAGACTACCATCGGATATATGGAGGTAACGACCCGAGATGTAGGCTCCGGTCTCAAGTTGACTTGGTATCGTCAGAAATACAGGCATTTCGGCCCTTTCCGAGCAGGAAACCTCGAATAGTGAAGAGTTGTGAATGAAATGGGTTCATTGTGTGTCTTCTTAGCAAGAATTGTGTAGCTATACAGCTCTAGTAATTTTAAGAGGTTCTATATGGAAAATTAGTTCCCAATGCAGGCAAAAGTTCCCATGGCTCACCTAGATCCGCGCCAGCTCAAGACCACGCTACGAGAAATGGCTCAGGTCGATCCATGCGTTGCTTATGTGAGGGGAAGTTGAAAAACGATAGAGCCAAGTTCACCACAAAGCTCGATGCCTAGGGCCCCGGTAACCAAGACGGCAAATGTCGGCACCGGCAGAGCCGGCTGCACGGCATAGCAGGAGCAAATTCCAGCAAGAGGCGTGACCAAAATGAATGGCGAGTAGGAGTGCAGGATAAAAAAAAAACAGAAGCACTGGACATGATTGAAACACGAATAGAAGAAAAGCCCACCAAAGGACGAACGGGGCTTGTCTGAGACTCGAGACCTACGTGATTGAGGATCAACATGAGCATTTCGCAGACCCGCAGCCTCGCTTGTGCAAACATTTGGTTTCCAATTTGGTTTATGCCGCCATTCATTACGCAATGCTGTGTAAAAGCCAGCAGACGATCGTCGTTCATCCCTCTCTACCCTGTTTACGGCTGACCGAGTGGGCCGGAATATTTCACGCATGTCTCAGTTGATCGCAATATCCTTCCGTCAGACCACATTCCGTGACTTTTCCAATGGGATTTCCCCCCCGCTTCGTTTTGTCGCAGAGATCCTTTACAACCGCCATCCCGCCCCCAAGACGATTGTCGGGAGACGGCAGTGATTCACTTATGCAGTCACCGTCGGGAGGAAAGAACAACAACGTACCTTTGTACAAAACAATATGAGCCTTCCCGAAAATTGCCTCGTATCACGTGCAGCAACTCTTGCGAAAGAGAGAGTTGGCAAGAGATGAAACTAGTGTAGAGATCATCCCCTTTAATACGTTTAAGCATTTTAGTTCAGCCCGTTGGAAACTGACTGGCGCTTGTTCTAGGCTGAGAGGAATGTTGGCAGCAAAAAAAGGGAGGCAACACTTCGGGTCTTCTCTGACCGTTTATGTTTTTTTTTTCTTCCGCAATTTCCGGCCCTATACGTTGTGTTCTCGTGATGGTAGAAAAGACGAAAAGGCTGCGGGTGTGGCCTGAGCGGACTGACTGGAACTGACTTTTTGTAGCCGAACCGTGCAGAAACTCTCCCCTGAGCTGTATTGAAACAGACGACTCCACTCAGATTCTTGTTTGGGTTTGGCCAGGTGGATAGACTTAGGGCCTTGTTGGGGCTGTAGGGATGTGGAGTACAAAGTCGATCATCCCTATAGCACGACGTTGTATTCAGTACAGGTAGGACTCCATACGATATGTGTTTACTCGGCAATGCGTCGGCTGGTCTCGCATATCCCGCATGGACAACACACTCCAATGCCGACGCACGACATCTTCGGGTGCCGGCTAAAGGCTTGTTGAATCCAGAGCAGCAGACGTGTTTTGTAGGGACGCCGCCGTGTATATAAGCCACAGCTTCTCCCGTCTACCTGCATTTGAATTTCCTGTATCTCTCATCCGCATCTATCTACTACATCTTCTCATCTCTATTACCCAAACACTTTATCACAATGGTTCGCCTTTCTATGTTCGTGGCTGCTGCTGGCCTCGCCACCAGCGTCCTCGCTGCCCCGTCGGTCGACAACACTGCTGTTGCGGCCCGTGACCTCGACCTCGGCTCTATCATCGAGACCGTCACCGGCGAGGTGGAGGATATCATCACCAGCGTGTGTACGTTTTTGGTATCCTTTCTTCTGTTCATGTCTCTTCCATTTACTGACCACTCCCAGCCGGAGGCACTACCAACTCGTCGTCTGCCATCTCCTCTGTTGTCTCTCTGCTCGAGGGCATTCTTGGCGACGACGGCCTGACCTCGATCGTCGGCGACGTGACCGAGATCGTGCCCGTGGTCGGCGACGTCGCTGTCCTCCTGGCCGAAGTCGTGGAGCTGGTTACTACCCTCGGTGACACCACCTCAGAGCTGCTCGGCGATGTCGTGTCTGTGGTCAGCACGGTCGTGTCGGATGTCGTCACTCTGATCAAGAGCTTCATTTCTGCCTTGTCGAAGCGCGACTCGGAAGACATTGTTAGCGAAGTGACTGTCATCATTGCGAAGATCACGGCTCTGCTGTCGACTGTGACCAACAGCGCCGTGGTTGCCCAGGTCGAGGCTCAACTGACCAATCTCCTGTCTCTTCTGACCGACGCTGGCCTTAAGAAGCGCTCTACCCTGACCGACGTTGCCTCCCTCATCACCGCCCTCACTAAGATTGTCGCCTCCCTGACCAGCCTGCTCGCCCTCGTCACGGCCGACGCCCCGGCCCTGGTCACCGTTGTCGAGTCTCTCCTCAACGAGGTTACGGCCCTGCTCGCCGATGTTCTTGCCCTCCTGTAAATGCCCCCTTTTCAGGCATCTATCAGCCGACGAGGACTTGTCCTCCCAAGCAACATTTTGAAAATCTTTGTCTCTTCTAACCACGCATGATCGACACCCAATTTGTCACGTCTTCAACGCCGACCATGAAAAGTATATTTAGTCTGGCTTTTGAGCCATTCATCCATAGTTATGAAAATCGCCTCTATTATGTGCGCCTCTTGAAATTCACGTGACCACTTGCATCAATGCGTAAGATACAAGTAGATGGCGCCAGGGGAAGGCGTGATCGCCAACATAGGGCACCTTCTTCACCTATCACAGAGCGCGTATTTCCACTACCCCGGAATATTATGTCAGCAAATATGAGACCCCGCGAAGTTGATGTACTGACGTGTTTTTTTTTTGGAAAGAGACATACTCCGTACATATTCTTGTATAAAACGTATGGCTACGGGAAACGCAGAGACCGGCCCTAGCGGCCACGGAAACTCCCCAGAAGCCATCCCCGCAGACTACGATCTCTCACGGCCTCTCGCAACCACTAGTGGCCTCCGACAGGGTCTTACAGCTTATGGTGATGCCCATTTTTCGCTGTTCCTTCGAAAAGCCTTTATCAAGGCATTGGGATACGGCGAGTCGGCGCTGGCTCGGCCTATTGTGGGAATTGCTGACACCCGGTCGGGATTCAATGCCTGCCACGCCAACAGCGGCCCTCTGATCGAAGCTGTTCAGCGCGGTGTTCAGCTGGCAGGGGCTTTGGCCGTTCCGTTTCCAACCATCAGTCTTCATGAGTCATTTGCTGCGCCGTCGAGCATGTTTCTACGCAATTTGATGGCCATGGACACGGAGGAGATGGTACGGGCCCAGCCCGTCGACGTCGTGGTCCTCGTAGGGGGTGAGTCTTCACTTCCATCTTTGAATACTTTTCTTCAGCTGACTGATTTTGGCTGTGACAAAACAACACCGGCCCAACTCATGGGTGCCCTCTCGGTTAACAAACCGGTTGTGCACCTCGTCGTAGGTCCTATGCTACCAGGCAGCCACCGGGGGACGCGAGTTGGCGCGTGTACAGACTGCCGCAACAACTGGGCGCGTTATCGAGCGGGTGAAATGGACGTTGAAGACATTGCCACTCTGAACGATGAGCTCGCTCCCACTGTTCGTTTATTCCTTTTTCTCTGTCACTCCATCTGCTGACTCCCTAGTCCGGCACCTGTGGCGTCATGGGTACCGCTAGCACAATGGCCTGCCTCCTGGTGGCTCTCGGCATGATGCCACTCAACGGGGCTACATCTCCGGCCGTGTCGGCTGCTCGACTGCGCATGGCCGAGCAGACTGGTGAACTGGCTGTCCGTATGGCCAAAGACCTGGCTGCCAACCCGAACAGCACGTCGCTCCGGCCCCAAGACATCCTTTCACGTGCCTCTTTCCTCAACGCCCTGACCGTCTTGCAGGCCATTGGTGGCTCTACCAACGCAATTGTCCATCTTCTGGCCATTTCCCACCGTCATCCGGCCCTCGCTGGCGGCCCCATAACACTCGACGACCTCGACATCGTTGGACGCCGTACACCGCTGCTGCTCGACCTCAAACCCAGCGGCATCGGCTATATGTCCGACTTCCACGCTGCCGGTGGAATGCCCGCGCTGCTGACAGAGCTGCGACCACTACTGCACCTAGAAGCACGCACCGTGACGGGCCAGACACTAGGCGAGGCCCTCGATGCCACGCACTTCCGTCCCTTTGCCCAGTCCACCATCCGTCCACTGGTTGACCCGCTCTATGCAGCCTCGTCGCTGGCTGTTCTGCACGGTAACCTGGCTCCGCGCGGCGCCGTTCTCAAGGCCAGTGCCTCCAAGGACCGTCGTCTGTTACGGCATGTCGGCCCGGCTGTGATCTTTCACGGCGCCGCCGACATGGCTGCGCGCCTCGACGATCCAGACTTACCTGTGACTGCTGATAGTGTTCTTGTTTTGCGTGGCATCGGCCCCGTCGGCCATCCCGGCATGCCCGAAGCCGGTCTCATTCCCATCCCGCGCAAGCTGGCTGCACGCGGTGTACAGGACATGCTACGGGTGTCAGACGGACGCATGAGCGGCACGGCGGGTGGAACGATTGTGCTGCACGTGGCGCCCGAGGGAGCAGACCCGCAGTCGGTGCTGGGTCTGGTGCAGGACGGCGATATGATCCGCTGTGACTTGAAGGCGCGTGTGCTGGCCGTGGATTTGACTGAGGAGGAGATTGCCAGACGGAGGGCGGTGCGCCTGCAAGAAGTTCAGAAGGGTAGTCTAGAAGAGCCGTGGGCTGCTCGCGAAAAATTGCGCGGATACCGCGGGCTGTACATGCGAGAGGTGAACCAGGCAGACGAGGGGTGTGATTTTGGGTTTCTGACGGCAAGAGGACCAACAAGTTGACTGAGAATGGCATTTTAATATATTTTGCGTTCTCCTTTCCTGGAATTTACATAAAATATTGTAAAATATCGTCTATCCTCTCGGCAGACAGATCAGTCCTGTTTAATGCCAACCTTTCCCAAGCTTCGAAGACCGAGGAAGCTGGCAGCACAAACCACGACCATGCCACCGAAAATGGACCAGTATGCGGCGCGGTACCCCTGCAAAAGTATCGAGCTACTACTATCCGTGCTGTCGGTATGAACAGTAACTGAGGCAGCAATGGCGGCAGTGACAGCCAGTCCTACCGAATTTCCCAGCTGCGAAATGGTACTGAAAACACTTCCAGCCAGTGCCTGTGACTCAGCAGGAAATGCGTGGCTGATAACCAGGCTGGAGACAGTCCAGAGAACTGCAGTAGTTCGATTAGCTTTCATTATTATGAGCGATGGGGATCAGAAATATACGTACCGTCACCACAGATGGGACTCAAAGCCATAGCAATTAAAGCCGTGGTCCAATAGGACCAAGCAGGTGAAGTAAGCGCCATTAGGATTGGAGACACTGCCGTGATCACTGCAGGCACGCCTACAAGAACGTTGACGTTGACCTTGGCCACAAGATAGGTCGTGACCGTGTTGGTCAGGACGCCAACCACAGCCATGGGCAAGAAGCGAATGGATGCTCGCAGTGCTGAGATATTCTGCACGTCCTGGAAGAAGAGCGTCGATATATATTGAAAGGCGTTAAAAGCCGCCCATGTAAAAAACATGGCGATGCAGATGAAGAGAAATGGCAGGTTCTTCCAGATGGCATTGGGAATTAAAGTAGGTTTTCCGATTCTCTCCCGTCTTTTCGTCCAAAGAAAGAATACGGGCAGAAGAAGGGCCGAGACGGCAAGCAAAACGATATTCTGAGGTTGGGAAATATTCTTGTAGCTGACTGTCACCATTCTAGAGAAAACGATTAGAAGCTACGCGAAGAATAAAGAACGAAACTTACACAAGGACATAAGACAGCAGTCCGAGGGAGACGAAGAGAATGGAAACGCTCGCCCAGTCAATGCTGTACACAATTCGGTTCCACGATGCTCTGGACAAATTGGCGTCCTTATCCGCCGGCAGGACAAGCAAAGAGGCTAGAAGCAATGCCACATTAACGATTGCCGTAATATAGAATCCCCATCGCCAGCCGATCGTGTCTGTCAGAACACCGCCCAGAATGAGGCCCATGGCGTAGCCCAACGGCTGGCCTATGCCCGTCGCCGCAAAGGCAATGTTTCGCCTCTTCCCGGGCGGAAAGGACGCCGTGACGAGCGACATGATATTCGGGAGGCACATGGCCACAAAGAGGCCGCGGAGAGCGCGGAAGACAATGAACTGGCTGCCGGTGCGGGCGAGTCCGCATGCCAAGATAAAAGGACACGAGCCGCCACAACCCATGATCCACATCCTCTTGGAGCCAATCACATCGGCAACGGAACCAAAGACCAACATGGTGCAGCCGGCAGCCAACGCATACACGGAAGCTGGCCAGAATATGAGGTCTTTGTCTAGCTGGAGATCGGTGGAAATGCGAGGAAGCGCAGTAGTCAGAATACCCGTCCCAGAGACACTGATAAAGGTGACACCAGTCAAGGTGGTGATAATGAAGATAGTCTCTAACCTTGTCTTCTTCCCTGTCGCAACAGAGGAGTGCGATGGAATCGCACAGAGTTCCGATGGAATCTGTCTGTCGCTCATTTCATAGGGTGGCTCCAGCAAAGCAGGAGACTTTGTTTCCGTTGTTGCAACAGACATCGTAGCGTTTTTTGTGTTTCTTTTGTTTCTTGGTGGTAAAAGTATGGAGGAGGAAAAGAGAGGATAATCAAAGGAGAGGAAGGATACGAGAAAGTGAGTCGATGACGAATAACAGGCGGATCCGCTCTGTGGCCCACCTTCGGTATCGCACCCCCACATCTTCCAATGGCATGTCCCTTGTATGATACGAAATACGGAGTACGGGGTATAGCACTCTTTAGTGTACCGAATACTCGTACCCCCTCTGCCCCCACCCCGTCTGACACTTGTATCATCCATAACCCAATCTTCCAGGCCGTATACCTTCAGTCTTCTTTTCAAAGCCCGAGACTGAACAAGAATTTGAATAGGATCTCTTATGAAATAATGGCGGGCTATAATGAGAGGACATAGAATCAATCGAGTCGATTTTCCTTTTTTTTTTTTTTTTTTTTCCCTTTTTTTTCTTCAAACATATCCTTTGTACAATACTTCCGGCCAGGCAAATCTAACAGAACCGTTTGATCCCTTACACAATCAGTGGTTCTTGACCATGCAGCGGCCATTCCCGTCAACGGCCCCTCGCACCCAATTGGTATTGTACTCCGAGAACCATGTGCTCGCCTACAGGTTTTTATATCAGATGAACAATAAAGATGATCCCGATGAACCACATTATAAAGATGGGCAGAAAGTTTGCTCCATATTGCATTCACTTGATCATTGTCTGGAAGACTGACTGCTGACAACGAATGGCATCCACCTTTGTCGACGATGAGACCTACATTCTAGACAGAGCCCTAAATGGAACAGTCCACGCTACTTCTTGGCAACAAACGGGAAGTGATAGCGCGTAGTAACGGCGTAGGTGCGCAGGGATATGTCTACCCTACCCAGCGCGGGCTGTTATGTGGCCCGAAGGAATTTAGTTTCCATTCCCTGTAAATAACGGACATTAAATGTCTAGCACCGGCAATTCTAGCGCTGATTTGAGACATACAAGTGTCTATCCAAGCAGCAGTACTCTGTACTCTGCACCTAGTTCCTACTTGGGAAAAGAATGCATGGCTCGTGAAAAGAAGGATTGAAAAGTTGTTCTCAAACACTGCTAACAGGGCGCATAACTCGATCATGTAGCAGACCCAAAATTGGTCTTTTCTACACAATTACTTGAGCCGAAGAGTCTGTGCACATAAACGAGTCAGTCCTGTCTGCATCAACTTTGGGCTTGGGATTGCCAGTCGACCGCTTCAGATTGAAACTAGACGGAGAGCTTGGAAAAGAAAAGAACCAGAAACCAAGGCCAAGAGGTTCCGCAAATCAAAGACAATCTCTCTGAACATCCCAAACAGATCCCTGCGCCTGTGCGCTCTTGGCACCGTTGCTAAGCATTTTTTATTCGGATCCATTGGAGTAGTCTGGGGCAAATCTCTCGGCCAAAAAGCTTGTCTATTCGGCTATCTTTTCAGTCTCCACATCTTAGAATCCACAACGTTTTCTTTGCGCATCATGCACAGCCCGCGACCCCCCCTTTACGATGCGACTATTTTTTTTTTCCACAATGCTTTGTAACAAGCCCCTGCGTTTTGCATCGTACTCTTTAGTTGGCCTTCTTCGGAGTAGCATCAGTAGGAAAAAGCGGAGTCGTAGGGCGCATCACTCGCTATGCCGGTGAACTACCGGCAAAAGCGGGCAGTCTTGTAGAGTTTCTGCGAGAATTTCCTTTTCTGGTTAGTGAAAAAGGGGCGGTCGTGGCTTCAAACGATGACTGATACGACTGATACAACAATGCAAGCAGCACACCGTATATTCAATTGCATTGTGCTTCCTTCTTGCTCGTATTTGCATACAGAGTCTGTGTCATATCCCAGACTGCGGACAATCCCGCCTGGAAGCCCAAAGCCGCCCCTCCTTTTCCTTCGTCCTAGCTGTCACTACTTCCAGACTGTCTCGGTATCGCTTAGCAAACTCTGCTTGTAACCATAGGCATGGTATGGCTCCGCTCCAAGGGGGGCGAGCCGTATTTCTTGTTTTCTGGGGCCTTTTTTCCCACGGTCTGAGCGTTTGTGACGACCAAGTGTAAAATAGGGCTGGGATGTGCCATCGATCTCTGATTTCCTGAAGAATTCCCGTAGCTTGGGGGGCAAGCATCGGAGTATTTCGGGGTGTCCGCAATACTCCGAGCTCCACACCAGCATGAATTACAGAGTATGGCTGTATGCATAACCACGCCTGTTCTCCTCTTCGATTGTCTTCTTCTACTCCCTTATGCAATGTTCATTCAGCTATCCCGTGGAGGAATGAACACGCCCACGTGTTCCGTCTCGACAATTAAGTTGAAAAAGAAAACAAAAAGACATAAAGAAGCAAGCTTCTGCCACGGGGGGTTGAAACGTGGATGCTTAAGCGACTGTCTAGATATAGCAATGACTTGCTTGGTCTAGGATTGAGTTCGATATAGGGCCCTCGAAGAGGAAGGAGGACAGTCCTTATAGAATCACGAGGCATAACAAAATGAAACCATCCAACATGTCACAGGCCACCTTTTACTTGCAAAGCCCTGTCTTGTGTCATATCACGAACGACGAACCTACGAACGAGGAGACAGGAGGTTGCAATGAGCAGCTGGTTGCACCCCACGTGACTCGTTGAGGCGCCTACGATGTCTTCTCCAACCCCACAAACGCACAGTAGTCTGTTAGAATAGGCATCATGCATCCCACGACGACACAGTTCTGGTGTCAACCATGAACACTATCGACAAGTCGGGGTGACTTGACGATGACGGATTCCACAAACTGTCCGGCCACCCGATAGAGGACGACAGCGTTGACGAGCTTCACGACGAGGCCATTGCAACGAGATACTATGCTCGTGAAAATGGGATATAAAGAAGGTGCATCTCTCTCCAAGTCTACCATACTCATTCCATCATCACCCACAACAACATCTTCCTCCCCTTCCATCCTTCTCACTCTTGAACAATTTGCCCGGTGCAAATATTCATCAACTTTCGTCTAATCACTTGCCTGGTGCAACATTTCAATACTACATTTTGCCTGGAGCATTATTCATACATTCTATCCATTTTTATACCCCCAAAGTCACGAATATCTTTTCAAAACGCAAATACATCCATTCACGATGCATTCTTCCAACATTGTTCTCCTCATCGCTCTGTCGACTTCTGTCATGGGTGCTCCCATCGTCGACAAGCGTGACCCCAAGTTGTCTGTTGGCACAGGTGTCAACATTGGCAGCGCCATTGGCAGCGCTGTCGGCACCATCATCGGCGATCACCTCTCTGGTGATGACAGCAGCAGCAGCAAGATGAAGCGCAACCAGCTGTCGACGACGACGGAAGTGAACGTCGGCAGTGGCATCCCCATTTCGGCCGGCACTATTGGCGTCGGTATTGAGGAAGAGCCTCGCCGTGCCGGCCAGAAGCGTGACCCTCTCTCGCTGGGTACCGGCGTCGATATCGGCAGCACCATTGGCAGTGCCATTGGTTCCATCATCGGCAACGATCTCGAGGACACCGCCAGCACCAGCGCGAAGCGCGAGGTCTTCCCCCTGGGCACTGGCATCGAGATTGGCCACGAGCGTCAGGCAAGCTCGGACAAGGCCAAGCGTGCTCCTTTGAGCTTCAGCGATGGCGCCTCCATCGGCTCTGCCGTCGGCAGTGCACTGGGAACTATTCTTGGCAACGATCTGGAGGAGGACAACACCACTACCACTTCTGGCACTGCTGGTACTGCTGCCATTCCCACTCCCGTTCCCATTGCTACTGAGGCTACGAAGCGGTCCCCCAAGCTGGGCTTCAGCGAGGGTGCTTCCCTGGGCTCGGCCGTTGGCAGCGCCATCGGTACTGCCATTGGTGACGAGTTCGGCAAGGATGCCAGCAACTCCAAGCGGTCTCCCCTGAGCTTCGGCGACGGTGCTTCCATTGGCTCGGCTGTCGGCAGCGCCCTGGGCACCATTCTTGGCAACGACCTGGAGAAGGACAACACTACGACCACTGCGAAGCGCTCGCCTAAGCTCGGCTTCAGCGAAGGTGCATCTCTGGGTTCCGCCGTCGGCAGCGCCATTGGCACCGCTATTGGCGATGAGTTTGGCAAGGACTCGAGCAGCTCCAGCTCCAAGCGCTCTCCCAAGCTGGGCTTCAGCGAGGGTGCTTCGCTCGGGTCGGCTGTCGGCAGTGCTATTGGTACCGCTATTGGTGACGAGTTCGGCAAGGACTCGAGCAACTGAAGGAAGAACTTCGGGGCCGTGCAAAGGGAAGCTAAGAATGGAGGGAAGAACACGTCTTCTTTTCCAGGCACGAGTGATACGGTCGTATTGTACTTAGCTTATTTTGGCATTGGGTGTCAGCCCAAGAATCAATACAACAGTCCCCCGTATGAGCCAATGATTGGTCCAAAGTGACCGTGTAGCATTCAGAACTGTTCCGTAAGCAGGGGGCGAATCCCAGACGCTCGCATTCAGTACTCCGCCATTCGCAACCTGTAACCCCAACTGGTCGGTCGCAGTCGATTGTTTAATTATAAAATTTGGGTTTCGGTTTGGCTAACGCTTAACATTCTGACGTTGTACTCCGTTCTCCGTAGTTTGCAAGGCTTTTGTCCGCTCCGAAATTGACTTTTCAGGAGTTAAGCAGTTCACGCTCCGCGTATGGATTACTTTTAACAATATCGAAATCCCATCGAAATGTTTCAAAGGCTTTCGAAAATTGATTCTTGAATTTGCTGCAGCATTCGGCAATGCACTCCCTGTAGTCAAAAATAGAGAGTTACGACAGAATGACACGGACTCTTGTTTCATGATAATAATTTTCCGATATGGTCTTCCGGAGGGTTGTAAGCACTGCTTGTATAGTAATGTAACGGATAAATATCGGATGGAGAATCATAGCGTCAGCGTCGTCAACGGAGTAGTGCTCTCATACGACGGCATCTTCCGACTCACGTGTCCTTTGGTATTTGCATGGATCAACCTCTACTCGATGTCTTGGGTCCGTGTCGATAGATCCGAGGGGCCACGTCCTTCGGGTCTGGATGGCCTTCGGGTCCCCGTTCAAATGGTGTAAGATACGCATGATGACAGGGGAGAGGCCGCGTTTGTATATAGGCCCGGGAGAGGAAGAATCGCGTGTAAACGGCCTATAGTACGGAATATAAACAGTGAGAAATATATAGGGGGGTGTTCGGAATACTGTGGCCCGGGAATGTATCCGGATAAGGAAGCTCAGCGTGAGCTGCAGTAATGATACATCACGTGGTAAGTTGACACGTACAGGATGATCACATGATGTCCGCCTCACAATACTCTAGTTATTTTTGTCTTTAGTGTTTGCTATGTGGAATATATAATGTTATCCTTCCTTCCATCAGCACATGGCGTAGTTCTCAGTAGCAGCAGGTTCCAATATTATCCACTCAAAAGATAACGACAAGTCGTTTTCAAAGGAAAAAACGCGTAAGATGCTGCGTGGCAACCATTCAATGTTGTCACACCACCCCTCTCACAGCGGATTAACCTTCAGGCGATTCATGCAATCGAATCTTGCGTCATAAATATCCCTCATGGACTCATGGAGCTGCTCGCCGTCTTCACTTGTATATGCTTAGTCAGCACATGGAAAATAGGCAGCAGGGTTTAAATTGACCAAGGAGGACTTGTACTTCATACTCTGCAAAAGTCTGTCTTCTGGCCCTGCTCTGCTGATGTGGCGGATAAATCTCGCAACGGGCAAGTCTCCCTATCCGTACATGAGAAGGACCGAAAATATGTTTGGCTGGTTCACCCAACAGTACTCCGTACTCGTACTTTTTAGCGGGCAATAAATGGCAGCCACTCGTACGACACGTCTTTCAGCAGAAACCCTGTCCAATACTGTGTGCTGCTGAATCCTCCGACTTCCTACAAGTACTGTCGGAGAATCCGACCGAAATGGCTCGTCATCCCAGGCCGCCGTAGCACTCGTATCCTTCCGCTTGTGCTCCCTCTCTCTCCTTAATTCTCGGTTCACATGCAACAGTGATGTCAATAGTTTTGCGCGATTGTCTTGCGATATTTCCCGCACGGGGCACTTATTCCTATTTGCATAATACTGCTCCTATTTTGCTTGGCAGTAGATGCCAATCGCTTATACAACAGAAGAAGGCCGTATGAATATTGTGCGCCAAAGTGCCAACTTGGTCGTTGAGCATTCTTTGTCTCTGCATCGCTTTCTTACTCTCTTTTATCGCCAAAAAACAAAACAAAACTAGCAAAAAACCCCCAAAAAAGAAAAACGTCAAGATGGCCGACCAAAAAGTGATCACAGACGACGACAAATCGGCACTCGTTCAGGTCCTCACTCTGTATTTCATGGTGATCAACATCCTCTCTTGTTTTGTTCGCTCGGGCACAAAATTCTACATTATCAAGACTTTAAAGGCCGACGACATTTTGACAATCATCGGGACGGTATGTGCATGTCTTACCCTTCTTTTACGTGCATATGCTTACAGGATGCAGTTCTTTTCGGTTGGCCAATCTGTTGCCACGTACGAAGCCTGCGAACATGGTCTCGGACAGCATTTCGACGTATTGTCCGCTGCAGACAAGGAGTCTTACTTCAAGGTACGCTATGCGTTCTCTCTTTATTGCTTCTCTCCATCTTTCTAACACGGCACAGAGTAAATATGCAGCCGACATACTCTTCATTCTCGCACTCGCCTCCTGCAAGCTTGCTTCGGCCCACAACCTTCGAGTTCTGGCTTGGGACAAATTGCTTCCGCTTGTTCTAGTTTGTGAGATCGTTGCCGGCGTCTGGGGGTTAGTGGCTTTGATTGTCATTCTCTTTCAATGCCATCTTCCTTCGCCCTGGGTTACGGTTCCCGCCACTCAGTGCATTAGCCAGTTCGGTTTCTACACCTATTTTTCTGTGACGAACATCGTTACCGATCTCGCCATGGTTATCCTCATGGTATGGAGTGTGAGCAAGCTGCAAACGTCATGGTTCAACAGAGTCCTGGTAATGGTATTCTTCGGTGGTCGCATTCTGTATGCTTGTTTCATCCCTGCGCCTCTTTTCCATCCCACCCCTGAACATTCGCTAACGGAGAAAAAAAAAGGATGATTCCTGCGATCGCCGTTCAGATCGCCTACTCGATTCAGTACTTTGCTTCTGAGGATGATCCGACTTTTGTACTCTGGAAAGCCACCATTGCCATTCTCGTTGTGCAGTGCCTCTCCGTTTTTACTGTATGCTTGCCCAACTTCAAATTCTTGCTGGACATTCTGCAATCGGGACAGATCCGTATCGACGATCTGCGGCGACAGGGGCGGACGACCACGGAAAGCAATGGATACAAGCACTATGGGAGCTCGAACAACGACAGCAGCGCGCGGAGGAAGACGGTACAGCGAAGCAACGACCGATCCGTGGCCGCTAGCGAAGTACACGAGATGGTGGCATTGTCGAAGGTGACTGGGGGGAAAAAAGGTCCGAGCGAGCCAGGCAGGGCTTGGGATGGGCAGAGTCAGACGAGCCAGACCATTCTCGTGGAGCAGACGTGGCAGATTGATTCGCAGAGTGTCCATGCCTGATATGTGTGATGGGTTTCTTGGCAGGAGAATACATTGTACGGAGTACGAATACGAGCCAATGTGATCGTGACAAGAAAAAAATCTTCAGCTCATGCTCCCCCCCTATTCAGCTACGATGTTGTCCAACCGCCTTCCATATCGGTGGATATTCCTTTTGTTCTTTTCTTTTGCTCCGGCGGTCATGTTTCAGCTCGAACGGGTAGCATAGATAGTGGGTTTTCCAGAAGACCACACTAAAGAAACTAATGCGGGCAAGGTTTATCTTACGAAATTGTCCCCATAAGGATTCGATAATAACGCAGGTAGGGAGTACATGCCGCGTGTTACTCATGAAAATGCCAATAAAAACTCCCGAAACAATATTGCGTGTTCGCTAGACGGTAGCATTCCCAGGGGACGTCAGGGAAGTATTCCGTGCGCACGGCTATTAGTATCCATGCATATACAACGTGCAGGGTACGCCTGCTGTCTTACGAATCATGAACTGTGTACGGAGCATATCCTACTCTGTACCCATGGCCAACGATGTGGTGGGAGCTAAACATGCTACATCGTACAAAACATGTGACGCATGTAGGAATGCAATAACACCAGATTTCGTACGAGTATTGAATCCTTTTCGTTTGGTCTGTGCTCCTTGTGCTTTTCTTCGGTTGTCTTTCGGCCAACAATTGCTTCTTCTCCTTAAAACCCTTTTTCTCACTCTGCATCTGTTCTATTTTCCTTTTCCAACTACCGCCTTCGCTCATTTCCCCTTCTAGGCTTTCCATTTAATCTACTTTTTCTGCTTTGGTTTTTATTTTCACCTGCGCTCGCTCTGTCTCTCTTCATCCATGGCTACCAAACGCACTGCCAAAGTCGATATGGAAGGCATGGACAAGGAATTCGAGCCCACGACGGTCGCGGTGGTGGAGCCTGTTTCCAACACTCGTGCGACCTCTGACTTTGCCGACAACAGAGAACTGGCTCGTCTAGGCAAGAAGCAAGTTCTGAGGGTATGTCTCACACGAAAGCTGCACGAAAGCCCCCGCTACGGCTGATTGTCAACGACCGTCACGGGCCGCTTTTTCGCGCCGAGCCTATTATTACACCGTGGATCCTTGCTAATGGCGAATAGCGCAATTTTGGCTTCATGTCGATTCTTGGCTTTAGCTGCACCATCCTGATTACATGGGAAGCCGTCACCGTTCTGTTCTTGCAAGGCCTCCAAAATGGCGGCACCGCCGGTGTCATCTACAGTTTTATCGTCGTCTGGATCGGTAACTTTAGCGTCTTTTCCACCATGTGCGAACTCGTGTCCATGGCACCCACAGCCGGCGGACAATACCACTGGGTGGCTATGCTGGCGCCGCGCCGGTGTGCCCGCTTCCTCAGTTACATGACAGGCATCTTGACGGTGGGCGGCTGGCAGGGCTCTGTGGCCTCGAGCGCGCTGTTAACTGGAAACATGGTTCTGGCATTGGCTTCGCTCAACAACATCACGTTTGTGTCGGAACTGTGGCAGGGCACGCTGCTCTTTTGGGCCGTCTTCATCCTGGCCGTCTTTGTGAATGTCCTCGTCAGCTCGGCCCTACCCAAATTCGAGGGCCTCATCCTGATCCTCCACGTGCTCGGCTTCTTTGCCATTCTCATCCCGCTCGTCGTCCTCGGCCCCCACAGCGACGCCAAGGATGTGTTCACATCCTTCCTCAACACCGGTGGCTTTGCCACAAATGGTCTCTCCTTCATGGTCGGCATGATGGGCAATGCCTTTGCCTTTGTCGGAACGGATGCCGCCTTTCACGTAAGACACCCTACTTCCCATTATTGTGTACTCCACTCACACCTTGTCAGATGTCCGAGGAGACGGTCAAGCCCGGCGTCGTCGTCCCCCGGTCCATCCTTCTGAGCTTAGTCATCAATGGCACAGCCGGATTCGCCATGATCCTGGCCATGGTGTTTTGCATGGGTGACATTGACGCGGCCCTCAGCTCCGGTCCCGGAGAGCTCGGTTTCCCCTTTATGACCATCTTCCAGGTGGCCACGGGCTCGACCGCTGGTGCTTCGGTCATGTCGGCCATCATTCTTATCTTGGCTGTTTGCGCCACCGTCGGCATGCTGGCCTCGACCTCGCGTGTCTTTTGGTCCTTCTCCCGCGACCGTGGCTTGCCCTTCTGGACTGTTCTGTCCCGTGTGAACCCGCGCACGAGCGTACCGACCTGGGCTGTGGGAGTTACGACCGTCATCTCCGTCTTGCTGTCGCTCATCAATATTGGCTCATCTGTCGCCTTTACGAATGTCACGAGCATCTCCATCTCGTGTCTGCACGCTTCCTATCTCATCGCAGCCGTCCTGCTTCTCTACCGCCGTACCACTACAGGCTTTGCCCTGCCCCAGAAGACTGACTTGCCGGCCCTGGCCAACACGACAGGCGCCGAGCTCATCTGGGGCCCCTTCCGCGTTCCGGGCATCTTTGGCATTATCAACAATATTTTTGCCATCTGCTACCTGATTGTCATAGCGTTCTTCAGCTTCTGGCCGACTGTTATGCAGCCGACGCCTGACGCCATGAACTATTCTGTCGTCGTGACTGGTGGACTTGTTATCTTCGGCCTGGTGTACTACTTTGTGCGGGCGAGGAAAGAGTTCAATGGTCCTATCGTCGAGATTGAAGTTACTGATAGGATGAGCAGCGATTAGGTCTCTTTCGTTGTAGACTGAGGTAGAAAAACAAATGGTTGCTTTCGTACTCCGCAGCCGACCGACAGACCAGTGTGTGTTGTTGCCTAGCTATACGTTTGAAGGAACACCATTCTGTATTTTACAATTAAATTGCCACTGAGACGCTAACTAGCTAATAATAATAATATAAAAGACGAATCATGGCACAGCTTAATGGATCCCTCAGTGAGACATGTGAAAAACGACCGAGTCAAGAAGACTGCCGGTGGGAACAATGGAGGACACAAAGGAGCATACTATAGCGTAATACAAATTGATATTAAGTCCCTCGTTCTGAAAGTGGGAAGCCAAAGAGGATTATTGTGCGAAGTTCAGCTAAATACACCATGGCGGTCCAACAATCCATCCAAGCAACGGATGGGGCTGTAGGCACCAATGACAGGACACTAAACATTTGAAAAAGCACTTTCAAGAGGGGAAAATACAAGCCAAGCAAGGGGCTACAAATAATTCGATCAATACGAAGAAACTGCCTGGTCTAAGTGCCCTTTAGTCTTAGTACCTCTGGGCAGAAGAAATGCAGTCCATCGTTGCTCCGTCGATGCCCGAATATCACGTGGACATGTCATGTGTAAGCAACAGTGAGAAATAAGCTTAAATAGCAACATCGGGAGCCTAGAAAAAGCATCAGTACAAAGCCAATTGTCCTATCCTACGAAAATGTCTTCCCAGTTCAGTTCTCCACCAGCCTCGGATGAAGAAGACCTGAAAACGTCTTCCCGATCCAGTTCTCCATCAGTTGAGGATGAAGACGGCTCGGATTCTTCCTCTAATGCACCCCAAGGCCCAACGTACACGCCTCAAGAGATCTCGGAAATTTTGCTTGACTTCTACCAATTTCTCATTACTATGCACTACGACGCCGCGGATCTTAAAATGCCACCACCGGAGGGATGGCCGAATTTGACCCAAGAGACGTGTGGGGATTTTTTTTCCGACTATGCTCTCGAGGTGATGCGCCATATACCCTACTTCGACCAGGACCCGATGACCACGACCAAAGCACAAGTCCATTATAAGTCGGCGTTGGTAGACTACACTTACTACCCCAAGGAAGTCTTCTACGATTTTTTTGATTATCGGGATGGAATAGAATTTTGGAATACAGAAGATGTCGTTGACACTCGCCACGTCTTCATTCTAGCACAAGGGCACGAATCCTCTGGCCGCTGTCTTTTTTTGAATGCTTGGGATGGCGAGATTACCGAGGATATGATTCGGATGAACACGCTATCTCCGGTCGATATGAGGACCTTCTTTGATGCCCTTAAGGAGGACTATCGAACCTTGAAGCTGATCCCTTGTCGTGGAAGGGAAGTTCTTGAAATATATGATGATGTACCAGAGACTTCCGAGGAAATCACCGAACAACAAGTGATATCCCAGAAAGACGAGTGGCAGACGGAGTTGGATATCCAGTATATCCGACAACTTTACAGGCATTACGGGTGGCCAGATCACTTTCAAAAAGAGGAGGCATTTAAAGCGATTAATGAGCTGGTGGATGCGATGCCCGACCGTCGCGTCTGGTGGCGCCTTTAATACCACGATGACGTTCATAGTTCGAGGATGCAGTCTTCAAATATCTAATGTAAAAAAAAATGCATTCCCTCCTTTTCAATTCCTTACTGTAAGATCCAGTGTAGACGCAAGTAAATCTTAATGGATACAAGTAGATAAAAGAAAAACAAAGAATAAAATCAAGAACACTATAGATCGAAAATCTTATACCACTGCGCGCAGCCATCAATCTCCGTTGATACCCTTTACATACGGCATCTTGTAGTTCCACTTTGGCAGGTCTTTCTTGCCGTCGTACCATTCATCAATGGATAAAAGCGCAAACCCAGGATCGGTGGCAGCCTTGTCTTTAGGCCAGCAGGGGTTGTCCCACAGACCGTCGTCTTTGGGTGGATTGGCTGCATGTCCATACGTGAGGGACATCTCTGGCAGCACATCGACAGTTATTTCCGCTTCAGTTACCTCTAGCTGAGCTTTCGGGTTCTTGGGAATTCCCATATAACCGCTCTTGATTTTGTCGTGCAATTCCTTGTCCGACAATGCTTCCAGCGGGGTCTTAAAGCATAAGGAGGCCCATAGACGTCCAGCGCCCCCGTTTTCAAGAGCAGGTAAATATCGCATGCGTTGGCCTTCCCTGCCTGTTCCGGCATACTTCCACGCTGGGTCGTCTCGATTCAAAAAATATGCTGGTGGCCATTCGTCTTTTTGACAATTCTCCTTCAGAATATCTGACAGCCAGTCAGTGCCTTCATGCTCCGTTTTCCAAGTATTTGTCGCCTGGGCGTTGAGCCGGTACTTGGTGGAGGCCGCCTCTGGCTTGCAGGTGAGTGTCTCCCACTGTGGATTGACTCGGTTGGCTGAACTGTAGTGGAAACAAGCCTGCGAGTTTGTTATATCACAGTGCTTCTGTACATGAGTAGGCCTTGCATTTGGAGCGAACGTCAAAGACGTCACCACCAACTCATTCGTCGCCGTCTTGCCGTTTATGTCGCAGGTGAACAGCCGCAGCGTGTTTTTTGCCTTGCCCACTCGTTTGGTTGCCCTGTTTGGAGGAATGCTGCATTTTTTGCGGCTGCCGCCACCTCTTCCGCCGCTGCCTCCGGTGTTGGGTCGTGGCTTCGTAGGAGCCCTGGGATTCCCGCCATCGCCTTTCCTGCCGCTGCCTTTGCGGATGTTTTTTGGTGACTTGAAGCTTGACACACCGCCCGGTACCATGTTCAGGGTGTCAAAGACTTTCTTGATGTCATCTGGTACGAGGTCCGTTCCGCCACAGGGACTCAGCCACCAGGAAAAGGCGTCTTCGGGGTTTTCGCCCTCTGGGTAAATGTAGGAGGCCATTTGCGCCGCCGTTATGGCCATATCTGGACACAAATTAGTATGCAATGCGGATGGCCAAAACGAGATATAATTACCTAGTCCTGCATCAAGCACTTCTCCAACTCCAGGAACAAATTCCAATCCAATATCAAGAACAAACTTGATAGACGACATAACGATATAGCAGCCAACCTAGATGCATTAGTGATGGTTAGGACAAGCTCACTAGATGTCTTTCGTACCTGCGCAATAACGGGCATTGCATCCAGAATTTCCTTAGCAAGTTGGTTAACAAGCCAGTTATTGCAATTGCACGTCCCAGGGGCAATATAGTCATTTCCACACGGTGCACTCGTCCACGGAATGTCCTGATCCAGCGGGAAAAAGCCCACGCATCCGTAGTTTGTCGTCATATCGTTGTTGGCTTTTCCCGCGTCGACTTCGGCTTGGCATCTGGCTTTGCACTGCTCCCGGTCCGTTTTGGAGGTGTCCTTGTGGATGGCGCACCTGTGCGAGTTTTCTTCCCGGGCTTCCGTGTAGTTGAAGAAATTGGGGTCCTCCTCTACCGTTACTATGCCGTCGGTATCGTCATTCAAGAGAGATGCGGGAGTCGTGCACGTGTCATCTGGGCAGTAGCCGTACTTGCAGGCGAAGTTGCAGAGACGCTGCAGATCCACATCGACGACATCATACGCAGTCATGTTGCTGTTTTTATCCTCAGACGGTAGCTTAACCGGCGGGCCTATCTTCGTGCAGGTACAGAGGCTTTCCGGGCAAAAGTCGTAGCGACAAGAGAATGCGCAGAGATCGCCTGTGTTGACCGTATCGTCCTCTCCGGAGATACACACCTTGCCTTCGCTCGAGCTTTCTTTCTCGTCTCCTTTCTCGTCTTCTGGGTCGGATGGTTCGGACACGCCGGGTAGACCAGGATCTGTCAGTGACCCATCATCCCCGCCACCACCTCCAGGACACTCGTTAAAGTTGGTCCAGGCCTGTGATGAAATTAGCGAAAGATATCATCTTGCCATAGAAATAGGAACACACACCCGGTTCGTGATGGGAAGGACTTGGATCAGGTCTGCCCGTCCCTGACCTCCCAAATTTGCAAAATGCATGTTGGCACCGCGATCAATGGGCGCATAGAGAACTCCTCTAGCCAACCAAGAGAATGAACTCCCACTCTTGGGCACGTTTCCACCATTTGTCATCACTGTGGTCGCACCCGTATACTTATCGACGTGAAGGAGATCAGCTTTTCCGTGCGCCTCAACATCGGCAAAGCGAATGTTGGCTCGGTCCCAGCCTTCGCTGAATTTTATTTGGCCCGCATCGATAAGGCCTGTGGCCTTGTTCAAAAGACCCGTCACCCGGCCGTCCTTCTCCACGCAGAGGTAGTCGGTTCGACCATCGCCGCTAGTTGTGTTAGTGAAAGAAGAATGCGAAGGAGAAGGAAGAAAACAAAACCTACTCGAGGTCGGCTAGGATCAGTCCTGCATCGAAAAGACCCACGCCCCAGCCCTGGTTGCATTTCGCCGTGCCGGCAATGAATCCTTGGTAAGAAAAGGTAAACTTCCCCGTATCCTCGTCATAGTCATTACGCCACATCTCCAGCGCACCGTCAGACTTTCTCTGGGCGAGCAAGTCGCATTTTCCGTCTCCATCCCAGTCGGCAATGTGCAGCGAGCGCCGCGGACGATTGATGCTGAACATGCTGGTCTTTCCATTGTTCCAGTACGGGGGACCGTGAATGTTGCCATAGAACTCGGCTCCATGACCGTCGTTGTAGACCCAGATGTAGTCGTCACTCCCTGAACCCGTCATGTCGCAGTAGAAGACGCCGTCGCCTTGGTGTGTTAGCTTTGTGACTATCTGTTGCATGCGGAAACTCATTACCTTTGAGCAATTTTCCACCACTTCCAGTGTTCTGCCAGACATTGACAGCGAGCTTCCCTTTGCCGTCTTTCTTGAACCAGGTGTAGTCCAGTCTGCCGGAACCGTAAACGCGACCAAATTTGATGTTCTCCCCTGCTCCGGCCGTGTTCATCCCCCCGTGCGTAGCCCCTCGACTGATCCAGTTCGGCACAATGCCTTTGCTCGAGCTAGGCACCACACCGGTATTCCAGCCACGCTGGTTCATCCAGGTAGTAACACGGCCTACATCGTTAACGGAGAGCCAGTCGGCACGGAAACTGGTATTGCGTCAATAAAGATAACTTGAAAAGTGTTTCTAATGAAATACTCACTCTCCATTCAGATCTCCCAGCCGAACCGCATATCTGTTGGCAATGTTTTGACTTGGGAATACGGCATCGCCAGGAGTACCAGCGCTCGTGAAACCTTGCCAGCCCTGTGGTTTGTCGTCCCAGCCAGAATTGCGCCAGCATCGGAGACTCCCTCCGTTTCCAAGTAAGCAGTAATCATCACGGCCGTCTCCATCGATGTCTGCGTTCATTAGAAACGTAGGATACAGGGCACGTGAATATATAGAGCATACCTCCGACAACGACATCTTTCGCGGTATACCCTGACTGGGCACCAATAATCTGAATTTTGGTTAGCCGGTTTCTGGCTCTCATGTAGGTTGTACAACACATACTTGACCAATTGAAACAAACTTGGGAGGATTGCCTCCTTTGTTAACCGCAACCGAGACTTGCGCACCAGAACCGATACACCAAATATCATCTGGCGAGATAATGCGTGATCAGTAAAGCGTCATAGGAGATATAATTAGGAGACTTTGCCTTACCAAGCCCATCATTGTTCTACAGGAATAAAAATTATTAGTTCAAAATTCGAAATCCAAAACGCAATAACAAAGGAATAGTAATGCATACGACATCCTTAAAGATATGTCCTTCCTAGGAGTTAGTTCATATCCGATCATATATAATTCCTTTATTTACTTACGAACATCCCCAGAGCAAGTAACTGGAGAAGTAAAGTTGATCCATGGTCCATAGGAGCCGCCCGAGTTGAGTTTGTATGCATACTTGAACGATCCATCTTTTTGTTTTTCAGTGACGATCAACTCATCCGTCTCAAGTCCGCGGTCTATATTGTTGAGGTTCACCAACTGTCCAAAATGGAAATTTTCCACGCCGACGTCATTCACTGTGACAATGGCTCCGCGGGAGACCGACGAGTGAACATACTGTCCGTCGTCATGACCGCTGCCACGTTGTGTCATGACAGAGCCGGCCGCATTGCCCGAAACTTTGGGACAGGCACCTTTGGGCTCGACTTTGCTATCGTCCACCGAGTTGTCAGGTGGCTGTATGAGGTGCTGTATCTGCTGGAAGGAATTCCACCAAACCGCCGCCATCTTTTTGTAACCGCCAGCGTTGGGGTGTGTGTTGTCAGAGAGGATGTCATCCGTTGTGAGAGCACTGTGCATGTCCGCCAGGGCAATACGCTTGTTCGAGTATGATTGCACAACAGAGCGATACTGGCTGTTGACATTCACCATGCAGCTGTCGACTGTCTTATGTGGCACCAACGTAGACACAATGATTGTAGTTTCCGGCAGCGCGTTAAAGAGCCAATCAACCATACTCTTTAGACGTGAACCGGCATTGGCCACGTCTCTGTTCTGAAGACAGTCGTTGGTGCCGACATTGATGAGGATCAGATTAGGATGAACACCACTTTGCACAACGCTATGGGCAGCGGTCTCGACTTGTGAAATAGTCCAGCCAGGGTGGCCTTCGTTGTCCTATTCGCATTTCTAGATTAGCTGCAAGAATATGCATGGTACCAGTGTTGCTAGTTACATTGTCATTCATAGTACCGTCTTGTTTCGAGCCAACCATGTTGACCTTGTAGCCCTTAGAGCGTAGTTGCTGTCGTAACCACTTGCGATATCCGTTGTTGTCGGCCGAAGCATAGCCCTGGGTAATCGAAGCTCCCAGGGGCATAATCCGTAGGTAAAAGTCATTGGCACGACGGGTGATGTTTGTGTGGAGGACAGTATCGGTATAAGTAAGGTTGCTTATCACATCTGGTGCGTATTTTCCATGGCCCCAGGGCAGTACGTCTCTGTCTGCCTGTGTATTCACGAATGGCAGGAATAGGCCAATCAAACCAAGAAGAACCAATAGCATGATGGAACAAGCAGAAATGATATTTTGCAAGACAAAAGCTTGTCCCTTTTCCTATTCACCCAGGCTATCCAGGCATTAAATAGTAAACCTCCATGTTGGCCATCAATCCTATAGACCTAGCCAACACTCTTAGATTCCAATTCATACACTTTGTACCTCGGCGGTAAGATAGTCTGTTACTTCTAGGAAGGAACAATTTCGGGCAAATTTAAATTTTCAGATTCCTTTATACGAGTATGTCTTTCAATTTAGAAAACTACTCATAGCCAACTCTACGTTGGATGTTACGAACATTCACTTAAATATCTTGGCAGCGTATGCCGAGCTTTAGTTAATACTCAATAATCTTGGCAGCGTACGATTAAGTTGTTTAATACAGACCCACAGGTTCCTTAAGGCAGTCTCCTTCCGTCCCTCGGCGAACGAAAATTCTACCTCTTACGTTACTCGTATTTAAAAAGTCGAATACGTCTTTCCCGTATCATCTGCCATCCAAGACCCCATGCACCTTCCCCTTCTATTCTACCTCAAATACCGCCAACATGACCATTCTGATCGGAGTCCTCTTCCTCAGTGTCACAACAGTTGTGGCATCTATTTTTGATACAATTTTGCCTACAGTGGCGCCTATCATCACGTCCGATCCATGGCAATGTGCAACGGAACGCTTTTCGACCTACTTTGAAATGCCAACGCCAACTGGAAACCTGCTAGATGCCCTCATATCCTATGGCGATGAAATCCAGAAGGACTGCCAGCCTACCATGACGGATGCACTGGGCGATCATATTTGCACATTTCCTCCGCATTCGAAATTGTGTTCTTTCACCGACGTTGCACCAACAACTCTCTTGTCCACCTACTCTTCCTATGGCAGTGCTGCATCTTCTTGGTGGGCCAAACACAGCGCTTCGGCCGTTGAGCATGCTCGCTATTGCCCGAATAAATGGTTTAATGCAATGACCTGGGCAGTATATGGGGCTATATGGCTAAACGATACCATCGCTTTCGCTGGATGTTACGCTGGTGCCTACCCTACAAGTGTGCTACAAAATACAACGTCTTCTACTTTTACAGCTGCGCCTGAAGTAGCACCGACGGTTTTAGCCTCAACAACGGAGTCGGAAACGCCAACGTTTTTAACCTCGATAGCGGAGTCGGAAGCGACACCGTCTGAGACCAATGCGCCGGCAGCGACGGACGAATCTAATGGAGTTACTGGCAGAGTTGATTCTAAGTTAGGGATGTCTGTAAGCACCGTACTAGCTGTTACGATCTTGAATGAAGTGGTTTAAATGGAGAAGTTATATTTGTTCAGCATTATAATATGTTAAAATCTTGAACGGAAGTTCACTAAGGAAATAAACTACTTGCACCTGCTCCAAAAGAGCCGCATCTAAGAATTCGATAAAACCGACTAACAAATAAGCATACATACAACTTGGCAGGGGTATTTTTTGGCTTGAAACCCCACCTCAACCAGCCTATCAAGGTAAGGTATGCTTAGCACACAATACGAGCGGCGTACTCTGTATCCCGTATCCCGTATCCCGTACTCATAAGGAGAAGTGCAATGAGACCAATCATCCAGCATCACTCAGATTTCTGCTCGTATGAGTACTAGCCCGGTTTCTTCCGCGGCGGATTCTCTTAATAGACTATCCACCATAGGGATTTCAGTGAGCCAATAAAGAGCTGGTCACAGGATGAGAATGGTACCCTGCAATACGAGGTATACAGAGACAATAGACATTAGCTTGTTCCTTTGGGGAGGGGGAATGTCTACGATTAAAAAAAACTCGATATAGAACAAGAGTAGTTCAGTGCAAATGCAACAATTAAATAATAAAATATACTTGAAATTCAACGGCCTAATGAATCCGAACATTGGAGATTCTATCAGCAGAAATTTCCACTTATTTAAAATATCATTTAGTCTTATGAGGAGCTTCCAGATCTGGGTAGGGTGGAAGAGCAAACGATTGTACATTATCGGAGAACTCGTTCATTGACCCAGTCCTTTCATTTCATTTATTCTCCTTTATTGCCTTTTTTTGACCCTTTTTCGTTTCTTGATGGGCTTCTTTTCTTTGCTTGTCGACTTGCGGGGGAAAACCCCCACATCTGAACTTCCGATTCAGTAGTGCCAAATTCTATGCTCGGCCTTCGACTATGTGGCTTTTGTTCGGCGATTCTTTTTTGAATTTACCCTCTTAAAAATGCAATTCAATCCTGCGGCCACTTTATCATCCTATGCCAAGGCGGAGTTGTGAGAAAAAGGAGGAGCATAGAACAGTGCACTTGGCAAAAGTACCATGCAAAAAAAAAAAAAAAAAAAAAAAAAAAACAAAAACAAAAACAAAAACAAAAAAAAAAAACAAAAACAAAAACANAAAAAAAAAAAAAAAAAAAAAAAAAAACCGCACTATTCGGTGGCGGTGTAACTTTTACCATCACAAACAGCATATGCATGCGGAGTACGGAGTACTCCGAGATCGTACGTTGTTATAGCGGAGTTTCTTATTATTGGCATTACGGTCAGGTGGAATGCAATCGGCAGTGGCAGTGCTCCTTACATCCACGAGTCCCTTCCTACGACTTGAATGTATGTTCTCTGCCCCGCCGTTTTCGTCTGGTTCCTGTACTCCATACAGTACCATGCCGCCTATATACACAATGTTCTGCCAGAGGTAGTTGAAACAATTTGATGCATGATCGAGCACAAACGGAATGTCGCTCTCTGAGTAGGAGATGCTGGTCGGTATGTCAGGCATATATGTCAATGAGTGTGAAGGGGTTTTGTCGGAAGTCACTTGATCAGGCTGTGAGGAAGCAAGTGTCCCAAAAGTGGTTAGATTCAGTGATGGGGTTAGCGTAGCTTGGCTTGTGCGCAGGCTATTAATGTAAGGGCCCTCCCTGCGTTGCGACTCCATCGTTCGGGCACTGCGAAGTATTGAATATGGGAACCATGTTACACATTCTCAATGCCTGCATAAATGTGGAATAATTAAGTGCCCTTCATCGGGGTGCATATTTTTTTCATCCTGAGTCAGGATGCGTGTGGTGAACAAGTGTTCTTGGCTTCTGAAACTCAATCTTGGTTGGAGAAAAATGAAACGCCACCTTTCTTGGCGTACGAAAGGAAGGCATGGCTGACCACAGTGGAACATGAAGACGGTACTCCTCCATTTGTGCGAGAAATGCCGTCACGGTAGTTAATCTACTTTCTCCTGGGGATCCTGAGGGTTCTCGTTAGAAAGCAAACAGATCGCGGTGCATCCGGGATACTAGCAGGTCGTTGTCACTCAGTAGCTTTCTGGTGCAGCAACCCCGCTCGAAGTTGATGTCAAAGTATTGTGAAAACTTGCTTCTGTCTGATGGCGGTTTCATATTGCAGACCAATGGAGTTGTACTGGAGTATTTCACACTTGAACGTGACGTTATGTCTGAGGAAACTACAGGCAAAAATGGCCATCCTGATTTTTTTTTGTTTCCGGTCATAACATACATGAATAAGCACAAAAACGTTGGCAAGCAAAATATATGTCTCGTTAAGTATTTCAACATGGGAGGGTAGCGCATCTAGCTTTCTTTTGAAGGACTGTTGGCTCGATCACGGATACATTATATGTAGAGTCAATTCCGTTGTAGACTGGGTTTGGCGATGTCGATTTTCAACTACATGATCCTTCCAAGTGATTAGTGGCTTAATCGAGAAGAGGTCTATGTTTCCATGACATTTCTATTAGAGATATCATGCAGACCGCCCGGTGATGATTATCTCGAATTGGGTAGATAAATCTACCACTATTCATATGTCAATGATGCTTGATCTGTCGTTTGAGCAATAACCAAAGTTAGGTTGGCAGCGGATACACGAGCTCACGGAAATTAGTTTTCTGAGGACTCATTCAGTCACATGAATCTCCTGTTCAGAATTTATCATCCCGTCGCCTCTTTTTCTGTAGTCTCCCTGAATTTACATTCATTGCATGCCGCATGTTCTGAGCTAGACAGCCAGCTCCCAAAGATTACATTGACGGTCTTTCCAAATTCAACTTCCACCTGAGATAAAGATGGCAGTTAGGCATAGGGGCAAAGATTTTTTTCCTCGTGTCATATAATTGTTGCCTTCTCCTGTGCCGTACACGGGGTGCATACAATCCATAAAAACAGTTATGCATATCTATGGTAGGATCATCGAATACGAAAATACAAATTGGCTGCATACCGATAGTGAACGGAAACTTTGTTTATCCTTCTCTCTCTCTTCCTTCATGCCTGCATTCCCTTGGTCTGGATCTGCTTCCACAAATTCTCCTCCATCACCATGATATTTTTTCCGCTGAAATCGCCCTCCAGGTTAAACGGCGGCATCAGTGCATGATATGGCACCACGCGAGAACGCACGTCCGACTTTTCCTTGGTGCCAAACTGCATGCCCTCGAGCACGGTGCCGTCGCCATACTCGGCCTCCGTCACGAGGCGCATCATCAGCTCTGCACACTCGGCAGACGTCATGTTCATATCACACTCGCGCACCTTTCCCGCGCAGTATTCCTGCTCAACAGCTGGCGTATAGGTTGTCGCAGGACACATGGCAGAGACGCGGATGCCGCAGCGTGCCTTCATCTGCGCCAGGCTGAGCGTAAAGCTCGCTAGGCCGCTCTTGGTCACATTGTACAGGGGCGTGCCAACGGTTGGTAGGTATGCGCTCATGGACGAGACGACAATCAGGTTTCCTGCAATCTTGTTCGCTAGCCAGTAGTCGAGGGCTATCTGAGCAAAGCGAATAGGGCCCATGAGATTGACAGCAATGATGTTGTAAACGCCTGGCGTGCCATTTGGGTCGTCTTTGGACAGAGGCGATATGCCAGGAGGATTCCAGAAGGCTGAGGACGGCGGCTCCCTAGAAAGAGTATAGGTTAGTCAGTCGTTCTTTGATTTAAAAAGAAAATGAAAAAAGTACCAAATTCCAGCTCCCGGACAGAGCAAGTCAACTCTGCCAAACGTCTGCAAAGCAAATTCCCACGTTGCCGAGATTTGAGTCCAATCGGACTGGTCCATCTTATGGAACACGGCAGACGCTGCACCTTCTTTAGGCGGGTGGGGAAATTTGGCTAATGTGGCTTCGGCTTCGGGCCGTAGCGCGATATCGGCAAAGATTACGGAGCAGCCGGCGTCAAGAAGCTGTTCGGCGAAGGCATGGTTGATACCTGGGCGGATTCCAAACAGTCAGTCCTGCCTCGATGGTGCACAATTCGTTGAGCTTCACGAGCACATACCGCTACCGGCGCCCGTGACAATGGCGAATTTGCCTTTGACATCCCAAGCAGTCATTTTCGCTCTTTTTTGTTGTTTCCAAAAGTATTCTTGATAATGCGTGTCTGCTTGGGCTTAAAAATGGGCAGAGACGAAGAAAAGGAAAAGGACGAGAAAATAGGAAAAGTGGCAAGAGGGCTTGGATTATGGGTCCCTTTTATAGAGCACTCCGTAATATCATATAAATTCTGTGTCTGATCTGCAGTGAAAGTGGCATAAGTGGGGCGGGAAATATGCCTTGTAAGGATGGAGCAATACGGCGAGACCTTATTGGGATTTTAATCCGTGTTTGTATAGAGTACGCTCACTCTGTAGGAGTATAACAAGTAAGCAGTAGCTATCTTCGGATCCGGGATGATAAACTCCGCTGCAGCAGCCCGGATGCCGTAGCATTACGAAAAGATGTCGGTTTCTTGTCCAGTAAAAGGGCTGTATAGCGTAATTTTGCTCCACTTTCAATTTCTCAAGTTGCACCGCAGGAGTACAGATTATTCTATACTCGTAAGAGCAGCAGTGCAGGATCTGCGAGAAGTTATGCCTCCTTTGCATTAGTAGGAATGACAGGATGTCTTCTTCTATTTTCTGAGCACAGCTTAGTGGGGAGTGTTTAGGTGTTTCCGTGCAGATCCAGGAATAAGTGGCCTGTCATCAAGTATAGTAAAGTGTTGGCCGAGTGTCTGCTTCATATTCGTACGAGCAAACAGAAACCCTAAACCTCAGTCAAATTGATGTCTCGAGAATATGGACAGCGTATTGTCCTCCACTGTGTTGTCACTATGGTCTGGAAGGACTTGTATGGCAAGTGAAGCTGGGTTTGGAGGTCAGAGCTCCACATAAAAGCAGCACATCTTTGCCAAGATTTCATGCAAAGTCTGGAAAATATTATTAAGCGGCTTTCTCGTCTGAACTGTAGTTAAGTGCATTTTTTCCTGTGGTTCGTCATTCGGTATGGATCTGAGGTGTTGACGTAAGTTTCCTTGAAAATATTGCCCCATTTCCTTGCACGTTGAAACTTGCTCCTTTCCTTGAGGTCATGAATAGCACAGCCTGGTCCCCTTTTAAGCGAATTGAAACATTCTTTTTTAGTTTTTTTTCTTCATTTTAAACTACTTTTCTCATGCCTGGGCAATGCACTCAATTTCGATGCTCGAGTCAGGACCGCCTGGAAGACGGCCAGCCTGAATGCAAGTGCGTGCGGGGGCGGGGCCGGGGAGAGCCTGTAGATAAAGGTGTTATCAGAGAGGAGCTCCGCATAGTTTGTATTCAGTCCCGACTTACAGCAACAAACGCCTCATTCATGGCATCGAAATTGTTCATGTCGCCCAGAAAGACTAGCAATGATCAGCTGTGTATTGTAAGATCTCTTCGCAGGAACTCCTACTGTTAAATTTGACCACCTTGTCCAGAGAGGAACCAGCTAGTTGAAGGACCTTGGACAGGTTGGAGAGGGCCGTTGTCTGCGGATCACGTAGAATGAGTTTCTGTGCTATTCTAATTTTGTGGGTTTCACCTACAGTGGCCTGCTTGATTTCGCCCTTTCCAACTTGACCGGAGCAGAAAATAAGTCCCGGGACCTTGACAGCCGGGCCTGTTTGAGGAGTTAGTATGCCGAAGTAAACTGAGAATATGGAGGATAATGCTGACAGTTATGCGGCTTCTGAGGAAACTCCTCGCTGGTAATTTTCTCGCTTGACATTGTGGTGAAACTTGGAGTATAGATGATGATTTCTACAGTTGGATCTAGGCGGCGGATACGTTGGGCTTTAAATACGGCCGGGGAAGAAAGCAGACATGCCCGACTTAAATCGATCATGGAGCTCCGCAGACCGGCGGCGCTTTGAGATTAGATGCATCCTGACACCGATAACGCTGTGAGAAATCAAATGCCGGATAACACTAATATTCGGCCTCCAGAACCGAACGGAATGAAATAGAATTATCGTGGTCCTTATTCTTCCAGGGCAGACTCAAAGGTACGGATGAAACCTGGTTAGTTATGGGCGTCATAGCATTTATGCACCTATGCGGGATGTTGAAATTGTCCTCGTTGAGCTTGGATTTTAGCAATCAGGCTGGATTTTCAGATTCAATGATTAATTTGGAAAGAATATAGGAATTGAATGGGAGAAATTACGGAAATATTAGTGACAATGACGTGATTTATGTGTCGACTTCAACTTATGTGTACATATGTAATCTGGATTATTCATCATACCGGCATCACATCACCACTTACGATATTACATCCTACATCATACTACGCACTTGACGATGTATCTCTAGCACGTTCAAAAGGCTTCATTTTTTTCAACTTTTTTTTTTCATTCTCATTTTTCACCTTTTTTTTCGAGGGTTTACTTTTTCTATGTAATATCAAACTTTTCCCAATCCAAAACCCAAGCCAAGGCCCTAAAATAATGCAAAAGAGTCGCCAATAGCGCTCTGGACCCACTAAACAATTAACAAACGCCAACTAAACTTTTCCCACAGGCCTGAACAAAGCCTAAAGCCTGGGTGTCTCCAGCATCCCTACCGAAAACTCTCAAAATGGTGGGGATGGGAGAGAAAGAAAAAAGAAAAAAAGAAACAAAAAACAGAACAAACGAGGCCCCAATAAAAGGAAAGCAAAAACAAAAACAAACATGGGCCAAACAAACAGATAGTTCTCAGTCAACGCTCTATTCTTCCTCGTCGTAGTCGCCAAGACCCTGGGGGTACCAGCGGTCGTCTTCCTGCTTGCTGGCAGGGTTCCAGCCGAGCTCGGGGCTGAAGAGGCGGTTGTCGTAGAGGAGATGGTTGCGGAAGAAGTCGTTGAAGTCGATGCTCTCACGGACCTCACGCGGCTGCTCGGCAGAGGGCAGGAGACGGCCAGTCTCACAGTCGTACGGGCGCCAGACGACACGGTGAAGGGCATCCTCGCTGGGACCGTAGCCGTCCGACTTGGTGAGTGGCGTGGCATAGCACATGGGGAACTCGCTGTAGTTGACGGGGCAGCGACCCTCGGTCATGTTCCACATCGGTGCCGGGTACTTGTTGTAGCGGTCCGGGTGTTCAGGGTTCCAGCCACCGAGCTTGACCGAGCCATCGTACGGGTCCTCAGCTGTCTTCATCCAGGCCATGACGTCGTCGTGCACTTTGGGAGGGAATCGGGGCAGCGCCGACCAGCCACAGTAGCCGACACCGACGGGGACGGCCCAGAAAGCACCACATCCCTCACCGGGGACCTGCTTGTGCTTGATGGACTTGAAGCTGGCACGGTTGACGGCATGGTGGTAAGTGCGGGTCCAGTCACGGGTCCAGTGCATGCCATAGCTAATCGAGATGGAGGCGGCCGGGTTCGTGATGGTCGGGTAGGGGATGGGGAGGGTGAAGTCCCGCAGACGGCCCAGGACCGAGTTCTTGTGTGTCTCGGCGGTGGTTGAACCGTCGGCGGGCGGGGCCGGGGGCTGCGGGTTCTGGGGGGCCGGTTGAGGGTTCTGGGGAGCAGGGGGGGCAGAGCCACTGGGCGCCGAGCCACCGGTGGAGCCGGTGGGAGCAGGCCGAAGAGCAGACGAGGACGGGGTACCATTGGCGTCGGGGTTGGCGCCCTCATGGCTGATGGTAGTAGTCTCCTTGTTCTTGTAACCAATGAATAGTTCCACATCGTCGAGGGGGTCGACGTCAGCGTCCTCGTCCTCGACGTCGTCATCCAGGTCGACGGCGAGGTCCTCGTAGATATCGGCATCGACATCGTCATCCTCGTCGGCGGCGACGTCATCCGAAACCATGGTGTCATTGCCAGACGGGATAACAAACCGCTTGAGATGACGAGCCCGCTTGAGACGACGAGCACCACCTCCACCACCTCCACCACCACCCTTACCTTTGCCACCGAAGAGAGGGATGGAGTCCAGACCGAAGCCGCCGTTAACAGAAGGAGTGACCGATGCTGAGGAGTCGCGGACGTGGCGCTCCACTTCACTGTTGGAGATCTCGACGTGGAAGGACTGTTGCTGCTTGACCTCACAGCCCTCGCCAGCACGGCACATCTTCCCACCCATCAGGGGGATGGGCTCGGCGTAGAAGTGGAAGGCACTGGTCTGGCAAAAGGCCGAGCACTTGTTGCTGAGGTCCATGTGGTGGTGGCAGGAGCCATCACGAAGGGCCAGCTTGGGCTTGCAGTTGTGGTCATCGACGGTAACGAACTGGTCCACATCGTTCCAGTGAATGTTTCCCGGGACGCCAGAGTCGATGTCGAAGCAAGAGCCACTACCATCACGCTTGGCGATCATGCGGGCTATGTCCTCGGTAGCATCGTCATGAATCATGTCGTCCGAGGGGACCATGAAGACGGCATCGTCAGGGATGGCACCGGACGGGGCAAGAGGCACAGCCACAACTCCGGCAGCGAAGGCAGCACCAGAGATGATCTTGTTGTATTTCATAGTGTTGATTATTGATAAGAACGTTGAAGCGTTGGCTTGGATAACAGTAGACTGATCAGATTGTTTGTGTTGAGTATTCGTTTGAAATTAGAGAAAGCTGGAGTGAAATAGGATAAAGATGGGAGTAAGAGTAAAGGTGTGGAGAAAAAAAAAAGAAAATGTGGGCGGATGGGAAGAGGCCTATTTATAAATGAGACAAAGGCGCCTCTGACAAGAAGAACCATGGATGAGTTCCTGATGATCACTGTAGCCCCTGTCGCTCTCACAAACGGATGTAAGGGGCAAATGGTGTTCATGACTACGGCATTGCCACTTGGAAACAATCTTAGTTAAGGCTTCCTATTCTAACTTGGTGTGTACAGTCATGATGCAGGCGTTGAGGCGAGAAATATCGTGGAATGCACACAAAATGCCAAGGCAGGACGTCGGCTTACATGATACCCCAGATTAGCGGGATTTCCCGCCAGCTGATCTGTGGGGCACTAAGAGCCCTGTAGCGTGCTCCGTAATCGTCAGGCACACTGAATCCGGGGAAATGGGGCAAGTCGGAAACTGGGAAATTTTTTTATTTCTCTAATTTCTATCTTTTTTTTTGTAGGGGGGGTTGAAAAAACACTAAAGAAATCGCATCACTAATACACTTTTGCCTCTTTCGCCTCTTTTCCTCCGCTTCTCTTGCTTACTGATCGAAATTCCAAGGTCTTGTCAGTGTCCAGAGTTCCCCGTCTCCAGCCATTGGCAGATGTCAGCCCAAGTCGAGACCTGTCGCCCGTTTCCATCTAAGCCTCAGTGCTGTGGCCCTCCTCGGTCGTCTCTTCAGTCGTCTCCTCGGCTGGCACCTCAGCCGGCACCTCAGCCGGCTTCTCAACTGTCTCAGTTGTCTCCTCGACCGGCTCCTCCACTGTCCCCTTGAAAATATCTGCGCACATGTTGCAGCGGGCACTCTTGACACGGCTGTCCATGCCGTAGGGACCCAGAGACGGAACATCGTTGGCAGCCATCATGCTGTGTCCGGTACAGCCACGGTTGGTAAAGAGTTGACAACACACACCCTCCTGAAGGACGCGGGCCGAGCGGCCAAAGCCAACACGGCTACTCACGTACGCCTCGACGGTATCGCAGACACCAGGACGACGGCCCAGACGGGTGCGGTGGCCGTGGAAGTTGCGCTGGGACCAGAGCTCCATGACGCCACCGTCGTGCGGGTTCGGAAGCGGCCTGTAGATAACCTCACCCTCGTCGTTGTAGACGGTGCTGCGGTAGGCCTCGATCATGACGTCGTCGGGAGCCATCTCCGACGGACCAGGAGCCTGCGTGGGAGCGTGAGAAGCAACAGGAGCGTCCACATCAGCTGTCGGCGTTGGAGTCTCGACCGTGGAAGTGATTTCCCGAGTGATGAGGCGACGCGTGCTGGTGATGGTGCTGGTGCCGTTGGTCTCGGCATAGTTGAGCACGCCCACATACGGCGAGCCGCCAATGTTGAGGCCCGTGTCGCCTACTTTCATGGGACAGCCGTAGGTGCCGTCACACTGCTGTCCAGGCACGTGTGGGTAGCCGCTCATGGTAGGAGTGGCACTGGGAGCACCACGGAACATGGTTCGGAAACTGCTGCGGCAGAAGCAGCCGTCTGCAAAAAAGGCCAGAATGGCCATGGCAATAGTAGCGTTCATTTTGACGGTTTGGTGTTGTGATGACAGATGATCTGGCTGTCTTATAGAAGAAGATTGGATGATTGTAGAAGTGGTGAAAGTTGAAAGTGAAGTTTGTGTCTGGCAGAAATAAATAGAAAGAGTTGAAAGTTGAGGAAAGAAAGAAACACGAGAAGGACCTGGGCTCTTTATGTTCTTCCACGAGAGCCCCTTCGTCTGGGGCGAAAGGAGAACAGTAATGTTTCTGTTCCTATATGTGTAAGCGTCCAGGGGCGAGATGATGGTCAGGGGCAATCAAAAGTGTCGATGTGTCATGATAGCTAACTTTCTCGTGAAGACGTCAATAATCGACTCTCTTTGCCACCACCCACGCGAAATCAGAGCCACAAGAACGGGTATTTAACCTCTCGACCTCTCCCGTCTTCCTTCTTTTTTTCCACCCAACCTTCAACTCTTCTCATAACTTTTGCCAAGCACAAACTTCACTTTCACTTTCACCTACTACAATACACAACAACACAACAACACAATAAGAACACTCTTACTATATATACTTGATCTTATCAATCAACACACCCCCAACACCACAATGAAGTCCTCTGCCATCGTCTCTACTATTGCCTCCGCCTCCCTGGCCATGGCCCAGTCTACTTATGAGCTGTCCATCTTCGACCAGCCTGGCTACCTCGGACAGGGTGCCACCATCGAGCCGGACCAGTGTCGTATGTTGTCATGACCTCTCTGTCTTCAAACACTACTAACAACCTTAGTGCCCCTGGCTTCCAAGAACCTTACGGCCCAGTCCATCGAGTTCACCGGCGACAACTGCTGCTTCTTCTTTGCGTATGTGACTACCCTCTTCCCTTCCATGCATCCCTCCTACTAACAAGCCTAGTACGCCCAACTGTGACAACATGCAGATGGCCCAACGCATCGTCGGCGACATCCCCAACACCAGCACCTGGGGCTTCCCTCGTGGACCAGGCGCCGTCAAGTGTCTGACCAAGACTGCCTGCGAGGTGCTTCGCAACTATGGCTGTTCGTTTGACGCCTTTTGCGCCACCTCTGATGTGCAGGGTCAGTGCCCCTTCACCAAGGACTGCACGGCCTACACTACACCCCAGCCCGAGGACTGGCAACAATACACGGCCCCCCTGGGCACCGACCCCATCAAGGCGCGCTTCTTCTCCGAGGATATGGGCACGGAGTACGTGGACCCCCCCACCTCGGCCGGCTCTTTTTCGGACAATGCTCCTGTGCAGGGTCGTCAGGGCGGCACAGACAACTACGACCAGCCCGTGCAGTACGGCGACCCGTGGCAGTACGATGACGAGGACGACGTCGAGGGCTGGAGCGACGAGCAGGAGCGGCAGTGGAAGAAGGTCCACAAGGAGTCGTCGGACGAGTACAAGAAGAAGGAGAAGCAGCGGAAAAAGGAGGAGGAGGCGACCAAGAAGGCTCAGCGCAAGAAGGAGGAGGCCGCGCGCAAGCAGAAGAAGAAGGAGAGCAAGGCCAAGGCCAAGGCAGAGGCCAAGGTCAATGGCAAGGGTTCCAAGTAGAGGCGACACATTGTTGTCCTCTTTGTCTTCGTTGTTCCCCATTTGGGTGAGTGTTGCTACGTCGGTGTGCAGGAATCGGCCAGGCTGCTTTTTTTTGCTGGCCTCCGATTTGGTGATTGGTTTATTCCCGCCGCGTTGATTTGTTTTTTCGGTTCCATCGCCACCTCCTTCGTGGGCCACACTGGGTGAATGGCGGGCTGAGATTTCTTTTTTCTTGAAAGATTGGCATTCTGCAGGGTTCTTTGGTGCATCACAACTGCATTTTCGCCTCCCATCCTGCCGTCCTGCCATCGCTTCGTCCAGTCGGTGTATTAGTTTCTTTGTGATTATTCGATAGAGTGTGTCACTTTTTGTAATTAGCTGATAGACACACCTTAGGTAGCCAATGGGCCTTTTCAACCAGATTTCATCATGCATATAGGATCGTATCTGCTTGGATGTTACCATCGGGCCGAGTTCTTCAGCTGGCTCCACGATCTTTATACGATCATGTACTTTTCTGTTTCCACCGCATCTGATCTCTATTTATACCCATCCTCTATCCATCTATCGTCGTCTTCATCTTCATCTCCATCTCATCACCATCTTCCCACCTCTAAGCATCCATCTCTATTTTCATCACTACTCATCTCCTCGTCTCCTCGTCTCCTTGTCTCTCACAATGTCTCTCCCAGCTTCCTCTCTCCAAGCTGCCTCTCTCTTCCGCGTAGACGGCATTGTGGCCGTCGTCACTGGCGGCGGTACCGGCCTCGGCCTCGTTATGGCTCGTGCCCTGGCCCTTAACGGAGCCAAACGCGTCTTCATCTTGGGCCGTCGCGGGGAGGTCCTTCAAGCGTCGGCAGCCAAGGTGAATGCCGAAGTGACCGGCACTGCCAATGGCTCCGCCTTGGCTGCTGGTCCTCTCGTACCCATCGTCTGCGATGTCGGCAGCCAGGAGTCTCTGCAGGCTGCTGTCGACACTGTCACGGCGGATCCCGTCGCCCAGGGCTGCATCAACCTCCTCATCTCCAATGCCGGCACCTATGGCAACCTTCCGCACGAGTATGCCGAGAGCCGTGAGCCCATCGGCGAGCTTCGCAACCGTTTATTTAATAAGGCCAACATGGCCGACTTCAACAATATCCTGCGTGTCAACGTCGCGGGCGCCATGTTCACGGTCTATGCCTTCCTTGAGCTGCTCGACAACGGCAACAAGCGTGCACTCCGTGAGTCCGACGCCTATGGGGCACCCACGGGCACGCCTTCGACGACGAACCCTGGCAGCCACCCGCGCCTGCAGAGCCAGATCATTATGACCATGAGCATTGGCTCCTTTACGCGTCACGGCCGCCTGTCGCCCGCCTATGTCGCCAGCAAGGCTGCCCTTTTGCAGATGACTAAGCAACTCTCGACGTCGCTGGCGCCGTACTCGATCCGTGCCAATGGACTGGCCCCAGGCTGTACGTATTCCCATCTCCCTTTGGCATGATACCACATACTAACTTGAACAGTGTTCCCTTCGGACATGACCGGTATGCTGATGGAAAACCGGGACCCGGAAACCGAGACGCCGGACGACATTCGGTACATTCCGGCGCTCAAATTTGGCGGCGCAGACAACATGTCTGGCTCGGTTCTGTACCTGGCAAGTTCGGCTGGGTCGTTTTGCAATGGTCTCATCCTTTTGGTGGACGGCGGACGCCTGTCGCGTGTGCAGTCGAGTTACTAAGCTCGGACAGCAGCCACAATTTGCCTTAGTCATCTTTCTGACATACCCCTCGTGCAACTTCCCATAGACTGTTGATCGCCTTCCCCAGAGAATAGAAAGACTGGTTATCTTACAGCCTTAATTTGCATCGCGATGTGTCTGCTTAGACTCCAGATACAAACAATATAACTCTCCTTCCACACCCCAAGCACAGCGAAACAAGATGTGGAAATGGCTTTGCTTAATGAGAGACACTTCTCCGTGATTCGACCAACGTTTACTGAAAGACGTCAGTCCTCTGTCTCATCCACGTGAAGCGAGTCCGGGTCCATCAGCCAGACAGATCTGTACGACCTGGAAACGCACGTCTGGCAACCGAGCAGGTGGCATTCCGCCACATTGGACGGGAGGTGATGCAAACGGTAGGCTCCAAGTACCCTGTGGCGCGTCCGTGAACAGCACAAGCGATGCAACAAGTTGACCGGAAGTGCGTTCGAAGCCCACAGAATCAATGCCGGCTTCGACTAGTACACTGCCGAGGCGCATAGCATTTGACACTCATCCCACCGGTACTGCACGTCGATCCGTACAAAAAGTCGGCCGGGGCCAACTCAAAAAAGGACACTTGCCAACTGTGCGCAGACGTTCACAGTGCCGGGCTTGCAGGAACACATGCGACTTCGCTGGAACGTGGCAGTGTATCTTACTCGTATCTGCGCCAAGAGTTGCGGGAAGTATCCGTATCCGGGTCCGGAGGGGAACTGGAAGACTACTCGGCAGGGAATCTGAGCAAGAATCTGAGCCAGAGCCCGAGGAAGAGTCCGAAGCCGACGAGTGGTGAAGCAGGATGGGTGGGAGCCACCCTGTACGGAGTACGAGTAGGGGCCATGCACGAATCAGGTGGTTTGACGTGCCTGACCCCTGACCCGGCGGTCAGTCCGAGGAGACCGGACAGTCGGCATGTCTCGGCAGCCAGTCGGCGGGAAATGTCGGTGGGACTCTCGGTGGCTTTCGGTTCAGGCCGGTCTCGCGAGGCAGCAGAGAAAGTGGACAGAGAAGGAGAAGGGGGTGGTCAGCGGCTGGGATGCTCGAAACGGATATTCCGTGATGCAGGCTTCTCGGTTCTTGGCAGGTCGTCCTAGGTCATCCTAGGTTGTCCCAGGTTGGTCCCAGATTATCCCAGATTATCCCAGGTCGCCTCACGCGCTGTGTGGTCTGACTGACGGGCGGCTGCAACGCCCAGTCGTCCACTGGTCCGAAAAAGCGCGCTGCGGCATTCTGTCCTTAGCCGTAGGAAGCCCGTGAGGGCCCGGTATTCCCCGACATCTTATTTTTGCCCGATTTTCCCGATTTTCCCGTTCTCCCGTTCTCCCGTCCTCTTGCCCATCCCGCTCTCATCGGCTCGGCAGGTCAGCAAAGTGTTGTGTCGCCGTGGACGAGACACCCTCCCAGGCCGCCCAGGCCGCCCAGGCCGCCCAGACCAACTAGCCCGGCCACTTAGGCCACAGGCCATAGGCTACAGGCCACTTAGGGCGCCCAACCCGCCTGCTCCACTCACCACAAGGAACCTGCAGGACGGGAAAGGGGCCACAGACGGGTCGCCGTGCACCAGTGAGACTGTCACATGGGGCCCATGTGAAAAGAACGAAAACGGCACGAGCAGAGCGAACAGTGGTCCGTGGTCCACGGCTCGTGGCCCATGGCTCGTGGCAGCGCACGAAGCATCAGATCGCATACCTATAGAACGGCGTATTCCGTACATGCGAGCAAATGGATAAACTGTATTCTTCCCCAGCGTCTAACGTGACAAACCCCAGAAATGGGCTGCCCAGTAGGAGCTGAATTGACCCCAACCAGCTGATCCAGTAGAAATTCGGCCGCGCCGAGGGCCACTCCCCCAAATTTTGATTTTCCACTTGTCGTCTTTCCTTGGCTTTGCTGCGCGGTGTCATGCATCCTTGCCAATGGGGGAGGGCGTGCCGTCGTGCTGCTGCTGGGCCCCCTCACCCCCCCTTCGGCTTTTTTCTTTTTGTTTTCTTCTTTTTTTTCCTTCACCGCACCCTCTACCATTTTCCCTGTGCGGCTCCACTGCCCTTGTCCGTCTAGGCGCCTCCTGAGTCAGCAGTTTAGTTCAACCGACTTTGTCATATACTGGTCGGCGAGCCGTCCGTTCTGCCGCTCGCGGTTTCTTCCAGTCATGCACTTTCTTGCTGGACTTTCCTTTTCTTCGACGCCTTCGCTCTTTTTCTGCCGACCGCCCCCCCTTCCTCCATAATCTCTGTCTCTTTAGTCTCTTAGTTTCTCAATTCCTCTTTGCCTTTGCCTATTAAGTTCCCGCCTTCCATTGCCGCTCCTACTCTTGCTCGGCGCGTTCTCGCGTCTTCTTTCCCTCTCGGCGATCGCATCTGCCGCCCTCGCCCACTGCGATTGCTCCCTGGCCCGATCACGGTTGCCCAAACGGTCACGAAAACGCCTCGCGCCTTCTCGGTGTATGTGCAACCGATTCTTTCCTTCTCCGATCCCCTCGTTCTTGCTTCCTCTTCCCGGCTGTACCTTCCCCCCTTACCCCCCTCCCCCTCCCCCTTGTACTCTATATATCTGTCTGTTTTCTTGGCTTGCCACACCCACGCCATTCCCTCTTCCGCCATTCCTTCCCTATCTCTATCCCTGCTTTCCTTGGCCGCTCTGTCGCGCCTTCTCGCTTTTCATTAACCCCACCAAAGCTCTTCCCCCACACTCCTCCATTTATCCCAGCGCACCAATCAAATTTTTCCTGTGCCCCACTACCTTCTGCCGACACTGGCTGCTCATCCAATCACACACCGACTGGTTTGTAAAATGTACAATCAGCGTCATCGGTAGTGCCAGGAAAGAGCGACCGATAGAGCGACCGCTCTAGATCCATCATCCGCCAGGCCCAGGTGTCCTCTTGCCCTTTTACTGCCCAGTACACACAGCTCTCTTGGCGTTCATTATCCCACGATCTGCCTCTTCTGCCTCATTTTCGGAATCCTGCATTTTTTTTTTGTATCCAACCTTATTCTGGTCCTCCGTTCATCGCACCCCCTCCCCTTGTCTACTCGTACTCTTCTCACCTTTAATCACCAGCTTCTATCCTCCACTTCTTCGTGTCCTTTTTTCGTTTTTTTTGCTCCCTTTCTTCACCGTTCTTTGTTCCTTTTTTTTCTGAAATTTTACTTTTGCTCTACCATTTGAACAGCTGTCATCACTGGCGCATCTTTACCGCTACACCGCTCCTGCAATCTTCTAACCCTGACCAACAGGGTCCAAGCAACAACCTCAACCCTTGACCGAGCAAAACGGCCCCCATCACCGGCTACGACTCTCGGCTGCTTGTCGCTTCGATCACGCGACCTTCTCGCCACATCTCGAGATCACAGTAACTAAAACCAACAGGGCCCAGCCTCCGCGACCGAATTAGATCCGACCCCGCCTTTGACACCTGATCGCGGCCACTCCCTTTGCAGCCTCCACAACCATGGGTTCCAACTCGAATCACGATGCCCTAATGGACATCCGTGATGCTAACCCGGATTTGGCCCTCAGCGGGAACATCATCTCCGCCACCTTCAACATACCACACATGCTGAGCTACCGACCGGGCACAGACTGGGTGAGTGGACAGACCCATATCTTGGCAGTGCCTGGTCAATGTCTGCACCACAGAACGGCTTACTAATACCGACAGGACCTCAAACCGCGCAGAGGACAATCGGCACTTTTTGATTCTTTCTCCTACCTTTCGTCCGACAAGACGCCATGGAACCATACCGTTGTCGCCTGGACCGGCGAGATTCAACACCCCGTCGAGTCGCTCTCGCCTCCGGACACCCCGCCCACTTCGGCCAACATCATGTCTGTCAACCCCCTCTCAGCCCCCATCTCCATCGACGGTTTCCGCCCGATCGTCCCCCAGCAGTTTGACAGTGACGGCTTGTTCATCCCCCGTGAAGACATGGTCCGCCTCGAGCAGCAGCTTTCCCACGACACCCGCATCAAGACACTGCCTGTCTGGCTCGCCGACGACGCCGTATCCGACGGCGCCGAGGATGGCGTCCGGCTCAAGGATCAGGCCCGCTGGCGTCGCTACGCTGAGCACGAGCTCTACGGTCTTTTCCACTACAAGCAGCACGGCCCCGTTGACAGCAGCAAGGAGCGCATCCAGTGGGCGGACTTTTACCGCATGAACCAGACGTTTGCCAACAGAATCGCCGAGATTTACAAGCCGGGCGACATTGTCGTCGTCCACGACTACTACTTGATGCTGCTGCCCAGCATGTTGCGCCAACACCTTCCTGGCGTCTACGTTTCCTTCTTTTTGCATTCTCCCTTCCCCAGTAGCGAGTTCTTCCGTTGCCTGCCCCGCCGCAAGGAAGTTCTGGAGGGCGCCTTGGGCGCCAACCTCATCGGCTTCCAGAGCTACGGCTTTGCGCGCCACTTTGCCAGCTGCTGCACCCGCCTTCTGGGCTTCGAGTCTACCGCCACAGGCGTCGACGCCTACGGATCGCACATTACGTTTGACGTCTTCCCCATCGGCATCGATGTCGCCAAGGTCTCGAGGCTAGCCTGGAGTGATGCAGTCAACAAGAAATACGACGCTCTACGCACCATGTATGCCGGCAAGAAAATTATCGTGGGACGGGACCGCCTCGATAGTATCCGTGGCGTTGACAAGAAGCTGTTGGCCTTTGAACACTTCCTCGGGAAATACCCCGAGTGGCGCGACAAGGTCGTGCTCATCCAGGTTACGAGCCCGACGTCCATTGAGGAGGACCGCGACAACGAAGAGGTCAAGATTGCTAGTCGTGTGAATGAGCTCGTCATGTCTATCAACGGCACCTACGGCTCCTTGGGCTTCTCGCCTGTTCAGCACTACCCACAGTACCTGAGCCAGGACGAGTATTTTGCGCTCCTGCGCGCTGGCGACATTGGCCTCATCACGTCGGTTCGTGACGGCATGAACACGACGAGTTTGGAGTACGTCATTTGCCAGCGGGACCACCACGGTCCCCTCATCATTTCCGAGTTCAGCGGCACCGCCGGCTGTCTGCGCGAGGCCATCCACATCAACCCCTGGGATTACACTGTCGTCGCCGACGCCATTCACCGTGGCCTGACCCTTGAGCAGTCTCGTCTTGACCGCATGCACAACTGTCTGTATGAGCACGTGACCAAGAACAATGTGCAGAACTGGATCTCTTCTTTCTTGGACCGGCTGGTACATGTACTGAGCTCGCGCAAGAACGTCGAGGCCACGCCGCCACTGGACCGCACTGACCTCTTGACGTGCTACCGCAATGCGCGGCGCAGGCTGTTCATGTTTGACTATGACGGCACCTTGACCCCGATTGTGCGTGAACCGAGCGCAGCCATTCCGTCTGCGGCAGTCATTACGGCGCTGAAGGCGCTGGCAAGCGACCACCGCAATGCTGTCTGGATCATTAGCGGCCGCGACCAAGAGTTTCTCAACAAGCACTTGGGTCACATTGCCGAGCTGGGTTTCAGCGCCGAGCACGGCAGCTTCATGCGGCATCCAGGCCAGACAGAATGGGAGAACTTGGCAGCAACTCTGGACATGGGATGGCAGCCAGAAGTGATGGCTGTGTTCCGGAAGTACACCGATCGTGTGCCAGGTATGTTGACAATGAAGAATCTAGCTCTTTCGAGTTGACCTTGCTAACTGTACAGGTTCCTTTATCGAGCCGAAGCGGTGCGCGCTTACGTGGCACTACCGTTTAGCAGACCCGGAGCAGGGCGCACACATGGCCCGCGAGTGCCACAAGGAGCTCGAGGCCACTGTGACCCGCAACTGGGACGTTGATGTGATGACGGGTAAGGCCAATTTGGAAGTGCGTCCGACCTTTATCAACAAGGGTGAGATTGTCAAACGGCTGGTGGCCTCGTACAGTGCAGACATTCAGAGCGTTTCGAGTGTCTGTGGAGCCAGCCACGATGGCGGCGAAGGACTTGACCAGGCAGCCGTGAAGGTGAAGACCCCCGAATCAGGTGGCAATGAGCTACAGTTTTTGCTTTGCATGGGCGACGATGCCACGGACGAGGATATGTTCCGGGCTCTGAATGGGCTCTCCTCTCCACACGACGACGGTAGCCCATCCGAGGTGGAACCGAGCCATCTCTTCACGGTCACCGTTGGCGCCAGCACTAAGGTGACGCTGGCCAAATGGCATCTCCTGGAGCCGGATGACGTGATTGAGTCGGTATCACTTTTGGCGGGCACGAATGGCCAGCAGAAAGGTGTGGATGAGTTGAACTTGGGCGTTGTCAGCGCCGTGAATGGCTTTGTGTCATCTTGAGCTCTTGAATCTAGGGGTACGAAACACATGTGACGGTTACGCCTGAGTTTATGAATGGAAGGACATTGGAACGGAAGCATATTTGGTGGCTGTTCAGCGCGTATAGAGCGACTGCAGGCTAGACAATGAGGGAGAGTTAGGTAGTTCATATGTCTTTTTAATTACTTATGAGGAAGCAGAAACATATCTCATAAGACTTATAGAAATGCTGGCAAATGAGCAACGTGCCATTTACGAAATACTGTATGTTTGAACTGTGTGGTGAGAAGATGGCATTTATTGGTTGGGATACTAAGCCTTAACCGTATTGGTGAGTCATGCCAACAAGCTTACTATTATGTAGATACGGTATGGGTAGCAAATCTCCTTGGGCCAATTTCAGATCTAGCATGAGGCGGGACCAAGTTAATCTCGGATCTCTTCTCGGGATCGGTGGCTCCACAACCCGGTGGGTACGGGCGGCTGCATCGTGCCATCTTTCGGGATGGGGAGACGCCGGTCGCTGGTTGGTTCTGTGGATGCCGGTGGTTGGGCCAATGGGTGAAAAGGGGAGCCTTGTGTCGTACGAGTGGACAACTGGCGAAGCACTCTATATTTTTATAAGCGTGCCCGTGTATTTTGAATGATTGTTTGAATTTCTGCATGATAAGATCAAACAAAGACGCATTATATATTTGAGTTGGATCAAAATTATTCATAAAAAAACATATTTTTAAATGCCCTTTGCTTGACTGTCCAAAAACACGTTGGCCGCGTCAAACTGCACGACATTTCCATTGGCATCTGTCATAGCAGGCGCATTGGCAGGCACCTCATTCGGACTACCATCAGAAACTTGACGTTTGATATACTCTAGAAAAGATGTTAATTTCATACACTCAGTATGGTGGAAAAGACCAAACCTACCCTGATGCATCGGCACCGACAGGCCAAAGGCCATGGAGGCAAAAATAGCGATGCAGAGCGCAAACTTCATATTGAGAGTCGTTGGGATGAGAAGAGTCGAGACGGAAAGAAAATAATCTGCTGGAAGTTGAAAAAGAAAGAAAAGGAAAAAGGAAACGGAAAAGAAGAAAAAGGCCCTCGATATTTTATACACACTATACAGTCCTTCGATGAAGCCTGTTTCAGAGAATAGACGGCCAGACGGATGTATGGACAGCCGATTTTGAAAAGAAAGACGGCTTCCGTCCAAGAAAGAATTGCCAAGCTACACGTAGAAGGGGCAGTGAATCTTGGACTCACCGGATGGCCGCTCAGCCGGGCGGCCACCTGGTCTCCTGCAATCTCCGGTCCTAAGAACCGCGATGGCGGTGCAGCGGGTCCGTGGAAAACAGGCAGACTTGAAACGACCGTCTGACAGTGTCTGCCGTGGCGCATTGCTTGGAAAGGTATCACGTGATAATTGGCAACCTTGGCATCTGAAGCATCCCAGCGACGATCCGACGAGACAAGAAAATATAAGTAGATAACTATATACTCCTAATAGAACAAGGTTGCGGAAAACAAAACTGCCGCCGTTCCAGATGGGACGACCAGGGTGTAGAATGAGGAAAAAGGTACAATGTGGTCCAAAGTTGGAGTTTCATTGCCGGATAAGTGAAAGAGAAATGAAGAAATGAAGAAAAATAGAAAAGAAGGTGAAAAAAGGCGAAAAAAGGCGAAAAATAATACAATCTGGTTACCTCCTCTGTCCATTAATCTTACTGAAGCACAACGGCCATGGCCAGAACCACCGCGGCAACAAGCACACGGACGGTCCATATGTCCGCTTTCACGGCTGCGTTGGTCGTGGACTTGGTCTGCAAAGTCCGCGACCGCGGTGCCTTCTTGGGGCTCCGAGGCACGTGGCCCGGCACTTTGGCTGCCTGCACGGGCTCAGCGGCTCGTCCAAGGAGCGTCGGGCCTGGCGTCGGTGCCGTCAGGTGGTGCGTGCGTGTCGAGGTGTGCGTCCACGTGCCGACGATGCGTGCAGCTGCCACGGGCGTGCGTGCGGTCAAGAGCGTCGGGACTGTGCTGCTCGTACTAGTCGGTGCCGTGGCGATGGTCGGCAAGCCGCTGGCTGGCAGGGAGTCGATGCAGACCGTTCGGGAGAGCGTCTCGGTGTCGCTAGTAATAGTAGTAGTTTCTAAAAGGTTAGCAAACAGTTGTGTGGAAGAGAGAGAGGGAAAATTCTTACCGCCGTTGTATGGGCAGATCTCGACAATGTCGACGATGATGATGACCTCGATACCAATGTAGTTTGAGCACGTCGTAGAGGGCGGAGGGGATGTGGACGTGGAGGTGGTGGTCAGGGATGTCACAGACGTCACGGGAGCAGTAGACGTCGTATTGATGGGTCCTTTGGAGGACGTGGACGTGGCAGAAGACGATGTGTTGGTCGGGAGCGGCGATGTGCTGGTCTCCTGGTAGCTGGATGTCGTATTGACCAGTGAGCTGGTCGTGGATACGATGCTCGACGATGAGGAGCTGGGAGCGGTGGGCCAGGGTGTCGAGGACGGAGTGGACGTGGCGTTGCTAAAAGGCAGCGAAGACGACTCAAAGCCTGGCGTGCTGGTCGTCGAGATGCTCGAAGGGAAGGTCGACGTGCTGTAGATGGTGCTCGTGATGGTGGCGGATGAGATATCAGGCGTCGTCACGCTCGTGGAAGATGACCGTGTGGTGGAGTTGACAGAAAACGACGAGGAAGACGTAGACGAGCTGGCTGTATAGGTTGGCCACGTAGACGTCAATGTGGAGTTCCAGCCGGGACTGCTACTTGACAGGCTTGTGGTGGTCGTTGTCGTACTATTAACACTCGTAGATGTGGCCGGGTTTGTAGGTGTCACCGTTGTCGTCGAGTTGGTCGGTGACACAGATGATCTGCTCGAAATGGAAGAGCTGGCCGTGTAGGATGGCCACGTCGACGTCCAGGTGGAGTTCCATCCGTGGCTACTTGTCGAGATGATTGTAGTGGTCGTCGTGTAGATGCTGGTAGATGTTGGCAGATAAGAGGACGAGACCGTAGTAGAGTTGACGACAGGGACAGAAGAGGACGACGACGACGAAGAGCTGGCCGTGTAGGTTGGCCATGTGGAAGTCAGGCTTGAGTTCCAGCCAGAGCTGCTGCTCGAGACACTTGTACTGCTCAGGGTGGTGCTGTTGACACCCGTTGAAGTCAGAGACACGGTTGTGCTGTTGACACCCGTTGAAGTCAGAGACACGGTTGTGGGCACAAACGAAGTGCTTGTCCACGTCCATATCGAGGTCGATGTGGTATTGGCAGAGCTGCTGCTGGAAGAAGAGCTGGACAACGTAGACGAGGGTGTGCTGCTGGAAGAAAAGTAGGTTGTCGTGCTCACGTTCCAGGGCTGCGAAAAGGACGAAAAGGGGGGTGGCAGCGGCGGATTCGTCGGCATGGACGACCAGGTGCTGGACCAGTCCGACGGCAACGAGCTGCTGGGCCAGAAGGGCGGCGTAGTCGAGTTGTGGTGGGGAAAGGGTGTCGTGAAGGACGAGCTGATGGGCATGGTTGGCTGAACCGAGGACGAGTTGAAGGTCGGCGTGGCCGACGAAGAAGGGAAGCTCGACGATGCCGTCGGGCCCTGCACACAGGGACCGTCTGGACCCAGACGGCCAAACACACACTTGCAAGATGGCGAGCAGGGGTTGCCGAGCTGGCCGTTCCGCGGGCCGTTGTCGCACTCTTCACCGTAAAGCGTGTCCGTCACGCCGTTGCCGCATCCTAGCGGTGTGGCACCGCGAGCCACAATGTAGGGAATGCCGCTCGTGTTGTCGGGAAAATGGCGGACATCGTGATGGTGTCGTCGACCGCCATCGTGGTGGTGGTGACTTTCCGGGGCATCTTTCATGATGGCCACGGGCACAAAGGCGCCCGGACCAAAAGACGGATAACCAGTGATGAGTTCGTGTGCGCTGCAGTCCCAGCTGCTGAGTTCGGCGTCGTCAATGGAAGAAAAAAGCGTACCGTTGCCAGCCGAGGCCACAATGTGGGCCTCTTCGTAGCAGTTGAGCTGGCCGCGCACGTGGAACGTGCCGATGTGGGACAGTGCATCGACTGTGGCCCATAGGTTGGTGTTGTAGTAGCACGACAGCGAGAGGTAGAGACCAGTGGTGGCACCAGAGGCGGCAAAGCGGATGCTGTCGTCCATGAGGCGAATGGCTCCGGCATGCTTGGCGGCATGGAAGGTGGTGTCGGTGCCGATGACGATGATGTTGCCAGAAGAGATGGCCGGCGTCCAGGAATTTTTGCTTATACTGAGGAAGTTGATTTCGTTGAGTGAGCCACAGTTGGGATCCGGCACGATGATGGCCTTGTATTGGGCAAATTCGTAAGGCGTCATGGAGTACCATTCGGTGCTGGTGACGACGCGGACTGACGGGGTGAGTAGAGGAATGAATACGTAGAGGGAGGAGATGTACCTGTGTAGCCCAAGGCGAGGGCGCGTTTGTACTCGGCGAACATCATATTCTCATGGAAGAGCAAGTCTTCTGTGGCCAGGGCAAGGCCAGCCAGCATGCTGGCGGCGAGCAGCCAAACGAGGCCGGGGAAGGAAATGATGCGCATAGTGACAAGGTGAAGCAGAAAAGCAAATGGATGTAACGATGGACACAATGGATAAAACGAAGGGGAATTGAAACGAGAGAAGTAAAGAATAAAGAGAAGAGGGGGTTATGGAAACTGTTACCAACCTCCCTGCTTGCTGAGAAACTAAAGACAGAAAATAGACGAGGACGAGGCGTCCTATATAGGCCTCGAGGACAATGAGTATCAGGGACAACCGTAAACAATCTCACAAACAGCACGCGATAGTAAGCACGCGGTCTCAGTCTACCCCGGTCTGATGAATACATTGGCCCCAATCACGGAATGTGTATATATGAAGAGTCATATAAGGCGTATTATCCTAGGAAAAGGCATCGGCAGCGTCGGCTTTCATCGGGCATGAAGGATGTGATTGTGAGACTGAAGGGATTCGGGAATACATTTGCATCCGCTGTTTCACTAACCATGGTCTGATTTTCTTTGTAAGTCTCGGATGAGAGAGGGCGTCAAGACCGGACGAAGACAACGGGCAAAGTCGTTGTGGCTTACGGTTGGGAGTCACACAAGGATATGAGGTATTTGTTGGAGGTCTTTGCTGCCTTACGCGAACGCCACATGTTTTATATCAGCAGCCTCCATGCAGAGTGAAAGATGTAGAATGAGAATGAGAGAGTGGAAGAGATCAAGACGTGGGACAGTGATGCTCGACGACTGCAGCATCGATCTTGTCGATGCAACTGCTGACAGCTGTCACGACATCGATTGTCTGTGCAGGTGAAGAACTGTGGCACGAAGTACAAGTATGAGTACAGGCACGAGTACAAACATGAGTACAAGAGATTGCAGTACAAGACAGGGATAACGGTCACGTCTCATCTAGAGTGACACAGGGAGAGACTTGCTGGGGAACTATGCCTCGGCTGGAAGCTTCTCGCACTGACCGAGACCGTGAATGGCATGAATTCGGCCTGTGGGTAGCCGAAGGGAGACAAACAGAAACGAGCTTTAAAGAAGACTGTGCAAGAATACGAGGAAATGGGCCATGTCTGAGGCACAGTGGAAAGCATGTTTATTCAATATGCAGTATATTTGGTGGCTTTCTGTAGGCTCGGACGTGTTAATGTTCGTATTGCTGAAGAACCAATGACAAACGTTGGAGCTAGGATGGGAGACAGGGGCATAAAGTGGTAGGATGATAATGTTGTGGCGAAGGATTGGCAAAGTAAGACAGGAAGAGAAAGTGAAAAATGGGCAAATGAAAGGAGGTGGAGTGTGTCATATGGAAATGTAGACGGAGAGAAGGAAGCAATGAAATAAAGGAAGGAAGTAAACGATGGGAACGAAATGAAAAGAAAAAAAAAGAGAGAGAGAAAACGTCTGTTGTATATCGCTTATGTAATCAGCATCAACAGTTGTCAACTCCATCAAATGACGTTGTAGGTGTGAGCGGCTTGCGTCGGTGCCGAGTCGACTGATTAGACTTTGGTGCGCGCCGATCCGATAACGCTCGGCAGTAGATGCCGAACATAAGATTTCAGCCAATTACCCATTCCGGCCCGTTCTCTGGCCATTCTTTGGCCATTCTGTAACACTAAAGACCAAAGTCATGGCGGACAACAGCAAACAGGCGAGTGGACAGCGCTCGTCCTGGATCTCGATGCGTTCAATTGCAGTCGGTTCCGTTGGTGTTGCTCTGGCGGCTGCTGGTCTCTTTTTCTGGACCGGCGAAGAGCAGATCGACCCGGCCAACTATGCCTTGCGGGCAGAGCACATCCTGAAGACCACGCCACTCATTGATGGTCACAATGACCTGCCGTATCTTTTGCGTCTCGAGCTACAGAACCAAATATATGATCGGACTCGGTTTCCGTTTAAGGAAGGTAAGAAAAGAGGGGAGAAAATAAATAAAGAAAAAGAAAAAGAGACAAAAAAAAAAAACATATACACGATCGCCGCTCACCACGTGCAGGCCTCTCTAGTCATACCGATCTCGTCCGCATGAAAGAGGGCCGTGTCGGCGGACAGTTCTGGTCGGTCTTTGTCGAGTGTCCCGCCATCGACGGCAGCGACCTCGACGTGCCCACTCACAGCGTCCGCGATACCCTCGAGCAAGTCGACGTGGCCCGGCGCTTCATCGAAGCCGAAGAAGCCCTGCAGTACTGCGACCATGCAGCCTGTGTGCGCCAGGCCTTCCGTGCCGGCAAGGTGGCCTCGATGCTGGGCGCCGAGGGCCTGCACCAGACGGGTTCCTCCATTGCCGTGATCCGCCAGCTATACGACTTGGGCGTGCGCTACATCACCGTGACGCACAACTGCGACAATGTGTACGCGACGGCAGCCTCGACGGTCACGGAGACGGGCCAGGACGGCGGGCTGACGGCCTTTGGAGCCGAGGCAGTGCGCGAGATGAACCGCCTCGGCATGCTGGTCGACCTGGCGCACACGTCGCACGCGGCCATGCGCCAAGTGCTCGACGTAACGGCAGCGCCCGTCATTTTTAGTCACAGCACGTGCTATGGCCTCGCAGCCAACTACCGCAATGCCCCCGACGACGTGCTGGCGCGGCTGCCGGCCAACGGCGGCGTACTCATGGTGATGTTTGTGCAGCGGTTTCTCAACGCTACGCACCCGGAAACAGCCACGATCGAGACGGTCGTCGACCACATCATGCATGTCGTCTCCATCGCCGGCTGGGACCACGTCGGCATTGGCGGCGACTTTGACGGCACCGTGACACTCGTCAATGGCATCCAGTCCGTGGCTGACTATCCGAAACTCATCGAGGCCGTGCTGCGGCGCGGGGCCACAGACGAGCAGGTGCGCAAGCTCATAGGCGAGAACATTCTTCGGTGGGTCTCCTACTCCGCTCTAATCTCTCCTCTTCTAACCTTCCATCAGTGTCTGGGGCGAGGCTGAAAAAGTGGCCGCCCGGCTGTCTGCCGATATGCTGCCCGTCGAGTCCTTTTGGGCCCCGCGAAAATGGACACGGTGGAACAACCCCCTTCCCATCATGATCCCAGGCAATCCCACCCGAGTGCATGCGGCTGACTATCTGTAAGACGGCCTGGCACAACTGGTCCAACTGGCCTGGCCGGCCTCGCAGCTCGCAATGCTTAGTCATCCCCCCTTACAGCAAAGGTTCAGACGACAAACGCAAACGCAAACGCAAAAAAAAGAAGGAAAAAAAGAAAATTGTTGTATTTTTGCGGATTCGAACCATGGGGCTTCCGCCTGTAATGAATTGACATTTGCTTTGTTGCCTGTTGAATTGTATGCGTCCTCCGCTGTTACCATTAAGCCATCGGCATCAAGCACTTGCTTGTGGGAGATTTATCTCGTAAACACCATGAAGTACCTTGTCTGCTATCTCATTTTATTTCAACAGGTCGTCGTTTATACGTAGATATTACCATTATGAATGGAATAAGATATCTTATGAAATGTTTCGTAGCTTACTCCCTCTGCATCTACAGCCTCAGCCTCGAGCATGTCCGTTCACGTGACAGAACTCACCGCCTCTGACAAATCCCATGCTCTGAGCCGCTGGATTTAGCCGGCAAAAAACGGTCGCGTCCAACAAAAATTTACCACCGCATCTGAATGCTGATGAAAATCTTGAGATACTGCCCACAATGCCGGGTCCGCCATGTGCCTCAGTGTGAATAGTGCCGCCACCCAACACCTGCGACCATGTTCCGGCCCACGCTCGCCATGGCCAAGGTGGCCAAATCAAAGGTGAAGGCCAAGGCCAAAGCCAAAGCCATGGCCATCGCCGCCATCGACGAACGACAAATGTTTCTACTGCTGCGGCCTTCGTTGTGCGGCGAGAAGGCAGAGCCTCTGCGCGCCAAGCGGTTCATAAACGACGATCTGAAGACCGCTGCTAGGAACAATAAAGAGGTGGCAGAGTACATTAAAACACACACCATGCCCATTGTAAGCAGTTCGGTGCGGGCTCTCATGCGGAAAAACATCTTTGCCTCCGACGAGGCCGCCCGGTCATACTTTCCAGGCATGCACATTGAAGAACTGCCTTTGAAGATCGACTACGCGGCCACATCGCTGCCGGGTGCACCAGGGCTGCTGTCTGCGCCACCTGGCTCAAAACCGGCATCGCCACCGCATGAAGAGTTTGACCCGGACGAAGAGGAAGAGGAAGAGTTTCTGGACGACGAGGACGAGATCGATGAAAATGACAAAGACGACAAAGATGCCATCGAAACCATCCCAATACCGACCAAGTCGGCACCCGCAAAGTCGTCGTCACCGTCACCACCACCACCGTCACAACCATCACCACCACCACCGCGGTCCCAATCACGAGAAGCACAGAATTCGACCGCCGAACTGTCGCCGGAAGACATGCCCGTATGGGACCCATCCGACCCTCCGGAGCCAGACAACTCTCCCTTTAGTCTCTACGTTCCCTTTGTGGCCCAGCACTACCTGCTCGCCCAGATCCAGCGCATCCTGGAGCGTGCCTGTATGCAGTTTGCGCAGCGTGCGCTGCCCGGGCTGCTGCAGCGGAACCACTGGGACTGTGTGGAAGCGATCGAGCTCGACATCTTTGTGCGCACGTTGATGGTGCCACGAAACACGATGATGCTGCGCAAGTCCGAGAAAGACCACCCGACGTCCGACGTGCCCCAGGAAAAATCCCTCTTTGATCTACTCCGATCCATAGCCACCATCCGACATCTCACCGTACACCGACGGCGCATGACGTTGAACAATGTCGAGCAGATCCTCACAGACGCCGATCGCTTTGCGCGGATCCTGGCACAGAGTGGGCCGCACGCGTACCGCAACATCAATGCCGACCCCTGCGTCAAGCGCATCGCAAGCCTGCGCAAGTCGGCCCAGTCCGCCTTCCGCAAGCTGCGCAGTGACAAGACGCTCATGGACGCCCGGCTCGCTGCCAGCCGCGTACAGTTTGCCAATGAGCGTGCCCGCATCAACCGGCGCGAGGAGGCCATGACGCAGGGCCTGCTGAACGAGTACACGAGCAGCCAAGAGTACATGACGGGGCAGCTGTACTGGTCACTGTGGCATGGGCGGACCCTGGCAGCCTGGCTCCGGTTGACATGGCTGTCGTGGCGGCAGCACCTGCGATCAGCATATCTATGGCGAACATAATTTGTGTACCAGTAAATCCATTTGTGAAAATAGAATCCCACCTTTGACCTTTTTCCCCCTCCAACTACAAGTACGAGTACTCGCACTCCGTGCTCATGCTCACCTCTTCTTTGGGTACTTTGTGTCCAAATGCGACCACTGCGTCACGCGGTAAGCGAATACGGGAACTCTGTTCCCCGTGCAAATGGGAAGATACACATCATAATTGACCGCGTACATCGCTTCCCGCGTTGGTTGGCCGGTCATGCTCTGGCAAATGGTCGCAAAAGGAATTCCGCAATTCTCCCCACACTCGCTACAACACTCTTCCAACAGACATACTGCGGCCCGTCGGAGTGAAGGTTGTCGTTGCGTGGTTTGTAAAAATGGTTGCATAGAATAACCGCCCATGGACCTCCTCTAAACTCCTTCAGGTCCAATAGACAAATGCATGTCGTTCCACGTAGGAGACAATGATGCAACGGCGGTGCATGCCACGTCACAGCGGTTGTGCTCTGAATGTATGAAATATATTCCCTTATTCCCTTTCCCTTCTCCCTCCTCTTCCTCGGCATTCTTTCCCACGTTTCCACGTTTCCACGTTTCCACGTTTCCACGTTTCCACGTTCTCTCTCCACACCTCTTGTCATTCAGCACAATGGAACCCGAATCTTCCTCGCCTACTCCTGGCAGCCCTTCTGCCAAGGGGAAGGCCTCCTCTCCAGCCGGAGAAGAAGCCGTCTTTCCTCTTGTGGCAGGTGACGTCGAAATCGTAAGCACTACCGCGACCTTAATTTCTTCTACCGAAGCTAACCACCCGTAACAGGACCCCGATGATGCCCGGTCTATCGTCACACAGAGGTACGCGACCACTTCCACGCCCACTAGAAAGTGCTGACTAATCATAAACGTCCAGCACGCTCGAAAGCGACACCGCATCGCTGCGCTCCTCCATTCTGGCATACAGACAGGAACACGGCCGGCGCTATCATTCCTACCAGTCCGGTCAGTACTGGTAAGACTGGCTGTTCCCAGGCTTTGACTTTCTGTCTTTTATGTCTTTTCATGGCTAATAATCAGGGGACCCAACGACGAGAAACAGCAAGAAGCCGAAGATCTATTGTATGTTTCCCTTTCCGAAGCGTCCTGGCATTTTCTAACCGTTCTCACAGTCATGGCATGTACATGGATATTTTGGACGGCGATCTCTGGCACGTAAATCTCACCAACAACGTCCAGGTTCGATCTTTATTCATTTCCCCTTTTTTTCTTCTTCTTCTTTCTCACCATTTTAGAGCGTCCTCGATGTTGGATGCGGTACCGGATCTTGGGCCATGTACGGTCCATGCTCTCTTATTTTGCCTTTTTACTTTCGCTAATAGCTCCAGTGACGTGGCAGACCGGTATCCCTCCGCCGAAGTCACCGGCGTGGACCTGTCGCCCATCCAGCCTGTCTTTGTGCCGCCCAACTGCCGCTTCGAAGTCGACGATTTCCTGATGCCGTGGACGTTTCCCACAAGCAAGTTTGATCTCGTGCACATCCGCTTCCTGACGGGGTGCATTCCAGACTGGACGCAGTTCTTCAAAGAAGCCATCATACACGTCAAGCCCGGTGGATGGGCCCAGAACAGCGAACTCAGCCCACGAGTTTTCTGTGACGACGGAACGCTCCCTCTAAACTCGCCTTTGTCGGATTGGCACCACAAGTTTGAGAAAGTCAGCGCAAAGACAGGCAAGACATTCAATGTGGGAATAAATGCCGGAAAACAAATGGAAACTGCTGGCTTTATCAATGTCAATACCGAAATAATCAAAGTGCCCATTGGAACGTGGCCCTCGAACCCCAAACTGAAGAAATGGGGCGCCTGGAACCGATTGTTCCTCCTGCAAGGACTCGAAGGCTTTGCCATGCGCGGCCTCATCGACTGGGCAGGCGTACGTACCGGAAACTCCCAGAAGCTCCCAGATTGTCTCCCCCCTAACTAATTCTCGATAGTATTCCGAAACTGAAACGCAAGTCTATTTGATGGGCGTACGCAAAAACTTGACAGATCCTGCCATCCACAGCTACTTGAAACTGTAGGTCGATCCAGAATCCCCCCTTTTTTTGATTCCTTATACTAATCGGAACAGGTACATTGCGACGGGACAGAAACCTGAGTAGGGGGGTCTGCCTGGAAGGGAAAAGAGACACGCGCCAAAGAATGAAGCACACAGGTTAACGGGCCACGGGTTCACGGGTTTCCGTTTGGTCTACATGTCCACTATGCACCAGTATTCCGTATATTCATCTCGTCAGTGAAAATGGACTACATTACAAAGAGGCGATATGCTTTTTATCCCACGCGCTGCTCACAGCAGGTCGACAATGTTTTCGCCCGCATCGTTGATGTTGGACCCCCAGCGGCCGAGGACCGTCTGCACGTACAGCGTGCCGTCCTCGACGACCGCCTCGCAGTAGAGCGCCTTGGCCAGCTTCTCGACGAGGCGGAACTCGATCGTGCTCTTCTCGACGGCCTCGTTGAAGCCCTCGCGCAGCAGCTCGTCCGTGCCGAAACCCTGGCTCTCGAGGCTGCTGCGTATGCCGTCCAGGTACTGGAAGACAAAGCTGCCCAGATTGCCCTCCCAGCTGGCGTCGAGCGACGTGCCGGAGCGCTGCGACTCGGCCTGCAGCGCCGCATAGACGCTCTCAAAGTTGGGCACCAGCTTGATCTGTGGGTTCTCCAGCAGCTTGGCAAGGACCGTCTGCGTGTTGCCGATCTTGTCCTCGTAGTCGTTGCGGATGCTCTGGCGGGCCGTGAAGCTGAGTGCAGGGGCAGTAGCATCCGCCGCCGCCGCCGCCGGCGCCTCGTCAAGGGCCTTGATCAGCCGCTCGGACGCAAACGGCTCGTCGATGTTGGTGCCGAGGTTCTTCTCGTTGAAGAGGAGCACCAGACGGCCATCAGCAATAGCGGCGCTGCCGTAAGGCGTGGCAGCGGCCTCGTCGAGATCCATGGTCAGCACGTGGGTAGATGCCACTTTGTTGAGCTCCTGGACGCTTTCGGCGCCCTGTCGGCCCTTGAACTCGCCGAGGCGCATGATGGCATTGCTAATATAGTCGGCAATCAGCAAACCGAGCGACTGCTTGGCATAGTCGCTGGCGGCATAGGCGTAGAGGGCATTGGGGTTGATGTCGATGGTCCAGGCGGTCTCGAGCGTGTCGGACAGCTTCTGTTCAAATCCGGACTTCTTCGCATCCCACTCGTCGCGAATGTTCTTGCGAAGGGCCAGCGGCAGCTTCTCGACAGGAGGGAGACGAGGCATGATGGAAATCAAAGAGTATTTGAATTTGGGAAGTGCTTAGGAGGACTGAAGAGAACGAGATATTGCTATACAGCTGTTGTTGACTCTTGACTCTTGGTTATTAGCATCATGCGTGACTCCTATATACTCCGTACGCTGTACTCCGTATCCTCTCTGCCAAGACGCCCGTTCCTAGTCTAACCAGTGAAAACGCCTTGCGTTCGTATTCGCTAAAGCGTGGGGTAGTTCTCAGCCGCCATGGACGCTAATACGTAAACTATGGAAAACTATAAACGAATTAGCCCTTTCTTGCGGCTGACGTTCAGGGGGTATCGGGGGCAGACTCCCAGGCAGACTGGCTCATGTCTTACCCGAAAAGAAATCAAACGGCAGCCACACTCAAAATGCTCAGACTTCCTGTGCCTTGTTTTCTCTTATCCTAGCCCAAACCCATTCTGCCTAAACTACTCTACGGAGTAAAACGTCCACTCCAACCGGAAATCAAAAAGTCAGGGGTAAAATGGATACACGCCTGTAAGTAAATACCAAAAAGACCAAAAAGACGCCAACTCCACTTCTGACCCAAGGTCCAGTTCTCTAGCGTTCCGCGTGGCCGTGCGAGACTATTGGGACGCCGACGATTCTGCCGTGCAAAATGCCCGCAAGGAACTCCAGGACACGCTCGGCCTGCCGGTCCGCCTGGCGCCTGAATGGCCGCAGCTGTTCCAGGGACTCGACAAGGCATACCCAGACCGCGACCGCCTCGTCCGCACCGTCGCCGGCTGCGTTGCTGTGTGGTACCGCGTGATGCGGGAGCTCATGGACGGCGCCGAAGACGCCGACGAGGCCCAGCAGCAGTGGTTGCAGACGCTGCTGGAGCACACAGCACTGTCTAATGGCCTGCAGTGCTACATGGAAGTATCCGAGGCCGCCAGCTCGACATGGTCCAACACGCAGTCGGCCTTTCTCATCCAGATCCCCAAGCAGGCCATCAAGCTGCCCACCGACCTGACGGCCGATTTTCGCGGCAGTATCCTCCACTGCTTCGAGAAACGACCACTGAATTTAGCCCACCGGCCCGCTGATGACGACTGGGCCGATGTCGACGTCGACCAGGCCACCAGCACGGCCACGGCCACAGCAGACTACCTGCCTTCGCTCGATAGCCTCCCACGGCCGGACGAGCTGTTCCGTCAGCCGCCGTATTATTTAACAGTCGACCGCCTCGGCCAGTGGGACCTCGAAGTAACCTGCAGCCACGGACCCTCTCTTCAGCTGCTGGGCGAATACTTCAAGCGATGGGCCCGCATCAACCACAGCGATGTTCACAAGCCGTCCCTCGTGGAAATTACCTTCCAACAATCATGCTTTGCCAGCGGCATCTACGATGACAGACTCATACTGGTCTCCCAAAAGGAAAGGTTCCGGCCACAGTATGCTGTGAGCCCGACCATGGTCTTGGCCTTTGTCGAGGGTATTCTGGGCTACAAACGAATCTCTATGGAGAGAGGCTCTTGGATCTTCTGTCGGGATGTTCCGTTTAAAGAGTGATTACTGTTTTTGCCATTTGTAAAGAGTCGCGTAATATTGAGCCCATCTATTGTCTTCCTGTCTTGCTTCCTGTTCAATCCAAATTATGACATGGCCACCGGTCCCACACATTTGGGCTTTTCGTCTGGACTCCGACCATTGCGGTACTGCCACAGCCGGCTGACATCCTTGACTTTAATCTTGCGTGGATGAGAAACTTCCCGGACAAGGACTGGGCTTGAGCTTTGAATCTCCACCCCTCCTCTTAGTCTCCTTTGATATCTATCCTCCTCTGCCAACGAGGCGAGCCAGCTCTGCTCAAAAGCCTCGTGCACATTAGCACTCTCATCACCCTCTCGGCCAACCTCAATGTCACTCTCCATAAATTCATTCTCCTCTGCGCAGCCCACAAAGTTTCCTGTCATTGGATCTCGTTCCATCGGAAACATGCCGTCGAGATAATGCTGGATGAATTGGTGGCCACCCTGCGGAGATGTACGGGCAAAGACGCGTCCCAGAAACCGCGGGATCATGTGTGACCCTCGTGCCGTGTTGACGAAATGAAGAACGCCCCACAGAGCTACGAAATCGGTCGAGTGGGCGTAGTGCTCAATGTGCCCAATAGCACACGATGGAATGGTTGTCGTGTGACGAACTGCCGTGTTGATGGCCAGCTTGGGTGTGCGGAGGGTATTTCCATTGCCGTTGCTAGCCACAGCGGCCACAGGGGACACAGGAACCACAGAAATCTCCGATGTCTGCTTTTCGTCCAATTGAATGTGCCTTGCTGCCTGAATCTCCAGCCGCTGTGCATTGAAGGCATGATGTGGGTTGTTGAAGTGGTTGGCAGCGTTTCCAAAGGTGTACACCTCCAACTTTGCCAACAGATCACGTGGAAGTTCCTGCAAAAGCCAGTCCAGCACCAGGCCGCCCTCGATACATCCCTGCGAGTGTAGGATAAACACTACCTTGGTGATCTCAGGCTCGTATAGCTTGTCTTTGACAATGGCGTAGGCACGGCGCACATCCTTGGTGGCATAGGTGAAGTTGCGCTGTATCAAACACTCGATGACGTCAAAGATCACGCCGGTCCTATAGTCTGGTCAGGACACTGCCAACGGAGAAGAAATCGTGCGGACTTACGTCTTATTGTGTATGCCAAGAATGGGGCGCTTAAAGGTAATCGCCAGCCGGTCCAGGTTGCTCTGCATCCAGTGCTTTCTGATACAATTAGTACTTGTATAAAACCAAAGACAGGTGAAAACTCCCTTACCCGACAGCCACTCCATTGAGGAAGATCCACTGCTCGTGTGCATGCTCAGGCAAGGCCGGGGCACACTCGGGGTTGGAGTGGTATTCGATGCCGCCGCCGTTCAGCAACATGCACAGCACGTGGTTCACGCCAAGACACAGCCCGATAGCAATTGCTGCAATCCAGACCGGCAGCGTGACCAGAGCGGGCAGTCCAGCGATGATAAAGGTCAGCTGCAGGACGATGAGAACCGTATGGACAACCAGACACCAAATATTTCCTGCCGTTGGGGCCAATTCTGCCATGTGGCCGGATCCAGCGGGTGTGAAGGGCCAAACTACGTAGGGCAATGCCCAGAGGAGGCGAAAGAACTGATAGATGTCGTAAACCATAAGCCTGCTGGGAAGGTCTGTGTAGCTGTAGTTGATGACAGAAGCACCACCGATCTGGGAGGCGATAAAGCACGTGGATGCATTTGTTGACGACGTCGACGACGTTGACGACGGCTGTTCCCCAGTAGGAGGCGCTGTCTGAGAGACTGCATCGCTTGGGTGACTTGGTTGTGACTCGGGAGGTTTCATGGCGTCGTGGCTGCAAAGACGAAATACACAAAAAAAATGAAAAACGAAAAACGAAAGACGAAAGACGAAAGACAAAAGAAGTCTGGATAGAGTCAAACGGCGAGACTCAGACGGCAGGAACAGTCTGCCGTCGAATGGAAGGGAAGAGGAAAGAGACCAGTCTTTTAAAGGCAGGCGGCGGCTCTTGCCCAGCGAACCCGACGAGCGGCAAGGAAGGTGGCGGTGTGCCTATTGCTCATTGGCTTATACGAGATGCAGGTCTCAGTCTGGACGCTGATTGGCTGTATGACGGATGACGGCAGATCTGACAGCTGACGGCCAGTTGCCCTCAGCCCTACCATTGCCATGACCAGGTGACATCGGCAGTGTGCTCGGACCTACTTGGCATCGGGACGGCCCAAGTCCTGAAACTCTGGTGGCCAGATTGGCAAATACGGGCTTGCAAGCATGTACAAAGTACGGAGTACGGAATACGAGTACGGAATACGAGTACGGAATACTCCGTATCTTACCATCCACTGGAGCTCGTATTCCTGCATGATGATGTGGGATGGTCCATCAAGGTCCAGAATCAGGCAGATGATCAATTATGTCGGTTTCTTGCCAGAATGGAAGAAATATGAATGTTGGGCATCAAAGAGCCAAAGAATGAAATGGTGTTGTTCCTTTTTTTGTTCGGTATTCTTCTCCATTTCTTTCAGCCTGTTGTCTCGTTATCGATACACTTCCTCTGGATGCTTCTGGATGTAATGAATCTGCTCCAGTCGCCAGTCGTCAGATTCCATATACGGCGAAAAGACGCCCTTGTCGTTCACGGAGAATACATAATTCTCCCCATAGCCAGGCACCGCCGAGCCGTAGGTCGACCACACAGCATGTCCTGTCACTATTTGATGAGTCAGTGCTTAGTCACTACTTTGGTGGTGGAACCGCTTACACCCGTGTCTGTTTGGCTGCAAGTGGTGGACAAACGACATCCACATGTTCGCCATGAGTGCAGAGGCATCCAGGTAGGCCGGATGCAAAGGGTTCGAGGCATCGCCAAAGGGGTTGGAAGAATAGCCCCAGCCGTCGACGTTGTAAAAGACAAAAGCGATCTCGGCGGCGTGTGTGGCTCCAACGTACGCAGGCACGTTGGCCGGCACGATATCGAAACGATAGCTGTAGGCAGGCACGCCGTGGGCAGTCCAGGCTTGGACGAGTGAGCGACGGTTCGAGTGCTGCGAGACATCGCCGTACCAGGCCGAGACGCGCTTCCACTGACGGCCGAGGGCTGAGCCGTCGGGGTGGATGAGAGGCGGATGCCAGGTGGCCGGGATGCCGACGCGCTCAACGTTAGGATACAGCGACTCGTATATGCGGATGGTGGTGTCGGAGAGGGCGCACAACGCCAGCACAGCGCGGAAGTCGGCGTCGGTGTCGACGTGAACGCAGCCACTAACCGTTCCCTCATCCGAGTTGGTGCCGTAGATGACGGGCACGCGCACGAAGCGGCCCTGCTGCATGAGGCGGCTGGGCACGTCCTCGAGGATGACGCCGTCGTAAACGGCCACAAAGGGACCGAGGCCGGTGCCGGGCATCCACGTGGCCGACACGTTGAGCGCGGCGTGGAGTGCAGACAGTGGCAGGTCGACGAGGCAGGAAAAAGACGCACAGCCCGTGGCCGCCGTCAGGTTGGCATACAGCTCTTCGCGGTAGCGCGGCGGATCCGTCACCCAGAGGGGCCACCGCTGCAGGGCGCTGCCCGACTGTAGGATGGCGCCGCGGAAGAGACCGTCGTCGCGGCCGCCGTAGGCGAGAAGGTGCATGCCGACGGACTGGGCGCCGGCGCTCTCGCCAAAGAGCACGACGCGGGCCGGGTCGCCACCAAAGGCGGCAATGTTGTCCTGGACCCAGTGCAGCAGAAGTCGCTGGTCGAGGAAGCCCACGTTGGCGGCGGTGCCAGGATGACGGGCGACGTCATCGCTCCAGAGCCAGCCAAAGGCAGACAGGCGATAGTTGAACGACAGGGCCAGGACGGGCTGGCCTGCGTGTACAGACGTCTGCACGAAGCGCGACAGGTTATAAGATGGCTGGGCGCTGCTGCCCATGAAGAATCCGCCACTGGGAGTTGTCAGGATCGGCAGACATGCCCTTGTCATATTTTCTGTAGACTTCCTCACCCGTAGATCCACACAGCGACGGGCAAGAGATTGGTGGCATCCGTCTGGACGTGTGGCCGCACAATGTTGAGGGTCAGACAGTCCTCAGACATGGGGCCCAAGTAGGCAGTGTAGCCGAAGCACTGGTTGTTAGTATGCAGAGAAGCAGAGAAGCAGACGAGTGAAAGCACCCACAGCCGGTCCATACTTGTCTGCTTGAAGCGTGCCTGTCCAAGACTCTGCGAGACCTGTTGCCGGGTAGAACCGCCGTGGGCCTACGGGTGGTTGGGCATATGGAATGCCCAGAAACAAGTCCTGATCGAACGTGCTCGAGTACACACCGGCCACAGTTCCGTTGGTGATTTTGACGATGGGTGCCGTTGATCCCACACAGGCTCTGGCAGCCCAGATGGCCAGCCAAGTTGTGGCGACAGCGACGATAGCCATTTTAAGAGGGACAGAGCCCACAAGTACTAGCCCCATGGCTCCGCAGAGAGTTGTATCTTATGCACGTATGCCATGTGTTGCCGATTTACGAGTCTGATAAGCGGAACTCAACGGCCACTAACGGGAAATTGGCGCTGCAGTACTCCCTCCGTACGATGTAGGACTGAGTTCTGGTGCCGTGTCTCGATATTTCTTGATTAGTCAGCGTAAACGAATGATTCGTTTTCTTGTCCATGATTTTCGTTTGATTTTTGCTTGCTTTTCAATGCCTTCATGTTCAAACGGTGAATCAAAGCCTGTTGTGGACGATAGCCGGATGATAGCGTAAGCCAAACGAATTGGTAGCCATCCAATTTCCCCAGACAAAGCTACTCCACATTTCACATCCTCACACAGTAAGATACCACAACATGGCTTCGCCCAAAGCCGTCTTTATCATGGCCGACTATGGCCATGACCCGACAGGTAAGACATTTCCATCTGTTCAACAGAATGGTTGGCTGATATTCTCCGACGAGCAGAAACGGCCGTCCCGTTTACCGTCTTCTCAGCCGCTGGCTTCGACGTGTGTTTTGCCACCGAAGCTGGCGCCACGCCCGCATGCGACCGCCTCATGCTGGACGGTCTCACCGGCTGCCTGCTGGGCGCATCGGCCGGTGCCAAGTCCCAGTACCGTGCCATGCAGGCCACAGAGGCTTGGCAGCACCCGCTGGCCTGGACCGCCCCCGGCTTCACGCTCGACGGCTTTGACCTCGTCTTTTTGCCGGGCGGCCACGAGAAGTCGGTACGGCAGGTGATCGACTCGACTGCCATGCACGCACTGTTGGCGGCCTACTTTCCCCAGACGAAGAGGACTGCCCGTGGCAGCGGCAAGGTAGTCGCAGCCGTCTGCCACGGCGTCATGGTGTTGAGTGCGTCGCAGCTAACCTCGGGCGTCAGCGTGCTGCATGACAGTGAGACGACGGCCCTGCCAACACGTTTCGAGCAGACGGCATTTTGGGGCACGCGGCTCTTCCTGGGAGACTATTACAAGACCTATGGAGCCGGTAGCGAGAATGTCGAGGAGTCGGTGTGTTTCGAATTTTGTCTTCTTTTCTGCTTTTGTGTTTTTGTGTTTTTGTATTTTGTCTGTTCTAACTCACATAGGTCAAGAAAGTCTTGGACAACCCCAAGACGCAATGGAAAAGCAGCATCAACCCTGTCTCTCCGTACGTCTTCTTCCAACCGTTTCTGTTTCTGTTTCTGTTTCTGACTCTTTAGATTCGTCGTCGAAGACCCAACATACAATTACGTCAGCGCACGGTTTCCAGGAGATGCACAACTTCTAGCAGAGAAGGCAGTGAAGCTGGTTCAGAGGCTCAAAACGTAATGCTCCTTGTCGAGAACCCCAGAGTCCTACGTCGTCCTGTGCAGAGAGCACGTAATGGCTGCATTCCCTACGCCACAGACGTCATCATGCTTGCGTATACAGAGTACGGAGTACGGGATAGATATCTCGATATACTGGTCGGCATATGACCAGAACGTGCTCCATCAGGTGAACAATACGTAATAAACAAGACTCAGCCATGAAAATGCATTCTCGTAAACGCTGCCGTCTGGGGGAAAAGTGCTGTTCGGCCGGGCTATGCATATGCATATTTAGTGGATCATTCTAGCGCCTTGTAGTGGCCATAGTGGTTTAGTACGGCGGGGTTCTCGCCTATGAGTCGCTAAGGAGTGGCGAAGTCACAGGTTAGTGTGCCCGTTGGCAGCCAAAAGTGGCAGCTAAAAGTCGAATAATGTCTCATTCGGTTGCTATTTTCAGACAGCCACTGACGAGGGATAGCAGTATCGTCCGTCCCCTCTTGCCGGATCTCGCAGAGTGTGTGATTAGTCATCATAACAGTCCGGTCAACTGTGCAGTCTGACAATAATACGGAGTATTCGTACGCCCCAACTGACCGCCACTCCCATGTTTCAGACTTGGATGGCCCTTGTCCACTCCTTACTGTGTCGGGACATATCTTACCAGTCTGTGTCGTACAAAAATAGAAAGTATCTACGGAGTACCATCACGTGGCGTTGCATCCATGTGGTAGCGAGCACGGCCGCCGAGCCACTCGTTCAAATAAGCGGCGATACTCATATTGGCTCTGCCATGTTATCACAGTAGTTTGCACTTTCCTTCTGTATCGGACTCTTGTACTCCGTATTAGCCGCCGACATAGCCAGTGGTGTGGTCCTGGGCCAAAATAGAACTACGAAACAACGTACTATCGTACTGCGCCCAGAAGGAAGGACCTATCGGCTTTTAGTGGACCGGGTCTAAGTCGGAACAGGGAAGGACGTCTCTCGCTGGATATTGCCTGTAATAGTAGGAAGGAGCGCGAAAGGATTCCTGCAGGAAGCTGCAGCCGGCTGCCACTTCATCGGAGTCGTGTCCATGTAAAAAAAAAAATCCAAAAATTCCCAAAATCCCCAAAATTCCAAAATCGCTTCGTTGTAGCCTCACCGTCTCTCCACGAGCATCTCGCGGTGCGTTCGTCGCCGATCTTGACCATCGGACGAAATTCAGCCGACTTACAGTAGATCAAGACCGCCCGTGCCCCAACCTCGCCTACGGAGTACTGCATCGTACTATTGTCCTCAGCCGCGCTCCTCTTCTCCTCTTTTCCTCTTCACTAAGACAAATGCGGTCAACCCTTGCCAGTTCTTGCAGGACCTTTGCAGGACATGGGGACTGTCCAGGGCATGGCTGGCCGGCGTCTGTTCGTCCTTGGAGGGCCGTGAGCCCAATGCTCTCTCGCCCGCCTCCACCAAATGGAGCCAACGTGGCTGTGCAGGACAGCGGACAAGGCCAACCCAATCTAGCACCGGTGGCAGGGCTGACTGCAAAAGAGTCAGAACGGTCACTGAGCAATAGATGGCGAGTCTTGTCGCTATTGGGCCTAGCGGGCCTGTCTCAGAGCTTTCATTTCCGTGTCCACGCCAGCCCCGGCCGCTCTGTATGGCTGATGCCGGCCAGCCTGTTGAAAAGGCCATTTGTGCCTCATATCCCTCCGTCTGCCCAACTTTATCTCGCTCTTCGTTCCTTTCCTTGACTCTTCCGGAAAAGAATCGTCTGCAGGACACAACCTGGCTATGCTCTTGTATCCGTCACCAGCAGCCACAATAACAGACCATGTCCTTCCACCGCAGTCAGGCCCTCTTCGACCGGGCGCAATGGCGAAAACGGTTTCTCTTCCCGACATGGTTTTGCCAGCTGCTCATGTTGCTCGGCCTCATGGGCATTTTTTCATACCGTCTCGCCGAAACGATCGAGCACTACAAGGAGAACGATGAGAACGGCAAACTTCCCATCGTCGAGGTTGTGTAAGCGGCTTTTCCCTGTCCACGGAGCATGTTCTCTGGGGGAACAAAGTCCCGTGCTAATACTTGTCCACAGATGGGAGTGCACAAATATTGGCTTCTCGTTGTTGTCTCTTATTCTCACCATCATCGAAATCTCCCGCCTACTCTCCGAATCCCTGACACCCTTCTTCCTCTTCGCCTCACATATTGTCAAGATGACCTGCTCCTGTGCCATCCTCGGCCTCGATATTGTCGTGTACATCAAACGTACAGACGGCCACTGGTCGCTGATTGGTCTGGCGATTGACTGTGGTTTGCTGTAAGTAAAACTCGATGTCAAGGAGGACTGGGCTTTCTGATACATTTCCGTGCTGACCGTCTCAGTGCCTCCATGCTTGTCCTCACCATTTATTCCGTTATCGTCTTCCGTCGGGTGCGTGAAGATGACGGCCTGCAGTACCCGCACAATGTAAAGTCGTTTGGATACGGCGAAGGCTACGCCGAGATCACACAAAAACGCAACGGCAATATCAACAACGGCTTGGTCCATCCCATCTACCGTGCCAATCCCTATTCTTCATACAACGACCAACTAGTCGAGGTCCCGTTACAAGGAGGCCGACCCCGGTCGGTGTCTGCAGCCTCATCCCTGTCCCTGTACCGATCCGTGTCACCCAGCCTCCGCAGCTTAACAGATCCGCATCCCTCGGGGAGTGAACCAGTCGACGACGGCCGGCGTGTCAGCTACAGCCACGAGCGCGACACACAGTTTGACGCCTACCGAAGACGGGCGTCGTCTACGAGCATCAACAAGGAAGACATTGACCGAGCCATCGGGGCCGAGTTGTGGGGGGCCACCGGCCATGCGGTTCTCGACCGGCCCAGCAGTGTCGTAGGCTCAGGCATGGTGACTCGCGCAGTACAGCCACGGCCAGAACATGTCAACCGTGCCACCAGCTGGACTGTAGAACCGAGCGTGGTAGCCAACATTCCCGAGTGCATTCCCGAAGAAGGCACGGCCACGCTGCGGGAGGAGGAGATAGCAGCAGCCCTGGCAGCAGCCAAGATTCGTGAGAACCAGGCCGCGAGTCGAGACGAGCAACAGGGGCTTTTGCAGAGCCACGGCCGGAATTTAAGCTTGGAAGAGCCGGTCGAGGCGTATCACGATAACGAGCGAGGAGAAAGCAGTTACCAGGGCATTGCACGGTAAAAGGAGGCGTTTAGGGTTTAGGGTTTAGGCTCTCTGCAACAGGCACAGTGTGTCGAGCAAGGCGTGTTTTTATTTTACGATTCTGTATAGTTTATATGGCATGATTCTATGTATTATGACATCACAGAAGAATGTCATGGACGATCATGGACGTCAGATCCCAAAGGTCCTGGTGGCTGCTATCCGTGAATAATCAAGACTACTGTAAATTGAAAAGTTCTATTTATATCTCAAGATGATTCATTCATTCGTCTGCATCTCGTCTACGGAGTAATCGGTAAATGGGAGTGGCCGTATCAAAATCGATCTCCTTCACACGGCTTCTCCAAACGTACAGTGCGTCGGCAGATTCGAATGAAGACCATGTACGTACTCGAGTGGTTCCGAGATTCTGCCACGATGTCTAGTCTCTCAGGACGCAGCCTTCTGAAGCCACTGAATGCTTTAGTGCTGTGGCGCTAGAAAGACGATGAAATTAAAGTTTAGCGGCCTCTGGTTCCGAATGTTGGGGGCTTCGTTGAGTGTAAAAAGTTATGTAAGAACAGCCATAAAACGGACCGTGCACGACAGCTGCTGGACGAGAGTGATGGCTTTTCCGAGAGCCTCGAGAGATGCAATGAGCAGAGACTTAGCATCTGCAAATACAGAGTATGCAGTAGGAAGATCAGATACAATTTGGATGGCACGAAACGTGTGGCAGATCCCACAGTGGTGTCGCCGGCACGATCGTCCAGTCTATTGTGTCACGTGATATCAACGTCCAAGTAGTTTCCTCTTCTGGTGAAGCACAGACCCCCCCGGCGACAGCCTCGGCAGCAGCGAGCTGACTCTTGCGTACAAGAGCCACAAATGCAAGCAGCTATTCTCTGATGCTCTGTCCTTGTTTTTATCGAGAATAGAGCTCTCTGTTGCCTTGACATTTGCGTAGAATAGTTCTTTTCGTATAAAAGCGAGAGTTGCATCCTCCTCCTTTTTCTCTTTATTGACATGCCATTTTTCACCCCCTTTGATTTTTCTGTCCATGTAAATAACTCCCCCAAAATACAAGCTGCTTTTCCTGTACATCTGCTCCTTCCGGAATGTTCCCAGATGCTTGTCACTGTTACCGAAGCTCACAAATTGTGAGCCGAGGCTACTGTGCGTACCTGCATTCTCATCTTCCATGTTTGCTGAGTTACACCTTCCTACATGATCTTATGCAGCATTGTGGCTGTGTATTCTTTACTGTTTCCACTTAAACTGTTTATATCTGTGTCATGAAGCTATTCCAGGCTTTGATTTCTACCAAAATAGACAGGGCATGACAGAGATAGGGGGGGTCGATTCCAAGATGCCTCCACTCACACCTGCCCTCAGCCTTCTTTACCATTCTATACCCACTTTTATTGCATCACCGACCATGTCGTCGACCTGAACATAAATAAGATGGACATCATAGGGATCTTCCTTCTCAGTAAAGCCAGCTTCTGATCTTATGTGTACCTGGCCCCGTGATGGCATTTCGACTCATCGACTCGTGAAAAATGTGGACCCTGTGGATGTGCTCTCGTCTTTGCCTTCATTGTAGCCCATATTGCCCCCTTCTCAGTACCTCTTTCCCTGTCTATAAAAGGCCGTCTTCTCTCCCGCTTTCCTGGATTTTGTTTTTCCTCCTTTTGTTCCATCCACAGCAACTACTCCTTACTCTGGGTCATACTTTCTTTCTTACTTTACTTTTTACTTCTCTTCTTTACCTTTATTAGTCTCTTCTTACTCTAGCCAAGTAAGAGATAGATACTACTTATTCTTCTTACTCCTTTTAATAAGGGACAAGCTAGTCTTCTCCCTTCCTTCTCTCTTTCCTCTTATCCTTCTTTTGTTTAATATTTCTTTCATCCTTCGATCCTTCCTTGTCTACAACACAACTGTTGATCAGTTGTGCTTCCTTCTACTGTCTTACTTCACACTCTTTGTTTAATATTTAATATATTACAATGGCCAAGATCGGATTCCCGAGTGCCACTCCGGCCAATAAATTGCACAAGGTAAGCCCCAATCACAGCACTGCCCTATTTCTTTCCCCTCTTGTTACTAACACCCTTCTCAGCCCACATACGCCGCCATTCTTAAGCATTTTAAGAATAAGAGACGGGCCCACATTACGGCAGCACGTAATGGAAAAGACCGGAAGCATGAAGACCGCATGATGTCTGCCATGCTGGCATCTGCTGTCAACCGGATGCTTACTGGTCGTGGTTATGTAATCACCCGCCAGGCCTTGGGCCAGGGTGACGGGTTTTCCGAAGAGACACGAGGCATGCTTAGCCTGAACATCAACCGGTACATTCAGACGGAAGTGAACCGGCTGTTCTTCTACAAGTCGGGGGAGCCCCAGAAAACCAACGAGATATACGAAAGACGCGTCGAAGGCATCGCACTCCTGCATGGCATGGAGCGCATGCAGGGCTATAACCAACAGTACTATGCCGAGTATGAAATGCTCTTGCAGTACATGTTTGAGCTGGACTTCCGCAAGATGATCTTGCTGCTTCCGGAGCAGGAGATTGCAAACCTGCGGGCCCGGAATGTGTCCAGCATCGAGGAAGAAGTGACCAGAGAATTGTTGAAGCTTCCGGTAACGGAGTTTGAGACTCAGAAGTTATGCGTGTTCGAAAATGTGCATCCCGAGTTTCTCCAGAACGCGATTCAGACGTTCACTACGAGCCCCGGCAGAATGAATTCCGGTATTGGCGGCATCAGCGATCCTCGTTCGCTACAAGAGACGTTTCTCTTCAACCTTCTGGGTCCCGTCTGCTACCTCTACTATCGTGTTATGGACAAGCTCTACATGAGCCGTGACAATGCGGACGGCGAGATTTTGAACCTGTACCTGGAATCAGTCCAGGCGTTTCCGGCTACTGGCGGCATACCCCCCAAAGGGTGGTGGCCCGTCGAGAAGCTTCAAGATGCGGCAAATATTCAGCTCAACAAGTGCACAATGATTCCTCTTGCAATGAGTCAGGAACTTTTCAACATGCTTCAAAGTTCATATGAAATTTCTATGAATAACTCTCCGGAAAATGCCTCCCCAGACGGAAAGGAAGTCATTGAGGTTGATCAGGCACCAGCCCAGGTTCCTACTCAAGCTCCGGTCCAGGCTCCGACTACGAATCCGGCATTGGTTCTTAATTCGGCTACCTTTACTTCGGCCCCTGATACATTCTCTGCTCCCATCTCCACCGCAGCCGAGCTTTCCTCAGACAAGCATGCTCCAGCTCAACCTGCTCGGCCTATGTCTGATACGGGCGTTTTGAATCGGGGCCCATTTTATCTTGGCATTGATTCGATATCCCTGCAAACAATATCCCAAATGGTGGAAACCCATGAAATGCAGCAGCAGCAGCAGCAACTTGCGGGCCAGCAAGCCCAAAATTTGATAGGTCAGAATAACCAGCAAATGTATCTACAACCCCAGCAAATTCAGCAAACAATAAACGGAGAAAACTGGCAAATAGTTGGCCAGCAAGGCCAGCAAACTCAACAATCAACGGGTCAGCAAGACCAAGAATGGATGAACCAGGCAGCCCAAAATTATGCGGAATGGGAAATGTGGAACGACGTGTACAACCACTCCAGTCGAACACAATATACAGAGAACCCCATGACCCCGAACCAATCAACAAACCCTTTGTGATAATTGCAATTGGCTTCTTGGCACTCATCTTGATGAAAATCGATTGGCTTTTTGTTTGGTTTTTTTCCTACTTTTCTTTTTCTTTCTTTTTGGGGGTGGCGTCTTAGTGATTTCTCGGGTCGACAACTGTCCAGGAAGGATCAGGAACATGCATTTTTATGATACTCGGAAGATTTGTGTTGAATTATTGTTTTGCATTGTCATGTTTTTCAGCTTTACGGGGTTTTTTGGGCACCTGACCTGGTTGGCATTGGCTATGGCAACTGGAATCAGGAGGCTTTTTCCCTAACCAAAAGCTACAAATAGTGTTATTATGCAGTATGGAACAAGATATAAGAAAATGGGACAATTAGATAGAAAAAAAAAAAAATCATCAATGCCTTGTGCTTTGAATGCTGTGACTTTATCGTAATTATCTATTCTGCATCTTCTTTCTCCTCCTCCTTCCTTTTCTTTTCTTTTTTCTCCTTCTTCTCTTTTTTCTCTTTCTTCTCCTTCTTTTCCTTCTTCTCCTTCTTTTCCTTCTTCTCTTTCTTCTCCTTCTTTTCTTTCTTTTCTTTCTTTTCCTTCTTTTCTTTCTTCTCCACTTTCTCTTCCTCTTCCTCTTCCTTGTTCTCCTCCTCCACCACCTCCTCCACCTTCTCCTCCATCTTCACTTCCCTCCTCTTCTCCTTGGCCTCGTCTGCCCTGCTCCATGCCCGCGTCGCCACCGGTGCCGTTGCCGTCTGCAGCCCGGCTGGCTCGCTCACCTTCATCCACCGCACCCATTCGCCACGACGGTTGCGCCACAAATCGCACCGCCATGCCCGCCATACATTCCGGCCTGTCCAGCACGACCGCAGCGCGTCCTCGTTGTCCGACAGCTGCGTTGCAATGGAGTCCTTGAGATGGAAAGGCACGCCGGCCACCCAGTCGGTCTTGGTGGCCTCTGAGCTTCCCTCGCCGTCTTCTGCCTCTGCACTGCCTCCACCGAGCCGCGCCGGCCGCTGCACGACTGTCAGCAAGACCACGTGACCTGCCGGCGAAGTCGCCAGCTGCAGACAGTGTGGCACCAGACGGGCCACGAGTTGTTTCGGCAGAGGATTCTTCAAATTATTGCCGTTGCCCTGATGGCTGATGGCCGCCACTACAAGTGCTGCACCGGCTGACGAGTCCGTGGCCAGACGTGCCAACTGCTCGCCCGACAGCGCCAGCAGAGACGCCTGCACGGCTGAAGCCGGTGGACCGGGGATGGCCAGCAGGACGGCCAAGAGCTGGCAGCCATGGGCAGCAGCAGCGGCCTCTCTCTTCTGATCCCGGGGGTCTGGCGGAGGCGCCTTCTGGCTATCCTCGTTGTCGCCCTCCTCCTTCGCATCATCGCTCCAGCACAGACGCTCGACGAGTCGCTCGGCATGGCTCTGCCGCTCGGCACCGACAGCCTGCCGCAGTGCGTCCGTCAGCTGCCGCAGCACAGGCGGCGCGACGCCACGCACTGCGCACCGCGAAAACAACGTCCGCAGTGCACTGAAGCGCTGGCGGTCGACCAGCTGAGCGACCACCGAGGCAGGCGCGGCGGTGCGACCGCCCGTGGCCGACTGCAGCGGCAGGATCTGCTGCTCGAGGACGGCTGTCAGGTCGTCGCGGCCGAGACGTTCGATCACGCGCATGGCCGGGTAGCAGGCGGTCTCGTTGCGCAGAAAGGTGGCCAGCGGAGCAGCGAGACGGTCTGGTTCCGTTTCGGAGCCGTCCTGGCCGTCCTTGTCGCCCGTCCGCACGGCAAACGTGCTTGCGTACAGCGCCTTGAACAGCCTGCCAGGACCATGGGCCACGAGGGTCTCAAGCAGACGCGAGCCGATGCGGTCGTAGACGAGGGTGCGGACAAGCTCAGCAGCCGGCGACTGGGCGTCGGCTAACGAGGCGGGTGCACCAGGCAGCAGGTTTCCAAAAAGTGTCGGTGCCTCTTTTGTGTCCTTGTCTCCCTTGGTCTTCTTCTTCTTGTCGCCACGGTCCTCGGCCATCTCCAGCTCGACCAACAACTGCAGCACGGGGTTGCCTGTAGGATGGATGGCGAGGATCCGCAGAGCAGCCGTGTCGAGGGCGACGGCCAGGTCGGCAAGGATCTTGTGGAGGGCCTCTGTGAATGCAGGCGGTACAGGTGCTGTCGTTGTCGTTGTTGCTTTATCCGTTTTGTCAGCTGTCCCCGTCTCTGGTCGGTTGCCGCCGCCGGCGACGGTGATGAATTCCTTCTTGCGGCTGCGCAAAAGGGCACGTGTGCCGATTCCGTCGAGAGGGCGGCCGGCGAGGACGACCAGCAGGACACGCAGCGTGTGAGAGGCGAAGCGGTCAGTCAACAAAGCAGAAAAGTGTGGCTCGAGTTCGTGGAAAAAGGCGAGGATGAGGTCTTCCTCAGAGGTGTCATCCTCAGTGTCGTCGGTGTCGTCGTCGTCGCCCCCCATGGTGTCTTCCTCAGTGTCGTCTGTGCCCCATCGTCCCAGCAGCTGCTCGCAGCAGTGGCTCGCGAATCGATGGGTGACCAGAGTCATGGCGTGGCCGGCAAAGGCCCGGAATAGTCGGCGACGCTGGCGAGCGGTGGCCAGCTGCATGAGACGCTCGACGAGTCGCGAGCACGACTGGCTGCTGGCGAGCTTAAGCTCCTTGCTACGGGCTTCGCGGAAGACGTTGCCGACAAAGACACGGCGTTCTTCTGGCGAGCCAAAGTCGTTGATTTCCAACAACTCGTCAGCCCGGCGGAAGTATTCCTGTTCGCTGTCGCTCAAGAGGCCAAAGAACTCGCGGTCATCTCCAGCTGGTTGGCCTGCATAGTCGACCTGCATCTCTCTGACATATCCATTACCATTGCCATTGTAGTTGCCATTGCCGTTGTTCTGGTATCCCGTCCCGCCATCGTCTTCGTAGAAGAGAGCATTTCCGTCTCCTTCAGTGACTCGCTGGCGTTTGGTCTCGCGCGTTTCTTCACGGACCTCTTCGTCCTGTAGCTCGCGGTCGCGCTTCTTCTTGCGCCGCTCGTCCCGCTGGATTTGTCGCTTCGACTTGCGTTCTTTTGCCATGGTGGCCTGTCGTTGCTCCTGGTTGCTTTGCTTTGGCTCAGGTAAGCGGATTGCCTCTAAAAATTTCTACCGCGCAATACGATACGGCTCCAAAAAAAAAAAGAAGGCAGAATCGTTATCTTATCGTAAAGTGTACACCGCCTTCCTAATTTGTACTATATTCACGTGACCGTGTACTCGTACTTCTCGTACGACTCATTTCCCGGCTTCCCTGCTCGCCCCCTTCTACTCAATCTCCCGTCGTACGGTCTCCAGGGCCTTGACAAGCCCGTCAACAGTGGCTGCCCTTGTCTGCCAATTCAACACCACCCGGAAGAAGCTGCCGTGAGGACCAGGGGCAAAATCCACCATGTATCCCCTGCGGATCAGCAGCTTGACAGCTGTACTGGTCCGCTGCGTGTTGGCGGCGCTGCTGGCGTCCACCTGTCCATCGCGGCCGTAGTAGAAGCACACCTGCAGACAGGGCGGTGGCTGAGAGGACACGAGCACAAACAGGTCCGGGCGGGCGGCAAGCTGTTCGGCCAGCCGGGCGGCCATGGCAAAAGCGTGATCGGTCTGGCGTTCGAAGCCGGCAGCGCCTTCATAGACCCAAGCGAGGGCGAGCTTCAAGCTGTCGCCATGACGTCCGCACTGCAAGGTCAAGTCTGCGAGGTCCCACACTTCTTTTTCCTCTGCCTCTTTTTCCTCTTCTTCCTGGTCATCTCCGTGGAACAGGTATCCTGCTGGCAGTGTGTTGGCACGGTGGAACTGGCGCAGATCAGGCGTCAGCAGGAATGAGCACGTCGTCGGGACGTTCATCATTTTGTGCGGGTTGACCGTCAGCGAGTCCGCCAGATGTGACCCCCGCAGCTTGTGGCGATGCGTGGACGAGAAGATCGCCGGTCCGCCCCAGCTAGCATCAATATGCATCCACAGGCCGTGCGTCTTGGCGATGGCAGAAATTGCCTCAAATGGGTCGTAGGATCCCATGACTGTTGTGCCGGCCGTCGCATTGACATACAGCGGTGTGTATCCGGCGGCTTTCGCGGCAACGATGCGGGCCTCGAGCGCGGCTGGAACCATGCGGCCATCGGCATCAATATCGACGGTCCAGACGGCGGCCGAGCCCATACCGGCAGCCTGAGCGGCCTTCTCAACGGAGTAGTGGCCGTGCTGGCTCGTGAAGAGAGCGAAACGCTGACCAACTGCATAGCCGTGGATCTTGGTTGCGGGATACAGCGTGTTGCGGGCAACGACAACAGACGTGAAATTGGAGGCACTACCTCCAGCACAGGTGATGCCGCCAGCATAGGGCCCGGAAAAGCCGAAACGAGCAGCGAGAGCACGAGCAGTGGTCTTCTCGATGACGGTCAGGGCGGGCGAGACCTGGAAGACGTGTACATTGGTGTTGAGGACGGCAAGGACGAGCTCGGCGACGACACCGACGGGTGTCGTGCTGGCATAGAGTTTATCGAGGAAGCCCTGATCCCAGGTATTGACACTGAGGTCGAGCAGACGGTGGATGGTAGCGAGAAGAGCCGTACGGCCGCCGCCGTCGCCGTCGGACAGGTCGAGCTGGAGACGGGCGATCACGTCCTGAGGCGGCAGGGGGTCGACCAGGGCGGTGCGAGCCGGCAGATCCGCACTGGATGCAACGACAGGCCCGCCCGTTGCTCGGTCGGGAAAGGCCCTGTCGGCATTGGCAATGAAGGGGACAATCAGACCCTTGACGGCATCGATGAGCTTTTTGTGGTCAGCACATGTGGTCCATCTGGGGATCAGCCGCACCCACCTCGGCGACCTCTACAGCGCGGTCCATTGTGTATACTCTGTAATACTCTGTACCCTGTACTCTGTGATACGGTTCAACTGAACTGGATTCTGTACTCGTATCCGCAAAGTTTTCTTCCTGCTCCCATGATTCAGATTGCGTTCTGCCGCCAATCACATCACCAACAGCCAATTGGATGGGTCCTCTGCCGAGCCTAAAACTGCATACTCCAAAAGGTCTGGGGAATTCGCCACAGCTATCCGTGCCTGAGTCCGTCCGAGATCGGCTATGCAGATCGACTGCATGAGAACGTGGCTGTTGAAGCATCTTACGGACCAAACGGAGGACGGAGAATTGTAGACTGCGATTTTTACACGCAATACCCCAGAAACACTCGTATTCCACGCTTTTTCTATATCCCCCAAAGTATTCGTAAGATACTATTCCCATCTGAAGCATTGTCCAGGATCATTCCTTGTCTACCCATGTCTCGTATTCAAGAGTATTGTCTTGCCCTTATCTTCTTGTCTTTTGTCCTCTCTCTTCTTTCTTCTCCTCTTCTCCTTCTCTCTCCTCTCCTCCACACTCCTCCACTCTCCTCCCCGCTTGGACTTCGCCACTATGTTGCACCTGCTCTCGAGCTTCCCATGATGACAGTTATCACCGCGCAGTCACATACGACGTAGGGGACAAAGCCCTGACCGCCCGTTGACGGGCCTGTCGCAAACCTCAAACGGCAGCTCTTCGCTCAGACAAGTCTAGCGCGCACTGCCAGGACCCAACCGATGCTACGCCAAGTAGGCCAAAAAAATTAGGGGGTTTGGCGATGCTGCAGGGGCCCCTCTTCCTCTCCTCTCTTCTTCTCCCTATTTGGGAAAATGTGATAAGGAGGAAGGAGGAAGGAGCACGATGCATAGACCTCAGTCATCAGGATCCAGCCGACCCAGCGGCCCATCAACCCAAGCGACCCAGCGGAACACCAGTCCACTTCCCTCGCGACCTAGTGACGACCTAACCCTGTAGAAGGCCCCCAGTGCCCCCTCCAGACCCCCCCGTACTCCGTGCTGCCGCCACGGCAAAAAAAAAAAAAAGACACCCAAATATAGTTCGCCTCGACGAACGTTCCTGCCAGTCACATCCAGAACCCCTTCTTCTTTCCCTCTTTTTTTTTCTCCGTCTTTTGCCAGCGAGAGAGCACGTTGTACGCATCCCCAAAACAGAAGGAACAACGGAGATCGATTTCCTCCTGCAACCTTTTGGCTTTGGCGCCGCGGCTCGTTCTTGCCCCGCTGGTTTGGTCTTTAATATTGGAGTCTTTATTTTATTTTATTTAACTTTTGCCTCTTTTTTTACTTCTTTTTGCTTTTTGGGGTTTTCTCTCTGTTTTTTCCTTTTTCCTTCTTCTTTTGCTTCTTTGGCATTGCCCTTCTGTCTCTTCTGCCCGTTTCTCCCTGTCTCTATCGAGATCGCCTCTCCATCGAGATCCCTTTGTAGCCCCTTGGGTGTTGTTGTTGTCGCGCTTTGCTTTTTGCACCTCCTTGCGCCTGCCCTGTGCAAACGGGCAGCCGCGATTGAAGTCGCTCCTTCTCCCTTTCCCCTCGTGTTCGACTGAGACTTGTGGGCTCTATATCAAGCGCCGTGTCGCCGGAATTAACAGCCGCAACGTCCCCGACAAAAAAAAGGTCCTTACAAAAGATCTCACCCTCAACCTCGCCATGCCGCATTCGCAACACAACTCTCGCGACCAGCCGCCCATCCCGATCACCATCACCATCTGCGGCGATGGCGGCTGTGGAAAATCCTCCATCACATTGCGGCTTGTTCGCTCGCAATGGACCTCTGAATACGACCCGACCATTGAGGACAGTTACAGCGTGACCCGCCATATTGACGGCGCCACCTACCATCTGGGGCTCACCGACACTGCCGGCCAGGAAGAGTACCGTGGCATGTGGGCCTCGTCCAACCTCGGCGCTGACGCCTTCCTGCTCGTCTACGACATCACCTCCAACGACTCCCTCGATGCCCTGCAGTACTTCAATGACCTCATCGACATGGAGGCCGAGACACGTCTCGACAATGCTGCCCGCGCCCGCCAGGCCGCCGACGAGCTACACTATGGCGGCAGCCACCACGGCAGCAGTCACCACGGCAGCAGAGCGTACACCGACAGCACCAGCCCCGTCATGGACGACGCCTTTGGCAGCGGCACGCGCACCGTGCCACCCGTCAAGATCGTCGCTGGCAACAAGTGCGATTTGCAGGAGAGCCGGCAGGTGGCGGCCGTGCGTGGCCTCGATTGGGCCCGCCGCCGCGGCTGTGGCTTCATGGAGACGAGCGCGCGCCTCGAGGTCAACATCGAGGAGACTTTTGCTCTCATTGTTCGCCGTGTCATGGAAGCCCGCCACCTCGCCGCCCTCGGCGTCACCGACCACGGCCACCCCGACCGCCGCGGTATGACAAAGCCTCTCAGTCCTCTGCCTCCCAGCAGCGGCCACAGCGAGAAGCCCGGGCCTGTCGGTCTACGCGGCCCGCGCATCGACGGCGACCATGTTGGCCGACCTGGCAATGGCCGGGCCTTCTGGAAACAATTGCGGTGCTGGTAATCGACGGCAGGAGGGCAGGCCAGACACGGGACAGGGACAGGACTAGGTGACCACATGGACAGCCGTGTAGGGTGGGGTACTCGTACATTGGGTATGCTGTTCTGGTTCGTCGTGATTTCGGCGACAAGAGACGAGCCATGGGAGTCTTTCGGCACGAAGGCGAGGCGTTTGGAGGGTTGACACACGTCTGTATTTATGTTGCGATAATGAAATGTTTGATCATGTTCTCATACCTGTTCTCATACTTGTTCTCGTACTGTTCTCATACATGTTCCTCTCTCCACTTCTCCTATTTCTGTGCATCCACCCAGTCCCGCCACTGTCGGTATTCGCTGTACGCGAGGTCGTGCTTCTTCCCCTGGTACCGCACGACCTGCAGTGGTATATCGCGCCACTGACCCGGCCGTCCCGACCATCCGGCCTTGCGCATGAGGCTCACAATCGTCTCCTCCTTGGTCCACCCCTGTTCCGGCGCCACGTCTGGCAGATACGTCGCCCCATACCGCCGCCCGTTCTTCGTGAAGGAGATGCGCAGCCCGTGTTTGCCCAGCTCCCAGTCAGACGCGTCCGCCGCCGGCTCAAAGTCGGTCAACAGCGTCACGCCCACCTGCAGAAACGGCAGCTCACGCTTCGCCACCGGTCGGAATCGCGTGTCTTCGAGCGCCGCCGTCAGCGCATACGTCGAGAGGCCCTCGGCCAGTGGCAGGGCCGAGAATGTGCCGATGCAGCCGCGCAGTTCATGGTCCTCGCCTGCACGAACGTCCTCGGTCGTGTTCCACGTCACAAAGAGCGGCGTCTCCGTCGGAGGAGGGGGAGCGTCTGCAAGCGAGGCTGTCTGGTCTGGTTTTGTCGCGGCCACATAGTCGGCATACGAATGTTGGATGGCGGCGAGATCGAGAGCTTTGCGTTTTTCGAGACGAGCAGCCAACGTCTCGAAGCAGAAGAGGCAGTGTTCAGCAGTGGCCATGGTGACGGTAGGCGATGACGGCAGACGATGACGGCAGACGATGACGGCAATAGCGGCAGATGGCGGAGTAAATACGAACGAATACGGAGTACGGAGTATTACTCCAGAGCTTGGACTCTGCCCCTCCCTCTGGCTATCCCCCGCAGTGGCCGTGCCTGGTGTTTGGCACGTGAGACAAGGCTTGGGCTTTGGGCTGTCTGGAGCTTACGTGTGCAGACAAAGATAGAACAAGCACGGGACTGGGGCAGGAAAGAGACATCGTGTCCACTGTCCAGTCGACCCCATCTTCTCGACGCGCCTTCCTCGACTGCTTTTACTGTTCTACACAAAAAGAACAGAAATCACGTGTTGAACCGATTACACGGGAACAAAAGAGCCCCAACACGGCAGGAGAGAAATCGGGAAGAGCGACCCACCACCCTTTGATCTTGCCTGGGCTCGCAGTGCCTAACACCAATTGAACTCTGTGGACGTTGACTTGGCATCGCCTTTTGAATTTCTCCTCCATTTTCTTCTTTTCCTCACCCCTCTTCTCTATCTATTTCTTCCCATCTCATCTATTTCGCTTATTTTCAGCCGCGTGGCCCATCTCTCTCATCGCTGCCATCTCCTGCCATCTTCATCTCCATTCTACGACTTACGAGTATCCTCGCGCCGCTGCGACGAAACCCTATTCTTAGTCATTGGCCTCTACCGGAGGAGTCATCCCATTCCGGTCCACAAGACGCCCCCCCAGGCTTCCCAGGCTTCCCAAGCTTCCCAAGCCCTTGAACTCGACCCTTGTCCATTCCCAAAGCGGGCGCCGTCATATACCCGTGTGCCAACGTGGTCGTTTTTTTCCCCTTTGCGCGCCATACGTTATCGACCATCCCTTGCGCGGTTCCAGACTGGGGGCCGCCTTCCCCTCCTCGGCGAGTCACGTGGTCTCTTGGCCGCCCATTGAGCGACACAGGCCAGCAGAGCCAAAAAAGCGAACTCGTGTGTGCTTCTCATTCACCATCTCCTTTCCTCAACCTTCTATTCCCGTCCGGTCCCCCCCTCCCACCTCCCACCACCGCGCGCCCGCGGCCGAATTCCTCTCCTCTCGGAAGCCGCACCATTGCCACCAGACGCCCGAATTTCTCATTACTCGACGCTTCCGCCAGCTGATCGATTTCTTGCCCGTCCTCACCCCCTTTTTTTTCTCGGGCATTTTGACACTTTTTTTCCCGACAGGGTTTCCCAACGCGTCCCGACCTCGGCCTTGACCTCGACCTCTTCCACTGCCGTTTTTCAAGCAGTATGTCCACAACCACGACAACGTCCGGCCTGACTAGGCGGAGAGGCGGCGCTGGAAATGGTGCGGCGAGCGGGTCGGCGAGCGCAAACGGCGGCGCAGACGGTGTCGACAGCCCCAAGGACGCGACACCGGAAACGAGCTACGAACATGGCGATAATGGACACAAGATCGCCTACGACCCGCGCGACCTGAGCGAGAGCGTCGAGCGCAGCAAGCAGCCGAAGCTGACCTTGATGGAGGAGGTGTTGTTGCTGGGTTTGAAGGATAAGCAGGTAGGTTTTATCTTGCTCTTTGGCTCTTTGACCCTTTTGCTCTTCCTCTGCTGACAACCAGGGCTACCTCTCCTTCTGGAACGACAACATCTCGTACGCGCTGCGCGGGTGCATCGTGCTGGAGCTGGCGCTGCGCGGCCGCATCAGCATGCAGAAAGACCCGTCGCGGCGGCGGTTCCCGCTGGCCGACCGACTGATCGAGGTCGTGGACGAGTCGCTGACGGGTGAAGTGCTGCTGGACGAAGCACTCAAGATGATGAAGGCCAGCGAGAAGATGAGCGTCAGCGCGTGGATCGACTTGATGAGTGGCGAGACCTGGAATCTCATGAAGATTGGCTACCAGCTCAAGCAGGTGCGCGAGCGCCTGGCCAAGGGACTTGTCGACAAGGGCATCCTGCGCACCGAGAAGCGCAACTTTTTGCTGTTTGACATGGCCACGCACCCGGTGGCCGACGGCGGTGCCAAGGAGGAGATCCGCCGTCGCGTTCGCAATGTGCTGACGCAACGCACCGTCGTGCTGCCGGAGTCGCAATTTTTGCCCGAGAATCTCGAGTTCCGCTACCTGCGCACCATCTCCATGGTATGTGCGGCCTATGCCGCCAACGTTCTGGAGAACGCACTGAGCACGCTGGGCCACGAGGCCCGCGAGCGGGCCTTTGCCCAGACCGACGAGCTGCTCGCCGACTACAGCCAGTGGCCTTTTGGGCGCAAGGCTGTCACCAACGGTATTGGCGCCAACCTGCCACAGGTGATTGCAGAGGTGTGTACTATCTTCTCTTCTCCTTTTTTCCATCTCTTTTCTAACCCCCTACAGGAAGTGGCCAAGGGCAAGGATAAGGAACTGCAGCTCGAGGTGGTAGCCGCCTGCTTGAATGTGTTCACGCGGCTCGACTCGATTTTGTAAGCAGGTCGGAGTGGAACAACTTTTATCCAAAGATTCATTTACAGGGTGCGGAAGAGGGCAGGCGGGAGGGTTTGCGGCAGGTCGGCTGTCCCTGCTCCAAAGGGCTGGTTTTGTTCTGTGGTTCCTTCCATCGTTGTTTTTTCCCCTGTTTGTTCTTTCCCTATGCGGGTCTGTCTGCTTTTGTATTTGGAAAGGAAAAAAACCAACATAATGGACTCGGCGTTTTTCTCTCTGGCTTACAAATCTTCTTCCTCTTCTCTTTTCTCTTTCTCCTTTCTATATTCTCCTTTCCCTCTTCCCCTTCTTCCTCTTCTCTTCTTCTCCTCCGCCTCCCGTTTCCATTCCAGCATGTTTTTTATTCAGTCCGATAGAACAAATGGCCTCATTGATGCTACAATGACTGAACGCCGACGCCTGATGCAAATACATGATTCCTAGTCCGATGCCTCCTTTTGGCCTCTTTTGATATTTGATTCTCCAATGTGACCTCAACTTTTTGCTTCCTCTCCTCTTCTCCTCCTCTCTTCCTCTCATCCTCTCCTCCTCTCCTCATCTCATCTCCTCATTCTCTCGTCCTTTCTGCCTCTCCTCACTTCCGTCCAAACGATCCCTCAAACCCTGGTCGGCCCTTGCTTTTGCTGGCTCCGCCCTTCTTCTTTGCCAGTCCCGATCGATGAAGCAGTTTGTCTTCGCGTCGCTTCCGCAAATTGTCTTCTCGCTTCCGCTGTCGGTCCTGAATCGACTTCTCCACACCCTCACGCCGCTCCGTCCATTCCCGCTCGCTGCGCTTCTTCGCCTTGTCCTTGCGCTTAATGGCCTTCTTCAGCAGCGACTCTGTGCGTCCGAGATCCGACGTCGCCGCTCCCGCAGCCGCTGCACCCGCCGTCAGTCCACCGCCGCTGGGCTCGTCCACTGCTGCACCCGCCCGACGCCGTGCTGCCAACCACCGCTCCTTCTCCTCCACCTCACGTCGCGTCTCGTCGTCCATGTTGGCCAGACGCTTCTTCTGCGACTCCAGCCGTGCCAGCTGGCCGCGCACATCTGACGCCGCCGGACCCCGGCGCTTGTCCGCTGCACCGTTGCCGCCGCCCTTGGCAAACGACAAGTCGCGCGACATATGCGTGCCGTCGGTAAACGTGACGCGGCCAAATGCAAAGTTGGTCGCCTCGTCCACAGGCGACGAGGCCCCCGTGGCTCCGCCCACGCGCACCAGCGGCGACCCACGCGCCGATGCCACGGCCTCTTCCCGCTTGCGCTCTTCTTCTTCGCGCGCCTGCTGTCGCAGCTCCTTCTTGTGCTGCTTGCGCTCGGCCTGCTTCTGTCGGCGTGCCTCGATGAGCTCTTGGCGCGTGCGGATCGGCCGCCCGTCGGGTCCGTCAGCCTTGCGCGCCGCCCGCAGCTCTTCGATGCGTGCTGCCAGACGAGCACGCAGGGCAGACGTGTCGCTGGGGACCTCGATGCGGTGGCGGGGGGTAGGTGCTGAGGCCGTAGCGTCTTTGTCGGCTTTGTCGGCTTTGTCGGCCTTGTTGGCCTTGTTGGCCTTGTCGGCTTTGTCCACAGACACAGCCGACGAGACGGACGTGGTCGTGCTGGCCGATTTGGCATCGGCGGCGGCGGCCGTGTCAAAGGTCGAGGACGGCACGGGCGATGCGGCCTCGCTCGGGGCATCTTCGAGCGCATTAAAGTCGAAGCCGGTCTGCAGCTCGTCCTCGTTGTCTCCGCTGTCTTCGTTGTCCTCTTCTTCCTCCTCCTCTTCCTCCTCCTCTTCCTCCTCCTCTTCCTCCTCCTCTTCCTCTTCCTTCTTCTCTTCCACAACCTTTGCCTGCTTCTTTTTGGCAGGTTTAACACTCGGTGGCGGCGTCTTTTCTTCCTCCTCTTCCTCCTTCTCCTCATCGCTCTCCATCTCCTCATCCTCGTCTTCTTTCTCATTTCCTTGCTTTTCCTTCTTCTCGGCCTTTTTCTGTCTCCGCTTTTCCGCCTTGCGCTCAGACTTTTCCTGCTTCTTGAGCAGCTTCTTGGCCCGTCTTTGCGAAATCTTGGCTTCCTCGAGGCTCATGCCCACCTCTTCACCATCGACTTTGTCTTCCTCTGGCTCTTCCGATAACTTGGGCTTCTTGCTTGCCTTGCCAGCCGCCGGCGTCTTGGGCTGCTTGGCAACTTTGAGTCCTTCGCGTGGCTTCTCCTTGACGACGCCCTCCAGGTCGCCTTCATCGCTGCTGTCGTCATCTTCGTTGCCGTCATCGCTCGCACTCCCTTCTTCTTCTTCCACGGCCGCGATCTTCCGTTTGTTCCGTGCTGCCCGTTCCTCCATCAGCTCCTTGACGCTCTTGTTCAGCTCGTTGTCCGGGTCCAGGTTGGCCCGTCGCGCAGCCAGCTTCTCATCTTTTGTCTGCTTCTTCCGTTGCCATTGTTCCTATGATACGAAAACATCCTGTCAGTTTCACGACTTTCTCGGCCCAACTTGAAGAGAACATGGATACATACGCTGGGCTCGTCTCCGTTTCCATAGTACAGCTTGGCCGGAATCAGTGACAGCAGGCCGTCAAAGGCCGCTGCATACTCATGCAGGCGGTTCTAGGCATCCCCAACCATGGTCAGCAGTTGCTCTTCACGTCTTCATGCTCGTCTCGAAGAAAAAGTGGGGGGCTGGACAAACCTGCTGCGCAGCACCACTCATTTTTTTTCTGTTGCGTCTCCGTTTTTCCACAGTTGGGCTGTTGAAAGAGCAAGGCAAACGAACAAGGAGTCCACTATGGTCCACACTGCACAGTCGTTGACGAGATCGTAGCCTTGTGTACAACCCGTGATACCATGGGGGCGATTGGCAGCATGACAAGGAGAAACCCACGCAATTTTTCTTTTCTGGCGCCGGGAAATTTTTTGTCGGTGTGTTGCGAAATCTTGGCGCTCCATTCTGCCGGCTTGTCAGGATCCACAAAAAGCGGTCAGATTCTCCACCCGATCTACTGTCACGTGATACCAACGTCGCAATGCACAGCAGTCTCTCCAGATCTCATCACATCTCATCTGATCGCATCTTACTCTATACACGCACGTCATGCGGAGGACTCTTTGTCTGTGCCCCAAGGTTCTCTGGATACACCTATAGGACTATCTGTAATGCAGTTTGCACCCGTCCTGACATACCCGGCCAAAACAATATACCGCCCTAATATGCTACACCAAACCAAACAAAACAATAAGACAAGAACGCCTGCGCAATGCTGCTGCTGTTTTACTGAGGAAAAAAAGGGCTCAGGAACACAAGAAACGAGAAAGATCTAGGCGAGCTCCGGGCTTCGCCTCACTAGACTCGGCCTCTTCATCCTCTCCGTCACTATCGGGGACGATTTGGTCTTCGCTGCCCTGTGCGCTGTTCAGAGCTTCCACCTCGTTCAAGTCTGCAGGCGGAAGCGGCACAAAGGACGGGTTCGTAAGAAGAGGTCCAAAACTCCGCCGCAGCTTGTTGTTTTTGCGTGGCCGCTCTACCCGGATCGGAGATGCTGTCTCGACGAGATCGCTGAGACTCTTTCGCGGACTATTTCGTCGGCGTGAAATGGACTGGCCCGCCGTGGACGGCGGCGTCAACGTATTGGGCTTTTTTGATGTGGATGGCCGTGTGCCTTGACTGAAGCTCGATTCCGGGGTTGGCAGCCCGTGCGCCATCCGTGTCACCGGCGCATACGAGAACCGCCTCAGACCCTGTCGGGCCAGAGGCGTCACCTTGGGCGGCGGAGCAATATTGCTGGCTGGGCTGGCCGGAACTTCAATATCGTCGCCTCGTGGAACGGCTGCTGAATCGCCCGGTGTGGACTTGGGCGTGTCCTCGAAAACCTTGACCTTGGTTCGTCGTGGAGGTGAGTCCCAACTGCCCAAATCTGCCAAATCTGGCAGGCTCATCATGGCCTCCTCGATGGAATCATCGGACATCATAAACCCATCCGTGTTCCGTCTCTTTTGCTTCGAATCCTTGGTGGTAGTAGGCGCTGCAGAAAAGTATTTGCTCCGCTCCAGATTCTTTTTCGGCTCCTTCTCCTCGGCCTCGTCATCCGATAGGCGTGCCTTCTTTTGCGGCCTCGTGACAGATGTCTGTGATGAAGCTTTTGCAAGGGACGGCGGCGGTGGTGGTGGCACCATGGAATGCGTCTTGCGACGGCTTGCAGTGCTAGTCGTTGCGGGTGCCGCGTCCAGGCCCAACATGCTCGACAGTGGTTCTGTCTGTCTCCGTCGTATCCGAGGAGCGCTCGTCGTCGATGGACTGTCTTGGCTCAGGGATGTACGGCCACCCTCGACGTAGGGCCGAGGAAGAGGAAAGACGCGAGGCACAAGGCCGTTTTGCGTCAGCTCAGCCACCTGCTTGCGGTCCACGGAGAAACAGTTGGGATCCATGGCACCAAGAGGAATCCGCTGAGCGGAAGAGTCGCGCCGCTTGCCAAAGTACTGGTCGATAGACTTGCCAGAGAAACTCTGAGAGTGAGGTGGCGCTGGTGTAATGGGGGTGTTGGAACCGCTGATGCTGCTAGCCCGCCGCTTCTTACCCGGAGACAGGGGCACCACAATAGGCTCCTTTGTGAAAGGACTCAGATCACCAAGAGCAACGCCACGGGCGACGTCATTGTCGATCTTCTGGCCAATGAACCGCAAACCATCCACTTCCAAACCTTTAGGCGGCTCAGTCAGGAAGGTCAATTCTTTCTTCACGGGGCAAAAGACACGTTGGTGGAGGAAGGTCAGCTCCGCCTGGCGGAAGCCAGTGAGATAGTTCTCGTGGACCTTGAACTTTCCGTCGAATTGAAGCATGCGGACAATCTTTTCGACGGTTTTGTGCTTGCGAATCATGCGGTAGGCAGTCTTGAGGCCCAGGTTGCCAATGCCTTCCAGGTAGTCGCAGCCGCTGAGGATGGCCATATGGCGGAACTCGCGGTCGGTCCAGTCGGTCAGAGAGATCTCACGGCACGCGCAAAAGTCCCGGCGGTTGATCTCGATGCAGTGGCCGTGCATGTCCAGCTTAGTCAGCAGTCGCTTGGCACCGAATACGAGCAAGTCCGAGTCTTCGGAGAGGATGCCGGTGACGAGACCCTGGCGTTCGAGGTAGACCATCTGGGCATCGGCTTCGTACGGGGCGACAATGTAGGGGAGGCCCAGTTTCTTGAGCTCCTCGATGAGATGGCGGGCCATTTCAGGTGTGATATCAATGGCCTTTTGGAACTCGAAAAAAGCCTGTTTGGAATTGCCGGCCTTGAGAAGTTCCTCGCCGGCCTTCCGGGCATCTTCACGGCGCTTAGCCCGCGAGGCTTCGGTGGAGGCCTTGCTGGGAAGATAGTCGCCATCAAAGACCAGATAGGGGGTGATGCCAAAGTGCTGGACCATGCGGACGCGGTTCAGGACGCTGTCGACATACCGCCGCGTGGGTTTGCCCTGGGCCAGCTCCATGGCACAGGAGATGGCACCTCGGTGAAGCCATCCGTAGGCATCGACGGCAAATGTCTCGCCTTCATATTTTTTGAGTTCTGTGGGTCGCTGGATGGACTTGAGGAGGGGAAGCAATCCTGAGAGGTCAGCAGGGCCATGGCAGGCAAGGCAGAAAAAGGAGGTTCCCCCCTTACCTTGGATACCCATCGTGAGACGTGCAGCCGGTGCGTCCGGCAACAGAAACAGACAGAACGAGGATTGTCGTCGAGTTTCAAAGAGTCATCCGGTCGATTGACTTGTGCGGTTCTGACGATATGGCAGTTGATACGGAGTACAGGTTGGGAACAAGGCGACACTCGGTATGAATACAATGTTCCAATGACGCGACGAGGTACTTTTGGAAAGGGGTTATATGTACTCGAAAAGTCGTAATGGTAGAATGCGTCAAGACGAAGAAATTGTCAGACGAAGAAAAACGCTTCAGTTTTGTGAAAAAAAAAATGTCTTTCTCTAAAGTCCAATTGTGGTTCAAAAGGCAGGAACACGGGTTAGAGCCCTCTGAACGCGAAGCCACAAAGGAAAGTGCCCCCCCGGATCAAGGCTCCTCACCGCGTCGATCCACTGTAGGTAGCACCTTCCGGTGAGGTTCGCGTTCGCAGCGCGCACATTTGGCGTCTTACCCCATATATACTAGCGCGTGCGGCCCGTCATTTCCAGGGCAACTGCGCCCCTCCATGGGGAAAGGCGGTGTGAGAAATGTGGCGGAAAAATGTCGGCAGAAAATGGTGGCAGAAAAAAAGTGCGGCAGAAATTCAAAGAAAAAAAAAGGATCAAGAACGGCGGAAAGCTTCATCAGATTCCAATCATCCACAGTCACCATGTCCACCCTCGCAAAGACGCGCAAGAAGATTGCAAAGAAGAGGGGTGCTCTGAACTCCCTGCACGAGGGATCGCGGGACTCGCGGCGACTGCACAAGGCTCTGGTCCGAGACGAGCGGTTGGAGAAGCTTGCGTCCAACCGACGGAAACAGGAGAAGCCGCTGGGTAAGTGTCTTTTGATTTCCACATGTTGTCTCTGGCCTCTTGTGCTAACACTTGTAGTCGGCCGCGCCTCGTTCTTCCAGAATTCTGTTCAGGAAAAAGAGAACCAGCCCCTCACAACGGAAGAGATCGAGGCAGCTATTCAAGTGTAGGTTTTTTCCTATTTTCAATGCCTTCTTGTCTCGCTGCTGTTGACACGTTCTGTACAGATATGTCCACCAGTACGACGAAGAGATGGCCGAACTGAAGCAGTCCCGACGACCTGGACGGCCAGCAAGCACACGGGAAGACCTGCTCAAGGTTAAGATTGCGGCCTTGGAGAAGGAGTTCCAGAACGGATTCTGTAAGTCTTACTTTGTTTGATCTGTTTGATTTTCTCTCCCGGAAAACGACTGGCTAACCGGGTAGTGGTTCCGGATCTGTCGAGCGAGGAGAACGCCAAGCTGCTGAGCGGCTGGGAAGGTTCGTGGTCACAGTTGACAAGTCTCAAATGGGTTCGCATTACAGCAGATGGAACGGTGCGACCGGCAGCATTTCCCCCGAACAAGGACTAAGCAATGCGGAGAGGAGACCTGCGGGATTGTGCTGGCAACGAGTGGACGGGAACACGAGCCACGACAGTAAAGGAAAGGGAGGAAACACACGACCGGCGGAGGACAACATCGGACCACCAAGAACACAAATACTCCGTACACGGCGGCAATTTTGTCCGACGTGCTGGATCACCCGAGGATCGGCGGTTTCGACGGCCCGAAAGAGTATAAGTAGAAGCCGCCCTCCGCTTTCTTGTCCCTCCTCGGCTTTACTTTCATGGGGAGACCAGATGCCTCCCGATCGGAGTTGTCCAAGACAGTCCGTAGAGGATGAAACATGGGGCCAGAAGGCACAGAACGAGAACAACCCGGAGTATTCCTGCCACGTCTCTTGTCAACTGTATGTCTATGTTTCTGACCAAGGATGGGCCGGCAATACGGCTCTTCGGCGTGGCTCAAGATCTCTGTTTTGGATGGATGTTGTATGTTGCACGAGGTCGACAGCTGTGCGGTGTGTTACGTTTTGCGTGGACACGGCTCCTGTGGCATGGCGTTCGCTTTGCTGTCCGGAGTACAGACATGCAACGGCTGTCCATCATGAGAAAAGTGATCGGCAGGGCCCGTAGGGTGCGTGCATGTTGGTGGCTGTCAGGAGTGTTTGAGAATTCAAAGAATAATGAAACTGTTCCAACTGGTGAAATTCTTGAAATTGTACGAGTATGTTCTAATATTCAAAAATAGACCTGAAAGGATCTCCAGGAGGCTGTGCTCCTGTCTCCTACGGCTGCGCGTGGCTTCTTGGGGAAACACAACACAAGCCACACAAAAGAGGTGCGGCAGGTATCCGAGCCGAGTCGAAACGCGGCCATGTCCGCAGGCCAGATACGAGGACGGAGTATCCCGTACGATACTCATAGATTCGCGCAAACAGACCTTGCCTTCCGAGGCGCTGTTTGCCTTTCCGGGCCTCCCGAATCAGCCACTCTATCTTGCGGTGCATCCTGAATCTTGGTTTTCTTTTTTCCGTATCCCTGTTATCTACCTGAAACCTGAAACCGCCACAGCTCTTCTCGACGTCTTCCATATCTCCTGTAGTGGCCTGCGGCCTTTTTTATCTCGCACGTACAACCTCGCACGGCGCTGTAAGGCAGCCCCCCCCTCTCCTTGTCCCTGTGTGTTTCCTTGCCTTTCTCGATACTCATCAGAAAAGCAACTGGTCCGCCTCGTCGAACCATTGGCCTGGAGGAGCAATGTACAGAGACCGGTGGCAACCAAATAGTGTCGCGTGCATGGTGTGCAAGAAGGATTCCTCTCGGATGGTACGAGTACGGATGCTGCGGCTCGAGACAGCTATGAGTACGAGTACATGTACGAGGACGGAGTACGGAGTACGGAGAAGTAACACGGTGAGAGGGGGAGAGGAAGAAGAAATAAAGGAAGAAAAAAGAAACGAAAAAAGAAACGAAAAAAATACATACACGGGATGACAAGCGAGAAAATCTAGCCGCGCTCTCTCTCCCCCGGTCTCAGGAAGGACGGAACCCTGGCCGTGCATGTGTTGTTACTGCAAGCCAAGATTTCGCCTCCAGCGGCGGCACGAGTACTCCGTACATTGCACGCATGGTTCTATTTGCTCTTACACGGGATCTGTTTGTCCGCCCCTGGTGATGTTGCCTGAGTCGGAGACCACGTCCAACCTCCAGCTCGCCAGCGGGTGGGCAGATTTGTCTCGTCATAAATACCGCCATCGTCTGCTCACCGAAATTGGTCGAGACGTCTCTTTCCAGGCCCAGTTGTGCGGAGTGTACGAGTGATAGTGACCAAAAAAAAAGGAAAAAAAAAAGCGAATCCCAGAAACGCAAAACAAAAAGCTGCTCACCGACATCCAGCACTCTACACATTTTCCTATTCTCACACACTCTGACGCCCTGGCTGGCGACTCCTTGATACATACCCTTACATTTACTATATACAACCACGACCACCTCCCCTGCAGTAAGCAGTCCCCTCCAAACGCCTCCTGACATGTTTGACTTACCTCGGCTCTCAGCCATGTGCATCTACGTTGCCCATGTCCGCGTCTGCAGCCACTGCCTCCACGAGGACACGGTGCTGATCTCAGAACGGCTCTGCAAGGACGCAAGCCGCAGCGGCATCTTTGCCAGTTGCGGCACAGGTTCCGGCACGCGGCGGCGATCGACCACCTACCAGTGCTGGGCCTGTCGAGAGGCCGTCGACATGCGGATGCCAGGAGCCCCGACACACGGGCTAGCTTCGCGGCAGATCAGCTTGAAGTGAACTGGCAGTGCCAGCACAGACAGAAGACAGGAGGTATGACGACAAAAAACAGAGAACAGAGAACAGAAAACAGAAAACAGAAAACAGCAGCCGCATCGCTAGTCGTTGTGGACAGCGTCGCCAGTCGACAAGAATGAAACGGCCTTGCAGAGCAAGGATTTTGGGAAAATTAAGAGCGGCACGGCCAGCCCGCCCACGTGTTTAGAGAACCGTCTGCTGAGGAATTGGACATGTGATTGGTAGGGATGTTTGATTGGTGGATGTCGTTTGAAACGAGAGTGCAGAAGAGACGAAATCTGCAGGCCAGCATGGGAGTGATGGAAAGATTGAATGATTTATGATTAGATGACATGGGTCTCTTCGCCCAGGCAAGTCATTTCGTCTTGCCCAAGTACGGAGTATATAAATATGGATTCTTCTTTTGTTTGATTTCTTTTGGTTCATTTGATTCTTTTGATTCTTTTGTATCTCATGAAACCCCTACAAGTCGAATGTAGAAGAACATGGGATGGAGTGCTTGGGGAGAGATAGCATCTTAGCTGTCCAACAAAGACTCGTCCACCCCCGGAGCAATGGACAAATTGATATATCTCCGTAGGGTCGGCAAGATGGCTGCAAGGCTGCTCGCGGGGAAGCCCAGAATTCATGATGCTTAGTCATCGTTCTTTTCGTCATATGGTCCGTGCTCCATTTTTTTCTCTTGTAGCTTTTCCGGGTTTTTTTTTTCAAGCCTTCCGAAGCAGACCTGGGAAAACTTTGCAGTCGTCCCGAAACTCTTTGTTTTAACTCGTTTTTCGCCTTTCCTCTACACGATCGCCATGTCTATGCGCCTGCTTGCACGGTCTGTGCCGCGCACGGTGGCTGCCGCACGTCTGACGGTGCCAACGGCAGTGCGCCGCTGCCAGCCGCTGCTGTCCGCTGCCAGCCATTTGCGCCCGCAGCCGTTGTCGTTGCCGTTCCGCACGGCCTTCTCGACGGCCGGCGTGTTCCGTGCGCCCAAAGCCGAGGTCGATGAGGAGCTGTCGGCCAAGCTGGACAGCGAGATCCAGTTTGAGAACGAGATCCACGAGAACGAGGCCGAGCCGACGAGCGTCCGGGACTTTCTCGACAGCGGTCTCTTTGAGATTGAGGACGTGCCGGGACACGAGGAGGTTGTCCTGCGGCGCACCTATGGCGAGGAGAAGTGAGTTTTGATGTTGCCTATTGCTTGATCTCTACTAATGACAGAATCACGGTCACCTTTTCTGTGGCAGATCTGACCAACTACGAGCCCGACATGTTTGACGAGGACGGCGCGCTCGAGGACGAAGACGGCGAGGGCTTCGAGGGCGGGCGCAAGGGCGACGCTGCCACGGCGGCAGCGGCTGAGGCCGGCGAGGAGGCTGAGGGCGAGGACGACGGCCTCGACTCGACGTCGGTGCCTGTGCGGCTCGCCATTGTCGTCGAGAAGCCGGGCAAGGGCGCCCTGAGCGTCGAGGCCACGGCCCAGGACGGCACGCTCGTCGTCGACAACCTGTACTACTACACGGATGCTGCCCTCGCCCACGAGGCCACGGCCGAGGCCGCCCATGCTGCCCACGCGGCGTACCCGGGCCCGGCCTTTGGCAGCCTCGACGAAGATCTGCAGGTGCTTGTGGACCGGTATCTGGAGGAGCGCGGCATCTCGCAGGCGCTGGCAGTGTTTGCGCCCGAGTACCTGGACGCCAAGGAGCAGCGCGAATACCTGGGCTTCCTCAAGAACGTCAAGACGTTTGTGGATGCATAGAGGGTGACATAAGCAGAAGCATAGAAATGTTATGACGGCCACGTTCTTCACTCTAAAAACGAAAAAAGTATAAAAAAAGTATAAAACAAAAACAAGAAATCTAAGCAAAGACAAAAGAACACAAAAAGAACACAAAAGGATCGACAGGATCAGTGAAATGAAAGCTGTATGCGTGTGTGCAGGGATGTTCTTCTATAAAGCTGTAAACGGAAATGAAGCAGGGAAAATAAAACCATGGGACATCTACAGCCCATTATATCCTCTGTGTCCCTCTGTCCAGCAAAACGGACCCTCCTTCCGGGACGCTGACGGCTCTTCGGCTAGCCGTCCAGTCACTCCTATCGCTTTGCCGCATGCCTTCCACTCGGAAGGACTGGACAGAGGGATGAAACGCCCCCTCCAAAATGCATGCTATGCAAAACAACATTCAACAGTTCAAGTCCATGGTAGGCGCCCTTAGGCTGCTGCCGTGGGCTTTGCGTCGACTTCGGGCTTTTCCTTTTCCTCGGGCGAGGCCACATCCAGGATGCCGTCCATGTTCCAGTCGCCCTTTTGCGCTCGTTCCAACACCAACCGGCCCTTGTCCGTCAGATCTGGCTTGCCGCCGTTGCCCGTGGGTTGCACAAAGAAGACAGGCTTCCATTCCTCGCCTGTGCGCTCACGCTCGCGCACTTTCACGCGCTGGTTCTCTTCCAACTCCTGCTTGATTACAGTCGCCTTGGAGAACTGCTTCGAAAGAATCGCATCCGTCACGCCGCCCCACAGCTGCAGCGACTCGTTAGGCAACTGCAGCTCCTTGGGCGGAAGCTCCTTGGGTGCCACCGACAGCGGCAATATGTCGATGATCGTCGTCTGTTCTTCGGCAGGATGGGTGTTCTGTAATGGTTAGCGGAAGAACTGCGCGGGAATAGAACTGTGAGGAAAGAAACACTCACCACCGGCTTGGGCCCAATGGTCATGACAATCTTCTCTTTCCAGGGCCCATTTAACCGCACCAGAATATCAGACTCTGGCACATCGCGAATGCGCTGCTTGTCGTCATTCTCAGGATCGTACCGGAAAATGATTCCGTCAACCTTGTTTGTCGACCGGCCCAGCCAGCCCTCGTCGTAGTATTGCAGAATCGCCTTGAGCTTCGTCTTGGGGCACGTAATGTAGGCCACATCGCCGACGCTCACACTGAGCGCGCCGCGCAGCAGACCACCCAGGTGTGCCGCCGGGTGCTTCAGCTGGTACGTCTCGTTCTCGCGCCGCTCCAGCGTGATGAAGATGCCCAGGTTGTGTTCGCCTGGAAGCACCTTGATGCTTGTGCCCGTGAACTTGGCCGTGATCTGGTCAAAGCCGCGCGCGTGTAGTCCGCGTTCGGGGCAGCTGATGTAGAACGCGCTCACCGGCGGGTGATGCGATGTCTGCTCGGTCAGGTACGAGACGCGCACCTTGGGGTTGGTTGGGTTCGTGCCCGTCTGCGGCACCGACACGCTCGACGCTCCGCCCGGCGTGTTGTTGGCTGTGCTCCGTCCGGCCGAGCCGTGGTTCGAAGTGGCCGATCGCACACTCGAGGCCGAACTGGTGTTGACGCCATTGGACGCCTTGCCGTTTTTGATACTGTTGCCACCGGGAGTCAGGAGAGTTCCGGGAGCCAGGAGAGCTCCGGGCAGCTCCTGGTGCAGAATGGGCGGCGCATTGTCCTCGGCGTCCCAGTTGCAGCGGAAGAACTCGCCGAGGCAAGAGTTGTAGGGCTTGCAAGGACGGCCCTTGGCGTACTTTAGATCCTTGGTAAACCAGAAACGCAGGACTTCGAGCATGCGGTCCACCGGCTCATCCGAGGTGCCGATAGCGATAAAAGTGTTGGGAGCATCGAGATAGTTCCAGTATTCGAGGTTGGGCGTGGGCTCGAGCAGCTGGGATGGTAGCGAGAAACGGACAGAAGCGAGGTCGGTCACGCCAATGAATCTAGCCGACGGTTAGAAGGGGGGTGGAAGAGGGGAGGGCAAGGAATGTGAGTGGTTGGAATTGTATCTTACTTTCTCAGGATGGCCAGAAACGTCCGCAGCTTGGACGTGTCATTGTGTGCCTCCTCCACCTGAACGGCCGCCTCAGTCATGTTGATGCGATCAAAGGAGGCCAGTCTACTCCGTAGATGTCTAGGTGTCTGGGTGTCTGAGTGTCTGGGTGTCTAAAAGAGAAGAGACCAAAGTTGAAGCTTCCAAAGCAAAAGAGGGAAATAAAAAGGAGACACGACCACAGTGCTTGGCAGCGGCAAAGAAGAGGCGGTGTCGCCCAGCGAGGCTTGGTCCAACGAATGAAAAGACTGAATAAAAATGAGAACAGACAGCAGACAGCCCCGACGAGACCGGAAGCACGGGAAAAGACAGAGAGCAAGGCAAACAATGCTTCGCGAAACCAAGATGAAGCTTTCGGTTTCGGACGTTCGCAACTGTGCAAAAGGAGTTCGGCAGGAGCACTGGCCCAGCTGGGGTTGCTCTTTCCTGACCCCTCTTTAATATCTGGTGGGCCGTTGAACTGCGATAAGCCAACCGATAAGGGACCGTTGCGGAGATGTCCAAAAGATGCGCCGCAAGCGACAAGAAAAAGCAGCTCCAAACAAGCGTTTCGCGGATGGATACAGGAGGTAAAGGAAGCCGGGAGCAGATGGAAAAAGGCGCGAGAGGGAGGGGGGGAATGAGAAGAAGGGAGAAAACTCGGGGGTGCTGGTCGCGCTCGCTCTAGTATGTCTTGTACAGTGCGCGTTGTAAATCATGGAACATCTCCACACTGTATGCGGCTTTTCCTTCATTTCTGCTCCATACTCTTCTGCATTTCTGCTCTCGTAACTTGTGACCCTGGCTGCTCTGCTCCCCTCGACTGCCCACAACTGGCGCGGTCATGCCGTCCTCTCTCCCAAAGCCTCGCCGCTGTGCCGGCCAATCATTTTGCCACGGGCTTGTATCGGCAATTTTTAGCAGCCCGGTCGATGGCGCCTAGTTCCTTCAGACACGGCAGATCGCGCCTGGTCATGTGTCCGTGCAGGCCGCTGGCTGCACTGTGGTTTGTCCCGTGGCATGGCTAGCACGGGTACTTTCGTTTGCGCATCTGTTGGGAACCTCACCTGTGCTGTGCGTGATGCCGGCTTGGACAAAGCATTCTAGTCACGTGATTCACGCGTCCGCGGCCCCCATTCAGCCTTGTACCCTGTATGCAGTCGTAAATGCAGGTCATCACCGTAGCTGGGGCCGTTTTGTTGCAGGCATGTCGTGCTGTGTGAGCATTTGCACAAGGGACATGTCTTCATTTTGGAGAAATTGCGCTCTTCTCTCAGATAGATTGCAGAACAATCAGGGGGCTTTTTTGAATATTTATGGAGTTTTTTTTTCTTCCTTATTTTGTTTTTGCTTTGTTTTTACGGAGTACGGGGAATACTCGTACGGGAGTACTCCGTACTCGTACGGGGTTTTTTTTTTAGAAGAAAAATTACATTTAAAATAAAATGCTCCGTAAAATAATAAAAACATAAAACACGCAGTGCGGAGTACAGAGGGGGAAATCATTCAAGTCATCTACAGCTCACCTGCAGAAAGTCGTTTCAGGCTGCTGTTGTGGCCAGTGTCGAAACTTGCACGGGAGAGCTCTGCAGACAGGACAGCATTCAGAAGCACACCCTTGTCCGGCCAGTTAGTTGGCTCTGCCTTCTAGAAGAACAAGACATTGAGCCAAGCTCGTTCCCGAAAACTACGGAGTACGCGTATTGGATTTGCGTGTACAATTACAGGTTCCCAAGCCTTTTCTGTTCTTGGCATCGATAATGCAACACCAACAAGACCGGGAAATCTAATTATAGATCTGTACAGCGCTATTGCATATTCGCTCGACGAGGCCGCGAATGTTCAATTTCTTTTGGGCCAGTGCAGCAGCCAATACGAGAAAACGACGCATCCACGCCACAGTGGTGCGAGGCCAAAAATGAGAGACACGTGTCCAGCGTTCCAACATGGGCGACAGGGGGAAGGGGGACACTTTTCTACCCCGGGTGCAGCGTGCCTGCAGCACCCTATGAGCACGGAGTACGGGTAAGATACCATGATGTGGCTAGTTCGTGGCCAGTTCATCACGGATTCGGATCCAGTTGCCTCTGTTTCATGAGGGCATGTGTTGAGAGGGCTGTTGGCGTGAGACTCGTACTGTAGATGGAGCCTCCACGACGCCTGTTGTTATTCTTGGCCCAATGCTTCGTACGTCGTGCGCGTACACGTACGGAGTACTGCTACTCCGTATGCATATTCGTTCTGGTAGAGCCTATCATGCAGCTGGCTCCAGGGCTCCAGGGCCCCAGGCTTCAGGCTCCACGTACCCGTCCTCGTGCATAAACGCTATATCGCAACGCAACACAAGACGTAAGAAGGCTGCCACGCTTGCTGTTTCTGCTGTTGCATTCTCCTATATCGGGTTACCATCCAAAAGAAGGGATCGGCGACAAAAAGAAATCATTCTGGAAAGGGATCCAGATATATAATATATACGTACACCCTCTGCCGGGGGGTAAGGGGGAAGAATGAGGGGAGCGGCAGGCGTGGGGCGCGTGGCAGTGCAGAGTGCGCCATGAGATGAGAGTGGAGGTTCGCTCATACCTGTACTTACTCTGTACCAGGCGGAAGCTGTCTGAGGATAACTCTCCTTGGTCTGATCCTGGAACCTAGAACCTTGATCCATGACCTATGACCCATGATCCCGCTGTTTTATTACGAAAAAATACGGAGTACGAGTACGTACCTCCGTACGAGAAAGACGGACTATTCCGTACTCCGCCCGGCATACGAATATTCCGTATGGAGCAGACATCCCGTGTGCTTGGCATGGGAACGGGTCGTGTGGAAGAAGCAGCGGAGACGGGAGACGAAATACGAGTAAATACAGGGGATCCGGCCGGGGGGGTTGCACTCCGGAACAAGGCTCTTGGACATGGGGAAGAAGGGGGTTGGTGGATGAGGGCGAAGAGAACGGGAGGTCCGTGGCCTGGCTTGGCACGACCTTTTTTTCCGTGGGAATTGGCTTGAAATCCCATCGGAGCCAGGGCCGAGCAAGATTGGCACATGCCAAAAATGCTGAGACAGGCGAATGCTTATACGATAGGAGTACGTATCATTGCCAAGAAAAAGTACTGGTGCTCTCGTACGGAGAGTACTTTGTGCCTGTAATCAGACAACACCCGACACAGGGCTGCCCTGGCCTCCACCCAACAACAGGAGGAATGTCAGTCAAAACGCGTCGGCGGCACGGTCAGCGGCACGACAGCTGCTCCCTTTCCGGCGGAGCGTCGTAATCTCCATTGCTACGGTATACGAGTGCAGGGTACTCTGTACGGAGTACTCCGTCCGGGGCAGAGGTTCCGAAAAGAAGGGCGGTACTCCGTACTTTTTCAGGCAACGGTGTTGTTCTATCCATACGAATATGGACCTGCCGTTGTAATAAAAGAAAAGGTCACGGGGGAAGGGGATATTGGATACGCGAAGAGGGTCTAACCGTCTGGGCACCGGAAGAAAGAATTAAACATAAATGTATAAATATCTTAATATCTTAATATAAATAACCCACCAAGTCAATAAAACGGACAGTCTGACGGGGCCGGCGGGTTGCACGCGGCAAAATTACATGGTGTTGTTCGCTGTGGGAATTACGGAGCAGAGAAGCATTTTGGGGCTTCTTTTTTTTTCTGGGCCGCGCCGTCGAGGGAACGGCCCTCCCATATGGAGCTCTTTGCTCTCTCCGTACCCCGTAATCCGTATCGAAACCAATACTTGGGGGCACAGCCTCCCCCTTTTCGGTCATTTGTGGAACGCCGTTGCAGCAAAACGGAGCAGCACAGGATTCATTGCTGTATGTGCGCAATGGCGTCGTGGTGAACCGTCGAATGCCATTTTTGGTTGGGTTTTTTAGCTCTCGAGTTCTTACAGAACACAAGCTGTGCCTATACGACGCCGTCTTGCTACACAGTAATACGGAGTATATCCACGGTCGCATCTGTGATGACTAATCCATAATCCATAATCTATGATCCATGATACTCCGTAATCCGTAACCCGTAATCCGTAGTCCGTTCGAGTTCTTGCATCGCTGTCGCGACAGTTTTCTGACGTCATGTGTCACGGGACGTTTCAGTCAGTCGACTTCTGCTGACAGACCCGCTGCTTGGTCCAGCGCGCGATCTCCGTGCTGGCTCGCGTCTGTCTGGATCGACCGCATCGTTTGTGTGCTGGGCTGCACGGCGATAGGCTGAACACATGGTGTTTCAGCTGGGCCCTAGCGAATAAATGATCGGCGAAATAAAGAAGGGCCGCTTGGTCGTTGGCGTTTGCTGGTGCTTTTTGCTGGCGCGCGATTTGCGTACCTGCCCGCCACCACCACCACTCCCCAAAAGAAAAGTGGTGGCTGCTCTTTCCGAAACGGTAGACGAGCCGGATGACATCATGGCGGGCCACGTAGCGCAGATAGCGCGAGGCGAACAAAGAAATGGGAAAGAAGAAAGAAGAAAGAAGAAAGAAGAAAAACGAAAAAATAAAAATGAAAAAAAACGAAAAAAAAGAAAAGAAAAAAGAAGCGAGCGAGCCAAGAAAGGACAGGCACCAGTTGACAGCAAGGAGAGGCCCGTTGCAAGCGGGAGTGAGGATTCGGGTAGAGCTGAACCGACGCTAAGCCAGGCACTGAATACACAGCACGGAGTATTTACAGAGTACGGAGCATTCGGACTCTTATTTTGCGGCGTATTTTATTTTACAGGGTACTCCGTACTCCGTACTCCGTATTTGTTTCTTATTTATATTATCTGTATATTATCTTTATATTTTGAATATTTTAATATTTATTTCTTATTCTTATTTCTTATTTCCCTGCCTTTTTTTACCGCATCGTAAGACGTGTTCGAGCCATTTGCTCCCTCGGCTCCGTCTTTTACTTTCTTCACCGCAGCCACTGAAACAACGGCCCCGGTAGTCTGCCGTCGCCAACATACCACCGGGACGCGTTCCGGGGGTGCACGCATAATCCTTCGCAGAAAGGAGCCCTTTCTATCGCCTGCCGTAAGGTATGATGACGTCACAAAGTGGGTCTCGTTCTTAGTGCACGGCCACTGAGCATTGATGTGTCTTGCTCGGCAAGATAAAGATACATCCACACCGCACGGAGAATCTCCGCCAATGCTTTCTTTTATACGAGTATGGCGAAGCCGTGCTTTTCTATCTGCTTCTGCACGGAAGCGGACCGTCTGCTCCGCCGGCATCATGAACAAAGGCGCCGTTTCGAGAGGGTTAAATGCAGAGTACCGAGTATGCGTACAGAGTATGAGTAAACAAGAATGGGTAAAATGGCCCCCAATGGCGCCCTCCTTGTATCGTAAGATACGAGCCCGAGAAACGAGAAGCGAATAATAACGAAAGACAAAAAGACGAAAAGACAAACCCGAGAAACGAGAAACGAGAAACAGATCCGAGATAGGGTTCAGTGTCTGAAGCTGAGTCAGACAACAACTTTACAGGACGCCCCATATCCAGCCGTTGGAGAAGACTCGAACGGTTTCCACACGATCGCTGATGTCAAAAGAGCCTCCCTCGCCTGTTCGCATTGCTCGTATTGTCCGTATCGCCCGTTTCTCTCGCTCGTAAGATCTGGTAATGCCCGTACTGCGTACTGACGTACTGCGTACCGACCGACAGACACCAAAGCCGCTTTCTGCATCCAGTGCAACTTACGCTTCCGGACTGTCTATTCCCGCTAATGCGCTTTTCTCACCAACGCTAGTCTAGCGCCTTTGGACGAGCCCCTGTAACAGCGGGGCGCCCCTTTGGAATGCCCTATGACGTCATTCGACACGCACGAAAAAGGGTTGTGTATTTTTCCGGCTGTGGGGGAGAAGGGATGTCTTTTGCGCTGCTGGCCGGCTGTATGGGCTACGTTGGCCATGTTGGCTTATACTGGCCTGGTCGGGGGTGTCCATTGCGACACATCTTACGAGTATGAGGCCTGGTGCAGTGCGCAGCATGCAGCATGCAGCATGCAGCATGCGTTTGGGTTAGTTTTTTTTTACTTTTTTCTTTTTCTTTTTTGCCTTCGCCCAGTTGGTTGCTTCCAGGCGGGGTGGCCACTCCACGCATATGAGGATAGTCGCACAAAAAGTGGCCAGAGCGTTCATATGAAGGGGGAGGAGAGAGCGGGGGGCGACAGGGAAGAGTAGAGGGGGGGAAGGGGGGAAATAGCAGTGTCCACAGATGCTGCAGACCACTGCCGGGGGACCTCAGATAGACCGACATTTCCCAGGGTGCTTCCTTCCTTAATGGGCGGTAGTCTGTTCTGTCTGACCCCCTCCCTTCTCCCCCCCTCCCCCCTCATGCGATCATTCTTACAGCACCAGACGACTCATCGGACGGGGAAAAGAACAGTTGTTCTGTGTTCCGCCCCGTCTGGTGGTGGGCCCAACATACTCCGTAAACCCTACTTTCGTACTCCACTGCGCTAGCCGGCCATTATTTAGCGTCCAGCAACGGCATAGCGCTCATACTCCGTACGCGTACGGAGTACGGGCTTTTTGGGGGGTTTGCCCAGCTCAAGGAGCTAGCAGTAATACGGAGTACTGCTAAGGGCAAACCGTCTTGTCCTCGTAATACGGTAAGACAGCAACCTTTTCTTTGCAGCGTAAGAAACTCCGTACGGCATACTAGTAGACCTGTCCATAAATAGCGACACACCCCCCCCCCAACCGAATGTGACGCTGTGCGGATGAATTGGGTGCTCGTTCTTGTCGTCATCGCACATGGTTCTTGTCTCGTTGTGTCCCATTATGTCGTCTGCTATACGGAGCAATGGCTCGTATCTCTTGCCGTCGATCTGCTGGTCGGCCGGCCGTTTTACCGGCACCAGACGTGGGCCGCGGCGCGGCTGCACGTCTACGTCAGACATTCCGGCGACGAGTGATTGAAGAAACGCACGTATATCATTGCTCAAGGAGGGGGTCAGACGGTCGAAGACCGCAAGGCGAGAATGCAGACAAAATGCAGGCGAGTAGACGAGTAAGATACGACTGCGAGTGCTCGTACAGTCTCGTTCTCATAGTGTCTGTACGGTATGCGCACGGCCAAGTACGAGTACGGATTATGGCTGCCTGTCTTGAACAGAAAAGAGTAAAGAGTACTCGTAGACTCGTAGGAGCTTCCTTTTGGAACGACTCGACGCGCCTGCCAAAGCAGGGCGTCTTCTACATGCCCCTCCTGCGCCTTCCCGCATAATCATTCGCTGCTTGCTGACCGCCATGCCCATGACGATGCGTGTGCGCACGCCTTTTATCGTTGTCCCCAATCCCGTCTCACGCAATGTATCTCTCGTTCGCGCACACGCAGACTGTACGAGCATTCGTTATTACGAGTAAATATAATACGACGTACGTCGTTGCTGCTAGTCCCTGCCGTTGTGGAGGCCCCCCCGGAGCGCCGTCTGCCATCGCGCCTCCTTCGCGCCTACCCCCCGACCGAACCACCACCCTCCACCACCACCCACCTTCCACACACACACACTCCCCCCGCTGCATCCACACCCCCCCTCCTTTCCATGCTCCCTCCCCCCCCGGTCGGTCGTCATTGCACCCCGTCCCTTCCCTCTGCGATAAAATAAAATAACCAGCAGTTGAAAAAATGAAGGAGGGAAGGCTCCGTAGAACAAACCCGAAAAAGAAACTTCGAGCTCTTGCTTCTCGGGTTGGTCTCCTGCTCATTTTATCCGTCTCTCCTTCCCTCGCTGTCTTTCTCGCTCTTCCCCGAAGTCCGGCCCTTTGGCTTTTGCCCTTTGGCTGCTTATTTCTACATCTTCTGGCCGACTGCAACTTCCCTTTTGTCTTTTGCTTTTGTGCTTTTCCGCGCTCTTGCTCTTTTTGCTCTGTGCTGGATTGACGCGTCCCTTCCTCTCCCGGCCGCCTTCCCCATTTTTTGCATCGCCTCTCTCCGACGTGCTCGTATTCCTGCACACTCGGTTCCTTCCCCATCTCTACATATCTACACCCCCCCCCCCCCTGTTTATATGCCGGTCTCTTGTTTGGCTGCTCAGTCCTCTATTTTTTACCTACTACGTATTACCCTCCTGCTCTATCCCTATATTTAAGAATCTGTGTGGGTCTTCTATTGTACACACCCAAAACGTCGATTCAGTCCCATTTCAACCCATCTCATTCATCTTCAATCCGTTTCTCCCCTCCATCGTTTCTGGACTCTTTCTGTTCTCTTCTCCTCACCACGGGTCTGTCATTCGCTCACATTTGGCCTCGTCGTCCATTCCCTGCCCAGCAAGCTCGAGGCGATCTCTGTGACGACGACGATTTTCCATCCAACTCTTTTAAACTCTTTCAAACTCTTCAAATCCGCCGAATCCTTCGAGTTCTACAAATTCAATCCAACCATCTTGACCATCTTCGCAATTCTCTCCCGGCGCCGCTCCTCTAGCTTTCCGTTCTATGTTCACTCTCCGCATCTCCGATTTGTTTGCGTCGCCGTTTCCTCCTCCCCGAATCCGGAACACGCGGCCCACTTGCACGCCTCTCCGTGCGGTCGTCGTCTGCCCCAACCTTCCGCGCTGAACGAGAAGGCTTCCTCGGCATCTCCAGCGTGTCAATTTGCTTTTTTTCACCCGCACGTACCCTTCCGTGCCATACGTACCAAACACCGTTGTTTGCTTCCTAGCCCTGCTGTTCCAGCGGGGCTCGTGTCGTCTTCATGATGTTCAGCCAGCGGTAAGTGAAGCTTTGATTGCCTTGGTTTTGTTATTTTTGCTATTTTGTTATTTTTGTTATTTCGTTCGATTTTCAGGCTTTCTTTGATTTTGACGCCAACTTTGACTTCAACTTTGATTTCTCTCACTGACCGCACCAGCACAAGTTCGCAGAAGCCCGGCGACGAGCTTCTCGCCAACTTTCGCCAACAATTCCCCGAGGCCGCCGTCTCTACCTCTACCACTACGGCCGGCTCCATCATTACCCCAACCACAGCAGCCATGCCAAGTACCTTGATCCAATCTACAGCTGCGGATCAGGAAAGGTTGGGGCAACCGCCAGTTATGTGCCTGTCAAATGGCTTTCCGCCGTCTAACAGCTGCTACAGATCTCAGAGTATCAACCACCCTGTCTTCCCCGATCAAGATCCCACGCCGCGAGCGTCTACCAACGAACCCTGGCGATTCACGCCATTGTTGGACAATGGCACCTTTTCCTTTCCCTCCTTCCCCCAAAATACCGCCAATTTCTACCCTTCTGTGGCAGGACCCAATACCGTCTATAACCCCCAAGCCGGCAGTCTTCCCACGCAATCCCTCAATCTGACCATGGGCTTGAATGCCCCATTGTCTCTACCTACCGCAGACGGCTCGCTCTCCCATGCAACTGCTCCCACCACAATGATGGATCTCAATGCTTCAGGGTTTCCTAATGCCGGCCTCCATCCCCAGGCCTTTCACACCTTCACACAGCCGTTTGTTCAGCAGACACCGACACAACCGTCCTTTGTACCATCTACTTTTATGCATCACGACCCAACCTTTGAAGCAATGGACCAAGACGGTCCGGCTATGGACACGAACCACGGCGTGCCCGTGGTCGTGGCCCAGACTGCCATCCCTCCCTATGGTGCGCATCCAGGTCTCCTAGCCATGCCTCCCGGACAGCGGCACCCACAAATCCCCGTGCAGTTTAATGGCTCCAACTCAAGTGCTGTCGCCAGCATCGCCATGATGAGCTTACCACCAGCTGCCGAGCGATTTCGCTTTCAGACCACCCTGAACGCACCAACAGCGATGATCAAGCACATGGACGAGATTCCTATCAGTTATCTTAACAAGGGACAGGCATATTCTTTATCCATTATTGACACCGAACCCGAGCTGCCCATTATGCCCGGCACGCGATTCCGAACATATGTGCGCATCTCCTTTGAGGATGAGCAGCAGCGGCGCAAGCCAGGGGTATGCTGGAGTTTGTGGAAAGAAGGCCGCGGCACCAACGAGGCTCATCAGCGCGGAGGAAAATTGCAGGCCGTCGAGTACGTCGAGTCTGCGTTGCCACCCGAAGGAGACGAGAAGAGGACGCGGGTGGAGCTCGAGAGCGCTTCTTTCGACGGCTTCTCCGTGATCTGGACGCCCGGCATCCACGGAAACGTCGAGTGCAATCTCGCCGTGCGCTTTAATTTCTTATCTACCGATTTCAGCCACTCCAAGGGCGTCAAGGGAATTCCCGTGCGTCTCTGCGCCAAAACGACACGTTACCCCATGACCCAAACCCAGACACAAACGGCCAGTCCCAAGGACTCGCCCACACCATCGGCACCCGAGATCTGCTTTTGCAAAGTCAAACTATTCCGCGACCACGGCGCCGAACGCAAACTGTCCAATGATGTTGCCCATATCAAGAAAACCATTGATAAGCTCAAGCAGCAAATTGCGCAGGCAGAGAGCGGAATGAAGGATTTCGGAAAGCGAAAGCGATCTGGTGGCGCCGCAGCTGCCATTGTCGCGCAGCAGGCCAAGCCCGCTGCCGACCTACAACGCATCGGTAAAACTCCCCGACACAAAAGAACATGGTCCATGTCGTCCACCAGCTCAGGCGGCGAAGGCAATGGTACTTCTGGCAACACCAATGGTACGAGTGGCTCTGGGGCTGGCACACCAACTAACAACGGTGTGCGCATGGCAGTTGAGGAAGACTTGCACTGCAAGCTGCAGATGCTCCAGGACATGTTCACGAGTACACGACCTGTCAGCATCTTATACCTGCGGGGCGACGAGTTGGATGATCCCGATCTGCACCCCGTTTCGCTTCCCGGCGAGCCAACCGATCTCACCAAGGTCGAATCCCGCGACAGTCTCCTGGCTTGGCGCGAGCAGAGTGGTCGGAATTCCGCTGCCGGCTCGTCGATGGTGTCACCCTCGCCCAGCTCCCTTTCTCTGCACTCACAACTGTCGGTCAACGGCGGAACAAATGGCACGAGCACGGGCCATTGGTCGGACTACCATGAGGATCCCAGTCAGGCGTCCTTGTCACGACAGGGTTCTGACCAACCGGCCAAGATCAGCAGGACGGACAGTTCCGGCAACTTGAGTGGGTGGATTGAGACGTTGGGTGTTGACGTAAACTACCGGCCACCGCCATCAGCAGACCGAGCCAAGCCGGTGGCTTGCTTCTACATCTTACGGCGGCGGGGGATGAGCGGCGACAGCAATGGCAATCTGCACCCGTCGGATGCTAGCAATTCCCAGCGCGAGTACCACCGCGCTCTCTATCTGATGAAACGGACGCTGTCTGAGTTCGTGCAACGGATTGTGAGTAAGTGGAAGCTCGACCCCAAAAAGGAGGTGCGCACGGTACGGGTGCTGCCTCAAGGGCTGGAGGTGGAATTGGACGACGATATGGTCGCCGAGCTGCCCGAGGGCCAAGACATGGTGTTGGATGTGGTGAAGACACCGCTGTCAACTCTGCAACAGAATGGTCAGACCATCAAGGCGGAGTGGGACATGGCTGTCGACGATACCCGGTCAAGCAACTCTGAGACAGGATACGAGCTTCGCCTCTCATTTTGACGACTTTTTGAAGTGTTTCTTTTTTTATCTCCATCATTTTTTTTCATCTTGCCGTATTTTCCCTCTTTCCTTGTTCCTTTATTGACGCCCCGGGCGCAGCTTGTAAAGAAAAAACAAGCGGCGTGCTATGATAATTTTGTTTCATGTATTTCTTACAGATATTGGAATGGGCCCAGGAGCGGTCAGGCTTGTTGGATGTCTCTTTAGAGTTAGGATTTGCGCATTTGAAGTTTGGTTCGGTTGGCAACGGTTTGAACGAGAAAGAAAGAAAAAAGGGACGATCAGACATGTCCTCCCCCTTCCTTACATTGGAAATTGCCTCATTGGTTTTTCACGATCTACCTTGCTTTAATTTTCTCTGGGGCTGAGCGACGATCAAACGAAGAACGATGTTGATTAAAGTATTGGACCCTCTATTTTGACCAGGGGTAACTAGGGGGGTGTCGGTATTGTGTACTCCGTGCGGAGTGTTTGCCTTCATGCTGATGTCAGCCATGCTGCAGTTTTCTCGGGCAAAGAGAAAGCTGCTAATAGCTAATCTAATGGATTTTGTGCGTTGAATTATGCAGAATGGGTGCTCTTTTGAATATATGGAGTATAGTATGAGTAATGCTGCTGCTGCGATCCTGTAAAGACCAACAGAAAACGGCAGTTCGTCTCTTGCCGGACGCTGTACTACTCGTATACTCCATAGAATGTCGGCGATTCGGGCCACGCCGAGCCAGAGTAGTCATCAGCCTTGCCGGGACCGAGGCCCCGTCCAGCATTCTTGCTATTTTGGGAAGGCACCATCATCTATCGCGCATGTCATGGAAGGAGCGACGATGTCTGTATGACTAAAGTCACTGCTTTCAGCAAGTCACGTTGCTGTAGTTATCACTCTCTGACAACAATTGATGCTGTCGACCTCGCTGCTTGTTCACTAAGACGTCCCAAGTCGTCGAGTAAGCGACGCTAGTGCCCAAGACGGACGCCGCATAAAAAAAGAACAAAAAAGAACAGCAAAATCGATGCGGGTACAAAAGTATTTGCAGTGGTGCCCCATTCTTTTCTCGAGTTGTCCAATCACATAGTGCCATTCCCCAGCTCGAAGGCGCAAAAAAATATTCAAAAATAAATACAATAAAAAATAGCCCGAAAAAAGCTGCCCAAACAAAAATGAAAACAAAAAGTGTAGCGTAAAACTCATCGTCATCTTTTTTTTGTCCCTTTTCTTTTCTTTTCCCCTTCTTTTTCCTCAGCCCACCCGCTCAGGTCAACCGCGCAGCGCCGCCTTGTCAATTCGGTCCTCCCCCCTCTCAAAGGTGTGCGTACGGCATTCTATTCTTCCCTTCTTCATTTTTTCTTCTCTCTGCCCCTGCCTTTTGTTCCATTTAGGTTCTCTCGGCCATTTGCTTGTTTCCTTGTTCTCGGGCATCTCCGTTTTTTTTCGCCGAGTCTCCGTCGAACCGTGTTTTGCAGCAGCAGCAGCAGCAGCATCCCGCAGCCATTCACCACGTCCCAGCAGCCGTTGTGCATCGTGTGATTTCAAACCCTTGGCAGCCCTAATTCGCTGTCACACGACTCTGTTGGTAAGTCGCCACTGACGAATATATGACCTCTGAGGAGAGAGCAAGCGCGAGAGAGCATCGGCAGACTATGCATCACAGCACATTACTTTGCTTTCTCCCTTCTTCCCCTTCTTACCTTTCTATTTCCCCATGCTTTGGCCCTTCTTTGTCTTCTGACAAGACCACATGGCAGCTCCCATTGCAGACTCGACTTCTTGACACTTCTTGACACCGTCGCGTGGCGTCCAAGAAGCCGCCCGACTTGAAGCAAAAGCCATCCACCATCTCGAGAGAAAGAGAAAGAAAGAGAGAGAGGAAAACATCCTGATCCGACTACCTTCCCTCTCCCCAATCTTACCCACACCACCCACACTCCGACCGGTCTTCCTGTGACTTTGACTAGTCATGGCGAGCCCGTTACAGTTTGCCTACCGCACCCAGAAGGAGATCGGCGCCTTTGAGGCCGATCCCCTCTACAGCCCGCTTTCCGGCTTCGCCTCGCCGCAGGGGGGGAACTACCGGTGCTGCGTCTACTCGCCCTGTGGTCGCTACTTTGCCTGGGCCTCCAACGAGTCCGTTGCCGTGTGCGACGCCTCCGTCGGCGACTTGATCTCGACTTTCCCTGTGCAGAACGTCTATGAGCTTGGCTTCTCACCCGGGGGCACGTATCTGAGCACGTGGGAGCGCCCGGCCAAGGACGAGAACGGCGATGCCACCAAGAACCTCAAGGTCTGGCGCACTCTCGACAGCGCCGCCGATGCCACTACCGTGCCCGTGCCCATTGGTCGCTTTGTGCAAAAGGCCCAGACGGGCTGGAATCTCCAGTATACGGCCGACGAGGAGTTTTGCGCCCGGCTCGTCACCAATGAGGTGCACTTTTACCACAACTCGGACCTTGTTACCGTCCACAACAAGCTGCGCGTCGAGGGCATGTCGGCCTTCTCACTGGCGCCCGGTCCGACCCATTCCGTCGCCGTCTTCGTCCAGGAGCGCAAGGTATATTTTGTCCATCTCTGTCCATCTCTGGAGGAGGGCGCCCTTGCCCGCAATCACGTGACAGTGACGCAACCCTCGAGTATATGATTACTAATCAGTGTTATGGTATGCAGGGCCAACCGGCAGCTGTGCGAGTGTTCAATGTGCCCAACTTCAGCGCCCCGGTGTCGCAGAAGACGTTTTTCAAAGGCGACAAGGTGCAGATGAAATGGAACGCGCAGGGCTCGAGCCTGCTTGTCCTGGCGCAGACGGATGTGGACAAGTCGAACAAGAGCTACTACGGCGAGACGACGCTGTACTATCTGAGTGCCAGCGGCGGATTTGACGCCCGCGTGACGCTGGACAAGGAGGGTCCGATTCACGATGTGTCGTGGTCGCCGAACTCGAAAGAGTTTGGCGTGATCTACGGCTTCATGCCGGCGAAGACGACCATTTTCAACCAGCGGGCCGAGCCCAAGCATTCATTCCCCCTTGGACCGCGCAACACGATCACCTTCTCGCCGAGTGGGCGGTTTGTGTTGGTGGCTGGGTTTGGCAACCTCGCCGGGCAGATCGACGTGTACGACCTGAACAAGGACTATTACAAGGTGTGCACGATTGAGAGCGGCAGCCCGAGCGTGTGTGAGTGGAGCCCCGACTCGCGGTTCATCTTGACGGCGACGACGTCACCGCGTCTGCGTGTGGACAACGGCGTGAAGCTGTGGCACGTGGGCGGCGCGCTGGTGTACAACGAGGACATGACGGAGCTGTACAACGTGACGTGGCGGCCGCTGGAGCGGGGTGCACCGATGGCGACGGGGGCGACAGACCCGCTGAGCACGGTGCCGGCCGCACATGCGTCGGCACTGACGTACCTGGGGACACGCAAGACGCCGTCGAAGCCGGCTGGTGCGTACCGGCCACCGGGTGCGCGGGGAGCGTCGACGCCGTTGCACTTCAAGCGTGAGGACGAGGGCGGCGTGGCGCATGTGGTGAGCAACGGGACGGGGCTGAACAATGGGCTCGGCAGTCTGAACGGCTTTGGCCGGGGCCGGCGCACGGTTCCGGGAGCAGAGCCGGCAGAGTTGTCGGGTGCGGCGATGCCGTTTGTGCCGGGAGCAGAGCCGGCAGACGGAAACGACACGCTGTCGAAGTCAGCGCTCAAGAACAAGAAGAAGCGCAACAAGAAGGCGAACCGGGATGCCGAGGGACCGAACGGCAACGGCAATGGCAACGGCAACGGCAACGGTAACGGGTCGAACCTGACAGTGGATGGATTCGACCGACGGTACGAAGGCCGCAGCCCGGAACGCCGTGGCTACCAGCAGCAGCCGTTTGCGCGTAGCCAGTCGCGTAACAACGCCGCCGGCAACGGACGCAACCGCAACGGGGCGCCGCGTAACAACAACAATCGCGAAGGCTACAACCAGAGCGGAGGCGGTGCACCGCTGACGGCTCCCAGTGGGCCGGCAGGGAGCGCAGGAGCGGCGGCGGGCGGCGGCGATGCGACGTCGCCATCGGGCAATCAGAGTCCTACAGCCAAGAAGATTCGGAGTCTGCAGAAGAAGATTCGGGCGATTGAGGATCTGGAGATGCGGCATGCCGGGGGAGAGAAGCTGGAGGACACGCAGATCAAGAAGATTGGGACGAAGGAGACGGTGATACGGGAGTTGGAGGATCTGGAGCGGCAGGAGAAGCAAGGATAGGGTCGTCGCTTGACTGTTGGAGCGAAGCGGAAATGGGACTGTGTTGTCACGTGACTGTATGCGTGACAGAGCCAATTCTGGTCAGAAGTACTCCGTATTTTGTTTTCATGTTTTGCTTTGGTCTTTTGGTATTGTTATGAGTTGCTTGTATTGTTTTTGTTTCTCGATACACGGGCAAAGCAGGCTGAAGGAAAAGCCTGTGTGGACTGGACAGGAGGACAGGACTTGCGAGTACGAAGTAGATACTACGAGTATTGGGTAGGAGTCAGAGAGTCAGAGTCAGAGAGTCAGAGGAAGTTGGCCAAGAAGGAAAGCCTAAAAACGAATACAAGAAAGTGGCCAATCAGATGAGGAGTAGAATGGAACACTTCGAGACTCCCTTTTCTCCGCAATGTGACCATGGACGGTGCGATAGCCGCCCCACAACCCCAGTTGCGGCTTCCCCTCGTTTTCACCTCCACATCCGGATACGGCAAGGACGGCACGGCTAAGAGTTGGTCGTGAGTAAGAGCAACTAAGCAGTGAACAGGATGAGAGTAGGATGAATAGGATAATGTGGTGAGTATGGTGAATGTGATGAATGTATTGTACAGTAAAGTACTTTACTTTGTTCAGTCATGAACATGGACTCCTTTCTTTCTTTTCATTCATCCTTCCTTCACTCCTTTACTCCTTCCCTGCATTTTTCCCCTCTTCTCCGCGTTCCTTCCCTTCCAGTTCCCTTCCAGTTCCCTTCCAGCTCGTGTTTCGTTTGGTCAGACATGCCGCGTGCGGGGAAGGATCGACCTGGGGCCGCATGAATCGGGCCTGCTGCTGCCCTGTTTTCCCCCACAGGACCAACTGGCCCAAGAACGGCAGGCACACATGGCGCACATGGAGCACATGGCGCATATGGCCTTGTCTCGATCGCTGGTTCGGAGGCTGTTGACCCGCTGTGGTTGTGCATCTGCGGGGTGTTGTAGGCCGAGGCCTGTTCTTCTCACCCCCTCAGAGAGTCTTGTTGGAGAAGACGCTGACGCAGGGCACGGTCAGATGGTCCAGCAAGGTATATAGGAGCAGGATGGAGATCGTTCCAGGGCGATCCTTTGTATTTAATTGATTCTGGATTCTGGATATTCATTATTGTCATTATCACTTTATACCAAAAGTGTCTTCACTTCATTTTCACTTATCACTTCACTTCACTTCACAATGATCTTCCGACGCAGACTCGCCGTCCGCGACGATGCCGTCACCAGTGCCGCCATGCTGACGACGCGGCAGTCTCTCGTCCCCAACCTGCTCGTCACCATCCTCTTCTTCCTCTGGGGCTTCGCCTACGGTCTGCTCGACGTCCTCAACCAACACTTCCAGTCGGTCCTCAACATTAGCAGCAGCATGGCCGCCGGTCTCTCGAGTGCCTATTTTGGCGCCTACTTTGTCTGTCCGCCGACCATCAGCGGCTGGGTCTTGCGCCGCTACGGTTTCCGCGCCACATTCATCATGGGCCTGTCGATCCTGGCCGTCGGCTGTCTGTTGTTCTGGCCGTCGGGCCTCAAGAAGTCCTTTGGCGGTTTCTGTGGCAGCATGTTTGTAGTCGGCGCCGGGCTGTCGACGCTCGAGACGGCCGCCGACCCGTTCCTGTCCATCTGCGGACCGCCCAAGTATTCGGAGATCCGACTGAATCTGGCACAAGCTTTGCAAGGAATTGGGTCTTTTGGTAAACAAATTCTCTTCAGCTCTTCAGTTCTCTCCTAACATTGTAGTCGCTCCTCTTCTCGCTTCCCGCGTCTTCTTCGCCCACACTGTCGACACCGAACAAGGCCTCAAGAACGTCCAATGGGTCTACCTCGGCGTGGCCTGCTTTGTGGTCCTCATCATTCTACTCTTCCTCGTTGTGCCGATGCCCGAAATCACCGACGCCGACATGAATGCCCAGGAAGACGCCATTGGCCAACACGATCCCGGCCCGTTGCGCAAGCAGTACAACCTTTTCTTGGCTGTCTGGGGACAGTTTTGCTATGTCGGAGCCCAAGTGGCCGTGGCTGTATGTTCTCGTTGACCTCTTTGATTCTGTGTCTTTCTGACCATTAGAACTATTTTATCCAATTCTGTGAAGAAGCTGGTCGCTCCAGTTCTGCCGGGTGTAAGTTTGACCTCCTTTCTTTGATTTATTTATCCCTTTCCCTCCCTTCTCCCTCTCTAATCCTCCCAGCCGACCTCCTCGCTGTCGCTCAAGGCCTCTTCGCCTTCAACCGTGCCGTCGTCGGCGTCCTCCTCATGATCCCTGCCGTCAAGCCTCGCTATCTCTTGGCCATCTACCTTACCCTCTGCTTCGTCTTCTGTGTCGCTGCCGTCACCACTACCGGCACCACTTCCATCGCCATGCTCTGCCTCGTCCTCTGCTTCGAGTCTGCCTGCTTCGCCACCATTTTCACTCTCGGCCTGCGCGGTCTCGGCCGCCACACCAAAGTCGGCGGTTCTCTGCTCGTGGCCGCCATTTCGGGCGGTATGGTCTTCCCTGCCATGACCGGCGCCATCATCGACCGCCACAATGCCCATCTCGGCATGGTCATCCCCGTTATGGGCTACGTCTTGGCTCTGGTCTATCCGATCTACGTCAACGTCTTCAAGCGCGAGCTCATGGACAGCCACCGCGCCACCAATTTTGCCATCGACACCTCGGAAGACAAACAACTGCAGCTCGAAATGCAGACCTCTACTGTCGAAAACGTCAACATTCCCGAAGTGAAATAGTTACCAGATTTGTAGGAATAGGAGTAAAAGGATCAATTAACCAATTAACCAATGGACCAATTAATCAAGTGATTATGTACAAGACTCCGTAGTCATGCAATGGATGAATCCTCGCCTTCACTCTCAACTCCGTAATGCTTCATCACTCTCCGTATCTTCCCGTGTAATTCCCAGTCCCGTCAGTACGTTCGCCACACTGTCCCCCTCGTCCACCTCCCTCCTCGGCATCTGACCAAATGGAACAATCCGCCCGTCCGAAAGCTGGATTCCGCCTAACCCTGGGCTCGAGCCCGACCGCGCCATCGGCTCGGCTGTAGAGACTGCTCGTCCTGTAGATGCACGTGATATCGTCGTCGCCGTGCCCGCCCGCTGCTGCTCGTGTCGCTCTTCCCACCGCCGGTAGCTCGTGTTGACCTCTGAGAAGGCATCGTCTCGCCGCGGTGAAGGTTCCGTCTCCACCCACGACGCTGGTGACAGTTGTCTTTCTGACGGCATCATGATCGCCACCACTGGTCGGCCTGTCCGGTTGCTGATCGGCAGACTGTGGCTGTATCCATGTTCCAATGACTGTGTGGTCCTCCTCGAGGAGATCCGCGTGCCCCGACTGCTCTCGCCCTCCGGCTGCGATTGCGCACTGGTGTTTCGTGACATCGGCTGTGACGTGTAGCCTGTGATGACCGGCTCCGGTCGTAGGAATACCTGATGGGAATGGGACGGCTGGGGAAAGGACGCAGCCATGGGGTTGTCGTCCGCGATGTCGAACCCGAGATCCGATGAGTCAAGATGCGTCCGACCGCTGCCGTACATCTGTGTGGCCCACGGCCGCATCGGCGCTGGAAAGTCTGGCCGCCTCGTATTGCTTTTATGAATGTCACCTTGACTGTGAGACAGTGCTGCTGGCGGTGGAAACGGTCCATTTCCCGGACTGGGACTCGACTGAGCCGACCGAGTCCCTCGAAACATGGGCGACTGCTGACGGTTGATCAGACTGCCAATGCTGCTGGCCAGTGGCTCTGGGGTCTCGGGAGACGGCGGAGACAACTTGCTATTTTCACCCAATGCAGGCGCCGAAGCAGATGCATTAGCTTGTGGAAGGATGTTCTCCCGGAGTCGCTTCAATGACTGTGAAACCGAAAAAATCTTAAACAGACTGTGTGCAAAACCGCTGCCTTCCGTTTTTTTGCTCGACGCCAAATTGCTCGTGCTCTGTGACCGCTGCGGCGCTTCCGTGTCAAGGACCATCGGCTCTTTAATGGCTGGAATGACCAAAGGAGGCGATGCCGCTGATTGGATCTTGTTCAGAGCAATCCTGGCCTCACTTGATTCCACCTCGGACATGCCCTCGGGCAAAAACACACTCCCTTTAGCAATCTTGCGGCTCACCGTCGTCCGTGGATCGCTGACAGCACTATCTCTCCACGAACCAGCTCGATCGTGATACCGCCGGCTCTCGTTCCTTCGGATCGTCCGGTGACCCATCACCGGCGTTCCCCAGTCACTGCCAGGCGACCCAATCGCCACCATGCGCGGCGTTCCCACCACCGTCTGCAGATCGTCTCCATCGTCCTGGGATGGAGGTGCCGGAATGGTGCCGTCCTGGACAGGATACGGCAAGTATGGAATATGCCAGTGATACGGGTTTTCATCCGCCATCTGATCTGATTCATACCGAACAGGTGAACTATTCAGTTGCATGTCGCTACCATCATAGGCATTGGGCATCCACCGATCCATGGCAAGACCTTTTCCCTTCCCGCTGGCTTCCTCGCCTGACCCCATGCTGGTGCGGCGACCGGATGTCATCACCAGACTCAGCTGACTCGACTGACTCGCCGAATCGGACTCGGATAGGCTGTTGGTCCGCTCAAATACAGACGTCAGCAATGTCTCGCCCTGGCTGACACCTCCTGCCAACACAGAACCGGTCATGTCCTTCTGCGTGGCTTCTGAAAAGCGGTCGGTAGCCACCTGGCAGAGAGAGATTCTGGCCTCCACGTCGGTCCGCAACCGCCCCAATGTCGGTGCTGTCGCCTTCTTCTCTACACGCGTCAAGTGTTCTAGAATCTTGCGACCATGCAGTAAAAATCGCCGAAAGTCATCGGGCAGTCCGAGCTTGGGTTCAGCCAGAATACGCTTGTCCGCCTCGTCAAAAGAAGTACAGTACACTTTGGCTGCACGCTCCAGCCAAAAGTGCAACTCCTTTTTGCTCGCAAGAAGGTCGACAAAAAAGGCTTGGACAATGCTGTGAATACGCAAGACATCGATCGAGTCGGACCCCTCGTCCAACATGCGCCTAGCACTGCTTTGCGAACTCGTCGGTGAAACATTGTCCGTCTCTGTTCTCTCTACTAGGGCAAAGGCAATCAGGATCTGGAGGGTGTTGTCGAGTGACTTGGCCCTGTTTCTGGCGTCTTTCGTCAAAACAGGCGTCACATTGTCCAGGGCGCCGAGGCCGAGAGTCACCATGCCGACAGGGACCCACTGATCATAAAAGGCCAGTATCGACATCAGGTTGAGAGCGGCCGTGGCTCCGCGGTTGGCCAGCTCACTGTACACGGCACGATAAGCCGGCAGTTGGCCTGCCCGAGGGCGTGCCCGGTATGCTCGTAGGTATTTCGACAGCGGCTCTTGCGTGGCTTTCATATGCCGAGCCGCCACATGGATCATCAACGGCAACCGACCCATCAGTTGCACGAGCTCCAAGGCACGGGACTTGTCGTCTTGTGTCCAGGGTTTCTTCTTTTCCATTTCATCCAGAAGCAGATTCTGGGCATCCGAAGGACTGAGTAGGCCCAAATTAACAAGCTGCGGGTTGTCAAATTCGTACATTCCCGTGGCCGATTGCTGGATGGATGTGAAGATGATGCTGGTGTTCTTGGCATCCGGTATGAATTTGTGGATGCCCGGCGTATCGAAACGGATGCCGTCGAAAACAATCAGCCACTGACCGAAACTGTTGAACCAGGAACGCACAATATCGATAACGTCCTGGGGTTTGAGAAACGCCTGGCTGATGCTCTTTCCATCGGATGTCATGATGCTGCTCAGAGCTTTCTGCAAAAAGTCGCGAAGAACATCGCTTTTGGCAATCTTACAGTAAAACTGTTCCATCTCCGTAATCGACTTGGAGCGGACCCAGTAGATACCGCCAGAGTAGTCATCGAGGTGCTTGAAGACGTATTGGCGAGCGAGATGGGTCTTTCCGCCACCCGGAAGACTGTGCAACAACACGGCTGAAGTGCCCTCAGCCCGCTTCTTTTCGTCCAGTAGCTTTTCATGCAGCTCCTCCAACTCCTTTTCGCGGCCGACAAAATAGGAATTGGGACGGAATTGATCAGGATGTAGGAATGGTGGTTGGAATTTGGTGGTTGTGGAATGATTAATATCCATGATGGCAGCAGGAGCAGGGTTTCGAGACTTGGTTGGTGAGGAAGTGAGTGATGATATATCACGGATCTCGATTTCGGCTATCAAGAAAATGCAACCAGCCAAATCAGCAAATATCCCATTTTCTGTTCTCTTTTTTTTCTCCCTTTTTCTTTTCACCAAAAGAACCAACTCAGATATGCATATATATAATGAACACAGCCAATCATTTTTCAAAGAGATTTTTCAAAAAGATTTTTTGGATGACACGGAGTTTGTGTCGGCAATCGTGGAGCCATCCATATCGATGGACTTTGACGGAGACAAATAAAATGCAGAATTTTGAGACCTACCAGTACGTCCATCACCAAGCAATGGAAAAGGCATCTAGCAATCTGTTAGTAGAGGCACTTCAAAAGGATCACGACAGGGCATACAAAAGAACGGTTCCTCTCATCAATTTCATAGCGGGCGCGGGCCATTCGTTCTTCGTCCTCCATTTCCCAGCGCGTTTCGATGACAGGAGGTGCGTCTTCAACCCAGTCATAAAGGGCGCCAGAAATAATGCGATATCCTGGAGCACTTTCGCTGTCAAACTTGCACATATCGGAATGGTTGGCTTCGACGCCGTAGTACACAACACCGGGCAGCTGGGGACTGGCGGACTCGGCTGAGACAACAAGTGCCCTAAAGATAAGTGGTTAGAATGGGACAAATGGTGCTAAAAAGGAGGCAGGGGAACTTACTTTGTTCCCTTGAAGTCGGTGAGACGGTTCTCATGGACCATGTGGATCTGGAAGCGCTGGTAGATGTCGAGGAAATGAACGTTGATTTCCTGGAGCCGTTCATTGTCCCGTTTGAGTGTCTTGAGAAGAATGGACTCGGACTCGAAGAATTTCTTGGGCACGATGGCCTCGCTCATGGACTGGAGGACGTGACCCCAGGTGGCAATGCCGGCACCGGTATGGGGCGTGCCCAGGAAGATAATGCCGTATGTGGAAACATAAATGGCACGATAAGGCTCGTGGTTGGCAACGCGGACGTCGTTGGAATAGAGCAGGGCGCGCTTGACAAGGATGCCACCAAGACTGTGAGCCACCCATATGATGGGGTTCTTGGTGGTGCCCTCACGCTTGCGATAAGAGGTCAGGTGGGTGACGAGGGTTTGGGCATGCTGGAAGATGAAGTTGCCACTGGCACCGCTTTCGTGACCACGAGAGAAGACGTCGGCATTGTAGCCATAGACTAATATGTTGGCGTGATGGTCTTTGAGAGAGGCCGGGAGCAGATCAGTGGGCCAGTAGAGGCCGTTTTTGGCGGTCCAGGTTTTTGTGGGTTGTCCGTTGAGACCATGAACCAAGACAATGTCCACGCGGGCATCTGGATGGGTATAGACGCCTGACACCTCAAAGCGGGTGATGTTGAGATTGCGGGAACCCTACAAGGTTAGCGAGGTGGCCCGGACAAGGCCATATTTCGGAACTTACCATGATGGGCGGCGCACGAGACAGAGCCCGGCTGTGGGGAGAAGCAGTGTACTGTGTAAGCCAGCCGAGATGTGCTTACTAAGCAAGAAGAAGCCAAAAATAGGATGAGATGAGATGAAATCGAGAAAGATGGCAGAGAAGAAAGATGGCCGAGAAATGAGAGCGAGTGGTTTCTGGGGAGAAAAGAAAGGAAAAGGGCTATTTGGCCGTCGACAGTTGTCTCTTATACTCCCACTAGGAGAGAAAGCGAACCTCGCTGGAATGGCAGCGTCATCGAGAAGAGAACAAAGCCAATGGGCAGTTTGAGACCACCAGACACAAGGTATGTGTGCAAGCGAGGCACGCAAGGGGCTGGGCAAACGAGCGGGCGTGCGTGCGAGCAGGTGAGCAACTCGGTAAGACTTGGACGGTCAAGCACCAAGAACAAAAGCCAAGAGCCAAAAACAAGAAGGCAAACAGGCAAAAGGACAGAAAGCAGGAAACGTCTTCACGTTCCAGAAAATGAGGCTCAAAAGAAGAGCAACGTGGTCTGCATATGTGGCGCCCTTTTCTGACGAAGCGAGTGCGGAGCAATAGTCTGGGGGCGGTGTCTAGTTGCGTCGGTGATCGTTTGGGAAAAGAGATAGTCGCCAAGCTTTTGCTTGTGTGTGTGTGTGTGTGGGAAGAAAAGAGAAAGGCAGCCAAAAGACGTCGCGAGAAGATGCCGTACTCGTAGGATTTGCTTAACTAACGGTAAAAGGAAAGACGGGGGAGGACACGGGAGAGGGCAGGGAAGGAGCTCATGGAGGGGAGAGAAGCAGGAACAGACGAGTAGAGAAACGAGGAAGGCGCAAGACGCAAGGGACTGACAAGTCCAAGCGGGCACCTTCCGGTCCACGAGACCCCCCAAGGCAGCCAGTGGAGGGCAAGTGCGGGCGCATCGCCGCTGCAGTTTTGAGACAAGTGGGAGGCAGCTGAGCCCCCCTCGTCTGGCGATCCACCAGGCAGGCACCCATCATTCGCTCCTGCTGCCGCCCTCTCTTGGGAAAGGACCGGAGGCTACTGAAGGCTCAGCCACTAGAATGGTCAGATGGCGAGCCTAAGTATAGTCCTATACGAAATATGGAGCATGAACGTATTGAAGAGAGCGGGAATCTGCAGTGAGACGGGGCACAGGAGTCCTATAACCCGTAAGGCTATTTTTGCAACGTCTGGACTAGCGCTGTCTTTGCCCGCAGCTAGGGATTACCCGCAGCTTCAGGTGACTAGCAGCACGAATACACGAATACAGAGACGAATACAGAGACGAATACAGAGACGAATACTTTGTACAGAATAAGACAAATGACTATTTCGTATGAGCACCCATACCCGTAGACGATCTATCGGTCCGCCGTGACGTAATGTAAGTCAATGCTGTCGCCTATTGCATGTGGCAACCATCACGGGGTCCAGAGCCTGACTCACATAGGCTGCCTCGTCTCGGCTGGACTGTTGACGTCAATGCCGACGTAACCTAGGCGTCCCCCTTCATCAGTACATATTCCCGCGTGCTCTCCCCAAACTGCACCATGTCCCGCTCCCGCAGCTCAATGAACCGCTGCGCCGCCACCGCCTCTCCGTTCAGCTGCGTCCCGTTGGCACTTGCCAGGTCCAGTAGATATGGCCGCACGCGTCCCAGCCGGTCGCCGTACTCGTTGCGCCGCTCTGTATACCGGAATTGTAGGATGGCGTGCTGCTTGCTGACGCTGGGATGGGCGGCCAGCAGGTCGGCGACGGCGGCCTCGCGTCCCACGAGCCAGCAGCTGCGCGCGCTCAGCGGCACGGTATCGACGATGGCGCCGTCCTTGAACACGAACAGACGCCATGCCTCGCTGGCGGGTGGCCGACGACCTTCGGGCGGTTCGTGGTACTTGAGTGTGATGACGCTGCCGTCGGCCTGCGTGACGGCGTTGGACGCGGCTGCCAGGGCGCCGGATGTGCCGTAGTTGGGGGTTTCTTTGGGTGGTTGCACGGGCGCGTCGTCGCCGTCGCCGCCCTGCTGGACCAAGGCGAACGAGTCGGCCTGGTCGGGTAGCGGGCCGCGTTTCTTCACGGGGTCGTGGGCGTGACTGGGAGATCTCGGGGACCGCCTCGGGGATCGTCTCCGGGAGTGTCTTTCTCGGTCATTCCGTCTACTCCTCTCTCTGCCGTCTCCTCCATCTCTGCTCCTCCCCGTGTCCGGCGACCGTGACCGCTCATCGCCGCCTCGTCGCTCGTCGCCGTCGCGTCTTCTCGTCTCGTCTCGTCGGCTGCGATGCCGGTGCGCATCCTTGTCGCGTCGCCTGTCGCTATCGTCGCGCTCTCGCTCGCGTCGGCTGCCCCTCTCCCGTCCCGAGGACCGTCGCGTGTGCTCTCTTCCCGTGTCCGATTCCATGTCGTGTGTATGGAACATCGTACTCCGTACGCTGTACTCCATTCTTTGCATCCACTAAAAGCCTAAATCGCTACTGAGTACTTTCGCCTCATTAAAGTGGGGCCATATCAACTCTCTACTAAACTCCATACTGGACTCCATACGGTCCCCATACTGCACACCCACAATGGCAAAGGAATAATCAGATGCACGCATATAAACATGGAAGCTATCAGATTTTCAAGTCATCCGCCTCTGCCCCATCTCTACTCGCCTACTCTCCTCCCCCGGTCATGCCAGCCCAAACTCGGCCACCTCCCCCATGTCCACCTTCGTCTCCTCTCCCACCCGGTACGATACTCGCCACCGCAGCTTGATCGTCTCAACCTTGCGCGTCCGGTCATGTGAGTGCCACACCTCCATCGTCTGCGTCACCCCACGGTTCTGCATCGGCAGCAGCGTCCGGCCCGACTGCGGCTGCATCTTGAGTTCGTAGCCCTGACGGTCAGAATACAGATCAAAAAAAAAAAAAGAGAAAAGGAGAGGCGGCTTACCTTGGTTACTGCTGCTTGAAAGTGTAAATCAGACACTGGCTGTGCCGTAGTGTTCGAGAACGCAAACGCAAAACTAATCGCCAGCGGCGTTTCCGGCAACCGCCGCGCCACCGTCTCGATCTTGACTGCCGCATTGCTGAGCACTTCGCGGTGCTCTTGTGGCTTGGCCGGTGTCGTCTCGGGCGGCAGCGCCGACGAGAAAGACCACTCGTCGTCGTCGTTGGCGGGTATCGGAGCAGGCGCTGGAGCGGGCGCCGGTGATATCGTCACGGACGGGTTGGCGCTCACAGGACGCGAAGACGAAAGCGACGACAGGCCCAGCGCCGCAAAGGGATCAGCAGCTGGAGCTGGAGCAGCTGCAGTTGCAGCTGGAGCAGGCGGTGCAGCGAAAGCCGATGAAAAGGCCGGTTGGGGCGTCGTGGACTGCGAGGGCGACGCAAACGACGAAAAGGCGCCCGATGGAAAAGCGCTCGACGTCGAAGACACCGGACCCGGCGACGGACCACGCGCGCTGTTGCTCTGCGTCACCGACGAAAGCAGTGCCGGTCCAGGCACGCTGCTGTTGGCGCCAAAGCCCAGCGCAATGCCGCCGCTGTTGCCGCCCAAACTGCCCGACGATTCACCAAACGACAGTCCCAGCAGATCACTTTCGATGCCTGTTGTTTTAGAGCCGTTGGTGCCAGACGCCTGTGCCTGGAGAGGCTGCAGCGGCTGCAGCGGCGGCTGTGACGGTCCCGACGGCTCGCCGCTCGCATCTCCGTCGAAATCAATCAGCGACAGCTCTTGTGCGGCCGACGGGGCTTTTCCAGTGCCGGCGCCAGTGCCCGTGCCGCTGCCGCTGCCACTTGCGCTGCTGCTCGTCGCCATGCCGCCCTGGGCAATCTTGTTGGCACCTTCAATGTCGCCCTTCTTCAGCAGCTTGTAGCGCTCCACCGTGCGATGTATGCTGTCGTTGATTTCCAGCAGACGCGCCACGGCCGTATGATCATCGGATTCTTCCTCGCACATCTTTTGGATCTTGGGCTGTGCGCTCGACAGCGCCGACGCCAGCTCGTCAAAGACGTCGCCGTCCGTCATGCGGTCGCCCGGCCGGAAGGCAGCCAGCCGTTCCTCGAGCAGGATGGCCTTTTTCTGGATCTTGGCCACGTCCTCGGCCGCCTTGGCCCGGTAGTCTACCTTGGACCGCGTATCGTAGCCGGCCATGATCTTCATCAGCCGGTTGGCCTCTTGCAGGTCCTCGGGCGTGCCGCGGCGGATGAGTTCCTGCAGCTTGGCCGACTGGGCCTCGCGCTCTTCTTCTTCCATTTCCTCGGCGGATTTGAGGTTCTGCCAGTTAGCGAGGGTCTACTTTCTGGTCGGTCCAGACTTAAGACTTACATCGCTTGGGTTCAGCACGGCGGCGTCTTCGCGCCGCACCTCGGGAAACGTGTAGCCCTTGTAGCTCAGCAGCCGATGCATGTCGCGGATAAAGCCCAGGTCCTCCTTGTAGCGGCTGGTCTCGCATATTGTGCCACGCCACTCCTCAATGGCGCCGAGGATCTTTTGCTGGACGCGCGTCGACCGCGCTGGCGGCCGTTCCGGGAAGCGGCGCACGAGTTCATTCAGAAACTCCTTGGTGCTGATCTGCAGGTGGAAAGGATAGCCGCAGTTCTTGACGCAAATGTCGAGCAGGTTGAGCGCCAGCAGCGCCACGTTGGGGTTGCGGTGGTTGATGTAGCCCACAATGGCGCTGGCGGCCTCGCGCGGCGCCGAGCCCTTCTTGGAGTTGATCACGTCGGCAATCTCCAGGTTGAGCGCCAGGTTAGGCTCGTAGTTCTCCGGACTGCAGGCGCTCTGGATGAAGCGCTGCAGCTGCGACGGCGCCGCTCCCGACAGCTCGCCCCAGCGGTCCCGCGCCGCATAGCGCGCCGATGCCGCTTCCATAGCCGTTGTACCGTTTGTATGTCGTTCGCAATCGCTCCGGTCTCCGATCTCCGATCTCCGGTCTCCGATCACGATTCACTGATCTCTCGATCTCTCTCTCTCTTCGTCCCAACAGATTCGTCTGTCACTCGTCGTGTTGCGTGTCTTGGGTTCGCTCCGTCCGGGCCTACGCACGATTGAATAAATGGCAATGCTCACCAACGTGCGCGGTCGGCAGGCTGCAACGGCTGGTTGCGGCGTGGATGCATTTGGTATGTGGCAAAGGTTGAGTGTCCAGAGTACGGAGTAGAGCGAGCTTCGCTGTCGGCTGGCAACGCCATCCACATAGCCCACTTAGTCTACAGTACACTGCCAATAGAACACTGTGTCCACACGGTATCCCACTTATTGATTATTCATCACATCTGAAATATCTTCAGCCTTGTCTGCACTCAACTCTCTATTCTATACTCGACAGTCCATCTACATCATGGTCCGCCACAAAAAAGACTTTCACGGAAAAGGCAAAAAGGCCCACTACGGTCCCCCGCGACCAAGGCCGAATGCTGCCGGTGCCGGTGCCGGTGCCGGTGCCGACGCCGACGCCGACAACTCCACTTCGTCCCGCCCGGCTTTCAAGGCCGCCTGCTGGGATCTCGGCCACTGCGACCCCAAGCGCTGCTCCGGCAAGAAACTCATGAAACTAGGTCTCATGCGTGAGCTGCACATGGGCCAGCGGCATGCAGGTGTCGTCATCACGCCCAACGGCCGGCACGTGGTCAGCCCGGCCGATGCGGCGCTGCTGCTGCAGTTTGGCGCCGCCGTCGTCGAGTGTTCGTGGGCACGCACCAAGGAAGTACAGTGGAACAAGGTGGGCGGAAAGTGTGAGCGGCTGCTGCCGTACCTCGTGGCGGCGAACACGGTCAACTACGGCAAGCCGTGGCGGCTGAACTGTGTTGAGGCGCTGGCGGCCGCCTTTTACATTTGCGGACAGCGTGAATGGGCCGAGGGTGTGTTGGCGCCTTTTTCGTATGGCGAGGAGTTTCTGGATATCAACCGGACGTTGCTGGAGCGGTACGCGGCGTGTGCGGATGAAGAGGAAGTGAAAAAGACGGAAGAGGCATGGATGGAGCAGCTGGAACGCGAATATGCCGAAAACCGGGAAGACCGGGCGAGTGCAGCCGACATGTGGAAAGAAGGAAATGCCAACGGAAAGCGGAGGGAGGAGGAAGAGGAGGAGGATGAGGAGGGGGAGGATGAGGAGGGAAGTGGAGAGGAAGAGGAAGAGGAAGACAAAGATCCATTCGCCATTTCTGACGACAGCGACGACGACGCTGAAATGGAAGAGATCCGGCGAAAAGTGCTGGCATCACGGCCGTTTGCCAATTCTGCGTCGACCAGCAATGAAAAGAAGACACCTGCCACCATTGCGCGGCCACCCAAACAGCTGCTGGCTGAAGCCCATGTCGAGCCGGACTCGGACAACGACCATCAATATGGATCGTCGGAAGACGAAGAAGGCAGCGGAAGTGGCGGCGACGACGGCGAGTTTGATCAGATCATCATGGCCACGCCCGTGACGGACCAGACAGGTGTGGCCCGGCTGCAAAAGGAGAGAGCCCGGGCGGCCATTTCGACGCGGACCTTTACATCGAACTATGTACCGGCCAGGAGGTGATTGAGAACAAGAATACAGAGTACACATTTTTGTAAATCTTATGTAATCATCCGCCAGAGTTGTGTTTCCCGTGCGCCTGTCGATGCTATCCCGAGCCGTTGCCTATCCTACAGACTTCGTTTTTCATAGATCTTCTCATACGACTGGATCATGTCGCCGACCTCCATGCCGTCCCATTCCTCAAACGAAAGGCCGCACTCCGTGCCTTTGCGCATCTCGCTCGCGTCTTTTTTGCCCTGTTTCAGGGAATCGATTGTTCCTGTTTGTTAGAAGAAGAACAAACAATCAAAAATCAAAAATCAAAGGAAAACTTACCATCAAACACCTTCTCTCCCCGCCGGAACACCCGGTACAAGCCGTTCCGCGTCACCACGCCGTTCCGCACACGACACCCGGCAATGTTGCGGAACAGTCGTTTCTGCACATTGATGGGAAACACCTGCAGCACTTCGGCTTCACCCAACACGCGTGTCGATACGGCCGGCGCCAGTCGCGACGACAGCCGCTCCCGCACCTCGTCAATCAAATGGTAAATCACCGAGTGCTCCAGCAACGGCACTCCGGCGTCCTTGGCCATGCGTCGGATCCCCCCCGACGCTGCAGCCGAGCCGTGGAAACTGATGATGGAACTGTTGGTCGTCGCCGCCAACTCCACATCCGACTCGGTCACAGGTCCTGGCGCCGCCCGCAGCACCTGTGGCCGCACCTCGTGGCTGCCAATCTCCTGAATGGCCGCCGTCACCGCCTCCACAGACCCCATCACGTCGGCCTTGATGATAAAGTTGACATTGGTCGGGCCCGTCTCCTTCTCTGTCTCTGCTTCATTGGTTCCTGCAATCGCAGCCGCCACGTCCACCTCCTTTTCGGCCTCCTGCTCAGCCTTGGCCTTCTTCGCCTCTGCCTCTGCCGCCTCCGCCGCTTCTCGCTTCCCCTGCTCGTCGGCCGCCTGCTCCCGCTCCCGCGCCTCCGTTCGGTACGCCGTCGCCTCCTTGGCCCGCGCTTCGTTGGGCGCCTGCAGCACCTCGTCGCCGGCATCCGGCAGCTCACGCCAGCCCAGCACCTCGACCGGCGTGCCCGGCGGCGCCTCGTCAATCTCCACACCCGCCTCGTTGCGCAGCTGCCGCACACGCGCCCACGCCGTGCCGGCCACGACAATGTCGCCGCGCCGCAATGTGCCACGCTTGACCAGCACCGAGGCGGCACGGCCCACACGGTCCTTGACGCTCGACTCGAGCACCCAGCCTTCGGCGAGGCCGTCCGGCTCGGCGCGCACGTCCAGCAGCTCCGCCAGCGTCAAGATGTTCTCCTCCAGGTCCGGCATGCCCTGACCCGTGCGGCCACTGACGCAGACGACCTGGACGTCGCCGCCAAAGTCCTCGAGCTCGACGCCGTGGCGCGCCAGATCGCTCTTGACCTGGTCGACACGCGCCTCGTCCTTGTCGATCTTGTTGATGGCCACAATAATGGGCACCTTGGCGGCGCGCGCGTGCTTGAGCGCCTCAAGGGTCTGGGGCTTGACGCTGTCGTCGGCCGCCACGACCAGCACGACAATGTCGGTGACGTTGGCGCCGCGCTGGCGCATAGTCAAAAAGGCCGCGTGGCCCGGCGTGTCCAGAAAGGTGATCTGTTTGCCCTGGCCGGCCGTCAGACGCACGGAAAAGGCGCCAATGTGCTGCGTGATGCCGCCGTGTTCCTGGGCAGCCACAGACGACTTGCGCAGAAAATCAAGCATCGTCGTCTTGCCGTGGTCGACGTGGCCCATGATGGTCACAATGGGCGGCCGTTCCGGCAGCAGAGACGCGTCAGCAGGTGGTGGTCGGGGCCGCAAGTCTATGGATTCACCACTGTCCACTGTCGGCTCATACCCGTACTCTTGCGACACCAGGGCGGCCGTCTCGCCCGTCATGATGCTCTCGAGCGTAATATCCTCAAAGCCCAGCTCGCCCAGCTGCTGCAGAAACTCGTGCGGCCGCACCCGCAGCGCCGTGCCCAGGTTGGCCACGCTGATAAATGCCGGCAGCAGAATCGGGACCGGCCCCTGTGCGGCGGCCTCCATCTCGCGCTGTCGCCGTTTTTCCTCTTTGCGCCGCCTCCGCTCCTCCATGCGCTCCGACCGCTCGTCGTATTCATCGTCCTCGTCCATGTCGTAGCCCTTGTTCCTCCGTCGCGCCCGGCTCTTCGGCTTGGCCAGCAGCTCGTCCTCTGGCTTAATCTTGCGGCCCTTGCGGTGGTGTTCAAAGACATTGGTCGGTGGCGGCGGTACGGCGAACTCGGGCGCCTCGAGAATGTGTCCCAGGTCAACATCCAGGTGCGCCGGCTCTTCGTGCTTGGCCGGTGTCGACACGTCCTGGGCGCGTTGCGATCTTGAGGCGGCCGGGTTATGGGATGGCGTTGGTCTGTTCCGGGAGATTTGGTTGTTCCGGGAGATCTGGTTGTTTCGGGCGTCAAAGCCGTGCTTGCTGATTCGGTTGTTTTTGTTATGCTGGTTGGTCTGGATCGCATTCCCAGGAGACTTGGGCTTCGGCCGGCCTGGCCAGGGTTCACCCAGTTTCCGCTGCTTGCTCGGACCCGGGTTCATAAAGGGGCCGTCCCGAGCTTTGAGCGGTACATTGCGCTTCAGCTGGCCCCATTCTCGTTGTGGTTGTGGCCGGTCTGGCCGGTCTGGCTGGGGTGGTCGAGGTGGGTCGAGGCTGAAGGATCGTGCGAACAGATGCTCTCGCGGGGCGGCTGCGGGCCAATGGCCGTCGGACTGCCATCGTCGTTGTGTTAGACAACTCAGACAGCCCGGCGGTGTCGCGGCCGGCAGTGGTAGCCGTGCAGCGGAACACCTCCACAGACTTCCGCGGATCATGGTGGCGTGGACGTGGAGGAACTCGAGCGTCGAACGTCGAGCGTCGAACGTCAAAAGTCGCAAGTCGCTGCCGAAGAAAATCTTCTGATAAAAATCCGGTGGGTCCTCTTTCCTGTCAGGTCGGGCCCCGGTCCGTCGAGCTGCTGTGGATCCACCATCCACTAAATTACAGTGGACTGCCCTAGAAACACTGGCTACGGACACTGTAGCACAGAAAAGACAGATCTTTCCATCCTCCTCCTCGACCATTGCTTCTCTTTTCCCTCTTGTCCTCCATCCGCCATGCCGCCTCGACGAAATGCCAAAACTGGCGCTGCCAACGGCCAGAAGCAGCAGTCGGCCTCCAAGTCTCGGCCGTTCTCTGACGTGCCGCCCCCCTTCCGACAGGCCCCCGACAGTCTACAGCCCTTCTTAGACGGTCTTTCGCCCAAACATGTATACGTGACGCACATCGACAACCGTCCCTGGACGTTTAAGCGCAAGATCTTTGCCGTCCCCGTGGCCATGAACATTGCCGTCGCTCTCATGTTTGTCTGGCGCATGTACTACATTGCGCCCTACTACTATCTGCTGTTCGAAACCGCCTTTGGCACCGCCAACGAGGCCACGCTCGTCGCCCGCAACCTGAGCTGGCCCGAACTCATTGCCATCATTGGCCGTCGCGGTTTCAATTTCATGCTCGATCTGTGTCTGGCCATCTTCGTCTGGCCCTGGCCCATGGAGTTCTGCGTCGGCGGCGGCGAAGCCAGTCCCGTTCAGTGGCGCTGGATGGTCGGTTTCCGGGACAAGGAAATCTATGTACGGCGCAGTCGCGAGTGGTTTGCCGACGTGCTGAAGCAGAGCGACAATGACAAGGAGGGCGAGGCGAACAGCAAAACCTCTTCGGCTTCAGCTTCGGCTTCGGCTTCGGCTTCGGCTTCGGCTTCGGCTTCCACGGGTGGCGTCGTCCGCGACGAGGCCTCCAAAAGGGCCGCCCACAAGGTCGACATCACCAAAGACAAGGCGAGCCGCATCGTCCTCGGATACGTCGCCCAGGCTACAGAGCCGCTGCTGCTGCAACAGAAAACCGGTTATCTCACCATGAACGGCGACTGGGACCTCGATTGGGCCATGATGATCTGGTCGACCAAGCTCGCCGACCGCAAAGACATTGCCCTCGAAGCCTTTACCAGCATGGCCCTCGTCCACCACGACCTCTACGGCTGGCTCACTGTCGATCTGCGGGCCATCCACGGCGAGACTTCGGCCGGTGCCGCCCAGCCCAGCCCGGCCGAAGAGCGTCGCCGCCAGCAGGTCTTTGCCTTCCGTGAGGCGCTGGCCGCTCTCGACAAGGAAGACCTCTTCTTCCGGTGGATCGAGATCATCCAGTTCGAGGCGTCCAAGCCGGGCGGTCTCGGCAACGACGAGCAACAGGCCGCCGTCGCCCAGCAGGTCCGCGTCCTTTTCCAGGAGAACGGCGTCGACTTTGACACTGTCTGGCGCGATGCCGTCGGCTCCGACGGTCTGGCTGGCATGTAGGACACATGTACAAGGAAACACAAAAGGCCGTCGTGCCGTATAGATTTAATAGATAACAATATCTGGACATCTGTCCATCTACTTCTTCCCCTTCTTCTTGCCCAGTGCTGCCTCACGCCGCTTGGCCTCTCTTGCCTCAATCTCCTCTCGTCGCGCCTTGTCCGCTGCCTCCTTGGCCTCCTTCTCGGCCTGCTTGCGTGCCGCCTCCTCTTCCCGCTTCTCTCGGATGAGCCGCAGCCGCGCCAAGTCCGCCTTGGCCTCGTCCGTCTTGCCCTGCTCGTGCAGTTTGCGGTACCGCTCCTTGGCCTGCAGCGCCTCGAGCGACTCACGTTCACGCCGGCTGAGCCCGGCCGCGTCGGTGCCGCTCAGACTGAGCTCCTTAAGCTTGCTGGCGGCGCTGTTCATTTCCTTGGCCGAGCTGTTGACGCCCATGGCACCGCTCACCGTCTGGTTGCGGCTCGCCTGAGAGTGGTTCGGGTTGGCCGGCAGGCCTGCGTCGTCGTCCTCCTCTTCGTCGCTTGACGGCATGTCGCCCACCTGCACGGCTTGGCCCTTGGCCCGCGCAATAGCGGCTTCTTTACGGGCCTTTTTCTCCTTCTTGCGGTCTTCACGGGACGCTGCCGCCACGGCTGCCGCCATGGCATTCTTCGATGCCGCTGCCGCATCGTCCGAATCGTCTTCTTCCTCTTCCGACTCGTCCTCATCGTCTTCCGACTCGTCTTCGTCGTCGTCATCCGAGCCGCCCCCTTTGCCCTTCTTCAACTTGTTCTGGGCATCCTCGCTCCACATGCTGATCTCGTTGCCATCGGCGTCGACGGGTCGCAGATCCCGCGAAAAGTGCTTGCCGCCTGTTGGTCAGCAAAACTGCCCGACAGTCCTTCCAGGGAATGAAGTCTCTTCTTACCTCCACGTGTAAACTTGCGGAACTTGCCGCCACGGCCACGCGAGTTGGCTCCAGGTTGAACACCGGCCATAATGAAAGAGTGAAATGGGACGTCACAAAAATGGGCTCTCACAAGGCTGGAGAAGCAAAAGAACGAAAAGAACTGTTGCGGGCGAGTGGTCAAAGAAGCAGCACAGAGAGAGAGAGACACGAGAGAGGGGCAAAGGATTTTTACCACAGAAGTCCTGCTGAGAGAAAGGTGGCGGGGTGCTTTGGCTTTGGCGCTGGACAAAAGACGTATGCATGTATGCACTTAGGCCCCATAATGTGCGCCTGTCTACTTCTGCTCAGCACCCTTCTCTGCACCTCCGTGACTCATTCCTGCCTATTTTTCTGTCTAAACAGCCCAGATACGACCTCTCTTGTTTCGTGTACGCATGAATGACTCATTGGCACATACCCAAGCCTCCTTGTCATCGATCCTTCCAGTGGCAAGAAGGAGAACCAAAATATGCAGTTATCCACTTTTTTATTATCTACGCCACGATTGGTGGCCGCATGGGATTAAACAGACGGCTAGCGGCCTTTCTACTCCCTGCGCCCCATATAATACTTCTCAAGCGCGGCTGACCGAAAAAAATTCCTCTTCTCTTCTTTTTTTTCTCCATAAACTGAAAGAACTCCTTCATATTCACTCTGGCTTTAGCCGCTTCCGTGGCAGGTCTTGGAGGGGAAATTGGAGGACAGAGGAATTCCCTCGATGGCTTTATCCTCTACACGTCTTCTTTTTTGCCCGTGTCGTCTAGAGAAAGCATCACATTGAGACATTTTTATCCATCTCTCGGCCCCCCGAAAGACGCCAACATGTCGCCAGCACTGGCACCTCTCCTTGCTTTCCGGAGTCGCGGCTGTTCGGAGTCGTCTGCTCGTCGTTTGCCGTGCGCCACAGCTGTAGATGTGTCCGGTACCGATGACGGTACCGGTGGCGGCGGCGGCTTCGTCCTTACAAACGTTACCCGTGCTGTATCCTTGCCGGGAGCGAACCAGAGATAGAATTTGTTGTCCAGGACCAGCGTCGCCATGGGCAGATGCGGCGAGGGTGGTGCAGGCTGTGCAGGCGGTGCCGGCTGTTCAGGCTGTGCTGGATCTTGGTAGAGATCCTGGCTGCCGTAATCCGACAAAAAGTTGTAGAGCCAAAGCGGTGCTGACCGTTTCATGGTTTCCCTCTGTAATAAAGCCTCATCCCGCATCTGCTTCATCTGCTCCCTGATCTTGTTCAGATCCTGCAGCTCTTTCGTAGACTGGTCTTGCGGAGAATTCCCCCGCACAATCTCTACCAGTTCCGTCACCCATTCCCGGTACTCTTCGCTGTCGTGCTTCCGCCTGTACTCGGACACAAACCGAGCCCAGCCCAGGTCGGCGCTCGTCGTCCGCGCTGCACGATTGTCCCAGTTCGCCCGCCGGTAGTTGCCCACGCCCACGTCGAACACGACCAGGCTCGACAGCTGGTGCGCATATGGCAGACAGGCCGGCGTCAGCGCCAAGCCACTGCTCCAGAGCTGCAGCAGCCGCAGCCGTGGAAACGCATTGGGCTGCAGGCTCCAGGCACGCACGAGCCGATCATTGATGATGGCGGCCTCGGTCTGCGCAGTCTCGTCAATGGCAATCTCGAGCATGCCCAGGTTCGGCATCGCGGCAAGGACCATGAGCCTCGCGACATCCAGGTTCTGGCCCTTCCGGACAATGATGCGCAGATGAGCAAGAAAGGCCACCGTCGGGGAACGCAAATGGCCCGCAAAGAGATGCAGCGAGTCCGACTGCCACGGCCAGCTCCCTCGAAAGGCCCACTCGCCTCCGCGTATGTCCTCACGGCTGCCCATCAGCGGCAGGAAAGGTAGCAGCTTCTTCCACGTGTCAAAGGACAGCTCGCCTCTGTAGAGTGGACGTGGTTAGCAAGCAAGCTAAGCTCTCTAAAGGTCGTCGTCGTCCTTCCCCTACCGACTGCACAGCAACATCCGCAGCTGCTGGATCGAGTTGCTCGAGAGGCTCTGGAGGTGCTGAACAGACACCTGGCGGATATTGTGCACGACATGTTCCAATGCCATGACGGCCAGCGACCGTGGACCTCGCGGTGGCCGTGAAAAGGGCCCTTTCTGTCGCGTTTCCCCGGCCAGCAGCTCTGGAATATCACTGCCGCGCAAGTGCCAACCCGTGGCATCGAGGTTCTGTTCCATGTCTGTACGGGAAGATGGGCCGCTTGCCTATCCAGGCCCTCGAACGATGTGATACATGGGCAGCACGGATAAAACTGAAGCAATAAAGAATGAAGTATAGAGAGTACACGTATGAAGACTGAAGACAGAAGACAGAAGACAGAAGGAGCTTCATTTGTGGGCCGAAATAAACGCGTGGTCACGTGACAAATATAATCTACAAGAGAACAGGGACCGGCACAGCCGTGTCCCCCTACAACATCGGCTTCAAGTCTTCCGCCACATGGAAGGGTGCGTCCGTCTTGCTGCGGACCTCCTCGACCGTGACGCCGTCGGCAATTTCGCTCAGCGTGAGACCCTTGACGGGGTCAATGTTGAAGACGCCCTGCCTTGTTAGTAATGCTGACTAATCACAAGTACTCCTACTCGGCCTCAGCCTCGGCCTCGGACTCGAACTCGAACTCACCAGCTCTGTGATAATCATCGACACGCAGCCCTTGCCCGTCAGCGGGAAGGCACACTGCTTGACAATCTTGGGGTTGCCCTTGCGGTCCGTGTGCTCCATGGTGACGACCACCTTGGTCGATGTCGGGTTGCTGACGAGGTCCATGGCGCCACCAAAGCCCTTGACTTTGCCCGGCAGCATCCAGTTGGCCAGGTCGCCGGCGGCGCTGACCTGCATGCCGCCCAGGATCGTGAGGTCGATGCGTCCGCTGCGGATCATGCCGAAGCTCTCCTCGCTGCCAAACACGGACGCGCCCTTGTTCAGCGTCACCGTCTCCTTGCCGGCGTTGATGAGGTCGGGGTCTTCTTCGCCACGCCGCGGGTAGGCGCCGAGGCCGAGGATGCCGTTCTCGCTCTGCAGCTGCACCTCGACGTCTGGTGCCACAAACTTGGGCGCCAGCATCGGCATGCCCACGCCCAGGTTGGCGTACATGCCGTTCTTGAACTCCTTGGCTGCCCGCCGCACAATGCGTTCACGCTTGGCCGCCGTTGCGCTGTCGGTGTTTTTAGGGTTCTGGGCAGCTTCGGCGGCTGCTTGTGCCGCCTCTTCAGGCGTCAGCGTGAACACCTTCTTCTCCACCTCGGACGGCACCGTGCTCGGCACCACGCGCTTCACATAGATCCCCGGCAGGTGCACGGCCTCGGGCGGGATCTCGCCCGGCTCCACAATGTTCTCGGCCTCGACAATCGTCGTCTTGGCATTGCGGCCCATGGCACCGTTAAAGTTCCAGGCGGCGAGGCGGAACTGGCAGTTGCCCAGACGGTCGGCACGGTACGCACGCACAAATGCATAGTCGGCGGCGATGCTCTCCTCCATCAGGTAGGGCTTGCCGTTGAAGACGCGCACGTCCTTGGGCTTGGAGAAGGCGAGCGGCTTGCCGTCGGGACTGTTGCGCAGCGGCAGCTCGCCCGTCTGCACGACCGTGCTCAGGGCGGCGGGCGTGAAAAAGGCCGGGATGCCGCGGCCGCCGGCCGAGCAGCGCTCGACGAGCGTGCCCTGCGGTGTCAGCTCGAGCTCCACCTCGCCCTTGAGGTACATCTGCTCGAGCGTCTTGTTCTCGCCAATGTAGGACGCAATCATCTTGGACACCTGCTTCGACTTGAGCAGACGACCGAGGCCCTTGGAATCCGTGCCGGCGTTGTTCGAGACGGCCGTCAGGCCCTTGACGTGCGGCATCTTCAGCACAGCATTGATCAGTGTGTTGGGCACGCCGGCCAAGCCGAAGCCGCCCACGAGCACGGTGCTGTTGGACTGGAGATCCTTGAGACCCTCCTCGGCCGACGCATAGACCTTGTTGATCTCGGGGCGTCGAGCCGTGGCTGAGAACGACCGTGCAAAGAGAGCGGCATGCTGGCGATGTTAGAACAGACGGAAACGACAAACCAGAATCAAGCCTACATTGGATCCATATCGCGCATACGCCTGCAGGCCCTTCAGACAAATCGCAGTGCGCATCGTGTAAGCCGGGCTCCGAGCCGATGCTGAGTCAGATAGAAAATAGTCACGTGTTCTGAGAACAGAGAAGGCTGCACAAGTTCAGCACCAGGATCACACCAACATCTGCTTCCACCTGGCACACAGCCAGGCTACACGCAGGACAAGAGGCTCAATATGAAGGCATGTTCGGCCCTGCATCCGAAGCATCAACGGCAATTGCACACGCTACTGGCCGAAATCTCGCTGACGGTCCGCTGTAGACCCCCCTGTTTTCCGAGCCGTCTCGTCTAGACCCCTCCTGTCTTTTTCCGAGATCGGCCTATCTTCGGCAAATGGACAAATCACAGGCAGTCCTGAGCCGGTTTGGGACTGCCTTGCATCGGCATTGCCGGGTCGGCGTTTTTCCGAGCGGGAAAGGACAAGATATGCATTGCCTACGGCGTACTATTATTGCCTTTTCTTTTTTAATATTATTCTTTTCCACTACGGAGTAAGATACATCAGTAAGGAAAGAGGGGGGGTCTCGCTACTAATGGTGTAATAAAAATATAAAAATGGATGGTGAAGCCGCTATTCCCAAAGCAAAATCCAGTCTTCTGTTGCTGGCAGTCTCTATGCGTTACTCTGTGTTGTCAAGGCTCAACCAAGTAAACACAAAAACAACACAGCAAACACAAGAAGGCACACATGCTGATGCATAATGCCACAAATAGCAGCCACCGATGCTTCCGACACTCCGAAACACGATGCACTTCAACGTCTTTCATCCCCCAAATCTGGCATCATCCGTGAACCACGCGCCAGATAGGATCTAAGGCTGCTCTACGCCCGGCTGCTGCTCGGTCCTGCCGGTGCCTTGACCGTCGCCGGCCGAGTCGCATCAACCTGGTCTGTGTTGGTGTTAAATGTCCAGCGACCTGGTCCTTTGTTAGCTGTCTTCTCGACTCAAGAACTTCAGTGGGCTTTGCTTTGCCTTACCCTGGTAAAGGTTGTCCGCCGTGTATTCGAGTAGAATGAGCCGCCGCTTGCTGCAGTAGGCCGTCTTATCAATGATCTGCTGCTTCATGGTTGGCTCCGACAATTCCGGCACGGGCTTCTCAAACATCTCCGACAGTGCTTCCACAGACATTTCCAGGTCCTTCTGGTTGTCCTCAAACATCGTCGTCAGGTTGTTGCGCGCCAGGTAGAACGCAAAGGCGTACGTCCACTTAAGCGTTTGGCGGCAAGTCTGCAGCGCCTGTGACGCCGCGTTCAGGTACTGCACCTCAATCCACGACATGCCTGATGAGGTCTGCAGCTGCACCATCTTCTTCTCCGTCCGTCTGTAGATGTCCTTGTCCAGCCGTGCCGACTGCTCGTGGTTGGCATACCGGTTGTAGTAGTGCAAGTATCGCTCCAGGGATACCCGGGACCTAGCCTGGGCATCCCGTGCCTCGGTCCCACTCCGCTCTTCAAACCGGTTGCAGTTGTACCAACTCGTCCCATGCTCCGACCAGAGACCCATGCACATCCAGCAAAATTCGTGCTTGCATTTCCGGCACGTCATGTGATTGCAACCACCGTTCTTCTCAATGGTCGAGTTGCACTTGGGACACTCCTTCGTGTTGGCGGATATCCAGTTCGCCGTCTCCGAATCGTCCGCACACTTCTTGAGCCACTGCTTGACCAGCTTGCATGGCGCTGGCTGGTGGTCCGTCAGGCTGCAGCCAAAGCAGAACCGGTACCCACAAGTGCACTCCACTGTCGGCACCAGCCGGTCCAGATCCTTCCGCTTCACGTGGCAGTCCACCGCATTCGGGCAGTCGGGAGCGGGGCACCACTTCAGGGAGTCTTTGTCCTCCACATATGTGCGGTTGAGCAGCTCGTGGTACCGGTCCGTCAGCTCGGGCGTCACCAGCACGTCCAGAGACTTGGCATCAATGATGCGACCACACCCGGAAGACGGGCACTGTATTCTGGCAGCCTCGCCCTCCTCGCGGATCTTCTGCGTGAGGTACTGGCGGTAGCAGTCCACGCAGAAGCGGTGGCCACACTTCATGGCAAATGTCTGCAGACCCTCCTCGTCCTCGCAGCAAATGTCACACGTGAAGCCCGGCACCACCTCAAGGCTCGGAAGCGCAGAGCTGCTGGGACCCAGGCCCGCCGCCTCCAGCACAGTCGCGGGGCGGTCCATGTATTCTTCCATCAACCGTTCTCTATTCCAGCGGAAATGACGCAGGAGGATGGCGGCGTCTTCGGGACGCATTTCGAGGATCAGGTCCACGTCGTTGATCAACTCGTCCTGCTGCTTCCGAATGTCTCGGGGGCCGTAGACATGGTACTTGACATCGTAGGGTTTCCGCTGCAGACCGGTAGCGCCCTCCTTATCCAAGCCCATGTCACCGTCTTCGGGATCCACGTCAAAATCATCGAAATCTGTGTGACGCGACAGTGGCGCATGGTTAGTTAATCTGGAGGACAAACTGACGGACAGATAGGCTCAGTGGTCACTCTGTGGTCAGAAGTGCGACGCTGCCAACTCACCTTCCCCTCCTGACAGGCCATCAATATCGCTGTCGTCCTGCAGCACATCATCATCGCTGGACAGGTTGGACATGATATCGTCGTCTGAATCCATGGCGTTGGAAACGGTCTGGGGTGTCGGGGGTCCTCTCGAAGGGGCGGATAATGGCGGCGATACTGTTGCTGCTGCTACTGCCGCCGCCGCCGCTGCTGCTGCCTTGTCTTTGCCTGCTTTGGCCGACGCGAGTATCTGCGGGGATGCAGGGACGGACTCCGCAGGTTTCAGGCCCTCGGGGGGGAGTCTCCTCTGGCGAAGAGAGCGGCCCTCAGAGAGTGTCGGCGCCTCAGCGGCTTTCCGCTTGGATGGTCGTGGAGCAATGATGAGGGCTTTCCCAGGCTCGTCAAGGCAGAGTTGACGAGCCAACGTGTGGTCTGGATAAACAAAAAGAAGAAAAGGATGAGAGTAAAAAGGATAGATAAAACAGAAGTGGATGACGAGAAGTGGATGGAATGGGCTTCTAGGACGAGGCCGGACAGAATGAGCGATCGCCTGCCACGAAGGATGGAAAAACCAGGCAACGTGTCTAACTTTGCTGGAGGGCGATGAGGCAGCTCAGACGTACAGGCCAGCCAGAAATGACGTGTCAAGTCCTGGGCGAAAAAGAAGGCGTTGTTAATTTGCGGTGTTGAGGCAGCAAACGAAGAGCAAATGTTTAAAATGGAAGGGAGAGCGAAAGGCAACAACTGCCCACAGCAGCTGACGGGCAGGCCAGGCAGCCCCTCAGACACGGTGTTGGGCCATTAAAGGATGCGGGTTCCGCACTGTATGATGGGTGCCCCGTTGGGCGTATTTGGCGGGCCCAACCACTGGCGCCTTCTCACTGGACAGAATGCTTCACTACGTGCAGGACAGTGCATGACAACACACAGGACGTAAATTATCGGCTTTAGTGGGTGGCAACAATGACTCAAGCCAGGAAACCAGCCAGGAAACCGGCCAGGCCGACCAGACCGGCCACGACCCAAGACAAACAATCTTCCGTGCGTGGGAGGCTTCTCCCGTTTATTCCTTACCAATCCTTTCTTTGTCAGCACATGCCCTTGTAATTTATATTTCGTGTCGTACAGAGATATCAGGGGAGGGGAGGGGGGCTCCTACCACAGATGCCAAGACCTTGTCCGCCAGCGACACTGGATTTTCAATGATTAGTAAGCATGCCGCTTTCGGGGGCAGGCGGTGGCTTACCGTCCGTGCCAGTGTTGTCTGGCTCGACATGGATGCTCTTGATCTTGCCGTCCTTGATGACCAGGGCATAACGCTTGGACCGCACGTTGCCAAAGAAGGGCGTGGCGTCAAAGTCGAGCTCCAGGGCCTTGGTGAACTCGCCGGCCGGGTCGCCAAGGAAGCGGATCTATTCCATACGGAGTACACGTTGTCAGTTTTCCCTCGAGTCCTCTGGCCGTGAGAAGACTGTATAAAGTATGGAGCACCCACCCCCGTATCCTTGGCCGGGTCCAGAGACTGGGACCATGCCTTCATGCTGTGCTCAATTAGCAAAGGTTGGCCACGGACGAGGACAAAGAACTGCCAATCTTACACAAACGCATCGTTGACCGAGACGACAAAGACCTGGCCAGCGTCCTTGAGCTTGGGGTGCTTAATGTACGAAGGCACATGCTTCTCAGAGCAGGCTCCCGAAAAGGCTCCCGGCACGCCGACAATGATGCCGTCGGCGTGGGCAAACTCCTCGGCCAGGTTCACCTTGTTGCCGGGGCTGTCCTCGGCGAGCACCTCGAGGTCAGGGAGGGGCTCGCCGACCTTGACCCAGGCCGGACGGCTGGAGTGAAAGGGACGAGCAGCAGCAGCAGCAGCAGAAGTAGCAGTAACCATGCGAGGCATAGAAACCGAGCGTGCCACGAGAGCAGCGGGACGGAAGAGTCGTGCGGCCATTTTGCGAGATATTGCGGTGTCAATGGGTGAGGGACAAGTTCTAGGGTTCGGCGAGCCGCCAAGGAACAAAAAAGAGAGTAGAGCTTGGCTGCCATGACGTTGGTGTGGGGAGGAGTCTCGTAGCTTGGCCAATCAGAAGTGGATGTTCCTGTCCATGACAGAATTGTACGGAGCACGCTGTAAGGGGCACACCGTAAATGGTACTTTTGCAGCTGCATGCCATTCTTGCTGTGCAGAAGAGCGCTGACAAGTCTTGAATCTGAAAGGTCCAGACTGAGACAATCAGGAGACAGCGCAAGACATCTCACATAATCGACTTAGTCAGAACGGCATCATGAATTTGGCTTATGATTGTTGAATGAGATTGTGTTCTGCAGGAATATCTGAGAATCTCTCGATGTCCTGTCCATATTTGTTTATGTTGCTCGAGTATTATGTTTTTTAATTTATTAATTTATCTGTATTTGCACGTAAGACATTCTTTCATTTTGTAATGGTACAGAGTAAACTTAATCAAGGAATAGATATTTTCGAGTCATTAAAATCATCAGATCCTGTCCAGCTGCCCTAGTCGCCCTCTTTGGCTGCGTCAGTCAAGAGCTTTTTCACCCGGTCCAGCAGCTCCTGGGTCTTGTCTTCAGATTCAGTCATGCCTGCCACGGCAATGGTCTTGACCCGTGACTTGGCGCCACGCGTGATTTGACAACTCGACTTGGGCACGTCAAGAACCTGTATCGGCAGTGTCAGAAGGACGGACGACGGAAAGGACGGACACGAAAGCCTGCCAAAGCCCAAAAGAGGTGACCCACCTTGCGCAGAACCTCGATGACGGCCTTGTTCGACTCTCCATCACGCGGCTGGGCCGACACACAGATCTCCACGGCCTCGTCCGTCACGGCGGCGACGCCTTCGCGCACTTTGCTGGCGCCCGGCTTGATATGGCATTGGAGGTACAGCGTACCCTTGGGCGACTTTTTCGTGCCGGCAACGTAGCGGAGAACGGCGGACATGGCTGCATTGCTCGCAGGCTTGGGTCCAGGTGGATACGAACGAAGTACGAGTACGGAGTACGGAGTAGGGAGGATGCCATGTGCAAACGTCGCTTTCCCGCGACCTTTATTTAGCGGGGTATGCAATTAAACGGGTCATGGTGAACAGCAAAATACGAGTACAAAGATCGTGGACGTGACAACGGCTCATCGGCCCTGCCATCACCGTATGCCTCTGCCTCGTGGCCTGACCAGTCCACTGGTACGGCCTCCTCGCGTGCCTGAAGCACCACGTGATCCCACACCGCCACGCCCACCGCGTCTGGCAGTTGTCGAGGTGCCTCCTCTGGTTGACGTTCCCGCTACCCGTGTTGGTTTGGGTGTCTGCAATCTCTTGGATGCGGCCAGTGGGTTTTCGACAAACGAGGTATCGGTGGTCCTATAAAAAGAAAAGAAACGAGGCACTGTCAGTTCTGAGATTGGCCGCTGCCTAGCGAGTTGGGTCTTTACATGAACGTAGTCTCGCCATCCACGTCAGCCGATCGCCGTGGTATTTTCAAAACGCCTGCTGCGTTAGATCAAGAGCATCAAATACGAGGTGGTATTTCATAGTTTGTAATTCGTAGTTCGTACCTCCTGGACTGGCTGGGGGAGCTGCTGCGGCCGCAGCCTCTTCGCGCTGCTTGGCTCGGCGAAACGACTCAGACACAGGGCCCTGAAGTACATGTCAACCAGCCTGTACGCAGTATGAAGCACAAGTACTGTGTAGACAGCTCATGCTCAGCTGCCCCACGAAGCGAGCGCACCTCTGGGAAATCGACGCAGTAGGCATTCATGTTGAGGCCGTAAAGAAAGCTGGCAAAGCTCTCGCTGAAACGGGACAGACTCTCGTGCATGAGCTGGAAGTGCATCATGTTGGCCTCGAGGTCGGCCATGGCATCGGTGAGCTCGGCAAACGCAGGCTCGAACGCGTTGAGAGGAAAGGTCGCGTCGCTGCCATGGACGCTTTCGCGGGCCGACTCGCGAAAAGACGACCGAGATGAGGGTCGCAGGGGCGTGGTTGGGCGAGAGGTGCGCGAGGCAGAGCGGTTGCGCGCAGAGGATCCGTGCTGCTCGGCCATCTCGATGGTGTGGTGAGTGGGCGAAGCAACTTCGTACGAGGTGTTGTCGATCTGCAACCTTGTTTCGGCAGGAATACGGAGCACGAGGTACCTCAAGATACGCTTAAGTGCACGCTTAAATGCATGGCGGGGTTCACGTACAAGTTACGGAGTACGGAGTACTATCTTTATGGAGTCTCTCTTACGGCGTCTTACTCCGTACGGACGCTCCAATTTTGCGTAGCGCAAAAAAGGTTACAGAGCACGTGCTCGCCCTGCTTCCAGAAGCCGGGGCGCAAAGGGCTGGCAAGACAGTTTTCTGGACCTTCCTGCGCGTCCAAAGGCCTCGGAGTGCCCGGAACAGGTAGCCAGACGCGGGTTGCACCTGCCACGGCACGGAGATTGCCCCTGGAAATGTGTTGGACGACCAGCGCGCACTTGCAGCGCGTGGTCATGTGCACTGCCGCCAGGCTTCGCCCACAAGTGGCATGTCCCCCCTTTGCACCTGCTGTTTGCGCTGCCACTGCCATGTTATTGGAAGCCCCCCCTGTTCTATCGGATATCGGATACTCCTCGTCCGAAGTCCTTCCGGGACTTACAAGTAATGTGGCAGCCTGGCAGCCTGGCAACCTGGCAGCCTGGCCGCCTATCATGCTCTATAGAAGCCGTAGAGGCTATAGAAGCCATAGAGCATAGAGGCTACAGAACTATATAGGCTATTTACAGTAGGCTAGCAAGCCGTCAGCGCCAGCGCAACCCCGCCAAGACGGGCTTTGGCTAGGCTCCGCTCTTCCGTCGCTTTCGCTATCGCACTCTCTGTCCCCTGTGGTCGCCTCTCTCTCCTGTCTCGACTCCTCTCGTCTCCTGCTTGTATACGCAAACCTCCTTCAGCCTCTTCTTAGCGCACTCGTCTGCCGTCGAACCCTGGCTCCTTGTCCACGTCAGAGCTCGCCGTAGCTCTTGCGCCGGTTCTCAGCGTGACTCTCTGCCGTTTCTTGGGTTCTTGGGTTCTTGATCTTTCTTTTTCTCTTCTTCTCCTCCTTCTTTTTTTCTTCTCTCCTTTACTTGGCTCATCTCCAAAAATCCGCACTTCGGCCTCGGCAAAAAAAAAAAAGAGTCGACGATCAACGGACCTTTTCCCCATGCTATGCTTGCCACGGCTTCTCCGTCCTGCTGTCGTACCGAATAGAATTGTCAGTCGCCTGGCTTCTCCATCTTGTCTCGTGTCTGCCACGCCCATCTTCCGCCTCGCCCGTCCCTTGTGCGTATCCACACGCACATCCTTCAAACACCAAAAGGCCACCCGTCCCAGCTCCATTCTCGAAGCGTCCAATTTCACCTTCGCCCTTATCTCGGCAGCTCTTCTTGTCGCCGGATCCCTCTACCGAGTGCGCAAGGAAGACCAGCAGGAGCACGAGGCCATTCTCGAGCAAGAACCACCCAATCTATCCAGAGACCTGTCCAGCAACATGTCTGCCGAATTGGCACCTGGACGGCCCGGCACCCTGACGCCGGAGCAGGAGGAAAAGCTCCGCCAGTTCTGGGTCGCCATTTTCCGGGTCTGCGGTGTGGACTACGCCGCCGAAGACGACGACAGCGCAGAAGTGGAGCCCGTTCCCTCGGCTTCGCCCTCTGCCAAGGACGGCAAGGACGGCAAGAGCAAGGACAAGAAGAAGAAGCGCAATCTATTCCGGCGGACTCGCAAAGACAACGGCGCAAACGGTACCAGCACAGACGACGCCAGCTCTTCGGCGGCCAGTAAGGCGGCTGCCGACGCTGCAGCCAATGCCAGCGCCAGTGCCAATGCCAGCGCCGACGACGACAAGTACGGCCAGGGCAAGATCTTCCAGGATGCGCTGGCCAACATGTCGCCAGAGACGATCCAGTCCACGATCTGGAGCATGGTCAAGCACGACCATCCCGACGCCCTCATTCTTCGCTTCCTGCGTGCCCGTAAGTGGGACGTCGAAAAGGCACTCGTCATGCTGGTCTCGACCATGCACTGGCGGCTGCATGAGATGAAGGTCGACGACGATATTATGAAGAACGGCGAAAGTACTGCGGTCGCACTCGAAAAGGGTGACGACGAGTTGGCCTCGCTGAGCCACGACTTTCTCGGGCAGATCCGCATGGGCAAAAGCTATCTGCACGGCTTCGACAAGGCCGGCCGGCCCATCTGTACGGTGCGCGTGCGCCTGCACCACCAGGGCGAACACTCGGAAGCCAGCCTGGAGCGCTATACCGTGTACATCATCGAGACGGCACGCATGCTTCTGCGGCCACCTGTCGACACAGCTGTAAGCAGCACTGATTCTTGGATCCCTCTCTTTTTGGGGGCTGGCAGCTGACCACAGCAGACTATTGTCTTTGATATGACCAACTTTTCGCTGGCCAATATGGTACGTCTGTCTTTTGATTCCCTTTCTCTGGCGATTGGCTAACGTCGAACAGGACTACTCGCCGGTCAAGTTTATGATCAAGTGTTTTGAGGCAAATTACCCCGAATGCCTGGGCGTTGTGTTGGTACACAAGGCTCCGTGGATTTTCCAGGGTATGTCGATCTTTTGGGGCCCCGTCTCCATTTCCTCCGCTTCCTCCGCTAACAGCTCCGCCAGGTATCTGGAAGATCATTCGTGGCTGGCTGGACCCGGTCGTGGCGGGCAAGGTGCACTTCACGAACAACGTCAAGGATGTGGAGCAGTTCATCGACAAGGAGCGGATCATCAAGGAGTTGGACGGCGAAGAAGACTGGGCGTACCACTTTATCGAGCCGACTCCCGGCGAAGACGACAAGATGAAGGACACAGCCACACGCGACAAGCTGCTGGCCGAGCGCGAGAACCTGTACCGCGAATACGAAGCAGCCACGGGCGAGTGGATTCTCAACCCCGAGGGCGAAAAGGCCCAGGCCCTCAAGGCCAAGCGGGACGACATTGCCCGGCGCATGCGCGAGGACTACTGGCGGCTTGATCCCTACGTGCGTGCGCGCTCGCTCTACGACCGGATCGGCGTCTTGGAGGCGGACGGAACCCTCAACATGAATCCTCTTGGCGGCATCGACGAGGCGACCCAGACGCCAGGTGCCGTCGCTGTGCCCAAGACCAACGGCAAGGCTGCCGTGGAGACGGCGTCCGAGGATGTCGAGTAGCCGCATCCCACCGTACGGAGAACCTTTCACGACTAAAACACATTCCGCCATCCAACGTCGCCGCTCCCGCTCTCATCACCTCCACACCTCCACACCTCCACACCTCTTCACCTCTCACCTCTCACCTCGCCACGCCACGCCTTAATTTTTGGTTCAATAGATTTCCCATTATACGGATGGAGAAACAGTTTTGGTGCTATTGCGCATTGGAAGGAAGGACGTGCGGGATTCGCCTGGCTGTGGCTTGTTTTTTGTGTCCTCCTTGTATTTTCTGTGTATTGTTTTTTTACCCGGGTAAAATGGGGTTTAAATACGAGACTTTATGTCTTCGTGGAGAGCCTTGAGCTTGGCCATGTCCGTGCCTTGCATGGGCCAACCGACGACAAGGCCTTCTTTCTCGTTGGGCTTGGGGATCTGGAAATGCGTGTTAGCATGAGTTGGCTTATAGAAACTACCGGGCAACAGCGGGCAGGGGTGAGAGTTGTCTCTACGGAGTACGAGAGTAGACAGTACCATGTGAAAGTGAACCTGTGCGAGAACGTCTGTCAGTCTTGCTGTGCCATGAGAATGTGATGTGATGATTGTCTCAACTCACATGATCAACTTCCTGATGCGCCAGGCGGCCGTTGTTCTGGAGGAGGTTGTAGTTCTCCGCGCCTGTGGCCTTGGCGATCTTCTTGGCGATGGGCTGCATAAGGGATCCGGTTAGTGATCCGGTGCACTTTGAGGAGAGCATGTCCACGTACCAGGATGTCCGTCAGATGCTCGTCTGGGATGTCCAGGAGCTTTGCACCGTGAAACTTGGGGACGACGAGCTGAAGTGGTTAGCTAGATACAAGTAGAATAATAAAGGCTCAGAACTCACCGCATGACCTGTACTCGTAGGGTTGATGTCGAGAAAGGCGAGCGTCTTGTCGGTCTCGAAGAGCTTGAAGCAGGGAATATCACCTGGTGGTCTTGTGAGTTTTGATTTTGATGCAGAGGACAAAACTAAAAGAAATCGCACCCTTGACAATCTTGCAGAAGATGCAGCTAGACATTCTGTTCATGGGGGGCGTTGGACGAATGGAGTGGGAGAGCCGAAGAGACTGGAGGGACAAGATGAGGAGTTTTATATGATACGGAGTTCAAAGCCGGGAAATGGCCGAAGCGCTTTAGCCAGGAAAGGTCGGCTAGAAGCTGAGATAATACACACAATCATTACCCCGCGTCACAGGCGCATGTGTGATAATATCGCGCTTCCGCGGTGCTGACGGTCGCCCAGAGAGCACTCTAAATTATTCGAGTATTATTTTTTCTGACGGCAGGATAAAATACTACAATACGACGGCATTCCGGCGATGGCATTTTTTGCCAGAGAAAAAAGAAATCGGAGGTGTAAAAAAAGTTGCAAAAAATGGCAAAAAGAGAAATCGAATCCAGCGGATTCGCAGATTGGGTGCCAAAGATTAGATAGCGGAGTTTATTGGGCCGTCCCACGGTCATCTCTGGTAAAAGGCAAGAGGTGAGTTCGCTAGGATAGTCCCACTCCAATTGAATTTTTGGTCTTATTGTATCTTATAAACCCCCTCCGACTGGCGAGCCCCACTTTCTCACATTCTGCACATTCTGTCTGGCTGCTTGCTGCCTTTCACAGCTGCCCCTCCATCGGTCTGCGCCCCGTTTTCCCGGTTGGCCGTCCCCAACTACGTCAGTTTGAACCGCACGCAGAATTTCTGGTTCACAGTCTGCTGCGCCTCACTTCCCCTCGTCTTGAGCCGCCTCGACATTTATCTGAGAAACTGTCTGAGACACATCTTCATTGCCACTTCTCATCCTATCAAGATGACTAAATTTCAGGAAACACCTCTCTTCGGCTCAGCACTCTCTGCTGAGCTGCCCGTCAACTTTACAGACGTCAGCAAATTGCGCCAGGTCCCTGACAACCAGGAGGTCTACATTGACAAGGACGGCTACACCAGCATCATCTTTGAGCTGTGCGAGCGTGTCGGCCCGTCTGGCAGCAGCGCCGAGATCGACGGTCGCGCACTGTCGACGCACCTGGAAGATCTCGTGGGCGACGACGTCGATACGGTGCGCGTCTGGAACACGACCGAGACACAGTTCTCGGAGCTGCCCGAGGAGTTCCCAGCCTACACGCTCATTGCGACCCAGACCCCCCGGACTGACCCCAAGAGCGACAGCAGCAGCGCGCCCGACTTCACGGCCATTATCCTGACGCTGCTGCGGCTCGAGAAGGAGAAGACCGATGTGCTCATCACCATCAACGTGCCGCACATTCCTGGCGGGTACGACGAGGAGGAGATCGACTTGGCCATGGGCAAGCAGGGCGAGCTGATAGGCGACGCCGTCGACTACGCATCACACATCTGGGCGTCGTTCCGCGTCGACGACTGGAAGCTCTTCAAGAGCGGATAGACAAGAGGAAAATACAGATGGGAGATGGAAAGAGGATAGGCCGCATGGCGGGATACACGCGAGCCCTTTTCCCCCCAGACGATATCGGAACAGATCCATCTACGGATGACGAATGTACGACTGCACTGTTTTACCTTTTTACCTTTTACTTTTTCTTTTTTTTATATACACGATCTGTATGTCATCCAGCAGACGGGACCGAGCTTAGATAGTTTTGGTGGAATTCATCCATTGCTATGTGAAATGAGAACGCTTATGATGCATTTTGGAAGACTACTTTTTTTCGGCCAATGTCAGATCGACAAAGGCCTTGTCCAGATGCGTCACGCCGTCTGCGTCCGCGGCGTCTGTCTTTTTATCTTTCTTGCTTGTTTCGCCTGACGTAGCGGCAGCCTTGTCCTTCTTGGCCTGCGTCCATCGCTCGGCCACCATCTTCATAATCTCCTTTTGCGGGCTGCCGGGGTTCTCGCGCCGCAGCACGGCCATGTTCTCCTTCATGAACTTTTGGTAGGCCGACGGTGCCGGCGGCAGTTTGGGAGCGCCGGCAGTGACAGAAGCCGGCTTCGATGCCGTTGCCACACCAGTTTTACTTCCGGCCTGCCCCCTCGGCACCGGCTTCGTCTGCTGCAGCTCGCCCCGACAGAGCCCGCATCGGTGCCGCCGCGGGTCGATGCTCTTGGAGTGCCGCTTGTACTGCGTGGCACAGGCGGCGCACGTCCACACGTACCGGAAGTCGATCTCGTATGTGTGCTTGGTCGTCACCTGGATGCCGCGCGCCCCAAAATGCCGCGAGCACTGCGCTGCCCACGCCTTGAACTCGCGCCCGTGCGGGTTGCCCGTGATGCCGCTGACCATGAAGTTGGCCAGGTGGCAGAACTCGTGCGCCAGCACGTTGAGCAGACGGTTCTCGTCGTCAATGACCTTTTCGGCCAGCTCAATGGACGCGTGGTGGAGGATGCGCAGGGGAGACCCGGAAGTACTAGATCCCTTGGGCCGCAGCGTCTCGCGCCGCCAGTTGGCCCGTCCGGCCGTTGTGTTGAGCTTGTTGGTCCAGACAATGCGCACACCACCCGTGGTGGCGGCCAGGCGCGCCAGCTCGCCCTGTGTGATGGTGCCGTCGAGCTCGGCCAGAAAACGCTCGGCAGTCTCGTGTTTGCTTTTCTGAAAAGTCTTTTTGGCTTCGCGGGCGGCAGCGGCAGGTTTGGCAGGTTTGGCGGCCTTTTGAGACTGCGTGTCCGTCTTTTCCGTCTTTTCCGTCTTGTCTGTCTTGTCCGTCTGAAAAAGCTTCCGCGGCGAGTGCTCCGTGTTCCAGTCGTCAACAAACTGCTGGTCCCAGAAGGCATCGGTGGTCGGTGCATGGGGCGTCATGGGGATGCACGGCAGTTTCTTGGAGGGCGAGACGAGGCCACGCGGTGGCGAGGCGGGCGGTGGCGGCGTCGAGGGCCGGGCAGCAGGGGCGGCATGCTTGGACGGAGGATCCTGGGGCGTGGCCTTGGCCTTGTTGGTGGTCTTGGCTTTGCTGGCAGCCTTGGTCTTGCCGGTCGGGACGGTAAGGCTGAGCTGGCTCCGGGGCTTTTCCGGGGGGTCAGGGAGAGACTCTTCGGCCGAGAAGAAGAGCGAGCTCTGGTCTTGGGTGTCGTCTGGCGGAGGAGACGAGGAGCGAGGAACATTCTTCTTTTTGGCGGCGCCCTGATTCTTCTTGGTGGGTGCTGGGATGTGCTTCTTGAAGGTGGGCGAAGGGAAGAAGTCGCCGAGGGAGTCGTCTGAAGAGTCGTCTGGGGAGTCCTGGAATTCGGAAGAGTCGTCGTCGCTGTCGTGCTCATCCTCTTCGTCCTCTTCGTCTTCGTCGCTTTCGTCGTCTTCGTCGTCTTCGTCGTCTTCGTCGTCTTCGTCGTCTTCGTCATCTTCGTCCTCCTCCTTCTTGTCACCCAAATGGACATCCTCTAATACTGTGGCCTCCTCGGTAGAAATTTCACCGTCATCATCTGCTGGCAGCTCCGAGATGCGTCGGGTCCGCCTCGTCCGCAGCTCCACATGCTTCTTGGGCTGCTTCTCAGTCTTGGCTGCCCGCGGACGGGTCCTGCTCGGCTTCTCGGCTTTCCCGTCGATCTTCCATGCCTGCAGCAAAGCGTTGTCGTTCGGGATGGGCCTGAGTTTTCGGAGCCGAACAGTGCTCTTGGGAGCTGCAGCCTCCTTGGCCGTTGCCCTGGGGGTTGCTACCGCAGCTGGTAGGGCAGTCGTGTGGGCTGTCTTGTTGACTTTTGTTGTTGTTGGTGACGGCGCCGAAAACGAAAAGTCGGCAGTGTCGTCGTCGCTGTCCCAGACGATTTTTCGGCCGCCCATATTGTCTACGCAGTACTCGTACTGGGTAGCGCTGCTTCTATAGAATATACTCTGCTCGTATCGGATAGCATGGGCACAGCATCCAGATGCAATCCCAACCCTAGGCTTTCCCCACAGGTGACACATGTTGCAGGCCTGTTGGCAAGCCAACACCATACCACGTGACAATACCGGGTCTTAGTCATATGTGCCTGGACAAGTGTGGTATATGATTTACCTTTCTAATCAAAAACTCTCCATAAGATGCACATCGTGTTCAGAAAGAGCAATACGAAGATGCCTCGCATTCAGTATGAGCAATACGATGTGAAGGAGGGAGCGGTGTAGTATGGGAAGAATGAGTATATAACGGCTGTCCCTTGCCCTTCTACATCTCTTGACATCCATCTCATCAACTCCAGCAACCTCATCAACCTCAACCATCTCAACCATCTCAACAATCTCAACCATCTAATTTTTGCCGTCTTTCGCCAAAATGCGGTTCAGCACCGTCTTCTTCAACATTCTCGCTGTGGCGTCTCTGGCCATGGCAGGCGATGTTAGCGAATGCAAAAGCGCATGCTCCCTTTCCGTCGACACCTGGGACAAAGGCCATAACATTTGCACCATTGCTGCGCAGAAGCAGTGTATTGAGTGCAAGGAGTGTATTATTAAGTACCAAACCTACAGCAAAAACTTCGAGTACTACGTGCCCTGCTGTTAAATGTAAGTACGAGGTAGTTTTGCGGTAACTATTCGTATAAACGACACCTACTAATATTACAGGCACTTTGTCGATGTTGGCAACTGCTTTCGACTGTTACACTCGCTTTCAACTGTACCTGCTTTTCTTCTTGTCCAATTGGACCTTTTTTCTGCTTAGCCTTTGCTTTACTCCGTACAAGTGTGATATTCGGACTATGATACGAACATGTACATAACTACAATAGCTATTATGGAGTAGATGGTGTGGATTAGAATTAGAATATAAGTGTAGCTGCCACTGTGGCAGTGCAGCCTACCATTCATGCACTTTCTTACGTACTCTAGACAAAGAAGGGGATTAATCAATATTCATATTCATTCCAACTTTAGAAGTTACACTTATGTCGAGTATCTTGCGTTGTGATACACGTAAAAGGCCTTGAACTAGGCCAGCCTACGAGCGTTATCTGTTAAACACCTACTGGACTAGTTGGCGTGCGCATTCTTGCCTGGACGAGGCGTCGTCTCGCACGGGCACGGATGCTGCTTGCGCTGCCAGGCAGGCCCGCCCGCTAATACAGCGTACATAGGTTAATATTTGCCCAGACAAGTGGGATATCAATAATTTACCCTTTTAGTCCAAAACGTCTCCATGAGATGCTTCGCGCTCAGTAAGAGCAATGCCAAGATGCTTCACGTCCCAAGCAATACGAAGATATATTGCGCCTAGTAAGCGCAATTTGACGTGGAAGAGGGAGCGGTGTAGTACGGGAAGAATGAGTATAAAGCAACTGTCCCTTGCCCTTTTGTGACTACATTTCTTAACATCATCTCATCATCTCATCAACTCTATCAATCATCTCATCTATTTTTACCGTCTTTCGCCAAAATGCAGCTTAGCACTGTCTTTAAAGTCCTCGCTCTGGCGTCTTTGGCTACCGCAGCTTCGATTGACCGCTGCGAAGAGAAGTGCTCTAATGCTTTTAAAATTTGGAATGACGATAAAAAGATTTGCAGCCCGTCGGCACAAGGCCACTGCATCAGCTGCAAGGATTGTGTCACAGCATATGACTACTTCGACAAAAACTACAAGTACTTCTATCCTTGCTGTTAATTGTAAGTAATTATATGGCAACTATAAACGACACCTGCTAACATTACAGGCATTTTGACGATGCTGGCAACTTCTTTCGACTGTTGCACCTACTTTTCTTCTTGTCCAATTGGACCTTTTTTCTGCTTAACATTTGCTTTGCTCCGTACAAATGTGAAATAGAATCTATATAGAATCTATATAATACAAACATTCACATGACTACAATGGAGTAGATGTAGATGGTGTGGATTAGGATCTAAGCGTGGCTGCCACTGTGGCGGTGCAGCCCACGACTGCCCTCCCTTACGTACTCCGTACTCCGTACTCCGTACTCCGTATTCATTTCAACTTCAGAAGTTACGCTTACGTCGAGTACCTTGCGTTGTAATGCACGTAAGGCCTTGAACTAGGCTTGAATGACCTAGGATGCACAATGGTTCAAATGACTAGTCGGCGTGCGCATCCTTGCCTGAACGAGGTGTCGTCTCGCACGGGCACGGAGGTTGCTTGCGCTGTCAGGCAGGCCCGTCCGCTAATACAGTGTACATGGGTTGGGGGCCTTTGCCTATGCTGTCTGTAGGCTATTTTGACGACAGGTTTGAGGGCGGAGGATCTCGATTCTGAAGAGTGCAGATAGGCAATACACGACAGTCGACACGGCCGCGGTCGCGTACGATTAGTCAGACGCGTGGAGAAGTTGTTTACGACTTTAGCGTGATTCTGCTGGCGGGATGCATGAACAGAGTACGACATAAAAGACCAAGACGCGGTATATGCTGGCACGGGATAACGGAAAATCGGATGGAGCCAATTGCGGGTTACGAGTACTCACGCATAACTCGTAGTTCTGGAAAAGCAGGATAACGCCATGACGAATGCACGATGGGATGCTACGTACTCCGTAGAATACGAGAAAACCAAGCCAGCGGCGAATCGCACGGAGTATCTTACAACCTGTTCTATGCATGATGAGAACGAGACCGACCCGGCCACGGCAAGTACTGCAAGTACTGCTACGAGGTGAGCATGAGCAGTCAGTCAGGGACTGGGAAAGGACAAGCTTTTCTTTGTTCTCGTGTCCGTCTTTTGAAAACAACCGTTCTTCCTATACCCCAACATTCAAAGTTTTCTTCCCGATTTTCTCCTTTTTCTCCTTTTTTTCCTTCTTTTTTTGCCATCTGTCAGGAATCGACGGGTCGAGAACTCGGCTCGGAAACTTTGCAAGGAAAGGACCCTAAAGATCAGGCTGAGAAGGGGGTTCGTGCGCCAAGCGGCCACTGAGTGATGGAACAGGGCACCAAGAGGACACCAAGAGGGCCCGGGAAAATCCAGGATAAAGGGAATTGGACGGAAGTTCCGGTAGCCAGACGAAACCAGGCAGCTGAAGGGAGACGCTATGGGGGCGCTAGCAGAGAAGCGATAAGCGGGTTGGAGCGTACTGCGTGTTGGGAGGGGACACTCTGGACAATTTGCGCCGGGCGGTCACCCAATTTTGTGGACGAGAAATCGGGAAATGGAGACGCCGAGATCAGAAACCGTTATGATTGGTCAACAGGGGGTGGCAAAGCAGACGGCGCTAGTACCTTGCATGCCGGCGGCGAGGATTTTAGGGGGGGGGGGGGGGGAGAAAAGAAGGAAATGTAAGAAAAAAAAGGAGGTAGAAAATGGAGGGACGAAAGTCCGAAGAAACACGCGGCAGCTGCGTACGAATGCATGCAGTTCTCTATTTGCCACCACGGCTCCACCGGATCTTACGACGCCAGTTCTATTCTTGGGGAAAGGCCGTCGAATCTGAAGCGAGGATCGAGAATGGAGTGCGCTATTGTAGAATACTTGGTTTGTATATAGTATACTGTTTACGAGTAGTCCTCCGGAATGGAAAGAAACTCGTCCAGCCTCTACTGGGCATTCCAACTATAGCAATACGCGTAGGAGTACTCCTTACCCGTTACTCGTAAGCAGTACGGAGTACGGAGTAGGTATTTGTACGCTATACCCTTCGTGCCTGCCGTGCCTGCCCCGACCTCCTCGGTACCTGTGCACCCCTATTCCCGCCCCTCAGCTTCAAAGTACCCTGGCCGTACCCTAGACCCACCCACTGCTGCAGCAATGTGGACCCCTCAGAACCAGGTCCGCCCCCTGTCTCTTGCAGTCGGGGCGTGCCTTCCAGCGAACCAGCAGCAGTCTGTAGGCTGCCCTCCCCTGTTTCAGCACCCATCGTCTCTACTTGTTAGCGAGCAGGCAGGCCTGTCCGCCCCCCTTTCTCCCTGCGAAACACCCGCTTCCTCTTAGCCAGCACGCACTGTATCTCGCGCTCGCCAACGACTGCATTTGCCAACCTCCTTCCTGCCAGTCCTGCCGGTCCTGCCAGTCCTGTGCCTGCCCTGCCTTCGTTCGCCCTTTCCCGCCCTTTTTTTCTGACCTCGTCTCTCTTTCCCCCTTTTTTCTCCACGGAGTCCCGTCTTTCTCTCGCGTGCTCCTTGACCTTCTTCTCTTTTCCTTTTCTCTCTTTCTCTCTTTGTCCTCTCCCCCGACATTCGCTTACTTCCCTGCCATCACGACCTTCAACCCCCCGTCCTGAAGAGGACGTCTCTCCTTTTTTTCTTTTCTTCTCTTCTCTTTTGAGAAGTACTCCTCCCCCCTTCCTCCTCGAGGATCCTTGCTGGCGATCGCTTGTCGTTTGGACTTCATCCATTTGGCAAGAGTCCGGCTTAATCTCGCGTCTTCTTTTTTGTGTCTCCTCATTTTTCCTTCGTTCTGGATCGACCTCTTTTGATCGCCCTTCACCTATCATCTTTTTTTAATCTTCCTCTCCGCTTTCCATTACCCCCGTATCCTTGACAAAAAAAAAGAGACGCGCCTGTCTGCACCGACGTCGACCGACGCAATCGCTCAGACGACGATCCTACCCCCATTTGACAACAATACTGGGTAGAGAAGTCTTGTCTTGCACATCTCACTCGCTCCAGTCTCTCGCTGCACACGTCATCTGTACTCTACCAGTATCAGAGTACTGCCATTCGCTCATCGCCAGCATCTGCTCCAGACTGCATCGGCTTCTTTCGCATGCTGTGGCCGGCCACAAGTTTTGGACTTTGACCGTCTGCTTCTGCTTTCCGCTTTTGCTTTCCGCTTTTCGCTCGCTTCACTTCTTCTCCAGTGCCCCATTGGACCCATCTCGACTCGTGAACCTCATGCGTTTCTGATTGGTACGTGCCACTTTTCTGCTCCCCTTGTACGCCCCCCCTCCCAATCATAATGCAAGCCTGGTCCGGTTTCAGCTACGCTGCACCGCCTCCTGTTCACAAGCCGCCCCAAAAGACTCCCTCCCCAGTTCCATCTCATTTTATCTTTTCTCCTATCCATTCCTTCTTTCTTTTTCTTTTTTTTTCTTTATTCCCTTCTGCTAACTCATCCCCTCCAGACTGGCCAACATGTCTGGGTATCAAGGGCACGAGTATGATGATGGCTACGGCCAGAATCAACAACACCAGGGCAACGATTCCTACTATCAGGATGAGCACCAGCAGTATTATGACAACAATGCCGGTTACGATCAACATGCACAAGGACAAGGACAGCAAGACGGCTATTATGATGAAAAGTGAGTTTAGTTTTCAGCCTTCCAGCCTTTCAGCCTCTCATTTTCTGGACTTTGCTAATAATACAGTGGCTACTACAATGCCGACCAGAACAACCCGTACCAGCAAGATGGCGGCTACTACGAAAACGAGCAGCAGAACTACCAGGACGAGTACTACAACAACGGCAACCAGAACAATGGTTACTACGACCAGGCCGGCGGCGCCGGCTACGCCCATGGAAACGGTCAGCGTGGCTCTGAGGAAGACTCCGAGACCTTTAGCGACTTCACCATGCGCTCCGACATGGCTCGTGCCACCGACATGGACTACTACGGCCGTGGTGATGAGCACTACGAGGGCCAAGGCCAAGCACGCGGCTACGCTCGTCCGCCATCTTCCCAGATGTCCTACGGCGGCAACCGCTCATCCGGTGCCTCTACTCCCAACTACGGTCTAGACTACGGCAATGTCCTTCCCGCTGGCCAGCGCTCCCGCGAGCCCTACCCGGCCTGGACTGCCGACGCCCAGATCCCCCTCTCTAAGGAAGAAATTGAGGACATCTTTATGGATCTCACCGCCAAGTTCGGTTTCCAGCGTGACAGCATGCGCAACATGTACGACCACTTGATGATCTTGCTCGATTCGCGTGCTTCCCGCATGACTCCCAACCAGGCACTGCTGTCCCTTCACGCCGACTACATTGGCGGTGACAATGCCAACTACCGGAAGTGGTACTTTGCTGCCCATCTCGATTTGGACGACGCCGTTGGCTTTGCCAACATGAAGGGCAAAGGCCTCAAGCGCAAGGCCAAGAACAAGAAGAAGAAGGGTGCTGACCCCGAAGCTCCTCTTGGCAACGAGGACCAGATTCTCGAGGAGCTCGAGGGCGACCAGTCTCTCGAGGCCGCTGAGTACCGCTGGAAGACCCGCATGAGCCGCATGTCCCAGCATGACCGTATCCGTCAGCTCGCCCTCTACCTGCTCTGCTGGGGTGAAGCCAACCAGGTCCGCTTCATGCCCGAGTGTCTGTGTTTCCTCTTCAAGTGCGCCGACGACTACCTCAACTCGCCTGCGTGCCAGAACCAGGTCGAGCCCGTCGAAGAGCTCTCCTTCCTCAACAACGTCATCACCCCGCTTTACCGCTACTGCCGTGACCAGGGATACGAAATTCGCGATGGTGTCTACATCCGCCGCGAGCGCGATCACAACCACATTATCGGTTATGATGACTGCAACCAGCTCTTCTGGTACCCTGAGGGTATTGAGCGCATCGTCCTCGAGGACAAGAGCAAGCTCGTCGATGTCCCCCCGGCTGAGCGTTACCTCAAACTCAAGGATGTCAACTGGAAGAAGTGTTTCTTCAAGACCTACAAGGAAACCCGTTCGTACATGCACATGATTACCAACTTCAACCGAATTTGGATCATCCACATAACAATGTGGTGGTTCTACACGTCACACAACGTTCCCAGTTTGATCGTCCCCAACTACGAGCAACAGGCCAACAACCAGCCGCCTGCGTCGGCTAACTGGTCTATTGTCGGCTTCGGTGGTGGTATTGCGGCTCTCATTCAGGTCCTGGCTACTCTTGCAGAATGGGCTTACGTTCCTCGCCGCTGGGCTGGTGCGCAGCACTTGACCAAGAAGTTGATCTTCCTTGTCGTCGTTCTTTGCCTCAACATTGCTCCCGGTGTCTACGTCTTTTTGCCCGAATCCGATCTGGCGGCCTATGAGAAGAAGCAGAAGTCTAAGATTGCCCTAATTCTGGGTATTGTTCAATTCTTCATCGCCCTTCTGACCTTTTTGTTCTTCGCCATCATGCCCCTGGGTGGCCTGTTCGGAAGCTACCTGACCAAGAACTCCCGCCGCTACGTCGCCAGCCAGACATTTACCGCCAGCTGGCCGCATCTCAAGGGCAACGACATGATGCTGTCCTACTTCCTGTGGGCCTGCGTTTTTGGCGCCAAGATGGGCGAGTCCTATGTTTTCCTGACTCTGTCTTTCCGTGATCCCGTTCGTTACCTGTCCATCATGGATGTTTCGAGCTGTCTGGGTGATTCCATCATTGGCAACCAGCTCTGCAAGTACCAGCCGCAAATTCTTCTTGCTCTCATGGCCTTTACGGATCTGATCTTCTTCTTCCTGGATACCTACCTGTGGTATGTGCTGCTGAACGCGGTGTTTTCCATTGCACGCTCGTTCTACCTCGGTTCATCCATTTGGACGCCATGGCGTAACATTTACTCTCGCCTGCCGAAGCGCATCTACTCCAAGGTCCTCGCCACAACGGACATGGAGATCAAGTACAAGCCCAAGGTGCTCATTTCCCAGATCTGGAACGCCATTGTTATCTCGATGTACCGCGAACATCTTTTGGCTATCGACCACGTGCAGAAGCTGCTCTACCACCAGGTGCCCTCTGAGCAGGAAGGCAAGCGCACGCTCCGTGCTCCCACCTTCTTCGTCTCCCAGGAGGATCACTCTTTCAAGACGGAATTCTTCCCTTCGCAGAGCGAGGCCGAACGTCGTATATCTTTCTTCGCTCAGTCCCTCTCGACACCCATTCCGGAGCCGCTACCCGTGGACAACATGCCGACCTTTACCGTTCTGATTCCCCACTACAGCGAGAAGATTCTGCTGTCGCTACGTGAGATTATTCGTGAGGACGAGCCGTACTCCCGTGTCACCTTGCTCGAGTATCTGAAGCAGCTGCACCCTCACGAGTGGGATTGCTTTGTTAAGGACACCAAGATTCTCGCCGATGAGACGTCTCAGATGAACGGCAGCGACACGGAAAAGAACGAAAAGGAGGCTGCAAAGAGCAAGATTGACGATCTGCCGTTCTACTGCATTGGCTTCAAGTCATCTGCTCCCGAGTACACCCTGCGTACACGTATCTGGTCTTCTCTTCGGTCGCAAACCCTGTACCGCACTGTGTCTGGCTTCATGAACTACAGCCGTGCCATCAAGCTGCTGTACCGCGTCGAGAACCCTGAGGTCGTGCAGATGTTTGGAGGCAACTCGGACAAGCTGGAGCGCGAACTCGAGCGCATGGCCCGTCGCAAGTTCAAGATCTGTGTTTCCATGCAGCGCTACGCCAAGTTCAAGAAGGAGGAGATGGAGAACGCCGAATTCCTGCTTCGCGCCTACCCGGATCTGCAGATTGCCTACCTGGACGAGGAACCGCCTGTTGCTGAGGGTGAAGAACCCCGCTTGTACTCTGCCCTGATCGATGGTCATTCGGAGATGATGGAGAACGGCATGCGCCGCCCCAAGTTCCGTGTTCAGCTTTCTGGCAACCCCATTCTCGGCGACGGCAAATCCGACAACCAGAACCACTCCATCATTTTCTACCGTGGCGAGTACATCCAGCTGATTGACGCCAACCAAGATAACTACTTGGAGGAATGCTTGAAGATTCGCAGTGTCCTGGCTGAATTCGAGGAGATGAAGGTGGACCCCCAGTCGCCGTACACTCCCGGTGTCAAGAACAACGTCCGCCCTCCTATTGCTATTCTCGGTGCTCGCGAGTACATTTTCTCGGAGAACGTTGGTATCCTTGGTGACGTCGCTGCCGGAAAGGAACAAACATTCGGTACTCTGTTCGCGCGTACGCTAGCTCAAATCGGTGGCAAGCTGCATTATGGTCACCCTGATTTCCTCAACGGTATCTTCATGACGACTCGTGGTGGTGTGTCCAAGGCTCAGAAGGGTCTGCATCTGAACGAGGATATTTACGCCGGTATGACTGCTGTCCTGCGTGGTGGCCGCATCAAGCACTGCGAATACTACCAGTGCGGTAAGGGTCGTGATTTGGGTTTCGGCTCCATTCTCAACTTCACCACCAAGATTGGCACGGGTATGGGTGAACAGATGCTGTCGCGCGAGTACTACTACCTGGGCACGCAACTCCCTCTTGATCGGTTCCTGTCCTTCTACTATGCTCATCCGGGTTTCCATTTGAACAACATGTTCATCATGCTTTCTGTGCAGCTGTTTATGCTCACGCTGCTCAGTTTGGGTGCCCTCCGCCACGAGACGATTCGCTGCAACTACGACACGGATGTTCCCATCACGGACCCTCTGTACCCCACCGGCTGTCAGAACACGGATGCTCTCATGAACTGGGTGTACCGTTGTGTGCTGTCCATTTTCGTCGTGTTCTTCCTGTCTTACGTGCCTCTGATCGTTCAGGAACTGACGGAACGTGGTGTTCTGCGCGCTACCACTCGTTTCTTGAAGCAATTCTTCTCCATGTCGCCCTTCTTCGAGGTGTTTGTGTGCCAGATCTACGCCAACGCTGTCCAGCAGGATCTATCGTTTGGTGGTGCCCGTTATATTGGTACCGGTCGTGGTTTTGCCACTGCGCGCATTCCGTTTGGTATCCTCTTCTCTCGTTTCGCCGGGCCGTCGATTTACTTTGGCGCCCGTCTTCTGATGATGCTACTGTTTGCGTCCGTCACCATTTGGCAGGCGTCCCTGACCTACTTCTGGATTTCGCTGCTGGCTTTGGTCATCTCGCCATTCCTGTACAACCCTCACCAGTTTGCGTGGACCGATTTCTTCATCGACTACCGCGATTTCCTGCGGTGGATGTCGCGTGGTAACTCTCGCTCGCATGCTTCTTCCTGGATCGCCTTTAGCCGTCTGTCGCGTACGCGTATTACAGGTTACAAGCGGAAGGCTATCGGTGAGCCATCGGGCAAGGCGTCGTCGGATGTTCCTCGGGCGAGCATTACCAATGTCTTCTTCAGCGAGATCTTCACGCCTCTTCTGCTGGTCGGCGTGACGCTGATTCCGTACCTGTTCATCAACGCGCTTACGGGTGTGCACAAGCACAATCCTTCCCAGAAGGCGACGGCCTCGCTGCTGCGTGTGGCTATTGTGGCCTTTGCTCCCATTGGTGTCAACGCCGGTACGCTGGCGGCCATGTTCGGTATGGCTTGCTGTATGGGACCGCTTCTGAGCATGTGCTGCAAGAAGTTTGGTAGTGTGCTTGCTGCAATTGCCCACGCCATTGCTGTTATTATGCTGCTGGTCGCATTTATCGTCATGTTCTTCCTGGAGAGCTTCAACTTTGCCCGGACGCTCATCGGCATGATCACGGTGGTGCACATTCAGCGATTCATCTTCAAGCTGATCATCTCGTTGGCGCTGACGCGTGAAATGAAGACGGATCAGTCCAACATCGCTTTCTGGACCGGCAAGTGGTACTCTATGGGTTGGCACACCATGTCGCAGCCTGCTCGTGAATTCCTGTGCAAGATCACGGAGCTGAGCATGTTCGCGGGAGATTTCGTCCTGGGTCACGTTATCCTGTTCATGATGCTTCCGGTCATCATTATCCCCAAGGCGGACATGATGCACTCAATGATGCTCTTCTGGCTTCGTCCAAGGTATGTAGAACCCCCATATTTTGATTTCTGATCTTTTGATCTTTTGCTAACCAATACAACAGCCAGCAAATTCGGCCTCCTATCTACTCGATGAAGCAGTCGAAGCTCCGGAGAAGACGTGTGGTTCGCTACGCGATTCTCTACTTCACGCTGCTCGTCATCTTCGTCGCTCTGATTGCCGGCCCGCTGGTCGCCGGCAAGTACCTCGACCCGGCCACTCTTCTTGGCTCGCTCGCGAACAGCACGATGCTTGTCCAGCCCACCGGCCTCAACAATAACGACACTGAGGGCGAGACGGAGACTGGTACCGGCGCTTCCAACTACACTGGCGTGCTTGCTACGAGCGCTAGCGCCAGCTCGTCAGCGTCGTCTACGGCTGATGCGAAGATCCGTCTCTTCTAGACGGGTCGCGGGAAGAGTGTATGATATGTATGCCACAAAACCTAACGAATTCTTTCGAAAGAGCATGGTGCTGGATAACATAATATCATTTGGCTTTGCTGGTGTCTATTCATGTGAGGAGAGAGGAGCAAGAGAAAAAAAATCAGAGCAGCAGCAAATAAGGGGAAAGCTTTGAGTTTGCTAGTGGTGGTGGGCTTTGTCTCTTTTGGTTTTGTGCTTATGCTTCCGCCGTTATTTTTGTTTCTCTTTTCTGGGCCCTTTTTATTTGGAGGCGGTGGTATGGTACATAGGATTTTTTAGATTTTTGAAACCGCAGTCTGCATACAACAAAAACTGCTCTCTTGGAGAGCATAATTCACATTCACGCTTTTGTTGACTGACGTTTGAGACGAATAATAAAGCCTTTTTGAGTTAATTAATACCATGCTAAGAGATATATGTATGGACTACTCCGTACTCGTACTGTTCGTTTCATCCGTATCTTTTCTTCTTGTGGTCTCAATGCCGCCCAACCGCCCTTCCCCGTCATTATAAGCAATGCTTTGCTTCCTTGCCGCCTGTCTAGTATTAAAATATATTTATATCCGCAATAAAAGAGCCCGCACAGAAGAAGTACTCATAAGTCGTTTTCTTCCTTTTCCTTGCCCATACAGAGGTGAATGTCACGTGACGAAGACACCAGAGATGCTGGGCACGTTTATGCCACGGCCGGCAGGCTCAGCTTGCTGCTGGCTCGCCGGGTCAGGACCTTGGTGATGGCATGGCGGATGGTCACGCCGGCCTTTTCAATGTCCTTCTTGGACAGTCCAGAGGTGACGCAGACCTTGAGGGCCGGGTTGACGGTCCACTCGGCCTGTTCGTTGACCGTCTGCGAGTGGGTAATGGGCAGCGTCTTGAGGCGCGTGATGAGCACACCGTTGGCGAGGGCCTAATTTTAATGGTCAGCGGGAGCAACTCTTGAAAGGGATACAAATAACATACCTCGTCGGCACACTCCTGCAGCAGCTTCTCCTGGTCCTCGAGGGTCAGCTGGCGGCTGTGGACAACGTTGGGCTTCAGGACGAGCAGGACGACGGGGTTCTCGGGGGCGCTGGTGCACATAACCCAGTCGCTGCGGGGGTCGAGCTGGGCGCGGAGGGTCTTGATGTTCTCGCGGCACTGCTGCAGAATCTCAGGGTTCGTCTGCAGCAGGTTGAGCGTCTCGCTGACAGTGGTCGCCAGCAGGGCCGGCAGCGCGGCAGAGTACGTGTAGGCCGACGACGTGATACGTTGGGTTTCGACAACGTCCTTCTCGCCAGCGCAGAAACCACCACCAGCACACAGCGGGCCAGCCAGGGAGCCAACAATCATGTCAATCTGCTGGGGGTCGACGTTCTGGGCCTCGGTCAGGCCGCGGCCGGTGCGGCCGAGGACGCCAAAGGACCAGGTCTCGTCGAGGATGACGCGGAACTTGTACTTTTCCTTGAGCTCAATCAACTTGGGCAGATCCGTGACGTCGCCGACGGTCTCAAACAAGGCCTCGGTGACGACAAAGCGGCGAGTCAGCTTTCCCTTACGAGCCTGCTCCTGCGCGACCTTTTGCATCTGGCGCTCGAGATCTTCCATGTCGCCGTGGTTGTACCAGCGGATGTTGCTGCGCGAGACGACCAGACCCTTGCGGATGGAGTAGTTGGCGGCACGGTCGGCGACGACGACGTCGCCACGCTTGCAAAAGGCCGGGATGACACTGGAAATGGTCGAGAACGCCTGGGCATAGACGATGCAGCTGTCGGTGCCGAGATACGAAGCAATGTCGGCCTCGGCCTTCATGTGGACGTCCTGGGTGCCGTAGAACTGCGGCGGGCCGCAGGGGCCGACGCCGTAGGTGCGCAGGGTCTGGATGGCCTTTTCCTTGATGGCCTCGTTGGCAATGAGGTTGTAAAAGTTGTACGAAGCCAGGTTCATGACGGTGCGTCCATTAGACAGCTTGACCTTGGGACCGGTTGCACTAAAGAGTGTCAGCGCTGATGACGGATGGCTGTCTGTGCGTGCTCCAGAGTGCTCACCCAACAATCACTGGAAGCTTCTCAGCCTCCATTTCTTCCAAGGCCGTCAGCGGCTCGACAAGTGGCTCAGGGGTCCATTCGTCGATGAGTTCTTCGATTTCCTGCGGACCCACGCGTGAGTAGAAGAAAACAGCACATAACGACAAAACATACATCTTCGGTCAGCTTGACAAAGTTCTGCTTGGATGTCGAGTAGGAGGGCGACAGCAGGTAGCGGATGAAAAAGATGACCAGGACGAGCTCAATGGCAGACCGCACCGGGTCGTTCTGGTAGCTGGAACGGACGTAGCGAATCAACACCGCCGACCCGGGCAGCTGCTGGAACGCGTGCACGGCAGCGTCGAGCCACACGGTGACCTGGCCGGAGATCTCGTGGAAATCCATGCCGTCGATGAGCGGGAAGGGGGGAAGAAGACGAAAAAGGGGGCCAACAAGCGGCGAGCGTAAAAAAGAACGATGCGCGGCAGCACGTTGCACGTTGCACGTTGCACGTTGCGCGGCAGCACGTAGACAGAGGGCAGTGCAGAGGCGGTGTGTGTGTGCAGGACGTTGGTGATGCAGATGCAGGAAGGATAACTCGTTCTGTACACAGTAGCAGAAAACGGCTGCGCCGGAGAAGAAAGACGGTTGGCTGCCGCGGTTTTCGCGTTGCTGACGGGTGAATAAGGGGGTCCCCTGACTAATGTCCAATCGGCTTAGGGCAGTTCGGTTTTCCGGAAAAGTCACGTGTTCGCGGATGAACGCTCATGAACGCTCGCAGCAGGGAGGCAACCTGGCTGCCGTGTTGGCATTCAGAGCAAACCCTATTCCGGAGTACTCCGTACAGAAATTCATAAGACACGATGCGAGTCTTTTGTGGTGGGTCTCAGGTTCGTGTTCGGAAAGAGAATGGGCGTCCACCTGAAGCTTGGCCGGACGGGACCCCCTACGGAGTACGAAGAACTCCGGCGCTCTCTGTCCGTGGACCTCTGCCCGTGGGCCTCTGTCCGTGGACCTCTGCCCGTGGGCCTCTGTCCGTGGACCGGCCTTTTTCTGCCGCTGCAAGGGGCCAGAGCAGCAACGGTTCTGTAGTCTAGTGGTTAGGACATTGGATTCTGATTTCTCCAACTTCCAAGAGCCCCGGTTCGAGTCCGGGCAGGACCTTGAAAACTCCAGCATTCATTTTTTTGTCATTCTATTTTTGCCCTCTGCTTTTGTTTCTATTTTTGCTTCTTTTGCCAGCCACTAATTTAGGAGTCCAATATCACGACGTTGGAATTGCAACTTGCGTTGGTGCTACGAGTACGATATGCAACCATGCTTGAAACAAAAATTTGCCAGGGCATGTTTCGCTGTAGCTATCAATTGGAATTGATAGGGCAGACTTGTTTCACTGTAAAAATAGGTTGACCGGTGGCCAAAAGTGGAATTATGTCGACAGACTCAAAGGACGAGACTTGAATTACAATGAACAAGAATAAAAAATCCTAATCCTGCACTCTAAAATGCCCAGAACAAATGGACAGCACTCTTTCTTCTCGCCCCTGCCCCTCGTCCCCTCTTTTCTTTTTTTCTCTTTTTTAGCGGATAGGATTTCCGTGCGATCGATATGCGCCGGCTTGACTGGACTGGACTTGGCTGAATACGACGTAGCTAGGGTTTCGCATGGAAATAAAATCTTCTCTTCCGAGTTGCGTAAATTCAAACCGAACCAAACCAAGTCAGACAGAATCAAATTAACGGATCAAAGCGAGCCACAGTCCATCTGCTGCCGCGTGTCCACAAATCTAGAGGCCGATCTTGACAAAGAATACAGAGTACAGAGTGCAATTGTTTCGCTCCAAGACGTGCAAAATCCTCGGTAAGTGGGCCCTTAACAGGACGAAACCCCTCAAGGAACAGCACACAGGACGAGTGAACCTGGGCAGTTGTCCAGTGTCTCTTAGGGTTTCTCCACTGCTCTGAACACCTGTGAGATTTTATGAACACCTGCGAGAAACGCCGTGCCACGCTATTTCCGATTCGCCAAATCAAACCGCCCGTCGTACAGCTTCTATCTGCTCGCCCTGCCGGACCAGAATTCTTCCTGCCATCAGACGAGACGAACTCGGCCTCGGACAAGAGAAGCCGTGACAAGGTGTGTCAGCCGGGTCATGTGACTGCTCACGCCGCCACACCGCTGGGGCCAGATAATAGAACCGGGGCAAAACAAAGACCCCCCCCAAACCAATACTATTGCCCCTATACTTATATAGCTGAATGACAAGCAATTCTTTCGCCTTCGGGCATTTGGTCAAATTATAACGATACAGTACGTCCATCCCGAAGGTCCTCCGTTCGAATTCCATCACTAACCAATTTAATAGGAGAAGATTAGCATGGCCCCTGCACTAAGGATGACACGCTCAATCAAAGAGAAGCTACCAATTTTTTTTTTGTCTTTTGCTGCTCTGGTTCTTTTTTGATGTCCAGTTATTCTCTTTTTCGACGCGTCGATGGTGGTGGCGATCTGTGAAGCACCAATGTGTATCCCTGCCATCCACTATTAAATGGATCCGCTGTTTCTATCTGGCTAACATTGAATATTTTCAGGAACAAATCATTGAAACTCGACACTTTTGTATCTCTTTTTTATTTGTTTATCCTTTCCATCCTCCCTCCATCTCGAAAACTTCTCCGACTGCCTTGGCCACACGCAAAAGATGACGGTCCCGGTACCGAGGCGCTACAAGGGATAGACCGATGGGCAGACCACTGGCACCTTTGAAGCCGGGCACGTTGACCACTGGCGTGTGCAAAGCTGTCCATATGCTGTTGAAGGCTGCTGATCCCGTCAATGCCGTGCCGACCGGGGCCTCGTCCACCACGCTGGGCGTCAGCAGGGCTGCATACCGGCTAGCGAGCGCGTCCATCTGTGGCCGCAGTGCCGCCATACTATCAAAGGCTTCAGTCTGCTGAGCCCGTGTGATCTGGCGACGGTTTTGCACGTGGCCGGTCAGAAAGTCGCTGAGCTGGCCGGCGTCGGCGCTGCGGTACAGCGGCAGAAACGCCGTGCGGCCCTCGGCTGCGAGCCACGTGCTGTGCCATGCGGGCAGCTCGTCAAAGGCGGGCGGCAGAACAATCTCTTTCACTGTGGCACCGTGCTGTCGCAGCAGAGCAGCGCCCTTTTCAAGTGCGGCAGCCGTGCCGGGGCCGACCTGGGGCCAGACGACGGTCTTGACGACGGCAAAGGTGGCGCCGGCCAGCGAAAAGGGAACACTTCCAACCAGCTCGTCATCCTCAATATCCAACACGTCGGCTAGCAGCTGCAGGTCGGCGATGCTGCGGGCGTACAGGCCGATGGTGTCGAAGAGCAGCGAGTAGACCTTGGCGCCCTCGCGGCTGATGACGTTCCAGGTGGGCTTGAGGGCGTAGATGCCGTTGAAAGAGCCGGGACGGATGGTGCTGCCGCCGGTCTGCGTGCCGAGGGCCAGCGGGACCTGAAAGTCGGCAACAGCAGCACCCGAACCCGACGACGAGCCGCCCGGCGTGTGGTGTGGACTGTGGGCGTTGCGCGTCTTGGGGCCGTCGGTCGTGGCGGCGAACTCGGTCGTGGCGGTTTTGCCTATTCGGTAAGTGGTCGTTGCGTATAGGAGTAAGACGGCGGCAAAGGCCACCTACCGAATATCAGAGCTCCGGCTGCCCGTAGCGTAGCGACACAGGCAGCATCGACGGCTGGGGCATCGCCCGCGTAGATGGGAGAATTGAACTGTGTCGGCATGTCTAGACGTTAGGATGGGACAATGTAAAACTGGAGAGAGATACACACCTTTGGTGTACATCACGTCTTTGATGCCAATGGCCACACCATGCAGCGGACCTCTCTCGGCGGGCGGGATGGCATCGAGCCGTCTGGCCTCGGCGAGGACGTGTTCCGGGTGTAGATAAGCCCAGGCCTGGACGGCTTCATCGCGTTCTTCGATGCGAGCCAACAGCGATCGAACATACTGCTCGACTGTGAGGGCGCCTTTTTGGATCCGAGCCACGGCTTCGCAGGCAGTCAGTCTATAGGGATCCATGGCAGCAATGGTATTCTTGTACGGGAACATCTAGAGATGTTGAACGGCTGTTCGCGAGGCATATCTACGTTGGTTCGCGCGAAGCCTAACTGGGTAGCCGCCTGTCCGATGCGATAGCCGACGGATAGTACGAGGATTACAGGGTATAAAGGTATAAAAAAGAGATTTCATAATAAATATGAAAAATGTCTATTTCTAGTCGGCACTGCGAACAAAAATCTGCACAAGAATCAATATCTGCAATCTTTCCAATAGTCCTATTTGCCTTCCGAGACATTCCCAGTCTTTTGGGCAGCCTGTCCAATGGTGCGGCTAGTCAACCGCATATTTCCTATCAGGCGGCCTCATTCTGTGACCCAACGTGCAGAAGTGGTTCGAGTGGAGAGACTTTTGCGCGTTGCAGATTCTTCGCAAAACGTCTCGAGGATGCGGCACAGCCTGATGGCTCGGGCCTCCAACGAACTGGGCGCTTATTTCATGCAGAGGAAATAAACAGTACGCGGAAGAAAGGGGCTTAGACAGGCATACTCGGAAATAGACAGGACTTCGTGATAATCTGCCGCATATGCCCCTGAATATGTTTCGACACGGTCCTTCTGTCAGCCTAACTTCTGGACATTGAGGCGGCCTCTTGGTGCACAAAAGCCGTATGTTTGGCAGTCCTGTAGACGAGATCCTGTAGATTCATTGTATTCATTGCATTCATTGCCTCCGTTGAAATCAGAAGCCAGAAAATCAGAAAATCAGAAAATCAAAATGTATACTCCACCATCCCGAGATTATTATTCCCCTTCACCTACTCCGACATCCCGGGCTTATTATTCCCCTTCACCTACTCCGCCATCTCGAGCTTATTATTCCCCTTCGCCTACTCCCTCTCCCGCATCCCCCCCTCCCTTCTTGCCCCGGTCCTATGACAGCAGGGACCGATGCTGGCCCGAAGAGTACCTGTACGAGGTGCTGGGCATTGAAAAAGGGCAAACCCAGTGTTCACTATGCACAAAAAAATATATCCCTACCCGCTGCTCTCGAAAACTCAACAAAGAGAATCGAGAATCCATCCCGGGCCTCGTCACCAAGCTCTCCTACTTCGCGATTCCGTCCAGAGAGGCCAACGAGGTCTTGTGGGACCTGTCCTCGCGGGTCGTCTGCGGTCGTAGTGGCCTTCACCAAAATAGGGCGCCCGCATTGTATGAAGCCTGGCTGCATACTCTTTCGCGTGTCGATCCGCCTCCGACTCGGCATAGAGGGGCGAGAGATGGCTCGCCCGTCCGGAGGGAGCGGCACCGGGGAAGAAGTAGCCCAAGATTGTGGCAGGAAGAGGACGCCCCGAAAGGTCGTTCAACCATTTCTCGACCCTCGACGCCCGAGGCTGTTCCGGTTCTCCTGACGCCCCCGACATCCCCGGATCGGACTCGGAGGTCTCGTTCCGTCTCCCCGATCACTCCAGTCACTCCAATTCGCAAGATACTCCCGACCTTGACTGTCCCGTCTGCTTCGATGCTAACGCCCCCGGCCTCTCCGTCTCCTCGGCCAATTTCGCCTTCTTCTCCGGAACTTCCACCCTCTTTTGAATTCTATAAACAAGAACCCAGTCCACAGAAGCTGCTGAAGAAGCTTCTCGAGAAAACCAAAGATAAACAGATCTCAGAGGGAGATCGACGCAAGGGTTATATCTATGGCTTTACACGCAAATCTCTTCCGGGCTTCATCAAGATCGGCTATGTCAAGGATTCAGAGGAGGGGTCGCCTTGCCGTCTGAATGAGCATCCGGTTGACACGCGTCTTTACCAATGGACCAATGACTGCGGCCAGCCGGTGCGGGAAGCCTTTCGCCGGAGGGTGACCTGTAAAGCCACGAGGCGGATAGAGTCTCTTGTGCATGTGACGTTGCAAGAGTATCGGCGGATTGAGAACTGTGCGTGTTGCGGAGAGAGGGATCATCCCGTGAAGATGGAGAGGGTGAAGGAGATCGGGAGGGACACACCTGTGAAGACGAGAAGTCAGAGATCAACGAGAGAAGAGGCAAGAAAAGAAGAGCGAAAGGTAAAAGAGAAAGAATATATGGTGAAGGGGTATGTGGTTGTGAAGACGGAGAGGGAAGAGGTAAAGGAGAGGATAAAGGAAGAGAAGATTAAGATCAAGAAAGAAGAAGAAGAAGAGGTAAAGATAAAGAAGGAAGAAGAGGAAGAAAAGGTAAAGATAAAGAAAGAGGAAGAGGAAGAGGAAGAGATGGAAACCGGCAAGATCTCATCGAGACACACCAAGAAACACATTGAGTGGTTCCAAGTGGACACAAAAGTGGCAGAAAAGGTCGTGGATCTGTGGCTTCTCTTTGCTGCACAGCAGCCTTACGACAGCCGCGGAATTCTGGATTCATGCTGGATCAAAGTGTTTGAGGACGAGCTTAAGCAGCTTACGAGCAAGACTGGAGAGTGTCGATACCAGGATACAATGACCTGGTTGAGATCCATGCCGGACAAGATTGCGAAGATGGACTTGGATCATAAAATAGCGCCGCCGCCTGGTCGATGTCGTGTTCATGACAGATGGGACTGAGGGACTGAACAAGTATTAACTAATATTACAGGCATTTCCATAATTCTAGGAGTTAACCCTTTTATATTGCTTAAACCATTTAATGCAGATAACAACACTGGACTACCGACGAGAATTCCTGGAAGACGACTGTAACTTTCTACGAGAGACTGGCATTTACTGTTTTCTGCGAACGGGTTGTATGTGCTTTATGCTAGACTATGTACAAGAAATAAACACCTATGGACATCTCTGACCATCTCGACCTCTGGCCTACTGCGTGCATGCGACGAAGTCGTCACCGCTGGCACCCGTGTGCGTAATGACGCTGTCAAAGGTGCCCTCGCTGTCAAAGATGACACGGTCGGTACTCGGCGAGCCGCCCGAGTAGACAGAACCGCTCGACATGATGGGGAACTCGTACCAGGGCCCGTCGGTGGGGAAGTCGAAGCCCTCGTAGTCCTTGTACTGGTGGGGATACTTGTCAGAGCCCAGGGTCTCGCCGTCCTGGTAGAGCGAGTAGCCCTTGGAGACGGCGGCGCTGATGGCCGACGACGAGTAGCAGTTGCTGCCGCAGGTGTATTCGCAGGTGGCGGCGGCGAGAGGGACAGCAGCTGCCGAGCCCGCAAGGGCAAGCATGCCGACAACGGAGACGATCTGTAGGTGTTAGAGAGAGAAGAGACAAAGGAAGAGAATCTGCGGACCTTGGCAAGCATGGTGAGAGGCGGGCGAGGACGAGGGCGAGGACGAGGAGATGAGGTGAGGAGGTGAGGTGAGGAGGTAGACGAGACGAGGAAGACGAGGACGACGAGATATATTTATACAGCAGAGCGTCCACGGGCGATGGCAGACATGTGAAGATCGCAGACGAATCGTTCTGGAAAAGACCGGACTGCCGATTCGGGGAGCTATCCGAGTTATGCTTATGTGCCATGTCACGCCGATACGCTGCGACCTTCTCGTTTCGACTGGAGCCTCCGAGGCGATCGGCAGACTAGCACAGCGACCTGCCCAGTCTGGCAATGGTTCGTTGTGAAGCTTGTGGACTATCTGGCGCTGCTGATTGGGAGATGTTCCGAGCGTGGGATCTGTGATCCTGCAATAGAGAGCGCCGATCGCTGGAGACTCCCAGGTTCTATGATCTCATTCGTCGGAATGACAGTTGACAATTGATAGTTGACAAGTTGTCTAGGATTCGTATTCGGATTCGTGTTCGGTGGATACAACCGTATACGGAGTGTATTTCTATCACACATTGTGTAAGTCCATGCACGTTTCACAACAAGAGATGCAAGAGACCCATCGCGATGGCCGCGGAGAGGTTGCAGGACGAGTATGGGGTCGTCGGAAGAGGGGGACCGCACAAGAAAGAAGAAACAGAAAACAGAAAACAAAAAGCAATTTATAGTCGCCCGGCAAAAGTGATGAACCATTCAACTAAAGAACATTAGAACATCTTCACGTTGCCAACGTGTTTCTCTTAAACGGACGGCCCGTATGAATGCCGTCTCTCACGTAGGACATGTCTTGCGCGTTGTATCACGAGAACTGCACAAGAAAGCAAGGATGTTAGTCACGTTTCATTTCCACGCAGGACGCTTTTACCTGTGGAAATACGAAAGCACGGAAACATGGAAATACCCTCGGACTCGTCCACGCCTACATCTCGAAATACAAGTCGTAATGCTTGGCACATCCGGGATTGAACGCCGCCCGACAGCCCGGACAGACATTGCCACTCAACAGGTACTCGGCAATGGTCAGCTGACGCCGACAGCGTCCGCACAGGACGGCGAGCGTGTCGCGCTCTGTCTTGGGCCAGCAGCGGTTGGCATGGCCGGCGAGGGCCTCGTGGCAGCTGATGCAGGCATAAAACTCGCCGCAGCATTTGTGGCGGATGGCGATGATGTCTCGTTCCGAGTGCCAGTGTGCGCATTCAGTGTGTGTTTGGACATCGACGCCGTGGACGACGGGCTCAGAGGACGTAGACAAAGACATGGCGAGGTGTTTAGGAGGAAAACAAGAACGAGACATTCAGATGGTTTTCAGATTTGTGTGGATTGTGTTCAGCGATTTTGTGTTAACATATTTTCTCCACCTTCCCCGCCACTAATTACTGTACTGTAATGGCCGAGTTGCCCTGTATTTCACCAGACGTTCTCAACTACACATATTTGCCCCCCTTGATCCAGTTCACCATTAGGTTGAGTGCCGGCCCAGGTTTGTCTTGCGGTACCTATTCTGTTAGTTGAATTCCTTGTCAGATAAGATCATTTACTCACCATATGCCCAGCTCCATCCACCGTCAGGAAAGTAAACCGCGTCTTCTTCGCATTGTCGCCCAACTGAATATGCACCTCCTTGAACGACCCGGCCTTTTCGCCCTCGTAGTGCCACGGCTGCAGCGCCTTGGAACTGAACTCGGCCTGGCCCTTCCACGGCATCGCATTCGCCCACTTCAGGTTGCCCGCCGTGTTGCAGGCCAGATCCAGGTTGCCCTGGTACACGAGGATGTCGACGCCGCTGTGCAGCAAAAACAGCACTTCCGGTTCCGTCGTCGTAGACACGTCGGCCGTCAGGCTGAACGCTATCGCCACGGCATCCGAGGCAATCTGGTACCGGCCAAAGCCAGCCGGCACACCCAATGCCTCGTGGACGTGCGGCATGTTGAGGTACTGCTCGATGCGCTCGACCTCAATGTAGCAGAAATCGTCCACGACGCACGGCTGCGTAATGTCGAACCGGTTGCGGCCGCCCTTGTAGGACTCGCCATCGTACCAGCTCACGACGCCGTCCCAGCAGATCTGCTCTGTCGCCGCGCAGATCGCCGGGTCCGGGTGCTCGAAACAGACTTTGGCGAGGTCCATGCACCGCGGCAGGTTCTCGGCCATGATGTCGCAGCGCGTCGTATTGAAGACGGGCTCTTGGACACCCGGGTTCGTCGTGCACAGCGTCTCCCAGTATCCGTACGTCGTGTACAGCGGCGAGAAGAAGCCGTTGCCCACGAGTAGACTCTTGAGCGCCACCTGCGGCCGGTGCGGGTACAGCGCGTTCTGCGCCACGATCTGCGCGCCCAGCGTCGGCTCGTAGTGGCCGCCGTAGCTCTCGCCGGTGATGTGGAAGTCCCGACCTTGCAGCTCGGGGAATACCTGGCTCGTAAACAGCTGCAGGAAGATGTGCAGGTCGACAGCAGCGGCGGGCGACGTGGCCGGCACGGGCTCGTCCGGGTCGAGGTACGAGAAGCCTACACCTGCCGGCTGGTCCACAAAGAGCAGGTTGGCCGCGGCGTTCCAGCCGTACGGGTTGTGCGTCGTGCCGTTGCCGTAGTCGTTGATCAAGCAGGGCCCCAGCTCTTCGAGCATGCCGAGCATGCTGGAACCACCGGGGCCGCCGGTCTGCCAGAGGACGAGGGGGTCCTCGTCGGGCGTGTCGCTGCGACTGGCAAAGAACCAGAAGAACAAGTGCTTGGCGCCAACATCGAGCCAGCCAGTGTAATGATCGGTGCGGGCATCGCAGAGGGTGTCGTCCTGCTTGCGGATGCGGATGGCGTGAGCCGGCGAGAAGTCGCTCTGGAAGACCTGGAAAGCCTGGACGGGCGCGTCCGCGTCGGCACCGAGAGGGGCCTGGGATGACGTAGCCAAGACGGCCGTCGCCGACAGCAGCAGAGGAGCGAGTTTCATGGCGGGAAGGATGAGGATGAAGACGAGGACTCCAAGGCAAGTTGCGATATCGAACGACTGCTAAACCGCTATATTACAGGCGGTAGCTGCATAAATGGCTGCTATCTGCACTAACGTCTTCTGGAAGGTGCTCACTGATAACAATACGGAGTATTCCGTACCCATAATAGAAACTATTGCCCAATCCTTGTCGCAGGGACAGGGTAAGAATCTACAAAGCTTGTGTTCTATTCGAGTAAACTCATCTCATGGTTTGCTCCAGAGAAAGATCAATGTACGTCTCCGAGCCCTTGTATCTCTCTCGGAGGATGACCGCCTGTCCTCTGGCAGCTGACACTTCGACGTGATTCATATTCTGAAAGTCGATATTGACTTGAATATTATGAAGCTCACGATAATCAATGGCAGTCCATATCTGGGGATGGGCAATGACACCCAGACCCTCTCTGGACATTAGAATTTCAAAGACAATGTTGTCAACAGAATCTTTCAGCGTCGTTTTGCCGTCTGGCATGGCCGCCTTTCCACCCATGTCATCTCTTCCAGCCAAGCGGTCCATGATTTCATGCGACCAATTTAAGTATTCCCACGGTTTCTTGAATTTGCCCACGTGTTCTTTGACCTCTTTGTCGTGAGCAAACAGCACAACCTGAGACGTGTCGCCGGAAGAATCATCTGTCGACTCTGCGTTACAGGAAAACATGCAAGCTTCGGCATCGTATGTCCACTTGGACGGAGCCCTGTATGCAAATACATATCCCGCAGCCACCAGATTTTTGACGCACACACTTGGCATGTTCTTGCGACTGGACTCGGCTTCCGTGACTTTCTCCTTACTTGTCCCTGCCATGTTCGACCGCGTGTAGGCATTGATTGTTGCACCCTCACTTAGGCCAACACTGGGCAGAAAATCGAGAGCGGAGGGATGGAGGCATGCCAGGGATGGCATGTGCATCCGCATGTTGCCTCCGTTGTGCTGGGTACGTGCACTGAGCACCAGGCATAGCGGACTGTTTCTGTACGTACACGGAAGATGAAGAAGAAACGCTTCACCTCTGAAAGTTGTCATTGTTTTACCAGGCGCAGTTTGGACAATTTCAACGCCATCTGGGTCGGGGGTGCCCTCATGCCTTTTCTTCAAACCCTCAATCCCAAGGAGACTCGGGTTTTCCTTGCGGATCTCGTCTACAGTCACTGGCGCGTAGACATCGTCCTGCGATACGGTACGCAAAAACCGGAAGGGCCCGATCGATAGTTGTCCCAACCGAAGTTTGTTGCGGCGTAATTCAGATGTGTTGATAAAGTCGTCTTCAAACATGCGCTTGTAAAATTGAAGGAATTCTCCAAACTTGGAGTCTTGGTGATATTCGTCATGGCGCTCCAAATCGTTTCTTGTGTCGTTTATGCTGTAGAATTCCGACGAGTGCCGGAACATGCTCAGCGAATCGGCTAGCAGGCCAGAATAGCCAGACTGGATGTAGTAATCGTGCTCGGGAGAGGAGGGTATCCAGGCAAAGATGCTCTGGTCATTGGTCCACTGCAAAATTTCTTCCTGGAGGCGCCGGAAGGCATTGCCGCCCTCCCCGTACAGCAAAGGCATATTGATACCAAAGAGTCCGAGTAGACTGTAGGATGCGTCTTCAATACGCGTGGTACAGCGGGTGGCCGCCCAGCTGAATTTCTGTGCCACGCCGTAGTCGTCCCATGAACGCTGGGTCAGAGCCTCGATGGGGATGCGGGTCACCCGCGAGATCTGGCCGGCCAACAATCGCTTGCTGCCAATCTCACGCCAGTGACGGTCAAAGAATATGATGTGCTCAGGGGCGAGCAGCTCCTGTAGTGTCCAGCCACGTGTGAACCAGCGGCAGCTGTCGAGATCTTGTTCTGACACTGCTAGATGGTAGGCACTTTGGTGGTTTTTATAGCTGTTCGGAATATGCATCCGCCGACCCTCGACGTCGCTGAGAAATGCATAACATATGTCGCTTTTATAATACCAGGCGAACATGGAGTTGATGGCCTCGGACAACTCGGCACTGCTGGTCTTGTCGATGCAGCAGGTGTCGATCCAGGCCCATTCGAACCCGTCGGCCGCGGCCACATTGCAACAGTTTTGAATCTTGGAAAACGCCTCTTTCTTTTCGCGTGCACGACTGCTGTCTCCTTCTTGTAAATCTGCGAACAACACCTCGTCGTCGCCCCACGTGTGCGACAAGATGGCATAGGGAGGAATGTTGCCGATGAATTCACGCAGATGCAGTGTCTCGACGTGGATGAGTCTCATTTTGGCGGCGAGATGTATGTGAGGTTAAAGTACGAGTTTTGAAACAAAAAATGAAGAGTTTCAGTTCTGCCTAAGCTGATTCTTTTCGGTTGGAAACCTGCCTTGTGCATTTTTCAGCCAATAGATCGATGGCATGGCAGAAAAGGTTCTTGGTGTGTTGCATTCAGTAATCCGGATTCATGACACTCTAGCTGAGTTGTATGTATGGAAATCACTGGTGGTTTGGTTCTGCGAATTTTTGATTTCGACTCGTTTTGAATCTCTAGATGATATTCATTCTCGGTTCGATGTATCTATAGTCTATGTATATTAGTATACTTGAATGGTTGGCCAGCACAGCTATGGAAAAAAAACTTGGGAGAAACTGAGAAAACCTGAAAGAATTGAGAGACCCGAGAGACCTGAGAGAACCTGGAAGAACTGATCATAAACGTTTGTTGGGTTCTTGCAGTACAGACAAGTCACATGACCACATGATATCCTTATGTAAGAGCCTCGTCAGGTTTCCTTTCTCTTCGACTCGTGTTACGTTCAAATGTTTGCATTGCTTGTTGCTTGTTGAGATATTTTTTCATACTTTCCCCAACCCGGCCTGCTATTCCTCTCGACTCTTCTTCTTGCTCGAACGTCTCTTCTTTGATTTCGGAGGCGGCTGTGGCTCCTCTTCCTCGCTCGAATCCAGCTCACTTTCCTCCTCCTCTTCGCTACTCGTCGTGCTTTCGTCGCTGCTATCACTGCTGCTCTCCTCGGACGATCCCGGCGTCGCTCGCTTCGACCGTGACCGTGGACTCGTCTTGCTCTTGGGCCAGCGAGTCGTCGATGCTTTCCGGGCCTTGTCTGTGCTCTTTTCCGGATCCAGCGACGCAACAATGTCGTCTCGCCTCGTCTCGTGCGCCTTGGCCCGGAACTCGTCGGTCCCGCGCACCTTGATCAGGTAGTTGTCGAAGTCGGCGCTGGCACGAGCCACGGTCTCGAAATGAGACACCTTGAGCATCGGGCCCTCGGGATGCCGCACATCCGACTCCTGCTGGTGGTCCCATTCGGCCAAAGCAATGGCCATCTGGAAGGCATTCTTGATCTGCCGGCCGTTCCAGCGCGTCCCGCTGTCCGAGTGCTTCCAGTGCCGCCGACCAAACTTCTCAATGGCCTTGCGGTTGTACCGGACCTTGAGCGCCGGGTCCGCGCTCGCATTGTTGGCATCCAGCGTGTCCAGCACCATATTCCAAATGTCCCGGCTCTGCGTCTTGGACAGCGGCGGGTAGTAGAGCGCGCAGTGGACGCGCGACTTGATGCCCTCGTCGAAAGAGCCGACGCGATTGGTCGTCAGGATGAGGATGCCCGGGTAGTATTCGAGGACGCGGAGGAAGACCGACACGAGGCTGACCTGGAGGATGTCGCCCTTTTCACGGGCGCCCAAAAACACATCGGCTTCGTCGAGCAGCAGCACGCAGCGCCACTTGCGGGCGAGCTCGAAATACGTCTCGAGGTTCTTCTCGACCTCGCTGGCCGTGTTGGCACCCAAGTCGCCGCACGTGATGGACAGCAGCGGACAGCCGGCATTGGCAGCTACGCACTCGGCCGTCGAGGTCTTGCCGACGCCGGGGGCGCCGTGCAGCAGGATAATGATGCCACGGCCTTTGCCCCGGACGACGTCGAGCTCGGGTTTGGTCCCCATGGCCATGTGTTCGGCCGTGGCCTGGCGGGAGAGATGGGTGTTGACGAGGGCGCGGACAATATTCTTGTGGCCTTCGGGCAGGACGAGTTTCTGGAATCCGTCGTTTTCGCCGGGCTTGATCTTGATCACATCCTTGATGAGGTCGATGTGCAGGGGCACTGCCGTTGTTAGTAGACGAAATCAAGAGGGCAAAACAGCGACTTACACCACCTGCGGTCCAAAAGTACAAAGGCATACACGCGATAGGGCAGCAGCAGCAGACTGTCTTCGCTCAGTGCACCTGGCAGCTGGTTTCGCAAGAGCTCTGTGCTGTCGGCGAATTCAGCCCACCGTCTCTTGACCAACTCGACGTCGTCATACGAGATGCCTCGATAATAGGTTTCGTCGGAATCTTCCGATGTGGGATTCTGGATGACGCCGGCCCTGAATTTGGGAACGGAAATGGTCCCTTCGTTGTGGCGATAGGCAAGTTCAAAGTCGACAATCACGTCGCTGTCGATCTGGTTGTTCAGCAGAGCTCGAAGCACAAAAGGCACAAAAGACAGAAGGCGGCACTTACCTCTTGAAACATGTCGAAACGACCTCGCTCCTTCAGACTGAGACCTTTATACCGGCGGTGGCTCACTTGGCACAGCGACTGGAACTTGCGTCCTCGCTCGAGAAGGCGGTCTCTCAGGTCTGGCTCGGCACACAGCAGCGGGAACACAATCAAATCGGTGACGAGCAGGGTACCGCTGTACGGGCGAATGTAAAAAGTCGTGGATACCGAGCCGAGTTCGGAACCGTCAAAGTCGAGAGAGAAACAGTCAATGTCCAGATTGGATGTGTTTTGACTCCGGAGCGACTTGCGACCACCCGTCACTTGCAGGACACGATAGACTTGCGGGTACGGATTCAGCTTGACAATCTCCATGCCGGGCGTGAAGAGAAACCAGAGATGCGAAAAGGGGATCTTCTGGATGCGAACACGTGAAGCTATTTGGAGTTGGCTGTGTTTCTGGCCCTGGCTTAGCTGCTGGGCATGGTCGTTGACAGCCACGAAGCTCTTCAGATTGGTGTTGAGAAAGCTGACGAGGGCGCGCAGGCCGTCCAGGGTGAGTCTGATGCGGTCGATTTCGTCGATGGCTGTGTTTTCGACGCGCTGCACACCGTACGCCACAGTGTCTGGCACCTCACAGTCCTGCCGCATGACGGCAGGGTGTTCGCGGTACGAGCGGCGAATGCTGTTGTTGAACTCAGCCTCTTTCTTGGCGAGAGCCTTGCGGAAGTCCTGGTCGTATAGAACGAGCGTCTGGAAGGGTGCCACGTGGTCGTGGCTGAGGTCACCAAAGGTGCAGATTTTCTTCATCTCGTCCAACAGCAGCTCGTTGATGATGCGCACACGGACAGGGATCTCTGTTCGGGCATTGGCCCGGATCGTCTCAGGGCGTTCGGACGCATCCAGGCCGACATACAGGTGCGTGTTCACGGCAAACTTTTTCTTGGCCATCCAAAGATTGTCGGGAACGTATGTGATGCCTTCAGGCGTCAACACAAAGTGCCGCTCAGCCTCCTGGGCCTTTTTCATGGATTTCCTCTTGCGGACCCAATGCGGCTTGAAATCATCCGATGACTCCGTCTCACTGCTGCTGGTCTCTTCCTCTTCGGGGTTGGCCTTTTCCATATCCGGCGCGTCGACCTTGGGAGTGGATTTCCAGATCTTACGAAACAGACCTGCCCGCGGCTGCTCCGGCGTCAAGGCAGGGATCAGCGCCGCCTTGGTAATGAGGTTTAGGGCATCCTCGGCTGGGCCTGCCAGTGCAGATCGCGGCCGTTCGGGGAAACTGGCCGTCTCTGGAGGCACGGTCAGGGACGCTTCGTTTGTGTCCGAAGTGGCAGACTTGGGCCGCAGCATGTCGACCACCGAAGGGGGGTCTCGCTTGAAGGGATGCATGGCCGATGTCGAGTATACCGTTTGGGACTTGTTCATTTCGGGATTGCCTGGGCATCAAAGGAAAAAGAGAAAGAAAAAAGAAAAGAAAAAAGACGGAAGCAAAAGGGCAAAGATGGGCGTGAGTGCTTGGGCAATGTGTCAGGCATGATTTCAGGCACAAAAGTAGACGATCATGACACTCGGCTCCGCCAATGGGAACTGGGTCGCTAATCATTCTGCCGGGCAAGGCTGAACAGACCACACGAACCACTCAGGCCCGCACACGTCAGGCAATGTGCAACGGCGAGAATTCACTGGATCACCAGACACGAAAACCACTTGTTTATGCAGTTGTCTGGTGTGACAGGCGAGGCAGAGCCAGAGACGGCATTGAAAAGGCGAACTATGCCCGGACGATGCTTGGGAGACATGTTTTGAGAGACAGCAACGCTTTGAAATTATGGCTTCCACTACAATGCTGGCAGAGATGAGCGGTAACGTCGGCGGATCACATTGCAAGCAGATGTTCTGTGACATCACCCCGACTTATGCGACACGACCAGACGACCTTCCTGATGGTGCTGTTCATCCCTGGCTGTCGCCTCGAGAAGAGCTGTCGGCCCGTTGGAATCCCACGATGTCTACACAGGTTTACCAGGTCCTCCCTCAAGACGAAGACGACGTTGCCGTGCAAGAGCGGAATTTCAAAGACGCCATGCTCGAGTACGAACGCACGGCCAAGCCAAAATACAGAACAGGCATCCGACCCGACGATCTGCACACGGTCCAAGACCTCGAAGCCGTCGTGACCAGTGCTGTGGCCAAGCTTCAGCCAGACGATTCCCGCCGAACCCTCTGGAAGACTGTCCGACTGGCATGCCGAAAGCTCGCCGAGTGCAAGGACAACATCGACGGCTGGCTGGGCCTGCTGCCAGACGAGTCGGTCTACCTGTCGGTGGTCTGTGGCGGCCTGAAGCTGGTGTTGTCGGTTAGTATTAGTCGGGGCCAAAGAGGCCAAGAATGTCGTCGTAGTCAGGGGGCTAAGAATGTAATTGCTGACTAAGCAATAGGCAGCCGCCCGTTTCCACCAGGTCAAGGGCAGGATCCTGGAGGCGCTGGTAGAGATTCCGACCATCTTGAACGGTGCGAAGCGCGTGCTCCGACTCTACCGGGACTCGGCACACCTCGTCGCCCTCAGCAAGGTCTTTTACACGACCATCCTGAGCGCCCTCGGCCACATCCTGTACTTTCTGCAGCGCCATGCTGTGAGCAAAGCCTTGCAGGTGCTGCTGCAGCCAGCCTCGTTCCAGCGAGAGCTGTTGCGGAAGATTGATGCCATTCTGGCGGCCCGGGAGGCCTTTAACAGGGAGGCAGACCTCTGCGCAAAGGAGATGGTGGGACGGCTGGAAGTAGCCACACAGAAAGGCAACATGGCCGTGATGGAGGCCATCCGATATTCGTTGTATGTGGCGCAGTCCGAGAGCCAGCGGGCGAATCTGGCCATCCAGGAGCGGTGGGATGCGTTTGAGCAGGGCCAGGGCCAGATCTACGACCAGCTCCTGGACATTCGAGAAGAGCAGAAACGGCAGAGCATCTCGCTGGAGCTCTTCCAGAAACTGCTGCAAGGCGGCGGCGAAGTTCTCAGACTTCTGACCGATCAGAGTGTGTTTCTCTTCTTCTACAAACATCTTTATCCGCTGACACAAGTAGGGAGACTGCCCGTGGACACCCGACGGAAACAGCCTGCTCTGCCGGTTGCCCTAAAGAGTCAGTGATGGCACTGGCATTCATTTTGCTTCGAAGAGTCGCTGACCTCTGTAGAGTCTGAACCGCTGCGTCCTGATCTGCGTGCCATCGAGGCTGATATCCTGGCCGGCTGCCGACTTGGGCCCTTGCTGGCACACGACGACCAGGAACGCAGTGTTTACATGGCGCGGTCACCACAGCTCTCGTCTTGGCTGACGGCCACCGACTCAGCCATGCTGCTGGTCAACGGCTACGCGTCCAGTGTGCGACGCCAGTCGGCCTCGACGTTTGTGTGTGCCCGACTGGCCGCTGCCTTCGAGCAGATCCGCGCCGACAACCGGACGGATCTCGTGCCGCTGACCTTTTTCTGCGGTGAGCATGTTGAGAATGGTGGCGGACTCGTGGGCGTCGTCCAGGGCCTCCTGGCCCAGCTGCTGGCACGCTGTCCGGACCTGGACGTCGGCCCATTGGAGCACTGTCGAGACCTGCACAAGGCGTGGAGGCAATTTGTTACTGTGCTCCGGCAACTGCCAGAAGACACGACGGTGCTGTGCATGGTGGACGGGCTATCGTGGTACCTGGACAACACGGAGACGGAGGACGATGCCGAGTATCTGGTGCAGAAGCTGCTGGAGCTGGCACACGCATCGTCGGCCTCACACAAGTCCAAGAAACCGGCATGTGCCGTGAAGCTACTTCTAACGGCGGCCAACCGGCTTCATTCGCGCAAGGCTGAAGCATTGGATGACGAAGAGGTGCTGAACGTGCCGACACGGCTGGCCCGGACCGGGGGCTTTGTCGAGATGAAGTGGCACATGGACGTGGAACAACAGCTGGAGAGGCTCCAGTAATCCAATTCGGTTTGTGGTTTCCTTTGTTTTGCTTACGCTGTAGGATATCAAAAGTGGTCGTTCTCGCCGTTTCGCGAGAACTTCAATTACTCATCGACACTATTTCTTTCTGTGTTTATCTGGACAGGCCCTCCCCATTTCTTTTGTCGAATCTTTTGTTCAAGTCTTTATTCTCCATACCGCAATATATCCCTTTTCTTAATACTATTGTTTCTAAACCTTTCTCGTCAACCAAAATGGCAGAGCAGAAGATTATCACACCGCTGGACGAGGACATCTTGCGTACAGAGGGCGTGCTCCACATCATGAATTCGGGCCTACAAAAGATTCACCGACGATGCACAGGCATAAAGCGAGATCATGGTGCCGATTCTGTCTCTTTTGATGCATCGCCCGAAGACCCTCTTGCCTTTTGGACCATCCCGCAATTTCTCTTCTCCAAGGAGACGATGCTCTACATTGGCTGCACGCTCGACAAGGCCACTGAGATCTGGAGGAAATGGATCAACGGTCCGTCTTTCGGTCAGCAGGAAGCCATTGACAGCGGAAGTGTGACGGCTCATGAAGTCTTTATCGAATTCATCGTCCGTGAAGTCTTCCAGGGCCAAGGCGACGCCCGCGATGGCGAGGACTGGGGTGCCTACCTTGATCGGTGCGGGGTTAATGACGCCTGCAAGCGGAACATTGCCAGGAGCGAATACACACAGCTCTCTGACCCGGAGCCGGTTCGTCAATGGGCCACGGCCACAATAGAGCTCTGGTTCTGGGATCTGCACCATATCCAGGCGACTTCTCTGGCACGCCGCAAGAGCATGCTCTCTACTTACAGGTCGTGGGATTAAGGGAAGGGGTAAATCCGATTAGGATATAGAAATTTATGGGGGGTTTGTGGATGAGCAAAAAGGGTATTGTCAACGATGAACAGAAGATGGACGAGGAGGTTCCAGGACAGCATTCGTATCGGAATTAGCATATAGGGCTAGCTAAGGGCAACAGCCCTCAAGAAGCAACGGTCCTGTAGTCTAGCGGTTAGGACATTGGATTCTGATTCCTCCAATTTCCAAGAGCCCCGGTTCGAGTCCGGGCAGGACCTTATTTTTTGATTTTTTGCCGCTTGGGTACAACAGCATTTTCTCTATTCTTTTGCTGTTTATTCAGCTGTTTCTTTTTGCTTGTTAACACCCCTTTTTAATAAAAACTCTTTACTCTTTCCATTCACTACAATTCTATCTTTCCACTGACAGAAACATTAAATACATTTGCAAGGAAAATGTCCTCAAATTATACAGTCTACAAATGCCAATCTACAAGATCTGCATTTTTTTTTCACTACTCTAACAGAATGCTATACCAAAGATGGCTGGATTGTCTGCAACGGCCTCTGCTATGACTGCCGATCTCGCCAAAACGGTAGAGGCCTGCATGCGAGCACGAGGTGCTTCCTTGTCACACCTGTTTGTCACAGGTACGTCACACGGCCTTTGATGCCTATTTCGCAGGCCTGGCGCCCGCCTGCGCCCTGCTTGCTTTCCATGCTCACTCTAGGCCCCGATGTGACAAGTCAAAAGGGGGGGCGCTCTTGTGTGAGGCACGTCGGCAGTGGAACAAGATGGCTGGGGCCGAGAAAAGTATGGAGAAAGAATGGAGAACGTAAGATGTTGATGTCAGAAATAAAGCACATCTTTCAATGACCGCTACTTTGTCCGGAGACCGGATGAGAATCGCTAGGAGAAAAGAGAGAGCAAAAAAGAGAGAACAAAATTAAAGAGAACAAAAAAAAGAGAGAACAGAGAAACCCGGCAGCCTGCAAATCACAGCCCCCTGCACCAACCGTCACAGGGTCACGAGCTCAGGAACCTTGGCAGTAAGACAACACCACCGCCCACGTCTGCCAGGAATTGCCGGGTCACAAGGGTTCTGTGGATTTCTGTTTCTGTTGCTGCGTAGACGATCGCCAACACACGAAATGGCAGACACAGAGAAAGAGCTTGCCGCCAACGGCGAGGCGGCAGACCGGGGAAGTAGTCCTCTTTCGGCGGCGGAGGACGGCCAAAGCCCGACGAGCGCGGTGCCCGTCGAGATGGACGCCACGGCGGCTAGGTCTGAGGCCACGGCCACGGCCACGGCCACCGAGACTCCTGCTCATGAGCAGAGTTTGGATCCGCAGGGTCTACCGAGTCCAGAGACACAACAGACCGAGAGTCCATCGAGCCCGCAGTATGTGGAGTTTGACGAGAGTGCCGGGCCCCAGGTGGTTGTCAACACTGAGGCCACTACCGGTGCTGCTGCTGCTGCTGCTGCTGCCACCGCTGCCGGAAACGATGCCGAAGCTGGCGCTGCTGCTGTCGTCAACGCAGGCGCCATGGAGGCCGCCGAAAAGAACGCAGCCAGTGGTCCGCCCGGGCGACTGACGCGGCTGTGGAGGATGGCCCGGAAAAGCCCATACATTGTGGCGGCCATCATCAGCTTCACGGTCGGCATCCTGGCGCTCATCATCCTGCCGGTTGTGTTGCATACGTTGTCCGTCCGGAGCGACGCAAGGTACGAGGCGGGTCGTTTTTTCCCCTGTCCTCCTCCTGCTTTCCGTTTGTTAATGCCATGCCCCTGGGATAGGGATCATTCACCTACGGCCAGTGCCTCGGCGTGTCCGACCTGCAGCGCCTCGTCCACGTCGGCCTCGTCGAGTCCCAGCCAGTCGGTAGGCTTCCCCTTATTCTCCTTCTCTTCTCTTCTCTCGCTCACATCTAGACAATCCCCGATGCTTGTACCGACCCGTCTGCCTGGGCCACCGATGTCTCGTACATGGGCGTGGCCGACGAAGGCGCCACGACGTGGCCGTACAAGCTTCTGGCAGCCAGTGATGCCGCGGCTTGCTGCACGACCTGCTACAACAACTTTGCCCAAGGCTGTCAGGGCTGGGCCTATCTGCCATGGCAGGACACGCCGGTGCCATGCACGATCATCTATGGATGGAACGGGACGACGGGCGAGTCGACGACGTGTCCCAACGGCAGGGCGACGATCAACTTTAGCGAGGACACAAGCCGTACCAACAGCACGGGCAGCAAAGGTCCCTGCGGCACGATGGCATCTTAGACGGACAATAGATAGATGGACAGGACTGAACGGAATGAACGGAACGAAAGGAACGGAACGGAACAAACGGAACGGAACGGAATGTCAGCATGATCTGCCTCAGACGGAGGGCCGTACTTGGGCAGAGGCCTTTACGGGACAGAAGTCCCTATTCTTACTAATGCATGTCTTGTTTTTCGTACATTTGTCAAAAAAGGACATTAAATACAGAGTGCCCTCCTCTTCACGGTCATTAATCTCCCCCATCCACAAGTCCCTATCCGTAACCGTAACCGTCGTCTTGGCCGCTCTCTCTCTCTTGTTCTCTCTACACCCGCAGCATCTTGGCGCAGTACTCCTCGATCAGCGTCTCGGTCGGGAAGCTCAGCTCCTCGAGCTTCTGGGCATAGGGCGTGGGCACGTCGGAGCCGGTGATGCGCATGGCCGGGGCGTCAAGGTAGTCGAAGCCGTACTCCATAGTGAGGGCGAGGATCTCAGCACCAACACCGTAGGACGGGTAGCCAGACTCGACGGACACGAGACGGTGGGTCTTCTTGAGCGACTTGAGGATGGCGTCAATGTCGAGGGGCTTGACGGAGCGCAGGTTGATGACCTCAGCCTCGATGCCGTACTTCTGCTTGAGGGCCTCGGCAGCGACGAGGGTCTGGCCGACGCAGCGCGACAGGGTGACCATGGTCAGGTCCTTGCCGGCGCGCTCGATCTTGGCCTTGCCAAAGGGGATGACAAAGTCGTCCTTCTGGGCGGCCTCGGACATGGGGAAGGAGACGCCGTACAAAAGCTCGTTCTCGAGCACGACGACGGGGTTGGGGTCGCGGATGGCCGCCTTGAGGAGACCCTTGGCATCCTCGGCGCTGTAGGGGGCGACGACCTTGAGGCCGGGCACGCTGCCGTACCAGGCGCTGTAGTCCTGAGAGTGCTGAGCGGCGACACCGGAGGCGAAGCCGTTGGGGCCACGGAAGGTAATGTTGCAGGGCTGAATGCCACCAGACATGTAGAGGGTCTTGGCGGCCGAGTTGACCACCTGGTCAATGGCCTGCATAGAGAAGTTGAACGTCATGAATTCGCACTGCAGGTTAGCAACGAGCCGAAGGCGAGGAAAGAAGAAAAGAGAAAAGAGGACAGGAAACTTACAACAGGGTGAAGACCACTGAGAGCAGCACCGACGGCCAAACCAGTGAAGCCAGACTCAGTAATGGGAGTGTCAATGACGCGCTTCTCGCCGAAACGGTCCAACAGACCCTTGGTCACCTTGTAGGCGCCGTTGTACTGAGCAACCTCCTCGCCCAAGATAAAGACCTTGGGATTGGCCTCCATCTCCTCGGCGAGGGCCTCGTTCAGAGCATCGCGTACGGTGTATTCCTTGACGCCGGCCGTGTCGGCATACGTCCTCCGCTGCAGACCGGCGGTCACGGTGCGCGAAAGCTGTGCAGACCGGAGACCGGAGGCGAAAGTAGGAGCACGGGCAGCGGCACTGGCCAGACGGCACGCCGGACGAAGATAGCGGGACATGTCGGGAGAGGGTGAAGAAGGAAGATGACGATATCAAGGTGAAGACGAAGATCAGACAGACGGACGCAAGATCAATTCCACAACAATGGGGTGACGAAAAACGAAGAGAAACTAACGCAACAGCTGATGCAAGGACGGCGATGGCATGCCAGACGAAAAAAAACGGAAAAATGGACGAGGAACCGTAGAAAAAGACCCCATTGAGCTTTTTTCCCGCCCTAAGCAGACACTAATTTCCGGGGCTTGCTGGGGGTTTCTACAGTCCCAATGACACGCCAGGCCACTGTCGCACAGCTCGGTGCTCCGTTCACAGACGGCGTCTATCGCTGCAAAACACCGTTCGCCGTTCTGGCTCCATTTTTTAAGCGCATCATCTTACGGGGAACATCTCGACTCCGTACTCTACTCCGTATATACCCCATACTCCGTAGATACCTCCGCATTACAGGTTCGATATTCTTGAGCTCTTCCTGACCTCCCTTTCTCCCTTTCTCCTTTTCTCCCTCTCGCTCTCCCTAGTTCTCTGGCTTCCGCGCAACAATCAGATACATGGGCGTAAACAGATGCTCCCGAGCACCAGCCACCAGACAATCAGCTCCCACGGCCAACGCATCAGCCGTCTTCTTCGTGCCCGCCGGCGCCACACCAATCTTCTCCAACAGCCCCGTCAGTCCGTGCATCAGCGTCCGGCCCGTGCGCGTCATCCGCACAATCGTAAACACGTCGCTCCACGACTGCAGATACTTCATCTCACCCGCCAGCGGCCAGTACCACGGCAACGGGTCCTCGCGGTCCGCCAGGTCCTCGTCGCGCAGCAGCTCAAAGCCCACATTCTTGACCGCATCCAGCGCCTCCGACACCTTGACCATGTTGGAGATGCCGTTGCCCAGCTCAATGCCGAGCCGGATGTCGCGGTGGTGCACGTTCTCGTTGTCGTATTCGTCCGTCATGAGCCACTCGTACACGCCAAACACACCACCCGGCTTGAGCACCCGGAAGATCTCGCCGTACACGCCCTCCAGCTTGGGCGCATGCACCGTCGCCTCGATCGCATACACGGCATCAAACGAGTTGTCCGGGAACGACATCTGCATGAAGTCGCCCTTGACAAACGCCAGCTGGTCCGACAGCTGCTCCTTGGCCGCATAGTGCGTCGCCCGCTCGATCTGGTAGTCGTTGTTGTTCAGACCAATGATCTTGGCGCCCGTGAACTTGGCAATCTCGCGCGCCGGTCCACCCACACCGCAGCCCACGTCGAGCACGCGCATGCCCTCCTTGATGCCGATGCTGTGCGCCAGGTAGTGTTCGTGCCGCGCAATGGCCTGGTAAAACGACTCGCCAATCGAGTACCGGCAGAAGTGGAAGCTCTGGCCCCAGCCGTACTCGTACAGATCCGTCGCCAGATTGTAGTACCTAGGATAGGGTGAGCTTGCAGGCCACAAAACCACATGACCAAATCACCAAATCACAAAAAAGCATGGAGTCTCCGCACGGGGTACTCCGGGAACAGGGTTTCGCTTACTGCCTCGTCAGGGTGGCGTATTCCTTGGTGCGGGCCTGCCAGCACAGTCAGTTCATGTCTCACGCCATTTTGCATGCAGCCCCATCGGTTTTTGGGGTTTTTTTTGGAGGGGGTTTCTTTTCTTACCTTGCGGTCCTCTTCGGTCTCCGCCGCCGCCGACTTGTTGTCGAAATGCTTAAAGTATTCGTCCACGGCAAGCTTCTTGGCCTCGCGGTCCTTGCTGAACATGGCCGCTACACCTCCCTTGGCCTGCGCCGACTTGCCGTGCATGGCCTTGTTGAAGTCAGCATCGCGCTGGTGGTTTTCCTGCTCGAGAGTCGCCATGGTTGTTTGATGTGTTTCAATGGAGAATAAATGAAGATGTGTATATAAGTGTATATATACTCCGAGCACTCAATTCGTCGCAGATGCAGAGGAAGAAGGGGCCACGAAAGGAAACTTGTTGGTCCTTGGAAATTAATTTGGTCAATTTAATGGCCAGGGGTAAACGAAGGCGGTGACGACGCGGTGGAGCCGCCAAGCTGCCAAAAAGATCCCCTGCGATAGGAAGATAAGGTTATTAGTGCGGTCACGTGGTTCCATCCGAGGCTTTTCGCATCACCCATTCGTACGAGTCGCGCATTTTTGTGGTCTTTTTATTCGTGCAAAGCCCTTCTTCTACATCGCTCTTCTCTTGGTCGTCGGCGCAAAATCATGACCCTCTTCCTGCAGATGCATGTCTGTCCTGTAACCTGCTCGTACGATACTTGTCGCCCAACCCTAGTGGGCCACCCCCATCCATGCACATTGGACGCACTGGCCGATGGGTTGACATTTATTTGCATCGTTGGCTGCCTGGCCGCCCAACCGCCGGTCACTGGGCAATGCCGTTGCACCCTTGCCTATTTAGGTGTGGCTCGCTTTTCAGCAGCGACCTCGGTGCTTGGTATTTGGAATGCCCGAGTCGCTTCTTCCCGCCGAGAGCATCGACCAGGGGTCATGATCTTGACCAGGATGAAGTTGCAAAAGTCTCTTGCCATCATCCTCGGCTTCTTTTACAAATCGTACTGTCCACTCACTGTCTTCTCTACGCGTACGGAGAACGGAGTGCTCCGTAAAGGTGTTGAACGGGCTGGAAATTCAGAATTCAAATTCAAATTAACCTCCAATTAAATCAGAATCAAAAATAGCAAATAGCAAATAGCGAATCGCAAATACAGAATGACGACGCAGGTCATCATTTGCATGTGACTGTCAAGCCAATGCTGTGTAATTGTCAACAGCCAAAGGTCCTTCCACCTGCATTGCCAAAGCGACTGAATTTGTGGCAGGGAGACCCTGTCAAATGGCTGTGTAAACATTACCATGACATCACGTAAGGCTTACTCTCTTCTCGTTTTCGTATCAGGCCAACATCGAGCAGAATTGTTGAGGATCCCAATTTTGATGAGGAGTGTCTCCAATTGCTGACTTCACGTATTCTAATGTGCGAATCTGACTTGTAATACGGAGTACATGCTCGCAAACACTTTTCCTTATTGATCATACTTTGTGAATTTTTACCCACTACTTTTGACGAGCCTTGCGTGCGTTATCGAATTGGCCATCATCACCCCCAGGAACCCAGACTGCAGAGCAAGAAACACTCGCAAGAGAATTATGGAGAACCGGTCATTCTTCTGCAGAAAAACTGTGCGGAAAGCTGTTTTATATTTCACACATTCTATGACTCCAGAGAGGAAGCATTATGCACGCGGCACAGTTGATTGTGCCTCTTCTTGACCAAACTCTTAACTGGCAATCTTTCAAAGATACGATCACAGAGACACACTCTAGGTTTCCCAGAAGTGGATTCAGAAGCAAGGCTGAGTTGATTCAGATGCAAAAAAATACTGCGAAAGTACGGACTTTTTGAAGACAGCCGCGGCTGCAACCGGATTGAATTCCGAGTTTTGCATGGAAAGTGGAATCGTTTCATGAAAAGACCGACTTTGGCGTCGTGGCCGCGAGGATCGAAAATCCAGTGGAATTTTGGCCTTTGAGCAACCGGGAGGAAGAATACAACATCCAAGATGGCAGCCTGTTGAGAACAAGAGCACGGGACGTTGTGACATATCACGTGACCATCTCCCATTTGTCAGCCACGAGTGGCGCAGTATTATGAATAATTTTTTCTTTTTTGCCGCAACGGCCTACTCCGAGATCCCCACTTGTTGAAACTCGCATGCGACTTTCTCCGTCGCGATCTGAATGTCACGGCATCCTTCCGATTTGAAACCGCAGAAATATCCGGATAGCAAGATATCGCAGATCGGAAAATCGGTACTTTTTTTTTTTTCACGTTTGCGCGCGCACGCCCCTTCTGCAACGACATTTGCCTCCAACGATGCCGCCGCAAATAAAATCCGACATCAATCGTTCGGGTTGGGAGGCCACCGATTTCCCATCCGTCTGCGAGAACTGTCTGCCCGAAAATCCCTACGTCCGCATGCTCAAGGAAGACTATGGCGCTGAATGCAAGCTATGCACGCGGCCCTTTACCGTCTTCAGCTGGCCCGCGAGCCGCGCTCACGGCCGCAAGAAGCGCACCAACATCTGCCTCACGTGTGCCCGTCTCAAAAACTGTTGCCAGAGCTGCACGCTCGACCTGTCCTTTGGCCTGCCCATTGCCGTCCGCGATGCCGCCCTCAAGATGATCGCCCCGGGCCCCACGTCCGATATCAACCGCGAATACTACGCCCAGAACAATAGCGAGGCCATCGAGAAGGGCCTCATCGGCACCGAGGAGTACGAGAAGACGGACGAAAAGGCCCGCGAGCTGCTGCAACGTCTGGCCCAGAGCAAGCCCTACTTCCGCAAGGGACGGCAGGTGGACGACGATGGCCACCCGGTTGCCAGCGGCAGCGGCAACCACAGCCAGAGCGGTTCGTCAAGCGGACGACGAGACGGCGGCAGCACGGGCAGCGGCGGGAACGCTGTCGTCGGTGCGGGCATCGGCGGTCCAGGACCCATTCGGACACGGGATTCCAGAGCCGCACGTGCCCTGGGTGCTGGGCCGGGATCGGGATCGGGGTCGGGGTCCGTCGCTGGCAGACGGACGCCGGGATCGGTTCCGCCACCGGGACCCAAGGACTGGCAGCCGCCTGCGGACCCGAGCATCATGTCGCTGTTTGTGACGGGCGTCGAAGATGACCTGCCCGAGTACAAGGTGCGGGACTTTTTCAAGGTGCACGGCAAGATCCGGTCGCTGGTGTGTTCGCACATGTCGCACTGTGCATTCATCAACTACGACTCCCGCGAGGCGGCCGAACGGGCGGCTGCTGCTTGCCAAGGACGTGCCGTGATTGCCGGCTGTCCGCTGCGGGTGCGCTGGGGACAGGCACGGCCGATTGGCACAATGAACCGGGAACAGCGGGTAGAAATGATCCGCGACGGCCGGTCTGCATTCCCCGAGTTGCGAAAGCGACAGACGGGCGCCAACGGCGGCAAAGGCACTGTGGGAGGCGACGACACAGAGGATGGCTCGGCAAATGGGGCCGGCCTGGTTCCTGCGGCACCTCCTGGCGCATCTGATGTGCCCTATGCCAGTCTCTCTGGAAACTAAGGAACCTTTGACCTATCGCACGCTCTCTCTCTCTCTCTCTCTCTCTCTCTCTCTCTGCTCATCACACGTTTCATGGTCGTCAGGACAGTTGAGATGGAAGAATATCATACGGACACACCTGCGGCGTTCTTGGATCGGTTTGCCTGGGAGTTTTCAGTTGCGAATCTGCCGTTCTACAAGCATATCCAAACACATGACCAAATGAGGGCTGCAGAAGTGAAGAGGCGTCTGGGCGTTTAGATTTCTGTTGTCGGTCTACCGACTCTGATGTACAGTACATAAATAATACATTTACTTTTTTTTTCTTCACATGTCGGCACATGTCTTGCCATCGATCTTGATGGTCTGGTTGCCAAGTTTGATGGTGTCATTGTCTCCGCGTTCCGTGTCCTCGTGTATCCGTAGTTCTTGGCCGTTAGTATATGAGACATAAAGACAGATCTGGCTGCTTACTGTAGACACCATTGTCCTCCTTTTTGCCCTGGACCAAGTTGGTGCGCAGAAACATGGCGACCTGGTTGGCGTGCTGGATAGCGGGCTGAACAGCGGGATCAGCAGGATCTAAGCTCAGCTTCTCGCGGAACTGCTGCCGGATCTGATCCCGCGCGCCTATGAGCGTCCGCGTATCGCCTGTGAAGAGTGTCAGAACTGTTGTTTATGGACTGAAATCTCAGACTTCTTTCAAACTCGCGTCCAGTGGCGTGAGAGGCCGGGAGTTCCTACCATGGAAGGCGATTTTGGTAGCCCGGAACAGGCCTCTGTATGCCGCGAGAGCCATTGGATGGAGCAGGGATGTGCGAAACCCCTTGGTTTGATGTTTCTGGCCTCTGATTTTCACTGAAGCTGCAGCGAGAACAAATGGATATGAATTCACATGTCACGTGACGACACCCCACCAATTTTTATTTTTATTTTTATTCTTGACCTTTAAGAAATTTTGGGCCGTCTTTTTTTTTTATCATTTTTTTTTTCAACCCACTTCACCTCTTCAGACGCACAGCTGGCACGATGGCAGCGGCTACGACTCTGATTGCGGACAGACACTTTCCCGTCCTGCCGGAGGGATGGCAGGCCGAGGGTGACATCAAGCGGATCAAGTCGCTCTCGCCGGCGACGCAGCGCAGCGTGGAGCCTGTTGGCCCGCAGTACCTGGCGCATGCCCGTCGGATGCGGCACAACCGGACCTTTTCGGAGGATGACCGGATAGAGGCGGAGGCGCGGGCGAAGAAGATTGTGGATGCCGATAACGACGGCGAGATCAGCGAGCCTGAGGACCCGTCGATGCTTCTTCGCGACGCCAAGGACTGGAAGGTGAGAATGACGAAGGGGGGGAAGAGAAGAACAAATTCTGACACATGCAGAGCCAAGATCATTATGCCGTCCTGGGCCTGAGCAAGTACCGCTACAAGGCGACGGAGGAGCAGATCAAGAAGGCGCACCGCAAGAAGGTGCTGAAGCATCACCCTGACAAGAAGGCGGCGGCTGGACGGGCCGACGACGACAACTTCTTCAAGTGCATCCAGAAGGCCACGGAGGTGCTGCTGGACCCGACGAAGCGGCGGCAGTTTGACTCGGTGGACGAGGAGGCCGACGTGGAGCCGCCGACGAAGAAGCAGCTGGCAGCGGCGCCCAAGGCCGACTTTTACAAGCTGTGGAGCCGCGTGTTCAAGTCGGAGGCGCGCTTCAGCCGCAACCAGCCGGTGCCGAGCTTTGGCGGCGAGAATGCGACGAAGGACGAGGTCGAGGCCTTTTACAACTTCTGGTACAACTTTGACAGCTGGCGTACGTTTGAGTACCTCGACGAGGAGGCCCCCGACGACAACGAGAGCCGTGACCAGAAGCGGCACATGGACCGCAAGAACGCCAATGCCCGCAAGAAGCGCAAGGCCGAGGACAATGCCCGTCTGCGCAAGCTGCTGGACGACGCGTCGGCCGGCGACGAGCGCATCAAGCGGTTCCGCCACGAAGCCAATGCGGCCAAGAACAAGAAGCGTCAAGACAAGGAGGCCGCCGAGAAGGCCGCACGCGAAGAGGCTGCCCGCAAGAAGGAGGAGCAGGAGCGCAGCGCCAAGGCGGCCGAGGAGTCGGCCAAGGCAGACCGCGAGGCGGCCAAAAAGGCCAAGGAGGCAGCCAAGAACGCCGTCAAGAAGAACAAGCGCGTGCTCAAGGGCTCGGTCAAGGACGCCAAATACTTTGCCACGGGCGGCGACGCCTCGGCCGCCGTCATCGACAAGGTGCTCGGCGACGTCGACCTCGTGCAGGGCAAGCTGGACCCCGACGAGATTGCGGCGCTGGCGGCGAAGCTGGCCGGTCTCAAGACGTCGGACGAGATCCACGGCGTCTGGAGCGGCGAGGTCGGCCGTCTCGTGGGTGCCGGCAAGCTCAAGGCGGGCGATGCTGCGTCGCTGGCGTAGAGAGGAGGAGGTGGTGGTGGCCATATTTAGAAGCAAGACAAGAGGCTGTTCAAGTAGAAGTGGTCATTTAAAAAGAAATAGATGTTTCTAACTGTCTAAGACGTAACCTGTATCCAATGCATGGACCTTTTCCTCCCAGCGCCTCGCTTTTATGACCCAATAGAAAAGAACTCCTCGTCAAATGTCATAACCCCATGCGCACGTAGAGATCGTCGTAGATGCCACCGATCCAGCCCTGCATGCGGCCACCGCGGGCGACAACGCCGAGCCCACCGGCAGCCCAGGCCACAAAGACGACGACAGTGCCGGTCTGGATGGCGAGCCAAGTGCGGCGGCGACGGCGACGACGGGCCTTGTCGAGGGCGGCGTTGCCAGTTGGCCGAACCTGTTTCTCGTCGGTGTCCGCAGACCACTGCTGCCAGGGATTGTCGGACCAGGCAGCACGCTGGGCAAGACCGAGCCAGCGAGCCCAGCCCCAGACGGTGTGGCCGGCAGCGAGGCCGAGGAAGACGCCGTACGAGACCCAGGCCGTGACGGGATGACGGGCAAAGCCGTGGGCAATGTAGGCGAGGCCAATATCGGCGCTGTCGCCCTCGATGGCGAGCGGCAACAGACGGTTGGCCGTGACGTGGGCAGCGAGAGCAAAGGTCAGGGCATAGCCCGAGGCCGACAGGACCGTCAAAGGAGGCCAGCCAGCGCGGAGACGGGCGAGAGAAGTGCCGGCACGGGTCCACCAGCGGTCGGCCACCACAGTGTCGCTGCCGTCACCGTAGCGACGCAGGTTTTGCGAACGGCGGACGAGACGCAGACCGAGGCCGGCGGCGACGTGGAGGAGGAGAGGGGCGGCGACGAGCAAAGGTTCCGAGAGACGAGTCTGGTAGATTTCGCGGGCGAGCAAAAGGTAGGACTCGGAAGCGGGAACAGAGCGGGTGGCGAGGGGGATGACGGAGGTGGTGACGAGGTGGACGGAGGAGAAGATGGTGAAGGCGTAGGAGGAGTAGCGCTGGGCACGAGACACTGAGGGTGAGAGGGAGAAGAGAAGAAGGAAGAGAGACAGAAAGGACTTACAGTAATAGATGGCACTGTGACCAGAGCTGCTGAGACCAAGGGCCGAAGTGGTGCTGGTAGACAATTCTTTTTCAGAGACGTCGCGGCTGGCTGTAGGCGACGGTAATGGTGAGGCTTCCATGGGCATGGGATCGAGTTGCAACATGGAGACCATGGATGCATTGGCCTGGAGCCGCCGCAGGCGGTCGGAAGCCATGATATCTTGCGGCTGTAGACAGAGGAGGGGAGACGAGAGGGAGACGAGAGATGGCAAGTTTTGTTGAAAAGAGGCTCTAGATGACGGTCACAGTCAGAACAGTGAGAGCCGCGGTTCGTTTTATGCGGCACGGGCTAGGACAAATCTTGTTGGGCGCATGGACCGACAAGGTGTACGTTATAAAGTAGACCGTCGAGAATCTTTGGGGAAGGTTGAGGCTCTTTGACCGGGGATAAGCACTAAAAAGACGGGTTTGATTCGCTAGAGACCGTTTAGCTGGGGCGGTGGGGCAGTATTTAGTGGCTGTCCTCAACAAACAGTGGATGCATTTTTCCTTGTGATCTCCAGACGCGTCGCAACAGCAGATATCATGGGGCCGGTTAGTGAGGGGAGAAGAAGAATAGAAAGAGTAAAGTAACTGACGCTCCCTCCAGAGACCACAGACTCTTCGACCGGCGCAGACCGCGTCTGCCCGCGAAGCCATGCGCCATTTCTTCTGCGACCTCTGCCAAAAAGGATATTCGCGTATGAACGAATACGAATCACACCTGTCATCGTACGATCACTCCCACAAGCAGCGCCTCAAGGATATGAAGGCCATGGTGCGCGACCCCGGCGCTGCCGAACGCGCTCGTCGCCAGGAAGCCAAGGCTACGGACGCCGTCATCAGCATCAAGCTGGGCGATGGACATGCCGACGGTGGTGGCGGCGGCAGTGGGACAGCAACCGGTGGCGGTTTCAAGAAGGGCGGCTTCAAAAAGGGCGGCTTCAAGTCGGCGTTTGTGCCCGTGGACAAGAACAAGGCAGCCGAACCGACGGCGACCGAGCCAGCGGCCTCGACGAACGTGCGTGCCAGTGCCGGGACAGAACCAGTCGACAAGGCCAACAGCTCGGCCGAAAGCGACACAGACGACGAAGGCTACGAGATGTACGATCCACGGAAGCCGACCGACTGAGCGAGAGAACATGAGATATGAGATATGAGACATGAGACATGAGAACCGAGAACCGAGAATATGAGACATGAAAGGCGAGGACTCGCAATGTATGCCCGCAACCTTTGCCTCTAAAATGTTTAGCCAGTTGTCATGCTGACAGAAACCAGTGCTCTGGCAGTCTGACTGTCTAATCGACACACGACGCTGATTCCGTACAGAGCCAGAGGCTAAAGTGGGTCTGCAGCCGTCCAGACAACTCCAGGTGCCAAGCTGCGAGACTGCTTGGTATCCAGTGACAGTCGATAAGGCCGTCTTCGTATACATGTTGTCTCCACCTGACGTGGCACCCAGGAGAATGTCCCGGGCATTGAACTACCGACCTCTGCTCCATAACTTTAGTTGGACTGCGGTCTGAACGAATACGGAGTACCGATCCAAGCCGTGGTGGAAGCAGGATTCCGGGGGCAGTAAGAGGGCGTCGTCTACGAGACTGCAACGCCATAAGCAGTTGTACCGGGACGACCTTGTCGACAGTTCGTACGGAGTACTCCGTACTCTGTACGGCAAGCAAGAGCCATATCATCTGTATGTATTGATTACATAATCAAAGTTACACACTCTGTGCCCAAAACAGTAATATCTTCATGTCTTCCTTCTCGCTTCTCTTCACTATACTTTCCCATCATGCATGTCCGTATGCGGCGTGCAGATCTACGTCCACTGATAAGCTTAGTTGACAGCTAGCTCATCTTACAGGCCGCCGGCCCCAGTCGTCGCCGACCGTCTCAGGCAGCGAAAATAGCTTCATTCTATGAAATCTGTCGTGTTGGAAGAGACACTCTTTTTTTTTGCGTCTTCCGACTTTCTCGCCCAGCCGGGAGAAGCACTGTGGAGGGCAATCCAAAAGGTGCCCTGTTGAATGGCAGCATCCCCACAAGTTCTCGCGTTGGCGGAAAATCTGGGGCATTCGCTCAACAACGACAGCGGATCCGACAACAACCAAAACTGCACCTGCAACAGACGACGCCAGATATATTTCCATCACCGTCACCACCGTCATGACCTCTTTCCCAGAGGATCCCACCCTCACTTTGGCGGCTGCCAAGCCTTGTTCCTATGTCTGTCCACTGCGCCGCACCGCCCTTGTTCTCGTCGATATCCAGCGCGATTTTGTCGATCCCGCCGGCTTCGGCGCCGTTCAATGTGGCAGCCCGGCCATCTTTTCGGGCATCCGCATCGCCGTGGCCGCTGCCAAAGCTGCTCTAGCGGCTGCCCGTCGTCTCGGACTGCATGTTATTCACACGCGCGAGGCCTACACTCCCGATCTCGCCGACCTCTGCGCCGCCAAGCGTGACCGCTTTCTCAGCAGCAGCCGTGGCATCGGCATCGGCGACACACGTCCTGCGGGCCGTCTATTTGTGCGCGACGAGCATGGCACCGGTACCGTGGACGATCTGCAGCCGCGGCCTGGCGAGATCATCCTCGACAAACCCGGCAAGAGTGCCTTTTGGAACACCGACCTGCACCGTAAACTGATGGCCCGCGGCATCACCCACCTGCTCGTCTGTGGTCTCCCGGCCGAAGGCGCCGTCTGCCAGATCGTCCGCGAGGCCAGCGACCGCGGCTTTCAGTGCTGTGTCTTGAGTGACTGCACGGGCGGCTTCCATCCGTCGCTGGCCGCCTCCTCGCTGGCGACCCTTACTGTCTCGAGCAACTTCGCCCCCGGCTTCGTCGCCCCAAGCACAGACCTCATCGTGGCCGCTCTGTCGGCCGACTACGCCCCTTCACCGCCCTGGGACGAGCGCTCGCTCGATATCCACACGCTCTCGCGGCTCTACGCCCAGCGCACGACGACGCCCACCGACGTCATCCGCAAGATCTACGCGCGCATCGAGGCCTACGAGCGCGACAACCCGCACGTCTGGATCTATCTGCGCCCGCTGACCGATATCCTCGAAGATGCCACGCAGCTCGTCCATGCCTACGTGGACAAAGAACTGCCGCCGCTCTACGGCCTCCCCTTTGCCGTCAAGGACAACTTTGACGTCGCCGGCATGCCCACGACGGCCGGCTGTGCAGCGTTCACATACAAGGCGACGACGACGGCGCCTGTAGTGGCAGCACTGCTCGCTGCCGGCGCCATTCTCATCGGCAAGACCAACATGGACCAGCTGGCCACGGGCCTCAGCGGCTGCCGGTCGGCCTATGGCACGCCGACGAGCGTCTTTGGGAAATCCACGCATGTCTGTGGCGGGTCGTCGTCGGGATCGAGTGTCGCCGTGGCCGCTCAGCTCGTGTCGTTCGCCCTCGGCACCGATACTGCCGGCAGTGGCCGCGTGCCGGCTGCCTTCAACGGCATCGTCGGGTATAAACCGACCAGAGGCACATTGTCTGCGCGTGGAATCGTGCCGGCCTGCAGGAGTCTGGACACGGCATCCATCTTTGCTCGCTCGGCCGCCGATGCCCGCCAGGTATGGTATGCCGTGGACGCCTACGACGCGGATGATTTCTATGCCACAGATCCGGGTTCGCTGCCGTTGGTGTTGGCCGACTATCGCGGCTTGCACGAGGCCGGATTCAACATTGGCCTTCCGCCCCGGGCCGTACTAGAAGCAGCATGCACGCCGGCGTTTCTGTCTGCATTCGACACGGCTCTCGGCAAGCTGCAGGCCATGGGAGGCCAGCCAGTGACACTGGACGAGGCTGTCTATAAGCCATTTACGACGGCCACGGAGCTTCTATATAGTGGCGCACTAGTCCACGAGCGCATCTCCTGCATAGGTCGCGACTTTTTGCTGGAGAACATGGACAGCCTGCACCCGACGACGAAGAAACTGTTTGGCGACGTGATGGGACGGGATACGAAGCCCTGTGAGGTCTTTGCCGACCGGGAACGCCAGGCCGAAGCAGCACGGCAAGTGGCACGGCTCATGTCGAGACAGGGTGGCGTGGGCCGCCGTTTGGATGTCCCGGGTGGCGAAACGATCGACGTGCTTGTTGTTCCTACGGTGCCGTGTCATCCGACGGTGGCCGAGATGGAGGCCGATCCGATTGGACTGAACGCGAAACTGGGCGAGTTTACACATTTTGGAAATGTACTGGACTTGTGTGCCATCAGCCTCAATGCTGGCTTCGTTGAGCGTGGCATGCCGTTTGGTATGAGTCTTGTGTGTGCACGCGGTCTGGACGGGTACTTGTTTGATATTGCGACCGAGTTTGAGCGAGCGATAGAAGGGAGGAGGAGTAGCAAGAAATGATGGGGAACCTGCTTCACCAGGTTGATGAGTGTAGTATTTTATGACATGAACCAATTTATTGCAGATTTAGACAACCCAAATTCCATAAAGTCTTTCGACATGCCGTTTCTCAATTGCCAGCGTGAGTAGGCTACCATTGGACGGGAGCCCAGGGAATAATCCGCGGTCGTATCATGATAGTGGCGCGTAATCTGACATGTCCAGGCCAATGGTTAGGCAGACCCGTTTCAAATCGAAGGGGTTGCAGCACATAAATAAGTGGTCGCGACAGGGGCGTGTCAGAAGAGGCGATGGAGGGTTGGGCAGCCTTGCTGGCACATGGAGAAAGAGTGGATATTAAACAAGCATGTTTCCCCTTCTCAGGCTTCCCGAGGGCCTCCGACGACAGACTCAAGCATATTGTACACAATGCCGTCCGATTGCGAACAGCCACCTGTACGAGTAAGTGAAACGGCCGGCCCTCTTCAGCACCAAAATGCGTTTTTTGGCGAGCGCAAGGAGGATCCATGGGCCTCTCTTGTTCTCTCCCTCGGTAGGTGAAGTGTATAATGAATGTATTTTGGACTCAAGGCTTGACTGACAGCGAAGATGGCGGCGGTGTTCGTGGCCTCAGCAGCCTCTTTATTATTCGCCGGATCGTGGAGAGAGTTCAGCAGTTGTTGGATGAAGACCCTGACAACAACCCATTCATGAAAGCTTTTACAACCCCAGCCAGGGAGAGTGCTGGCAGTGACAGCAACGCTGCTGCTGAAATACCGGAACTCTTGCCGTGCTACTTCTTTGACTTTATAGTTGGTACCAGCACGGGCGGGTACGTCATAGAAGTGAATGATTTCCGGCAAACCAGATCTTGCTGACGTTCCATACAGACTAATAGCCGTCATGCTGGGGCGGCTGCGCATGAGCATCGATGAGTGCATCATGGAATACTGGAAGTTCAACAACTATATCTTCCGACCACAACACCACATACGCAAGTACGATGCAAAGAAGCTGGAGACGGCCATCCAGAGTGTGATTGGCCGATATTGCGGCTGTCAAGGTCCTCATACGGTCTGTCATGGTGACGTGGAATGTTTTCGACAATACGACTACGCAGAAAAAGAAGACCCAGACTACGATATCTATGGCAACCAGACCTGCAAGGTGTAAGTGGGCTTTCATGTCTAGCCATCTGTTCTAGATCATGTGTTCATGGACGTACAGGGCAATCGTCAGCTATCGCAAAGAACAAGACTATATGTGGACGTATCTGTGGCGGACATACAGTCACTGCCCACGATATCCCGAAACGAACCTGCTTGAGCACAACGCCAAGGAAACAAACGCAGAGGTGAAGATGTGGGAAGTGTGCCGGGCAACGACGGCAGCACCTCTGCACTTTGACGCCATTGTCATCCGAGACCAGGAGTATGTGGATGGCTGGATATTCAACAACAATCCGAGCAACATTGCGTGGAATGAGGCACTGTACATGGGAAAACAGACGATGTCGGGAGATTCGCCGGACAGCGACGGCGAAGTGGCTCTACTGCTCAGCGTAGGTACGGGAAAGATGCCAAGCAAGAGGACACAGGTGGCGTTGAAACTGGGACTGAAGAGGAAGACCTTGGGACATGAGGCCACACAGGATGCAGCACGACGTGCCAAGTCGCCATACTACCGTCTCTCCGTACGGCCCGTGGCTGGTAAAGTCTGGGTATCGGGCATTTTTGTCAGTGCGTGCAAGAAAAGACGCAGACAGCGAGTTCCATGCAAGAGGCAAAAAGAAGGGACCCTTGATGATAACCGGCCGACCTGGTATCGCAACCTGCAGACCCAGGCGACCGAAGAGCACAAGGGAGGCTACAAGCCACGCAAGTATGTGTACAGCACGTTTGAGAAGCTTTTCCAGCGCACGCAGGAGTACTGCGACGCAGGAAAATGCGAAGACAGGAATCAGACGGTGGAAGATGCCATCAAAGAGTGTGCCGCCTGGCTGGTGGACTACGCACGACGACGAGAGGCCCAGGACCCAGAGCGTTGGCGTCGTTTTATCAGTCATCCAAACCCGAATCACAGCAAATATCTGCAGCCAAGGCAGGAGACGCCAGAAGAGTAAAATCAAACCGTCCAGTATTCCATGTGCTATTATTTGTTTTGACCATTCCTGTAATATTATCCTGTCTTTTTTTCATGTCTCATTATTTCCTCATGCCTGGACACTCGAGCACAGTTCAGCCCGTCGTGGCGGCAGCTCTGTCCGCACATAAATCGTCTGGCCAACTTCACTCGTCCGGCCGCTCACCGGCGACCGGCTCATATCCAGATCCTGCAGACTCTCCTCCATCTCCTGCAGCGCCGTCTGGACAAAGGCGACGCCCTTGGCCCGCACCTTGAGACTCCAGCGGAACTCGTCCAGCTTCTGCCGATAAAAATCGGCCTCGTCTTCCGTCGTGCTCGTCGCCCACAGCAGCGCTCCGTACGTGGCAATGTACGCCAGCGACCGCGGCGACGCAAACCACCAAAACGCCTGCAGATGCTCCGGCCGCAGCGCCTCTACAAACCGCATGGCGTGCTCGAGCCGCACACGCGCCGCCTCCCGGCACAGCTGTCGCAGGTTCGGCGGTGCGTCGGCCGGCAGTGCCCGCACAATGAACCGACATACCATGATCTCGGCCACAAAGTACGCCAGATTCAGGTACCCGTTGCAGCACAGCTTGCGTGCCGTGACGTCCTCCATGCGCAGCTGTGCCGGCAGGGCACTGGCCCAGGCCTTGAGCTGGACGGCCACAGGCTTGGCGCGGTCCAGTAAAGTCAAGCCAGGCGGAGGTGGATCCGAGGCAGCTGGCGAGGCGTCGGGACTGGCAGCCGGTGTGGCGGGTGTCGTGCCCAAAAAGGGACTGCCGTAGCCATACAGGCTCTCGGCGCCTTCGGCCATGATGGTCGTCAGACGCGAGAGATAAATAAACAACAGCCGACCCTTTTCCATCTCGGTCTCCTTGTCGTCGTCGTCGGCCGCCTCGGGAAAGTCGTCGAGCGACAACGGCGACAGCCGCCAGCTGGCCGCCGCCGTGGCAATGTGCGAAGGCCGCCCGTGCATCAGCGCTCCCCACTTGTCCTGCATGAAGACGGCCCAGGCAAGACGGCGCCGCAGCCGACGCTCCCAGTCGGGAATGGCCCAGCCGGAACAGTCGACGTGCAGGCCGAGCTCCTCGGCAACGGCGACCGTCTGGCTCGTCTGCACCCACGAGTCGCCACCCGACCGCTGCAGCAACAACAGCCCGGCCTGCACCGTCGACAGCTTGGGCCGGTGCACGACAGCCGCGAGCGCTTTGGTGGCCGTCTGGATGAGGCGGCTGCTGTCGGGACGGGCATGGCCCGTGAGCTGCTCGTCGTACTCCCACCAGTCCATGGCCAGCAGATACACGGCGGCGAGCAGCGGCGGCGAGAACTCGCGGTAGCCGCGGGCGTATTTTTCGAGGAAGACGCTCTTGTGGAGGATCGGGTAACTGGGATGAACCGTGCGGAAGTACAGAGAAACCAGGGCCGGGCCATGTGGCCGCACGAGGTTCTCAATGGTTTCGATGTCGTCGGCGTCTTCTGTACTGAAAGGCGTGTGGCGGTCGGCGCGAGCCACGAAAGCTGTGGTGCCGTCGACGCGTCGGAAGCGGGATGTGGACTCGGAGCCGGTCCCGGTCCCGGTTCCGGTCCGGGTCTCGGCGAGGCTCAACAGCACACATTCGTGCAGCGATCCCGGCCCGATATACCGAAAGTGTGTCGTGCGGTGCAGTCCGAGTGAGCAGTCGAGCAGCGAGGCCACGGCGGACGAGGCCGACGACGATGACGGCCGGTCGGAGTTCTTGCTGACAGCTCCAGAAGACGTCAGTGCCATGCCGCCGCTGCGGCTTGTCCGTCGGCTCTTGCGCCGCTGAGGCTCATCCCGGTAGGTACACTCGCGGCTGTGGAATAGACAAAGCACGCACTTGTCCTGCTGAGCCTCTTTGACGCACTTGAGTTTGCGCTTTCGGCAAACATCACACGGCCGGTCTGTCCTGAGAGATCGCGGCCGGCGGGGTTGTGCTGTTTGTTGTGCCGAAGACAGCAAGGGCTGCTGCTGCTGCTGCTGCTGCTGCTTCTGCAGCTTCTCTTGTGTCTTCTGTTGCTCGTCCTCCATATTCAAAAGCATCTCTGATTTGTGTTGGGGGAAGAAGTGGAACTTCTCAGGTCAAAACGCCCATCCTCTCCTCTTTCTCGCTGTCTCTTGCCCTCCTCCACTCTCCTCCCTCTCTTTCTCCTGCTCCATTTACCAGCATTACGACGACCGGCTTGGTTGGCTAACGGCAACTGGCGTGCTTCAGAGGTTGGGGCCAGCGGCCAACAGTGCCGAAAGACGGGCGTTTCGGCCGATGTAACGCCGATAAGACGGACGATCACAATTCATTAGTGGCCAGCGCGCGGGGGTACCTAATCTGGTCACATGACGAGCGGCCATCTCCGCGGGGGGTCGATACCACGCAGGCCTGATACCAACGATAACAACTGAGCGGTGAGGTTCTGTAGTCTACGGTACGGAGTACAGGGTAGTCTACGGAGTATGGAGTGTTATGTAAGATCTCTGTACGGAGGACTCGTTATGCAGGGTACTCCAGTCTTAAATTCAGCCTGACTTGTCAAACGAATATATATTTCCTATTAATTTTAGATCAGAGAACTCTACTCTCTACATTCATACTTGTAAGCGTACTCTACTCTACCCCACGTATCTTACCTCTCGTTCTCTCCTACTCTCCTACTCCTTCGTACTCTGCCGTTGTTGCATCGTGACGGCTGCGTTCATGCGCACAGTATATGCACAGTGTCCGCACTGCCACTTCCCCGAGAATATCTCCGGTCTGGACCCTCTCCGCTCCAATAGGACCCTCTGAATGACCAGCCGCTGTCCTGCAGGCCTCCAATATCGACATGCAACATTCCGCTTTTTCGAATCCTCTGTCTTTCCCTATCTCATGCAATCTGGTGACACAAACTCGATGCTGACTAAGCTCGCTCGGATGTCGGCCCGTTCTCCCGCCCCCTTTACTCCGTCCGCCGTACCACTTTACAGCTTCCCCTGTGCCAGCCGAAGCTGCGCCATATGGATCCGCTGGTCCTCTGGGTCGTCAAATTGTTTTTGGGCCAACAAGACCATGCCGCTGCCATATTCTGCCACTTCCTCCGTCTGGCCAAAGAATGGCCCATCCCCAAGACACTGCGTGTATTTTGTTGGCACCGTTCCGTTGTAGAGAAAGGCCCGGATATGTCGAGCCGCACAGACCGACGGCACCGCGATCGAGCAGTGTCCGTAGCCGATGACCTCGATGATCTGCGAGTCTGCAAACGCTGCCTGGGCCGCCCGCGCCGACTGTAGCGGACAGATGGGATCGAACGTCGTCGATAGCAGCAGCAGTGGATGGGCCGTGTGCACGGGGCCGTCTTCGTCGTAGTCACGCGGCACGTAGCCGTGTGTCCGTGGCACCTGCCACTGCTGCTTGATGTAGTACACCCGGTTGTCCGTCGGCGCAAACACACTCGTATTCATGTACGGCATCACAACATCCAGCAATTCCTGCCGGTCCTGTTGTGGCCAGTATCGCAAGCCGGCCGCGCCGTCGTTGAACATGACAAACGCTGTGGCGTCGCCGTCGCCCTCGTCCCACGGCGCGTCCAGACCGTATGCCAGCAGTGCCGCTGTCCCGTTGTTGTCTGCCAGCAGCGGCGTCAACACAGCCGCCAGTCGCCGCCATTCTGCTGGCCGGTACAGCGCCGGGAAGATGGCCCGGTACCAGATCGTCTCGTACGTCAGCAGGCCGTACACGCTGGCGTTCACATAGACGCTCAGTGGGTCCTGCCGTAGCTGCGCAGCCAGGTCGTCAAACTCTGCTTGCAGTTGTGCCACCGCCCGTCCGTCGCTCTTCTCGTCCGCCACCAGCGCCGCCAGCGCACAGTTCTTCGGTCCTGCATGCACGCACGCCAGCAGAAACCCGCGCCACACGTTCTCGCTGTCAAGGTGCGCCTCTGCGTCCAGCAGGCCCTCGTACCAGTCAACTTCGTTGGCGACGCCGTCGATGATGACGCGGTGCGCCCGCTCCGGAAACAGCTCCGCGTACGTCTGCCCCAGCAGCGTGCCGTAACTAAACCCCCAGTACACGAGCCCGTCCTGGCCGACCGCGTCCAGAATGCTGTTCATGTCGGCCGCCGTCTGTGGTGTGTTGATGTAACGACCGTGCGGCCCCATGATGTCGGCGCACGCCCGCACATAGTTGTGTGCCCACGCATACGCCTCGGCGCTGTCGTCCACCACGCCGTCCACCACCCGGCTCGCCCGCACTACGGCATGTTGCCGCCGCGACTCTTCATCGCCATAGCACGTGGCCGCCGGCTCCGAATCGCCGACACCGCGCGGGTCAAATGACAGCAGATGCACACCCTCGCCCACAATATCCCGTAACTGCGCGCCACGCCGGTGCATAAAGCTGATACCGCTTCCACCGGGCCCGCCAGGGTTCAAAAACAGATTGGGCAGGGGCCCTTTGTCGCGGCCTCGTTCGCGGATCAGCGGCAGCACAAACGTCTCGTCGTCGTCGTCCGGGTGGGTCGTGAACTGGTCCATCGGCACGGTGAGCGTGCTGCACTCGAGCGGCCGGCCCTCCACATCACCGCACGGTGTCCACACAAGATTCTCGCCGGGGTAGGTCAAGTGCAGCTGCGGAGGGTGTGGATCGTGAGAGCATCCATGCTGTTGGGCGCTGATAAATGGCCGGACAGACTGGAAGAGCACAAGGACGGTCAGAAATATTGCCGAAACAGCCAGCCAGGGCCTCTGCCTGACGCGGTTCGGCGGCCGCAAAAATGGCGTCGTCTGAACAGACTCTTTGTTGGACGCCATGATGCCTGGGCGACAGGGTCTGACGGGATGTCAACATCGACGTTCGATTAAGAAACGGCTGGGTCCGCTAAGACGGAAGCCTAAACCCACTAAAATCAAGCTATGGAGTTGACAGGAAAGCCACGTGATAGTTGAGACAAGTTTAAGAGTGCTTAGTAATCAATATCTGGCATCAGGCTTTGGCTTAATATGTGGAAGGCATTGTAGCCTGGCCTCTAGAGATATGTATGAAGACTACACGGGTCCCATGTATTGTAGGTCTATAGCTTATTACTAAAAGAGATTTTGACTACCGGGACCTGTTATCCTGTAAAGAGGAACAACAAAAGTATCGGCCTGTCCATCCAACTGTCTCTTCTCATAGGCACTCGGAATCCCAATATCAAACTCGTGAGTTTGCAAAGTGTCTAAATTGAATGACTCCACTTCGCACTCGTAATCTTGGTCCTGGTCTTCATATTCATCCAACCCGTAGTCTAGGTGTTGGTTTTCGTCATCGTCCTCCTCTTCAGATTCATCCCATCCATAGTCTAGGTCCTGGTCTTCATCCTCGTCCTCCTTGAAAGTGGGCGCGCAAGCTTTCAGGACAGGGCGGTAATATGGTATTTTTCTCATGAACAGGTACTTGATGACATGTAGCCGATACGCGAAGACGATTTCCGGTGCTGTCTCGTAGCTGATGGTTTTTGTATGCTCTCGGCTTCCAGAAATACTAGCCCCCAGCTCAATAGTCGGAGGTCCTGAAATTGAAAATGAAGAATCCATCTTTCTTCCCTCCTCTTCTGTGACCGTGAAGCTTTGCAGGGCAATGCGCAAGCCTGAGATGATGTACACACGAGCCCCAAAAGGACGGCTCCTTTTCATGTATCGCCTCACGGAATCAAGTGAAACAATTGCTTCAAGTGTCTCTTGAGAGAAAGGTCTGTTATACGTCACCACTTCATGGTCTACGGCACTGAAAGATTGATTTTTGTGCCGAATCGTCTGTATATTGGCCTGGAGCCCGGGAATAGAGCTGAAGTTCATTAATGTCGCCATTCCAAAAGACAGGCTCTTGTCTTCCGCAAAGCTGCGGTTCTTCTCGACTATCGTAGTTGTGGATGGGAGCCTGATGCCCGGATAATCATGTAGGGAGGCGAGAGTTGCCGTCGGATCCAGGGGGTCGAGGATAATATCTCCCAATGCAATCTGTCCGTCGCGAGGAGAGGTAAAGTCGGGAGGGAGGAACCATGTTTTTCCTGCCATGGTAATATCGGATGACTTGTAAAGTAAGAATATTGCATCGTCTGCGGTGAATAAATGTTGAAGTGTCTATGGATCGTTTTTGTCTCTGGTCGGGTGAATCAGGCTTTTCGAAGCTTTCTAGGCTTTGAAAATGAGAATTTGAAAATGTGCCTTGCCTGTGAGGCTGAAACTGCTGCCGCTCCTGCAGCAGAATAAGATTGGCTCGTTTTAATATACAATAAACGTAACATTAACATCATACATATTGGTAAAATTCTGCCAGAAAATTCTCGTCTTGAGAGCTTTTCGCAAATGTTTGCCACTTGCCTGAAAGCTGAATATTGGGCTTTGTCAATTGGATGGCAATATGTCTGATGATTTTGTGTATATCTGGCCAAGCCTTTTCGTTCCAATATTTACTCCATAACTCTCTATAAATAGTAGCAAAAGCTTCATAAATGCATAAGTTGCGAGGCATCTTTTCTGCAGCATGTGTTGTTCTATGTATTCGATGATTAGTAATATAAATATCATAAAAAAAGCAGCATCCACATCGAACAGAGCGTCATATTGGTTTCATTCAGCAGGTTTAGGTCCGGTTTAGCGGCCGGTCGCCTCTACAAAGTACTCCATACATTGAACATTGAATCTACGTTGATGCTCAATGCTTTGCGATGATCCGTGGGCCCATTCCTCATGCTATTATCACAGCGATGAAGCAAGTATTAATTACTTTATATTCTCCTTCCCTAAAGTTAATAGACGAGAAGCCACCTTTCCACAGCAGAAGTATGATTTTCCAGCTTACGTGAAATATGTTACATGTGCAACATCCACATCAAATGACGTTGTCGAGTCCAGAGCTGATCCTTTCTGCAGCGGCCGCCTGCTTGTTGATTCGACAGTGTAGTGGTAGTGGGGCTGCATTGCCACGACGAAGGCTATGCTCAACTGGTTGCCAGTACAAATTTATTCGGGTAACGTTGTCAAGACATGATTTACTTTCCTTACCAAAAAAAAAGCATCATTTCATTGGAATTCTTATACACTCTTAACGAGGAAGAGCCACTACAGCATCGATAACCATGCTGGATCCTATGACAGCGATTGGACTCGCGTCCTCTATCATCGCCTTTGTCGACTTTGGCACGAAACTCGTCAAGGGTGCTATCGAAATTTACGATGCCTCCGATGGCACACTAGAGGAAAATCGCACTTGTGAGGCCGTGACGCGCGAGATGAGGCAACTCGCTATCCAGCTTGAGCCTCCAGACTATCCAGGTGCAACGGGCCAGGAACGGACGCTCTGTAGGCTTGCGGCACAATGCCATGAGCTTTCCGACAGATTACTCACGTTACTGGGGCGAATCAAGCCGACCGATGTGACATCCAAACGACAGAGCCTCTGGGCGGCACTAGAGAACAAGTACCACGAAAAAGAGCGCGACGATCTGAGTGAGGAGCTTGACCGTTGCCGCGAGCAACTGGCCAGTCAGATGAATTTTGAGACTATGATCTCGGTCAAAGCTCTGTCCGAATATGTGTGCAAGAATACCGAAAGCCTTGCGCTGCTGAACACGCACGTGTCGGAGCTGTCGGAGCTGAACACCGATGCCTGGGAGGCGATCCAGAAGCTGCTGGATATTCAAAAAGCCGCGCTGCAAGTGGCTATCGGCGACCGCATCCTGCAAAGCTTGGAGTTTGAAGACATGCATGGCCGTTACGATATGGTGGACGAAGCACATGAAAAGACGTTCCGGTGGATCTTTGACGAGGACGGTGCCGCCCAAGGCAATGAATTAGAATCTCTCGATGACATCGCGAAGCTGAAGCAACTCGACTTGACAATGTATATTGAGCATTCAGAGAAAAGGCGCGAACAAGAGAAGACGCAGGAGGAAATCAACATGCGGCACGAGGCACGCGAAACGTTCTTAACATGGCTGTCATCTGGAACTGGCATCTTCCACATATCAGGGAAGATGGGCTCAGGCAAGTCGACGCTGATGAAGTATCTGGAGGACCACCCAGAGACACGTACACGCCTTTCAGCATGGTCAGGTGAGAACGAGCTCGTGTTTGCCAGTTTCTTCTTTTGGCGTCCTGGTTCCAAGCTTCAGAAATCTCTCAGCGGTCTCTACCGCTCTCTTCTGCACGACGTGCTCGCATCCCATCCCGAGCTGATCAAGAGTGTCCTCCCCGACGTCTGGATGCAGGCCAAGGCGAGCCCGTGGATAGCCCAGGATTCACTCCTCGTACGCGAGAACGACATCCGCCAGGGATTCAAACGTCTCGTCAGTACAGAATCTCTGTGTGCCAAACACTGCTTCTGTTTCTTCATCGACGGCCTCGACGAATATGAGTCTAGCACACAGCACGACAGCATAGACTTGGTAAAGCAGTTGCACAGCTGGACGGCCGCGTTTCCGTCCAAGGTGAAGCTCTGTGTGTCTAGTCGCGAGTACAATGTCTTTATGAAGGAACTTTCATCATCTCCACGACTACGGCTTCACACATTGACAAAGTACGATATACACGCCTATGTCATGGATCGACTCGCCCACATCGATGACGAGTGGGGAAGGACAAATCTGACAGACAAAATTGTCGAAAAAGCTGGCGGAATCTTCTTTTGGGTGGCGTTGGTGGTCCGGAGCGTGCGCGAACAGCTAGAGAACAGCGTCGAACTTCCGCATCTCGAGGGGTATATCAACGAGCTTCCAGACGAGCTGGAAGATTTGTATCGCCACATCATCGACACACTGGACAAAAACAGCCGCAAGAGGTTATTTCAGACAATATCGATGTTGCCCTTGGGCTTCCCCCTGGATTTGCTTGCATACTCTTTCCTAGACCGCTTCGATGAGGATCCCGAGTTTGCAGAACGAGACACTTTCAAGACGACCTTGGATAAGGTACGAGAAGATGAGCAGAAGCAAATAAATATCGGCCGGGACAAAATGACTGGCTGGTGTCGAGGGTTTATCGAGACTGATTATAGCGATATCCTTCATTATGCCCACCGCTCGGTGGCAGACTTCATGGAGACCAACGCGGATGTCCAGAATCAGATGAGAACTGTGATAAAGGTCCACCCTCTTAGCATCGTATCTGAGTTGCTGCTGGCCAGGATAGCCTTGCATGAAATAATCGTCCCGCATTTGCAGGAATTTGACCTCGTTCGTCAGCGCCAGAAATGCAATCTGGACCACCCACCGTACTCGTTTCTGCGCTGCCTCGACGCCATTCACGAGAACAAATGGAGTACTATAGACGATACATCTATTCGAGGCAATATTAATTGTCTACTCGGTGGTGGGGGCAGACAAAGTATGACATGGGTTTGGCAGAGAGGTTTTCGAGGTAAAGGTGGACTAGACCTCACGTTCAGTCCATACTTCTTCCCGCATATACCATTGTCCGAGTACACTATCTGGAAGATTATCAACGACCCTACGACAACCAACATGACGTCCAAGGCTGTACTGTTATTCTATGCCGCCCTCGATGAGTCACTCGACCACCCTGTTCTGGACACACTTTTGGAGCGTAGCATCATCACACCCGCAACACGAACACACCTGATGCCATTTATTATGAGCGTGTATTCTGAAAAATACTGGGAAGAATGTCATTCAATCTGGCAGCTCTTCCTTATAAGGTACTTTTATGTGTGGCTTCAGAATTTACAATACAGTCTCATCGAAAGTTTTGCTGCCGTCGCCCAACGATTACTTCGATATGGAGCCGATCCGCGATTCCGATTCACTACACCACCCCAGAAAGGACTGGAACTTTTCAAAGATACTTTTTATTTCGGCGACCCCAGTAACCCAGAGATAGTCATACTTGGGCGTGAATATTCTATTGAAACGCAGCATAAGATTTTCGAATCCATGCATGCCTCTTCTGAGACAGAAGCTATGGCATTCGACCCGGCAACACAACAGATCGATATATCGCTCCGGGACTGGATTCAGCTATTGGACGATTTTTCAGGCAAAGAAGCTCTGCTGCAGCTTGTGGACGACCGGCTTCACGAACTGGAGAGTGCTGAAGTGGCTTTGAATGCTCCTCAAGAGACACAGCCACAAGCTCGGCCGATGAAATTGCTCGCCATGGCTTCCAGTCCAATAAAGTCTATTTCTCTCTCACACATCCTGGCCACTGTGTTTTGTAAGTTGGGATTCGCTGCTCTTATTCAGAAGACATTATAACTCACAACGTAGTGCTCATTTCCCTTGCATTAGGCTACAGCCAACTGCAGGATAAAATCAGGCCCAACACGTAGGGATGACGGAAGAATCAAACGAGAAGGTGAGGAGGATCAGCACTGGTCGTGCTCACCGTTCCAGAAACTGGCGGAATGCCCAAGACCTGTTTTCTTTTGCTCCCCTTTTTTTCTGGCGTCTCCATCAAGAGAGTGTCTCTCGTCGGCAATACCGTGCCATTCATCCATTCTCGGTAGAGCTCATGGCTCTCTCTTGTCTACTCCGTATTTTATCCGAAATGTTTGGCGGAGCATGTGTGCTCCGTTCTCAGGAAATGGCCTCCACATGGACATATCCGGGTATCATCTTGCACCAACTCGGCTCCGAGAGCGCTGCGAATATATCCTGAGTGGGACATTCCGTGACATCCACAGCCAAGGCAGTGGGGCGTCAGTCAACAGACGTCGAGCCCCTGAGGATGAGTGCAGGAAGTCAAGCAGCATACACGAAATACGGAATACAGAATGCGGAATACAGAGTACGGAATACTCGTACGTTCCTTGACGAAATGAGGGGAAGACTGGTAGATGAATGTCTACGGAGTACTCCGTACGGGATTTGCTCTGTTCTGACTCATGATGATGTAAACTTTTGGATGTTCAGTAAACAATTTAAGCTTCACATTGCGATCCACACCGATGGTTCACGAGACGTAGCATGCCGTTTTCCGATATTCCGCTCTCCGTACGAGTATGCACTTCGGATATCTGAGGCGGGGGCGGACTCCATCTTGGGCTGCCGTTGACGATCCGCCATGCCATCTCAAACGGATTCACATGGATGTTCTCCGCAGTGCTCAGGGGCTTCGCGTGGTACAGGGCACAGCTAAGGTTATCGTTTCTCACCGCTTACCATTCGCGCAGCCCTCCGCTTCGACGACCCATCTAATAGGCAGCAGGGTCTTGGCTCTTTGGGTCTCGGAGTAGTCGGGACTGCCGTGTCCGGAGGATCAGTGGCAGAAATCAGGTTGTCCAACATCCGGGCGCTGCTCGTGCTGGTGATGGGCTCACCTGAAGTTGTCGGAGCCAATGAGGGCTGTTTGGACAACGAAAACGGGGGATCTACTCTGGTATACGAGTAAAAGTACTGTCCGAGAAGGAGTATATATTGAGGTCTGTCCCTCCTCTTACCCTCCCAACTTTTCTCTTCATCCCATCAGTCTTCCAGTCTTCCAGTCTTCCAGTCTTGTCTCACTTCCAACACCTTCACCACCTTCACTTTACTTTCCAACCCAACCATCAAGATGTTCTCCCCCAAGTCTCTTGTTCTCTGCGGCCTCGCTGCCTTCATGAGCCTGCCGGCCACCTCCATGGCCCGTATTACCGGCATGACGGCCCCTGCCACGGCCAAGATCGGTGCCGTGGTGACTACCACGTTCGAGGTGGGCGGCTCTAGCTCCAACTGGGTTGACTACGGTGTCGTGGTTGGCATTGAGAAGCCCATGACCGCATGTGCCGAATGCATCGGCCAGGAGCTGAAGTGGACCAACATTCAGTATGATATGCCTTCTTCTTCTCTTCCGCATAATCACATAACTAACATCAAAACAGGGGTACCTCGATCGTGGGCGAGAGCGGCACTACTTTCCCGATCGAGGTGACGATCCCGTCTACTCTCGCTGCAGGCGACTACGAGCTCAAGGCTGGTGTGCCATACCTCGCAGGTGTAAGTTTTTCCGCTCTTGACCGTGTACTTCGTATATACTAACTATTCCTTTAGGTCAGCGGTGGTGTTGGCTTCAAGTTCTACACCGCGAAGATCACCATTTCGTAAGCAGGCAGTCGTTTACTCGACTTTTGTTCTGCTTGCACGGAATAGACATAGACAGCATTCGCATGGATAGATGGGGTTTGGGTGTTTCATCATCGATTTTGAGTACAAGACTGGGAGTGTAGTTTTAATTCGTCAACATCCATTTTCAATAAACATTTTCAATAATTTTTTTTTGCCACGGTAAAACGAGCGGTACAACCTATGAAAGAAGAACAAGTCGGTGTGCATGTGCGGTTCAATTTAACTCGGGACAGGCTTGGCAACCAGAAGCTTGGCAAGTCTGGGCGATCTTGTCAGCAACACCGAGGCTTGGCGCATGGTTCCAGAACGAGCCGAGGAACATGTCACGCTGTCTCGGATGAGTAACAGCGAGACTTGTTTATTAAGTCATGATAGGGTATAAGCCAACTGCAATCATAGAATAACCAATCCTCGGGTAAGCAGGCTCTTACTAATGTTTCCCATGCTCTGAAAATGCCTGCGAATCCAAAGGTCCCTCTTGAATCTTCCCTCTGGAATCTTCCTCTGGAATCTTCCTCCCATCAATATGTAGAGAATGGGGTCGTTGGCTTGAGGGAAAAGGTAATATCTTCGTACAACGGAGGCAGGTCGGATTCCGACAGCAGGGAGTCCTCAAAGTCGTAGCTGGCCTCGACGTCTTCGGTCGGCGGACAGCCTGGACAGACACAGGACTTGCCACCCAAACGTTCGAGTTGTTTCCATGTCCAGCAAGCGCCTTCCTAAAGACCGGAGAGCAGGAGAAGGGCAGGGGAAGAGGCGATGACGAGGGTGCAGGCGACGGGTGCCAAGAAGTGGAACCGGCTGCCTTGGAGAAAGTTGCTAGGGAGCCATTGGAGAGTGTCTGGTTTGAACAAAATGCCGGCGACAAGGAAGACGAGATATGTGCAGAGCAGCACAATGACGGCGGCATGCATTGCGACGGGGAGGTTCAAGGGTTGGGTTTCCGGGGTAGGGGTAATACGGTTCGGGACGGGGGGGAAGACTTGGCGTGTCTCCACAGCGATGGCGACTGGATCTGCATCTGTCAGTGCGGCTCTGACGATGCATTGAGGAGTGGAGAGGACGACGACGTCTTCGTGGCACAGTGTGACATACCGTGAAGCCGGAGAGGATTCAGATGACGTAATGGATGGGATGCTGATGGAGTGATGGGGAAAGACGGAGAAGAGAAATGAGAACGAGAAAAAGAAGAGAGGGAGAAAAGAGAGAGAAAGAAGAAAAGTACTCCGTAATGACAAGAGAAGAAGAAATAAAAGACAAAGAGAAGAGAAGCCCGAAAGAAAGAACTTGTTACAACAGTTCATTGTCTGGCAAGAGCATCAACAGCACCTTCCGTTGTGCCCGAGATCTCGGATAAACCGGCATTTTTCCGAATATCCCCTTGTTTTCTCGTTGCCTATTTCGACGTCACCTTTTCCCTGTCCGTCTACCCCCGTCGACCTGCCATTCGACAAGCGGGAATCCTTCGATTGAGGCTTTTACGCCTTACCCACGACCGAACACACAGTGCCGTCTAATGTCGTCGCCCGATTCCCAGTCGAAATACCGTGTTTCAGTCAGCAAGAACCGGCACCAAAGTGGCAGGTCCGAGTTGCCCCCCACTAACATACCCAAACAAGCATCTTGTAGCAGGCGAGTGGATCCCCCAGGCAGGCGTTATCGCCGGCGCTTGCGCCTCCCTACAGGAGACGGACTCGGGCCTACTTGCACTGGAATCGATCTACACCGACGGACCGTCGGTTCTAGACCGCAATGTACCTTGCCTTTGTTCATATTTTCACATTCTCGCGCATCGTCGTCGACCTCTGTCCATCTGACCTGTACGTCGACCAGTTTGCTCTGCTTGTTCTGTCTGTGCCGCGTGGCGGTTGCCCCTGAATCTCTGCATCCCTGAATCCCGGAATCAGGAATCAGTTGCTTCTGATCTCCGTCCCTCTTCTCCGTTCCTCTCTCTCCATGACACACGTCACTGTGACGCCGCGTCCCAAGGACGCCACCAAGGAACCGCCTGACCATTGGATTGGCAACCCGCCCACGCAATTCCGCAATCCATGGCCGTCGTACCGGCAGAAACACTCGTTGCGTGAGGTCCTGTACCACCGGTTTGGCCCGGACCGCAACTTTGTGCCGCTGCCGGCAGACCGGGACGAGTTGGTGGGTATCCAGACGCCTACATGGGGCGACGGCAACACGAGCGGGATCAAGGCCACGTGGATCGGGCATGCCAGTTTCGTGCTCGAAATGCCGGCGCCGCCTGGCCGGGCGCGTGGCGTACGCATCCTCATGGACCCCGTGTTCAGCGACCGCATGGGGCCCAAGGGGCTTGTGGGACCGCGGCGGTTCTCGCAGACACCGTGCCGGCTCGAGGACGTGCCGCTGGCCGACATGGTGTGCATCAGCCACAACCACTATGACCACCTGGACATCAAGACGGTGCAGAGCCTGTACCACGACCCGCGGCGGGCGAGCGATGCGCCCGCGCTACACTTTTTCTGCGGGCTCAACACCAAGGCGTGGTTTGTGGGCAACTGCGGCGTGCGCAGCGAGGACGTGACGGAGCTGGACTGGTGGGAGGAGGCGGAAGTGACAGTGCCGGGAGTGGGGGCGGTGCTGCTGGCGTGCACGCCGAGCCAGCACGGCAGCCGACGCAGCGTGCGAGACGACAACCGGATGCTGTGGTGCTCGTACGTGGTGGAGGAGCTGATGATAGAGAACCCGAAGCGGTTCTTCTTTGCGGGCGACACGGGGTACCGGACGGTGACGGCGCACGACGTGGCAGCCGGGACGGACGAGCAGCATCTGCCGCGGTGCCCGGCATTCAAGCAGATTGGCAGCAAGTACGGGCCATTTGACCTGGCGCTGCTGCCGATTGGGTGTTACTCGCCGCGGACGTATCTGTCGGCGGTGCACTGCACGCCGGAGGACTCGGTGGAGGTGCATCTAGACATCCAGAGCAAGCGCAGTCTGGGGATGCATTACGGGACGTTGCGGGGAAGTCTGAGTGCGCATTACGAGGATGTGCGGGAGCCACCGGCACGGTGGAAGGCGGCGTGCCTGGAGCAAGGATTGCGTTGGGGAGAGGAGATATTTCTGTGTGATATTGGGGAAACGGTGATTGTGGAGTGAGGGCTGACGAATCATGGGAGCTTTGGTTTGATTCTGTTTTGTATTATTGTCTGCATTCTTTTAGCATATAGAATAGAGAGAGCGTGCCGAAGAACGTACCGAAGAATGTGGGTTGTCTGGCGATTGCCGCTTGCCGCTTGCCGCTTGCCAGGATCCAACATGAGGATCTGAATCAGACCCGAATCAGAATGAGAATCCGATGGAGATCCAGAATCACCGAGGCTCAGACACGGCTGACGAGTCCTATTGGCAGCCGAGGCCAAATCAGCGTCTCTTGTCATTGGCTGTTTACGGGCTGTGATTGGTCGGCGCGTCTGGCGATTAGTCTTATCGGAGTGGGGCGCGAGGCCGTCGCTGATTTACGGAAAATAAAATTAAATACGAGTAAAATAAAGTAAAAAAGCATGAAAAAAATAAAATAAAATAAAATAAAAATAAAAAAACATTAAAAATACTCGGCGCCGTCGCATCTTTTTTTGCTTTGGCCTCCCAAACTTTTGTCTTCACCCTTCTCTCCATCCCCTTCCATGTGTCGCGCAGTCAGCCGGCCAACACGCGTGTGGCCGTGAACGAGTTGTCTTACGAAGAGAGTAATTGTCGAGTCGGACGAATCAAGCCGGGCGTGGCGCAGCTGCAGTTGCAGGAATCCGAGTCGCAAGATCGCAAGTGGAGATTGGAGGCTTCAGCTGGTGAATTCAGCTGGTGAGTGCCACAGGCTTAGCGCTGGTCACCCCACTGCCCCGCAGGCCGCTGAGCCAGCAGGCTACAGGCCCAAGATAGGCTACAGGCCAGCACAGGCCAGACTACAGGCTGCAGACTACAGGCTACAGGCCCAGCATAGGCGGCACGGCCACAGGCAACGCCTCTATTCTTGTCTTCCTCGCCTCCTCCCTCGCTCCCTCGCTTCCTCACTCCTCCACACCGCCACCACCGCCACACTCACTGCGCCCTTTAGGCGTCTTGCGCTAACATCCCCTCCGCGACAACATCGCCAAAGCATCCGACCCTGCTCCCCGGCCGGACGGCCTCATCTGCTCTTTTACGCACCATGAACGGCGCATCGTCTCCGGTCGAAACGGCCACGGCCACGGCGAGCAAGGCGCATTCAGCGCCCTCGGCATCGGCGAATGGCAGTGGCAGTGCTGGTGGCGCCAAGAAGCGCAAGAAGGATGCGCTGAAACCGATTATCACGACAGAGGGGTGAGTTTTGCGTGTGTTGTCTTTTGCCTGTTGTGTCTGCTGTGTCTGTCTTTCTGTCGTTCTGTATTCCTCGTCTGTCTTTTCTGTCTTTTCTGTCGTTTCTGTCGTTTCTGTCGTCTTTTCCGTCATCTTTTCTCTCGTCTTTCTGCCGTCTGTCTCTCGTCTTTCTCTCTGTCGTTTCTGTTGAGCATTTTACCACATTTCACATTTCTCTACCTACTCTACATTTCTCTATTTCCACTGTCCACCACTCACCATTTCCACTGCCACTCACCACCACTCACCACTACCGCCACTACTTCCACTCCACCATTTACTCTCCTCTCCTCCTCCGCAAATACACCGTGACCCTTCGCCTCCATCCTCCATCTTCCATCTTCATTCGCCTTTCTCTCCTCCTCTCGCCCCCTGTCTCTCCCGCTTCCCCATACCATGACCAACCGCCTGCGCAAATCTACCCTGCTTGTACGCTTCTCCCCCGGCAGCCTGCCGTCTCCCGTCTCCGTTTCTGCGCCGTCCTTTTGATCTCCTCCGTCCATTCGTCTATTCCTCCATTCGTCCATTTGTCGCTGTTTCGATGGCCTTTGGCCTCTTTCGTTTTGTCGTTTCTTCTTCCTTTCCGTCTTTTCTCCCTTCCTTTCTTGCCTCCTCTTCCTCCTCTTCCTCCTCTTCGTCTTCCTTCTTTTCTCTCTCTTCTCTCTCTCCTCCCTCCTCTCCCTCCTCTCCCTCTCTCTATCCTTAACCTCTCTCGCATCCTCTCTCTCAACTCTATCAACCCTCTCGCCATGCTGCAGAGCCTCCTACCCAGTCTGCGCGACGTGCGCGACCCGCCCAAGTCAAGGTTCTCTCTTTTCTCATCCTCTCATCTCCTGCGATCGGCATCCTCTCCTCTCGCCAGAACGCGCCCCAAACATTTTCCAACCCCTCCCACCCCCACTTTACCGCCTTGAGTCTTTTCTAGGCTCCCAAGGCCGCTTGGCATATTACTGTGTATCCCATCACAACACACATACATCCCTCCCAATAGCCTTTTCGCTTTTCGCTTTTCCCTCTTTTTTTTCGCCTGCCCGTTTTTTTTTCTTTCCGCTTTCTCTCATGGCAGATCGGCTAACCGTCCGCAGACCCTCTCACCTCCCCGGCCTCCAACCCTCCCCCACCGCTTCCTCCTCCGCCGACGATGCCGCTGAAAACACCGCCGACGAAGAAGACTCGGAAGATTACTGCAAAGGTGGATACCACCCCGTCGAGATCGGCGAGAAGTTCAAAGATGGCCGCTATGTTGTCGTGCGCAAACTCGGCTGGGGCCACTTCTCCACCGTCTGGCTCTCGCGCGATACCGTGACCGGCAAGCACGTGGCTCTCAAGGTCGTCCGCTCCGCCGCCCACTACACCGAGACCGCCATTGACGAGATCAAACTCCTCAACAAAATCGTCCAGGCGAACCCCAACCATCCCGGCCGGAAACATGTCATCAGCTTGCTTGACTCCTTTGAACACAAGGGCCCCAATGGCACACACGTCTGCATGGTTTTTGAGGTCCTTGGCGAGACCCTGCTTGGCCTCATCAAGAAATGGAACCATCGCGGCATCCCCATGTATCTCGTCAAGCAGATCACCAAACAGGTCCTCCTCGGCCTCGACTATCTGCACCGCGAGTGCGGCATCATCCACACTGACCTCAAGCCCGAGAATGTTCTCATCGAGATTGGCGATGTCGAGCAGATCGTCAAAAATGTCGTCAAAAATGACAATCCCGACAAGGAAAATAATCGCAACGGCCGCCGGAGAAGACGAACTTTGATCACGGGCAGCCAGCCTTTGCCCTCGCCTCTGAATGCAAACTTTGGCCATCCCGCTCCCTTTACCTCCACCTCTCACCAAAACCTCGGCCAAGTCTTGCATGATTGTATGCTTGTCTCTTCTTTTTCTCTCTCTCCTCCCTCTCTCCTCTCCTCTAACCGAACAGGGGCCCACAAGTCCGGCGACCCCTCCGGAGCCGACCGGGATCCCAACGACAAGCTCGCCGAAGAGCTCCAGAAGAAGCGCGAGCAGACAGAGTATGTATCCTCTTTTTTTTTTGTCTCGTTTTTTACTAACCCCACAGGGATATCCTGGCCAAACAAGTATCAAGCGTCTCCCTGGACAAATCCCCTCCCCACTCCTCCACGTCCTCCGATGGCGACAAGCGCAAGGTCGACGACAAGGGCTTTGACATTATCAGTGTCAAGATTGCCGACCTCGGCAACGCCTGCTGGGTCAGCCATCACTTTACAAACGACATCCAGACCCGGCAATACCGGTCGCCAGAAGTCATCTTGGGCGCTAAATGGGGAGCCAGCACCGATGTCTGGAGCATGGCTGCGATGGTGAGTTGTCTGCCTATTCATCTACTGATAATGGCCGCTAACCTCCAGGTCTTTGAACTCATTACCGGTGACTATCTCTTTGACCCGCAGTCCGGGACCAAGTACGGCAAAGACGACGACCACATTGCCCAAATCATTGAGCTGCTCGGTCCCTTTCCCAAGTCTCTTTGCTTGTCCGGCAAGTGGTCGCAGGAGATCTTCAACCGCAAGGGCGACCTGCGCAACATTCACCGTCTGCGGCACTGGGCCTTGCCCGACGTCCTGCGCGAAAAGTACCACTTCCGCGACGACGAGGCCAAGCGCATCTCCGAGTTCTTGCTGCCCTTGCTCGAGCTCGTCCCAGAAAGACGCGCCAACGCCGGCGGTATGGCCTCCCATCCCTGGCTCGACGACACTCCGGGCATGCAGAACACCAGAATAGAAGGTGTCGATGTCGGCAGCCGCGGCGAAGGCATAGAAGGCTGGGCCACGGAGATTCGGAAGCGGTAGAGGATCCTCTTAATTGTGTTTTTTTTTGTGGCTCGTCCGCAATATCTGCACGTCTCCTCGTCGTCTCCTTTTGTGTATGTCCCCTCTGTGTGGACGACGAGGAAACGGTGCAAGGAGGGACGGGTTTAGAAAAAAAGACACATTTTCTCTTTCTTTTTTTTTTCCTCTTTTCCTGTTCTTTCCAGTGTCTCCTTTGTCCATGGTTTTCTCATGTTGTCCATATCTGGAACATAGATTTGCACTGCTGTTCTTATTATATTGTTTTTTCCACACACAGACACAGACACACACACACACACACACACACACATACGAGCAATCGTCCTTGTGATGAGACATTTCGAACAAGGGGATCGAAGGTGATTCCCTGTTCATCTTGCGGCGCGACGGGAGAGAGAGAGAGAGAGGCCTCTGCCATGAAATCCTCTTTTTTTGTAATGCAAACGCCTCCACGATAGATGATACAATAAAAACAGCACGGCTTGCATGGGTAGCCAAGACGTACTCCGCACTCTTTGCCAGTTTTAGACAACACCCATGTTCTCCCTCTCCGTTCATTTCTTCTTGTTCCGCTGCTTTGCCTTTTGCGTCATCCGCCGGAACGCTTCCATGCTGCTCGCTCCAATCGGCCGGAACTCTGCTCCCGTCCGGTTCGCGTCCACCGTGCTCTTGGGCGCAATCGTATACGACTGCGGCAAGCCCACTGGCTGGGCCCGGTTCGGGTTGACCACTGGCGGCGCCAGCTGCACCTCCTTGTCGAGCTCGAACCGTGACAGCGGCCGTTCCGTGAGCGTGTACTGGCTCTGGCTTTGTTCGGCGATCTTGGCGGCTCTGAAGGGGTTAGTGACTGCGGTACGAAGCGCTCAATCAATCATGGGATACCCACCTGTAATCGTATTCGCGCGTCTCCACGTAGCGCTTCTTGAAGTCGTCTGTCTTCTTGAGAATGGGCCGGCTCCATTCGCCCACAAGCCGCTCTGCCATCCGCTTGATGACCGGTTCTGCCTGCTTGCTCCGCGTATAGAACAGCACCACTTTTCCGATGCCGCTGCTCAGCAGTGCGTCCTTTTGGATCGGCAGCTTGGTCAGACACGTGAAAATGTCGCGCTGGATCGTGTAGCTCGGCAGCGACCCGTCGTTGAGCGGCTCGAGGAAAAACTTGATCGACTGCAGAAAATTCGTCTCCGGGTCCAGCACCGTCTCCTGGATGTCGTTGCGGTTCAGCACCGACAGCACCTGCGGCAGCAGCTGCAGCTTGCTGACGGCCGGTCGCCCCTCGTTGCGCGCATTGATGTCCGCCATGCACGCCTTTTCCATCAAGATCTTGAGCTGCGCAATCTCCTCATCCGCCATCTGCTCGAGGTCTTCCTCGTCCTGCTTCCGTCGCCGCTTGTTGGGATTCCGAATGGCCAGGTTGATGGCCCGGTCGAGTGCCCGCTTGCGCCGCTCCTCGGGCGGCAGGTCCTCCTCGTTGACTTCCGGCTCTGGGGACTTGTTGCGGCGAGTAGCACCCGCACTGTTACCACCACCCTCGCCTGTCGCCCGCGACCGCCGGGCACGCCGCGACTCGCCGCCACCGGCACCGCCGCCGCCGCTGCCCTCGCCGGCACCGCCACTGCCACCCTCGCCTGCCTCGTCGCCACCGGCGCCCGGCCGCCGCTTCTTGTCCCGCCGGCCCTCCTTGACCTTGCGGGCCTGGCCGTCACCGCCGACGATGCGCTTGCGCTTGGCAGACTTGAGGCCGCGGGCGGCTTCTTCGTCAATGGTAATGGGCCGCTCTTCAATGTAGGCAGTGGCCGGGTCGTAGTCCTCGAACTGGTCCTCGTCGACATCAGACAGCAGGTCATCCTCGGAGTCGCCGCCACCGCCGGCCTTGCCGCCATCGTTGTCGTCGCCGTCGTCATCGTCTTGAGCCATCGCGTCGGCCGCAGGCGAAGAAGGCGCCTTTTCAGGGGTCGAAAGAGCCGCTGCCGGCGAGGGAGCATCGCTGAGGGCCGCCTCGGGAGTGGCAATGGGCGAACCCACCGCAGGCCCTGCGTCGGACATGGCGTCGACCGGATGGGATCGGACACGAGAGGAGAGGTCGTGGACGAAAAGATGTCAAAAGGCGTAGGCAACTGGCAACTGGTAATGGACAATAGAAAATGGCACGACGCGCAGAAAGGGAGACAAGTCGTCGATTCTGTGAGGCCGGCGAGATCCAACGAGCCGGTGAACCGATAGTGAAGAGATTCGAACAAATCGACTCTGAAAAAGGCAAAAAAAAGACCCGACACCGCTGCCAGAGAAGGGATGGGGGTGGCCAAAGACGTGCAGCAGCTTGGCTTTCTCAAAGGAAGAAAAGGCGTCGGAGTGGATTGCAGGCTGTGGCTGAAGAGCGCTTGCGCCCAAACGGGCAAGGATGACTACGATTACTAAGCATTTAAATGGAATCTAGTACGCATGCCTCAGGCAGCCGTGCGTTTTCGTTTGTTTACTAGCCAGAAGAGCTGTCGGCCCGTTGCCACCACGACACCAAAAAAAAGACAGCGAACAATAGCCAAGGCACACGAGCCGGATGCGCGCACACTCGGCATGCCCCTCGTTCACCGTGCACACACACACCCTGTCGTGTATTCCAGTCGAGCACTCCTTCCAAGCGCGCGACCCGTCTGAGCAGTCGATCCACGTGTCGGCCTCACCATAATCAACAACTCTCTTTAACGAAGCAGAGCCTTTTGGCTCCCAACGCCCGTCGTCATGAGTCGCCGAACCTTTGAGGGGCCCATGGACTGGGAGTACCAGAACAACCACGGCCCGCTGGACATTTCCAGTCCATTTACGCAGGTTGCCCAACGGCCTTTTGCGGGTAGGAGATTTCTCCTTTTCTGTTGTCCTTTTCTTTCATCCCTTGATCCATCTAACATGGGGCAAGCCTCGCCTTTCCATGCGGCCTCGCCGTCGCGCCCGCCCAAGGCCGGCAATCCGTTTGCCTCTCTGGGCTCGAACCTGCCATCGTCGTCGCCGCAGAAGCCCACGTCGCCATCGAAGCAACTGTTTCCGCGGCCGCCGGCCTCGTCCATTTTCAACGCGCCGGCGACGCGGCAGTTCCCCGCAGCGTCGCCGTTCCGCAACCCCGCCTTCACGACGCCACAGAAGCGCGCCGACGACGTGTTGTCTGAATACTCAGCATCAGCGGCCGAGGAGAGTCCGGCGGTGGCGAGCGACATGTCAGAGCAGGCGGGCGACTCACCGGAACGGGACCGGCAGCTGGCGAACATGACGATCACGCCGGCGTCAGTGACGAGCCGCAAGTTGTTTGCGGAGCGCAAGAACTCGCTGTCGAGCCGGACGCCCGGCCGGGGCGAGGTGCCACGGGGCAGTCTCGAGGCGTTTTTTACGGCGCGCAGCAAGGTGCGCAAGCGGAAGCGGCAGGGGGCAGACAAGGACGTGGGCAGTGTACGGACGCGGTTCCATCCGAGCGCGTATTCGTCGGAAGCGAGCGGCAGTGACAATGATGACGATACGGACGTCAGCACAGATCGGACGACACGTGAGCGACGAGGCAAACGGGGGAGCAAGAACAGTCGCCACCAGGAGACGGTGGCGGCGGGAGGCGGACGGGGCATTCTCGGCAATCTGTTTACGGTGATTCACGAGCACCCCAATGTGCCGCTGATTCTGTCGTGGTGGGTGCAGCTAGGGATCAATGTGTTTGTGGTGGCGGTATTCATGTGGTTTGTGTGGGGAGGGATCTCGATGATGCGTGCAGACATTGCACACGCGGCGGATGCAGCACGATCGCGGCTATTGACGGAGATGAATGCGTGTGCGCACGAGTATACGAAGAACCGATGCGCGCCCAAGACGGATCGGCTGCCGGCGCTGCACGTGGTATGCGACGAGTGGGAGGTATGCATGAACCAGGATCCGTCGAGTGTGATGAAGATGCAGGTATCTGCGAAGAATGTGGCGGAGATTATCAACGAGTTTGTGGGAGCGATGAGTATCAAAGCATGGGTGAGTTGTCGAAAGTCGATGGTCGCATGGACAATCAGATGCTAACGGCACAGGGCTTTATCATTTCGGCTATGCTGGCAATGGTGTTGGCCAGCAATCTGGGGTTCAGCCGATTCCGCGAGGCCGCATTTGTCAACCAGCCGAATGGCCAGGTGGCACCACAGCAGCCGTACGCGTCACAGCCTGCTAGAGCACCTGTTCTGCCGCCAGCACAGGATCCCAACCAGGCATACATATGGGCGCCGATCGGGCAGACACCGCGGCACATTCGACGGGAATTCCTGCCCGACACACCCACGGATACAGACGTGTCGCCAGAAGCACCACGAGCAGCATTGATGGCGCCACCAGAAACACCACCGTTTCGACGGAGTCCTAGCAAGGGAGAGCGCAGCCGCAGCCCAACAAAAGGGGGGGGCGGCGGGCGATATCGAAGTCCGAGCAAAGGCTACTGAGCTACTGAGCTATTGAGCTACTGAACTACGGAGTACTGAACTACTGAATCCTTTGAATTGCTACTGTGTACAGAGCTCCACCGTTCAAGTTTATTCTATTTATCTACGGAGTCTTGTCGAGAGTTTATCTACTATGGGCTTACAGGGGGGTCTTGGAAGGTCTTGGCGATCAGATTAGAGCAATGGCACATGTATGAGTAAAATAGGACTATTGGCGTGGAATAGAAATTGCGGTGTACGATAGGTGAAAGAAGAGGAAGGCCAGAAGGATTGCCAGTGAAGCAGAAACACTGGCTGGACTTGCGTCTGAGATAGGCAAATAGCTTCTGGGGGATCTACGAACAGCTTTTGCCAGCAGCTAGCTGCCAACACAGTGTCCGTATGTACAGTATGAATATGAACATACATACTGTCCTCGTAAAGCTCCCTCCCCTCCCCGCCAAACTGAACTGGACCGTGAGACAAGGCCGTGGAGGGAGAAGCCCGTTAGTACTTTTTAGCTAAGCTACGTTGTACGTTGCTATTTACGCTACGACCTTCGGTGCGTTCCGCGACAGCAGGAGCATTTGGCACCGTTCTTTCCAATTTCGCAGACAATTTATTGAGGGCAGTGTTTTTTTTTCTCTTAAGCCTTTTTCGCATTTAATTTCGCTTTTATTAAAAGAAGTCATTTCCTTCATTCCCTCTTGCTTTCGTCACCCATTTTATCAATTTCCAACCCCCCTCCCAAGAATCCTCGTCCTCTCCTATCGCACGCGCGCGCGCACACGACAACCAACAAAAAAAAACGCGGGGGCGGAACATTGCACGTCACACAGGAACTGCAGTGGAGCGCAGGGGGGGTGGAGGAGCGCATACCAGCATGAGCATCGGCGCACCGCATTCAGAGCCCCCATAAACGATTACCGAGTACTGGGTACGGAGTTCGGAGTACCAAGTACGGAGTACGCCTAGCAATCGTGGCACGTGAGACGGCGGTCCCCAAACTCTTGACAGGCGACAGCCACGGAGGCGGCAGCGGAGGCCGCGGAGGCAGCGGAGGACGCAGACGAGGTGGACGCGGTGGACGGGTGGCGAGGCGTGGGATGGACATGGACCGCATGAACCAGATGGCCCGATTGGACGACCGCATGGATCGTCTGGACGGCCGCATGGATCGTCTGGGCGACCGCATGGACCGCATGGATGACAACACCGAAGAACCCTCGTCGACCACACCTGGAGCCACGGGCCAGAATCGGAGCCAGAGCCAGGGCAAGCAACCGGCCACTTGGGACACGGAACCGGATCTGCTGTCTCCCTCATCGGTCGACGCGTCGAGCTCGCTGCCACAAATATCGAAGCGCCGGCGTGGTTTGGGCCTCGTAACCCCCAATGCCTGCAACGAGTGTCGCAAAAAACGAGTCAAGGTGTGACCTTCTGTTTTGTCGTCCTTTTTATTTCTCCTCTAACCATCAGTGTGATGGGCGCAAACCCTGTGGCCGCTGCCGTGCCCAGCGCCATATCACCTGCGTCTACGAATTGCCGGTGCGCCAGTCCAAGGAAGACCTGCGCAGCGAAATTGAAAGCCTGCGACGCCGCCAGCGCTCCAGCGACAGCGTCCTTTCGGCCCTTTCTCGGCCCGAGCTCTGGGAAGAAGTCCTCAGCCGTCTGCGCAATGGCGACGCCGTCGACGACATATCCAAGTGGCTCGACAAGACGGGAGCTTCTGCCGGCATCCCTGACGGCACACCACGGCCGTCCCTCGCGAGCATCCTGCCGCAATCCTTTCCCGGTCACGTGTCAACCGCCTTTCCCGGCAGCAGCAGCAGCAGTGTCCCGTTTCCGCCTTTTTCGCCCGGCGGCATGTCTACGCCCACGAGCGGCGGCGGCAGCGGCGGCAGCGGCTCGAGCGAGCAGCCACAGCCACAGCCACAGTCACAGCAACCACCGCCGCCGCCGCCGCCACCACAACAACAACCCCTCCCTCTTCCTCAAGACGGCACATGGTCGAATGGCACTTACTCGACACCGTCGGCAACAGCCATGGCCACAGCCACAGCCACAGCCACAGCCACAGCCACAGCAGCAGCAGCAGCGGCGGCAACTTCGTCGGGGGGACAAGCGTCTCGTGTGGACGCGTGGGCGGCCGACAGCAACAGCCCGTCGGTGTCGTCCGAGGGTCTGTACCGGGGGCTAGACCAGATTCTGGCGCCGCTGACATCGGACACGCAGGTGCCGGCCACCCACTGGACAACAGTGACAAACGACGAGAAGCTCGTGCAGCACCTACTGGCACTGTACTTTTGCTGGGAGTATCCGACGTTTGCGTCTCTCAGCAAGGAGCACTTTCTGCTCGACTTCCAGAGCGGCTACGAACGGTACTGCTCCCCGATCCTCGTCAATGCCCTGCTGGCCCTGGGCTGCCGCTTCTCCACACAGCCCAACACCCGCGCCGACCCGGACAACCCCTACTCATCGGGCGACCACTTCTTCAAGGAGTGTCAGCAACTGCTGCACATGGAGGCCGATCACCACACATTTACCACCATCCAGGCTCTGGGCATCATGTCCATCCGTGAGGCAAGCTGCGGTCGGGACTCGGAGAGCTGGTACTATGCCGGCCAGAGCATCCGTCTGGCCATCGAGATGGGCCTGCACCAGATCCGCCACGACGGCGGCGACGAGGAGGACATTGCCGTCCAGTCGGCCACCTTTTGGGGGGCCTTTGCCTTGGACCAGTACGTTTTTTTCTTATCTTTTTTGGTGTATGTGTGTTTCCATCAATTCTCGCTAACCAGCAGTGCCTGGTCACTTGCCACTGGATCGCTGCCGCAGTGCTCCTTTTTCCCCTCCCTGCCGCCCAAGCCGGCCATTATCGACGACATTGAAGCGTCACTGTGGATTCCGTATACCGACGGAGGTATGGATGCTTTTCTCTACAGCGAACCCGCTGCTAACTGGACAGGCACACCGCTGCAGCGCCAGTGCCAGCAGCCGTCCAATGTCCGGTCTGTCTACACCTGCTTCTGCCAATTGAGCGAGCTCGTTCACCAGTCTTTGTATCTGCTGCACACCCCTGGCCATCCACTCGTCAGCCGCGACCTGCTCAGCATGTATACTCAGTATCTCAACTGGTACGACTCCATTCCCGAGGTGCTGCGGCTGGGCCACAACTTTACGCCTGCTGTCCTTTTTGCGCAGTAAGTCCAGACCAAAAGATGTGTTGTCAACAACTGCTGACCATTAGCATGTACTACCATTTTGCCATCCTGCTGCTCTTCCGGCCCCTCATCAAACTGCGCATCATCGGCTCCGGCATCCTCCCGCGCGACGTCTGTCTGCAGGCCGCCGACGCCATTCAGAATTTGCTACGCTCCTACTCTCAGCTCTACACCCTGCAGCGGACGCCGTCGTTTGTGCCGTACTTTGTGCTGACCTCCTCCATCATGCACCTCGCCATTGGTGCCTCGTCGCCCACGGCCATGGCGCCGGTCCCGGCTACCGCCACCACGGGCCCTCTCTCTACAGAAGCAACAGCCATGTCGGCCGAGACCACGGTCAAGATTAAGACGGAAATGGGAATGGGAATGGGTATGGGCACAGACATGAGCACAGGTATGGGCACAGGTATGGGCACAGGTATGGGTATGGGAATGGGAATGGGAATGGGAATGAATTCAAGTATGGGAATGACTCCCATGGGCCCGGGAATCCTGGACGATAGCGCCGACATCAAGCGGATGCCGGCCGGGCTGGCCGCAGGCAGTGCTGCTCAGGCAGTGAACCCCAGCTGGGGGCTGAGTCAGCGTGTTGTTGACTCCATCAACCGTGGCATCGAAGACCTCACCGAGATGGTCCCCTGCCACCACTTTGCCGAGCAGGCCCTCAGCATCCTGCGCTTCTTGGCCAAGAAGTGGAACATTAATGTGCACGTCCGGCCCGTGACCAAGGGGTCATTAGGGAGTGCCAGTCCGAGTGCTGGCCCCAGTGCCGCCAATGCTGGCCCAAGTACCGACTACTTTGACCGCAGCGTGCGGCCGCTGACGTCGAGTCTCAACTTTTTCGCGCCCAACGTGAGCGAGAGCGACTTCAACTGTGCCTGGGGCGGACTGGGCGACGTTGGCGAGGGGACCCTGCGGATGGTGTCGACGGCTGGCATGGCGCCTTCGGCCTCGCTGGCCAGTGCTTCGGGACACTCCATGGGCGGCAACAGCGTGGAGAACCCGCTGTTCTGGCCGTTTCCCATGCAGGGGCGGCCCATTCTGGCGTCGGGACAGAAGCTGCAAGAAGCCGGGTTTGCCTTGCTGTGAGAGCGACGATGATGACAAATGTTGATATTGGCCGTGATATAAAACTCCGTATGCTCCGTACAATCTATGATTATTCAGCCAGAGAGAGACCCGGAAAGCCTTGGGAATGGGTATCGTCTTCTGATTAGTAAGATACACACTTACAGGAGGTCTTGTAAGCGTCTTTTCTCGCCTTTGCCACGGAATCAAAAATTCAAAATTCATCCTTCTCTGATGCTCTTCTATTCAAAAAGCATCGATCGAAACGCTCCTTGTCGTATCTACAACATGAAAAACGAAAAGCAAAGCGCCGCCAAGATGGCACATCCATTGGATATCGAGGCCTTGTCCCAGCTCCGACTGGCCGATCTGGGCACGGATTTGTCTCTGCAGCTACATGCGGTCGACAGAAATGGAAAAATTGTTTACACAGCCGATGTCTCCCAGCTGGTGAAAAGTCCACGCACTCAGAACAACAACAGTGCAGCGAACGTGGCGCAGTCCGCAAAATCATCTACGCCAAAGACACTTGCCGAGAATCCACGAAACCGCCCACAAAATATACATTATGAGTATCTTATTGGAATCTCGTGGGGAAAGAATGCCGGTGGTTCATACTGCGGACTTTTTGCTGGGCCTGTGATGCTGGGCATTCTAGTATGGGCAGCTTTTTGTGCGGCAGTTCTGTTTCTAAGCTCTTGATAAGAGTTCGGCATAGGAGCATATTGAAGAATTTCCCAAGCAATACAGATATTCGTGAGCTTGGTTGCACTGGGCCAGGAGTGAATAAGAATAAATAATTATATTTATGATAATGCGTATAATGCCGGCAGCATCGTCACCACCCACACCAAAATCCCCACGACAACCGGTCCGACTATGACCCCAGAAACGGTCACATAGACTCCTCCACCGCCCTCCGCCTCCATCGCCCTTTCGACCTCTCTCGCCTCCGGATCAGCCACCGGGGGTTTCTCCTCTCCCCGGGGACCCTCTTCCGCCCGCTGTGGTTCAAAGTTAGCAAATGATCAAAACATCCAATTCATACGTGTGTCTCCTCGAAGAAAAAAACATACCGGCCATAGGCGGAAGAGGTCGAGGAGCGGGAGCTGAAGCCCCCAGATGCTGACCCGAGAGAAGGCGGAGGCAGGCGGAGGAAGCCTATGGCCGTGCTGGAGGCCAATTAAAAAATGACTGTGGATAAAAAGTTAGAAGTCAGTGATTCAATTGTTTGTGGGTGACAAAAGTGGTATCGACTTACTCGGCCGGACCGGTGCGTGAGGCTCTGGAGTGGGCAGCGAGGGCGATGCTGCCGGCATAATAAATGTAAATAACAAAAAGAATGGCGTAAATAATATCCATGATAAGGATATTGGTGGCCATTTTGTCTTCTTGAGGGAAAAGGAGAAGAAATGGAACAAGAGATTGGGGGGAGACGGCAGATATATATACAAATATTTTTTTGGATTGGATGCTCTTTCCTGTATCTACTCTTGCCTTCTTCTGCTGTGAAGTTCCTTCTGTTTTCTCCTAAGCTCTTTCCATTTTCCTTAAATTACTCCTGTTTTCTCAATGGCTCCTTCTGTTTTCTCTAAATTATCTCCTGCTTCTCCAGAGCTCTTTCCTAACTTCCTTGCATACTGATACTGCGCTTAGATGAAAGTCAGGAGCAACACAGCAACAACACGGTCGCTATCACCCCTACCAAGAAACCCAGCACCGCCTGCCCAACGGTAATTCCAATATAGAAAGTATCGGACTCTGCTGTCCATGTAAACGACAAGAGCCTGGAAGTCTTTGCCCCGGCGGATTGTTTGGTTGGCCACCATGCGCCCAATTGTCTGTCGTCATAAATGGTGTTTATGTTTTGCTCTGGATGGAAGAAGTCGTACACATAAACAGGCTGTGCTTCGTTGTTGAGAGCATCCACTCCATAAATGAACTCTGGAGAAAGTTCAGACAACTTGACACGAGACAATATTTTGATGTCGAATGGACGAGCTGTGACGCATAAGTCTGCACTCCACCACCGCTCTTCAGACCGATCTGCCAGAAAATAATGACGTCTGGAAACTTTTTTCTTGTAACTCTTGCACCAGTCTGATGAAATGTTGCGTTCTAATTTCTCGAACTCCGGACAGAGGTTGTCCAAAGACCAGGGGAAGTTTTCACGCATCAAACGTGACAAATCCCTCGTGTGAACGATGATCCCAGCTATCCAGTGGGAAGACTTGCCTCCAAGCTCAGAGATGTTAGGAGGAAGAAATATAGGCTGCTTGTGTGCAAGAAGATAGATAACGTGACTGTGTTCTTTGCAGTCTGGATGGTCCGGGAGCAAATGATCGGGCGTGAGAGGCGTGGGCGGCTTGCTGCTGCCGCCTGAAAGGCTGCTGTCGCCTTCCTTCCTCGGGATTTTCATTTTTCTGGCATGGAAAGAGAGTTCAAAGGGGCGTCGTGATAGAGTAGAAGGCGCTGTGGAGCAATGACGGAAAGAGGTTGCAAGAGGCAAGAGATCAGGAGGCATCTATGTGGCAAAGGAAGTCGCTTACAAGGCTTCTTGTATTAGTCATGTTTGCGCTTACTCGATAACATAGGCAAGATGTACGGAGTACTCTGCATCGGATAGCACCATTGGAAGGTGCTACCCAGAATATGAGCAGGGCAAGTACGAATGGAAACACGAGTCGAGACTTCCCATCGAACTGCTTTCAAGCACACTCGATAGAAAGGAACGATTTGGTATGTACAGGCATGTGCAGGCTTGTCCGGGCTTAATCAGGCTTGTACTGTTTTCCCATCCTATCAGCAAGCTCCATGCGCATACAGCTCCGGCTACATATTTACCACACGTAAAAGTGAACAAAAACAAAATAAAATGCAGAAACATAAATAGTCTTATTCCGCGGACATGCTGAGAAAAAAAAAGAAAAAAAAAATGTTGGTCCTAGTGGGGTTCGAACCCACGACCTGTGCATTACTGTCATAGTAAACAAAGACATAGTCCCTGGATCTATCTGTGAAATTGTTAGATAAAAATTTTCCAAAGTGTGGAAAATTGTGGTGGCAACTTACAAGAGCACCATGCTAACCACTGCACCATAGGACCCGGATAATTCCGTTTATCACCGTAGCTGTTTATTTGTCTTTATATACCCTCATTGAAATGTGGGGCCATAAACCCACTGTATTTTAGCGTATTGTCCCCTGAAACATATATTGACACTGACAACCAACACAATAAATACGGCTTGGCATATCTTACAATGTATTTACGACTACGGAGTACTCCGTACAAGTTACTTGTGTAGCATTATTGGCTTCGTACCCAAAACCCGTATGTTCACATCAGGAGAATCCCCAATTGAGTAATGAAGCAAACAGTTTTATTAGATCGTCTATTTTCGTATACCAATCTATCTTCGGTCATTCTTTCTTCCTTGTAGAAAAACAGTTTGTTTTATTCATGGCTTGTGGAAATTGAATATATTATTGTAAAAATTATAAAATTAAAACAATGGTCGGTACGCAATGTATCGCAACGGAAAAAAAATAGTGCAAAGGATCTTGTGTATCTCTGCTCTCTGTAAAATAATGCAATTAAAATAGCAAATAAATCAGACATATAACACAACAGCCTTGAAGAACACAACAAACAAGCGGACTGTGGCGGACCCCATTCATTGACGCGATTCGCTGTTTGCTGTTACTTCCAGGCCAGAAGATGGAAGAAGTGAAGAAAAAAACAAAAAAACAATGAGAACAATAGCAAAGACAACAACAGCAGCAGTAACAGCAACAGCAACAACAACAACAACAAATTTGACGCCATGACAATCTGGGGCGTCACATTTCCAATATCCTCATCTTCAACTCAAGTTTGACCTTCCCCATGTAGATCGTACAAGTAAATCCTCCCTTCAGAGCACTTCGACAGTGGTGGACTGGATGCTCGTTTCACCCATCTCGTTAATTCTGCCGTGTTTTTGGAGAAATTTGGCATATGCCTTGTCTGCCGGCGACGTGAAAGCCATATGCTTGGTGGACATGCAGAATCGGTGCTCCCCCTCGGGCACGACTCCCCGCCAGAGTTGCTGGCCTTCGTGCACAATCTCAATGCGAAGCTCCGGCTTGACTTCGCCGCTCCGCTTTGGCATTCGGCGCATCGGTTCCTTGATTTCGAATGCGATAATGTGCTCCATGGTGTCATGCACTTTGTTCCAGTTCTGGACCTTCTCAACATCGCCTTCATACCAGGATGCGTAGATGTCGACATTCAGGAAGATGGCGCTGAAACCGGTGCGCAGGTAGTCCATGTATACCTGCACAAGGCCCTTTCTGTCAGGCCGACACGACCATCCAACGACCAGCCGAGACAGACTCTCCCGCCAATTCATAAACGTGACTGGGCGGCCGGCAGCCTGCGAAACAATATGCTGCACATCATCGGCCACCTCCGTGCGCGTCACTACCACGACCCGCCCATCGGCGTCTGTGTTCGGATCCGACTCGGTATCTGCCGAAAGGGCCACGAGCCTGCCAATTTCTCGGATTCTGCTTGCCTGGTACAGTTTTCCCAGGCGCCATTCTTCCGCAAAGTAGGCATCCATGGCCTCATGGTATTGCTGAGCAATTGCATTGGGACCCGCGGCCTGCTCGCGCTTGAACCGAGCCTCCACAGAGAAATTGCTTCGTGGAATGTACATATGGTCGCCACAACCTTCATAGTCGTAGGAAGTGAAGCCAGCCTTCTAGGCCGGGCTTCGGTCATTCCTGCGGAGCAGAGTCTGGCCAATCTGGTGCATGATGGTGCTCGTGTCGTTGCTGATAACAGCGCCATCGCAATGCGCAACAGAGTAGACGCGAGGGATATTGTGCGATGGAAGACATTGCAGAATGGTTTCAATGCTCGTTACCTGAGACTTGAGACGAGCTGCCACGGTCGGGGCCTTTTCGGAGACCACAAGGCTGTTGTTGGCGATGGCGCGGTTGGTATTGTGGACAAGCTGCAGCACCGGCACTTGAGCGTGAATGTGTTGCATTCGCTGTCTTTTTTCCACAGGGTCGTTGAGTTTGGTCTGGCTGATAACAGAGTTGAAAGCGGCCTTGCCGCGCACTGATGCCATGCATTCATTGGTGTTGTTGTGACGATTTTCGACAACCGGTCTGGGTCGCATGGCGTCATCAAAGGTTCTGAGATCCACTTCGTAGTTGTCGACGTTTCCACATTCCACCACCGGGACGCAGTCTTCATGATGATGCGCAGAGCTCACTGCAACATGCAGTTCCGCTGCTGCTGCTTGGATGATCTTCAGGGCCGCAAATGCCTGTCCACATTTGTCCTTTGGCAGCCATTCGCGAAGAAACTGCCCGTCGAAATCCACATCGAACGGCCGGTTGGAGGGGCTCGTGGCAAAATGTTTCCAATTGACCCAGTGGGTAGAGACATCGTAGTCGATGAGCCACATTTCGAACCACTCCGCCCCGAGTCTCCAATCAATTCCAGCGTCACGGAAGAGATGTTGAGCAGTGTGGTGCTGGCCATGAGCAGATGCGAGTCCAGTTCGCAACAGGTCATCCGTTGCAATGTCAACAATGGGCTGTCTGGTGTGCCCATGCATAAACCGCGACAGTGCGGTTTTGACATCAAATTTCCTCTTCAGGAATGGCACCATGGCAGCGAGAGCATGATACCCTCGCGTGGCTGCATAGCCTCTCGATGTCTTTCTTTCTTCTTCGAGGTGGCCATTGCACAGGAAGATTTTTTCCTCCATGGCATTGGCGCACACAGATGCGTAGTCTCGGCGCAGGAGCTGGAGACGAACGTCAAGGATATCATCGCTGCTCATCCCAGTGCCTTTGGTGGCACTGTTTTCGTATCCAGCCAGGTAATGGTGGACTTGACGAGCAGTGATGCACCCCTGAGAGAGGTAGGAGCCGATGTGTGTTGAGAGAGTTGAAAAATAGGTGGAATTGTCATGAGCTTGTCCAGTGCTGATCATCGATGGTGTGTTTTCCGCCAAAGACTTCTTCAGATATTTCCAAGCTGCATCTTCGCCACCACGCAAAACATTCTGTTTTCCGTAGAGCGGACCCCATTTGTTGAGGTCGGAAATGGGGCTCAGAAGGCAGCACTTCAATGCCTCGTAGCCATCCGGGACAATGAACGGAGCAGCTTGCTTGGGGATGGTCTCTCGGGGAGGCATGGGAGGAAGCTCATTTAGAGCTGGGGCGGGAAGCACAGGACGTATTTTGCGGATGATGGAGGATCCGGCCGTGTCAAAATAAAAAGGCTTCTTCTGAGGCGACATGTCGCGGCTGTGATAGACAAAAGGTTAGTTTTCTGTAGATGTAGAGTGAAAAGAGGGACAAAAAAAGCGAAAACTTACAAGTCAATGAGATGCTTCTCGTTCTGAAGGATCTTCAAGGGTGTTTTCTTGATGCCACAAATGTTGGCTACAGCCAGCTCGTCTTGCTGTTCTTCCACTCCTTCTTCGCCAGTCATCCAGACAGCGCCGACGCTGCCTTCAAATCCATCAATGAGGCTCTCGATAGCATCAGAAACTTTGCCGACGCGAATAGTGAGACCGCTGCCGATGCTTTCGAGCTTTGTTTTCATGTTCCAGACCGACTCGGCGATGAATGTAGCACGGAGAGGACCGCATCGCCAGAAATTTCCGCTGGCGCTGATAGTTTTGGGGTAGAAGCTGGTTGTCTTGGATTCTTGATGGGCGTCTTCTTCGAATCCAGAGATTTCGATCTGCTGTGCCGGGAAGACGTACACAGGGAGGAGATGCGTGAAAGGGAAGTCCTCTTCCGATGCAGACGCAGTGATGTGATGAAGGATGGGGTTATCCTCGATGCGGAGGTCACGGCGGACGAGATAGATGAGGACGCGATTTTGAAGCGCCTCTGAAGGAGGCGAGGAAGCCATGTTGATGGCAGGATGCAGAGAAGAGTGAAGAGTATCAGAGTAATGATAGTTTTGATGGGATATGGTGATATTGGTGGTTGCGGCGAAAGAAGAGATGGAATGTGGTTTCGTGATGCAGGAGAAAAGGGAGAGAAAAATACAGGAAGAGAGGAGAAATATTTATAGCTGTAAAATCGAGGGGCTGGAGAGTTCGAGCACGTGAGGGCTGGTGAAAGTTGACAGAAAAGGGAGGAACGACCGGAGGGCATCGGGGAAGGAAAGGGCCGATTAAGAGTGAATTCATGTTTACCATCCAAACTGTAGCGGCAACAGGAGCAAAAGATCCTGAAAAGATGCACCGAGGACTCTACTTGGATTCTACGAGGAGTTACATACAACATGATTTAATTTGCTTCTGAGGCTGAGAGAGGTAGGCTGCGCATACTGAAGTCACGATGCGTGGTGATGGCGGCGAGGCAGGCTGAATGGAATCAGTGCCCTATGTCACATGACCAGATCAAATGCTCGGCAGTAAACAAACACGCGGAATATCTATTATGCCTATTGCAGAGAGAAAGGCCGAGAGACGTGATAAAAAGCGTGGCAGGCTGCAAACTTGACATGCGTTGTTCTGGTGAAGATTCCACAACACTTCACCAGGTAAACTACGCGAGACTTATTCGACGAGACATCGACGAGACATTGACAAAACTTTGGCGCGACTTTGAAGAAATCAAGCAAGACGAGCCTCGACGAATATTACAGTAATATCAAATGTTGTTCAGCAAAGTCGTGATATCAAGGACTGCAAACAGAACACTACCGAAAGGTTGATCAAGTCAGGACCATACTAGGAATAGCTTCTCTCCAGTCATAGTCTTTTCCAAAGGATCAGACATTATTTAGCAGCTACAAAGTAAGTTCAGGTGTCTTTTTCTGTACTTTTAACAGCACGATTGTTTTCCAAGCTGACAGTAAAATGATTGAAAGCATTCAACAGCCTCACGTATTAACGAGTACTCTACAAGCACTGGACGGATTCTTGTGATCGTTACCACGACGAAATCCATCAACATGATTACAGTTTACGATAATTTAAACATTTATTTCTTGACTGATCGAGCGAGATTACGTACAGAAAGTTGTTTATTATCTCAGACTTTTACTAACACTCCTTACAGATAATATGCACTTGCCACGGGAAATGCCATCCCTGCGGTCCATATGAATCCCTCGGTATTACAACATGCACTTCATCCTAAAATAACGGGAAATTTCAGACATCTTGTCTCACTCCTTTCGTGCCCAAGCACGTGTGGCTCATGGCATGTGGAACCGTTATGCGAACCATGATCGGCAAATGTCGCGCACGTCGGGTGATCAAAAGGCCACGGGAACAGCAGAGCCATCAGGGAATTTCCAAGGACTCTGCGAATGAACTGCAGGCACCTTGTTTCCGACAAAACTGTTCACACCGGCCCCTTGCAGAGAGCCTCTTCTGGCTAATAATATACGGCAATTTTACCGAACCTAAATTTGGCATTGTTCTTGCAGAATCTGGGGTAATACCGTGACTGCATCCTGCTGGCGGCCTGTTTAATATGTAGGATTCGACCAGAGTTGTCAGAAGGCTCTATCTGATCTACAAGCTTGTTGAAGTTCATTGTTATGGCTTTTGTAGCTAGCTAATCAGTAGTCAGCAAATACTCCAGCATGTCTACCTGTTGTCTGCCTGGACTCATGTTCAAATTAGTCAGCCGACTCATGAATCACTCTGTGCAAACGGAAGGTGCGAAGTCCGAAACAAAGCCATACTTTTGTCGAGTAAACAAATCCAAACTTCTCTCTGTGAACCATCACCACAAATAGTTTCTTTCCTTTTCATCACCTCGTTCTTCGACCACTACACCTGCGACCTTCACCTGACTCGATCATCACCATGGCTCGTCACCGTCGTCAGAAAGTCAAGTTCAAGACACTCTTTCACGATCCTGGCCGCCCGAATCCGCCGTACGTCGAAGGTACTCGCTGGGAGATCCAAGAGCACCGGCCACCTCCGCCGTTTGGGGTTGGGTACAAGACTAAGCACCGGCGTGGGCCGGCGGCGCTGGCAAAGATGCGCCAAGAGCAGCTACCACAGAGCGTGTACTGTTTGCTGAATGAGCCGACGGGTCCAGAACCAGACCCCACCGGACGCAAGCTCCAGCTGGAAGTGGTGGAAAAGCTTCGGGTGAACACGTCGCAAGGCCCCCTGCTGGTGCTGTGCCGGATCGGCGGTGGAGACAAGGAAGATCCTGTCAGCGAAGCGGGATTGGTGGTGGCCAAGCTCTACGATCCGCTCTACTACCATTACAATGGCGAGCGAGACATTCTTGAGAGCGCCGACAAGGAGTACAGCAATGAAGTGGCGGCATACGAACACCTGCAGCAGGAGGGTGTGGACGGGCGTTTTCTGCCGGCCTATTATGGATCGTACTCGATGGAGGTACCGGTGGACGAGCAGCAGCAGCAGATGATCGCCGCGTATGCGCAGACGGAGACGCAGCCGGAGACGCAGACGCAGCCACAGTCGCAGATGCAGTCGCAGTTGCAGACGGTGCGGCACGTGCGGTTGATCCTGATGGAACGAGTGGAAGGCGTGCCGATGACGTACCACTTGGTGTACAGCGATCTGAGCACGTTTCCGCGAGAGACACGGCTCAAGGCGGTGGCGACGACGATGGAAGCGTATGCACAGCTGTACTTTTACGGGCTGGTGCACGGCGATCTGGCACCGCGCAATGTGTTTCTGAAAGCGGAGGCGGACAGTGACAATAGAGGCGGTGGCGACAGCAGCAAGCGACTGATCTTTGACCGATTTGTCGATCTCGGCCAAGCATACGTTCTGGGATCGGCAAACGGGGCGTTTCCCCGCCCGCCTGCGTGCGAAACGCGTCCACGCAACCCGATCCGCCTGTTCTGGGCGGTGTTTGAGAGCGGCGCGGCCAACATGTACTACTGGCTGCCCACGGATCTGCGCAACACGCGGGCGTTGCAGTGTTGGATGATCCGGCGGTGGTACGGCGACGGGCGATTTGAGCCGTTGGGAGGCGTGCCAGAACCGTCGGAGGACGACATGCCTTGGGATACGGGGCGAGCGGTGCAGAAGATCCAGTGGGCGGGGGGACGGACACCCGAGGCGGGTTGGGTCAAGCGGGAAGACGACGCAGACGAAGCGGAGCGTCGGCTGGAAGAACTGGGCGAAACGAGGGAGCGGCCGTCCACACCGACAGAAGCGAGAACGAGTCAGGCGGAGGGGAATGGGTTCTGGTGAGAGGAGACTGGAGCAACTGGAGCAGACTGGAGCAGATTGTAATAAGATACAGGGTTGGGCGGAGCAGGGGTTTTGTTTCTGCAACGTTCTTTTTTTCTGTTGGCTTGGGAGCATCTCCTAAATTTGGCAATGGAAGGAATAGCAGCAGTGCCGATCGGGTTCCATGTGTCCACCTCTCCACAGTTAGTGGCCCTGGCCCTATAAAAAGCAAGCGAGCAAGTGACTTCCAGTGATGGGGGGGCCGTTGGTTGGTGGTCGCGTGTGTGAGTCGGCAGGATGGAGGAGGGCTCTGTTTTCTGATTGGTCAGAAAGGCGTTTTGAAACAAGGTGCGCGAACTTGTTTCAAGGCGGAGCGGGTCTCCGACAGTACGAGCCGTGAGCGAATGCGAGCGTACGGGTACGAATGGAGCACTGAGAGGAAGTACTCCGTACGAAGTACTTTATTCCACGAGTACGAGTACGGAGTAGAGTACAGTTCTCATACTCCGTACTCTATTCTTCTGAGACGAGTGTCTTGGATTTCTCACTGGAAGTTGGTGGCTCTCCGGGTCCCCTTTTTCCTGTCGTGCGGCAGATTTCCCTGGTCTCTGCAGACATGGGCTCTGAAACAAGTAGTGTACGCAGAAGAGGCGATTTGTGAGGGAAAAAGGACGACACGACAGATGACCAGGGGAGGGAGGATCCTGGAGGTGCGACGATGGCTGGAAAGCGGCAGTAGCCGTGATTGGCTAAGGGTGATAAAAGTGGAACCGATATTGGACAGCGAGAAGGACCAGCCGTCCTTTTTGGCTGGGGTGGACCCGACCAGTACGGAGTATACAATGTATTATTGACGACCGTCCGGGCGACCGTCGGGGTCTTGTCTGTTACGGGCCAAGAGGGTCCGTAGTGCGAGAAGTGACGGTCCAACCAGGGCAAAGATGATACGCTGGTGAAGCCTGCCGAGGCTGGAGAGAAAGAAAATGAGAGAGGAGGCCAAACCAGAAGAACCACCAGAAAGGACCACTACGAGTACACAGTAGAAGGGCCACGAACCAGAAACGAGGGTTTGCGGTAAGAGCCCCCTACATACGCAAGCGGATGCGAAACGAACGTCCCCAGACGGCTTGGCACCACTTTTTGTCTGCAGAGAAAAACGGCAAGGCCTTTTCGGACAGCGCTGCGGCTCATGAGACGTGGTACTCCAGTTGTTACCGTTCACTGCTCTGTTTTGGTTCTGGTCTGCTCATATTGAGCTATTTTCCCTATCTGGACGACTGGTGATGTGAGGTGCTGAACTTTTGATTTTCATTTTTGATTCTTGGCCCTTTTGATCTCTTCTTGTTTCTTTTCTTCTCTCTTCCCTTCATTGTATTTTTTTTCTCTTTCATTCTTTTTTCTCGCCTTCTCTCCCTCCCTCCTCCTTTCTCTCTCATCCTCTCATCCTCGNCCCCCCCCCCCCCCCCCCCCCCCCCCCCCCCCCCCCCCCCCCCCCCCCCCCCCCCCCCCCCCCCCCCCCCCCCCCCCCCCCCCCCCCCCCCCCCCCCCCCCCCCCCCCCCCCCCCCCCCCCCCCCCCCCCCCCCCCCCCCCCCCCCCCTCACCCATGCCTACAGATACCCCGGCGCACGGCCGGTCAGCCGGTCTCACCGCCGCACACCATCACGTCCAGACACCCCGGACACGCGACCGGGAGACCCTCTTGCGCGCCCTTTATGAGCAATACGAGCAGCAGCTGCAACAGCAGCTTGCCGGCTTCGAGCCAACCATGAAAGAGCATTCACGGCACAGTAAGCATTCCTGCATCCTGCATCCTTATCCCTGCCTTGTGTCTCCATCCGTGACTCCTGTTCTTGATCTTTTGATCTCTTCTGCCGATTTCTCTTTGCCGGTCTCCTCTTCCTTCTCCTTCTCCTCCTCCTTCTCTCCTCCTCTCCTCCTCTCCTCTGCTCTCACTAACGGGACAGCCCCCTTCGCCCCCCCAACTCCTCCTCCAGATCTATACCTCCAGTCTGTCCTCCTCTCGCCCACGGAATCCTTTACCGGTCCTCAGCTTTCACCTGTCAGCCAGCACTCCGTCTCGTCTCCCTTTGCCACCCACATCCGCGCGCAGTCCTTCTCACAACCGCTCGGCTCTCTCTCCCGCCGCGTCACCACCGGTGCCAAACCACGCACGCAACCGCAGCCGCAGCCGCCACAGAACCGCCACAGACGTTCGCATTCTCTGCCGTCTTCCGAGCAGTCACCTCTGCCCCTACGCTTCGAAGGCGATGCAGACCCCATGCCCGCTGTCGCATCTCCTTGTCTGCCGGCCCACGCCGGTGTCCTCGCAGCCACGGCTGTCTCGGCTGCCGGCCCCATCGCCAGTCCCGTCGCCGATCACGTCGCCGATCACGTCGCCAGTGCCGTCTCTACGCGCGCATACTGGTGCACCTGCTGCGGCAACAAGTATGCACGCAAAACCGACTGGGCCCGACATGACGAGGCCTGTCGCGACCGGCGCAGCTACATGCGCCACGAGAACCAGAGTCAGAGTCACAGCCAGAGCCAGCCAGAGCACAGTCAAGGCCAAAGTCGGCATGGACACAGCCAGAGCTACAGCTATAATCCGAGCCAAATCCGCCACGAACGCAGCCACATCCGCTGCGAAAGCTACGGCTGGAACGACAGCCGCGTCCATCAAGAGAGCCACATGCGCCAGCAAAGCCACACGCGGGCCAGTAGCCAAGCACGCAATGGCAGCCAGGGGGGCCAGGGAATCCAGGGAATCCAGGGAATCCAGGGAATCCAGGGAGTCCAGGGAGTCCAGGGAACCCAGGGAGCCCAGGGAGCCCAGGGGGTCGTTCAAGGGAACCCCGGCCGGGGCCGTTCGCTGCGGCCGCATCGTCGACACCCCCAGCGCGCCTGGGCCTGCGGGTTCTGTGCTGCCTTTCTCGGCTCGCTTGAGCGGTACCAGGACCACGTCGCGCTGCATTTTGAAGGCGGCAAGACGCTTGCCCACTGGCACTACGCCAATGTCATCTACGGGCTGCTGCACCAGCCGGCCGTCCATGCTGCCTGGAAGTGTATTTGGACGTCACGGACGGCAGCATTGCCGCCGCATCTGCGCACCAAAGTGTCGTGGCCGCCTGAGACGAGCGAGAAGTTGCTGTCTCCATCGTCGACGACGCCGCCCCGGCCGACTCTGCAGGACGCCCTCGAGCACTTTGATCCTCTCCGCCAGAGCGCCACGCTGTTGGCCTCGCGTGCTGATGCCCTTGCCATCTTTGTGACAGTGCCCGTAGAGGATGAGCCGGACAGTTTTTCTGACCCAGCGTCTGCCTCCGCGTCTGCCTCCGCGTCTGCCTCCGCTTCGGCTTCGGCTTCGGCTTCGGCCTCTCCAGCCATGAACAAAACGACGTCAGTCCCCGGTCTGGGCTTGCCCATGTCCATGAAACCTTCTGGTCGAGGTCTTGCACGCAAATCTCTGCCGCATTTCCCGCAGTCTCGACCACCACAGCAGTCGTCCAAGTCGACGTCGACCGCAAAACGCCCACCACCACTCGTGCTGAGCCACACGCGCAGCGACAGCACCAGCGCTGACAGCACCAGCGCTGACAGCACCAGCAGCGTGGCCGCGTCCAGCACGGCTTCCAGCTCGAGCCTCGGCTTTGGCTACACGACCGGCCTGCATCACCACCGCCGTGCTGCCACGTCACCCACCAACTTTGCCCGTCCGCGGCCTGCCCGGCTGCTCTGCCCCCCCGATAACCATAGCGCTGTCATCCCAGGCCTGCGGCTGCGGCCACGTCCATCCCAGATTGCCGTGGGCGTTGGCCCCTCTCCATCCTCCCATGCCATGGGCGAGGACCCAGAAATGCTCTCGCCCGAGTTTGCTCGCATTTTAGCATGACGATAATGACTAATAATTATACCAGCCTGCGTCAGGCAATACATTGTTTTGTGTGTGTTTTTGTGTATGCTTTTTGTTTGTTCGGTGATGTGTGACTCCTTATAGTTTTGAGCAGAATGCAAATCGGTGTGCCTGTCAAAGACCCATATCTGTTGTATTTTGTACGGAGTACTGTGTATGACTACTCACATCCTCCGTCTAACCAGTTGAGACAGGATGGCGTCATCCTTACGACTGATTTGTGACAACTCGCACTGGACGGCATCCATGCATACATGGGTAATGAGCCGTACGAGCCGTGCTCGGGATCCTTCACAGGTGGCGAAAAAAAAGGTCTTTTAGGAGTCTAGGACTGAAAAAGGTGTGCTACTAATGCACTCCGTACAACACGATCAATACTTCTTCCAGGTATACGCGTCGCATGTCCGCTGCCCCATGCAACGATCTTGCTGCAACCAACATCCAGCGCCTTTTGTGCCGTCCGTGTCACTCGTATTTTCTCCCGAAATCCCACAGACGCCGAAATGATCACGCCGTATCTGTACTTAGCTCCTTTTGCATTGCCAGCTCCTGCAGCTCCTCAGTTCTTGGTCGTATGATCGGCCTCAGCCATCGTCGGCAGGTCTTGTGCGTTAGACGAGCTCTCTTCGGTCACGGTGACAAGTGTCGTCTTGCCAGTGCTCCTTTTCTCCGATATATCCTTGGAACCCTCTGTGGTGTCTGTCTTGGAGTCTGTCTTGGCACTGTCTTTGCTGTCCTCATCCTTGGCTTCTTCGACCATAATCAAAGGCTTAGCCACCGTCTTGTCCTTGACCGCACCCCCTCCGCTGCTGGCACTGCCTCCTAGTGGGTTCAGGGAGGGTGTAAAGAAGAAGAGGGCGTGCACGACAAACGTGCCCAAGGCCATGCTGAGCTGGAAAAAATTGACCGCAATTTCGGAAAAGGATTTCCCGCAGAGGCTTTTGAGCTGACCGAGGATCTGCAGGATGTTTTGGATCATCTCATACAGCTGGTAGATACGGTTAAGGATGGCGGCCGGGTCCGCTTGCGAATGTTAGCCAAGGATCAGACAGTCAGATAGTCAGACAGTCAGACGGTCAGACGGTCAGACGGTCAGGAAGTCAGGAAGTCAGATGGCCAAAGGATCAGAGGGTCAGTCATACAGCAGTTGGGAGCAGGAGAAGGAGACGACATGGCGGTTGGTGGAGGAGGGTAGGATCGAAGATCTCTGCTGGATTGGGTGTAGAACAAGATGCAGTGTCTGGCCTAAGACAATGCCCAATGATGTCGGGATGATGTAAAAATACTGGCTCGAGGACAAGGATGACGAGAATGACGAGAATGAAAGGGTGTGAGAATGGGATGCTGTTTTCTGTTTTCTGTTTTCTGTTTGATTTCCCTGTATGCTCAACCACTCCGACAAGTGCCAGTTACGTCCATCGTTCCTTCCCTGTGTCCATGGAGCCTGCCTGCCTGTTTGCCTTTGCCGCGATGCACCTTCCCTGGTCGTGCCTGCCGCATGTCTACAATACAGGTCACGAGGTGGCCACTTTGTGAGGCCTCCAAGAATCAAAAGTGCCGCCGGGCAGATTCCAGCTGTGGTATTGAGCCGGATATCTGTCGCCACGAGAGAGCTGGACTTTGGGTGTGCGGCTAGCAAGGAGCAGGGAGTAAGAGGAAGTGGAAGGCAGGAGGCAGGAAGCAGGGAGCAGGAAGGAAGCAGGAAGGAAGCAGGAAACAGCGACCTCGCATACTCCAAACAGGAAGGCTCGGATGTGAATTATGCGTAATGTCTGCATGTTGGTTCCTTCCCAGGTTGGCTGTTCACGACCCCCTCCTCACCGAAGCTGAAATGCTCTGCGTGCAAGCGCATCACAAAAAGTGTACCCTGCCTGCTCAGCCAGATGCGGAAAGATCGTCCAGACCAAGAGGCAAGGGCAAAAGAGCGCTCACACTCTCTCTCTCTTTATTTTATTTTATTTTATTTTATTTTTTTATTTTTTATTTTTGTTTTTATTTTTTTTTTATATTTATATTTATATTTTTTTTTATATATTCTCCCTTTTTTTGTCCTGTAGCACACAATGCCGGAAGGAACACAGCAGAGATCCACTTTTTTCTGATATCTATTACAGGGTACTCCCATTGCGTCGTATTTCTTTGCATGGCCCACGACGAATCTTCGGCTTTGTTTCAGTTTCACTACCACCACCACCACCACCATTACCACAAGTGACAACCACACGCACATGTGTTTGGAGTACAGAGGGATCCACTCGAAATCGCATGCTGAAAACCTCACGACCCCTGTCTTTCTGCCCAAGCCTCGACGGGAAAGCTTGGGCTCAGCAAAAGTACTTTCCAGTGTTGGCTCTACTGTGCATTCGCTCTATTCGCTCTATTCGCTTCCTCGGTTTTGTTTCCCAATCCCCATTTTTCAACTTGCAACCTCACCCACCCGACCAGACGCTTCCGATCTGCCTCTACGGCAACGGGACGGCCCTTGCTTCCACAACACTCGCTCAGTCTTTCTTGTCCAATGAAAGCCGTCACAAGGAGAACGAGCCAGGCCGGCATCCCGGCACGTGTTTTTTCTTCCCCAGACGTCCAGACACCGAGACGCCCAGACGTCTAGACACCCATTCACCCATTTCCATTTCCATTCGCCAATCCTTCTTCCTTCGCGGCCGGCATCCTTCATTTACACTGCCGAGCCGAGATAGCCCTTTTTCCCAAAGACCGGATGCAACGGGTCCCTCAACACTCGGCAAAAATGGCCAACGGAGTTTCATTTCCAAGACGGAACGGATGAAAGACGGTGAGACGGTGAGACGGGATAACTCTCGGCTCCATGAACCCATTGGATGGCCACCTGCCTTTTAGCGTCAATGCACCATTAATTTTCCCGTTAGAGCCATGGCCATGCGATTCGCTGTTTGTGCCGTGGCCACTGTATACCGGCGCATTACTCGCTGCCTACGAGTACGATACCCCATCCGAGTACGAGTATTACGAGTACTCCATATTCCGCATGGGCCTACGGCCCGTTGGCATTGAAGGCTTGTATTTCTTGTTTCCTTGGTTCCCTGTTTCCTTGGTTCCTTGGTTCCGTGTTTCCTTGTTTCCTTGTCTTTTTGTCTTTTTGTTGTTTTGTCTCGTCTCTTTGACTCTTCGTCCCTCGTTGTCTTTCTTTTATTTCTCCTTTCCTTTCTTCTTCTCTTCTTGCTCTTCTCGGATGCAATTGCCAGAAATCAAACGAGCTCGGATTCACAACAACGGTATCTTTACTCAGCATAAAGTACCGAGTGGGCGAGAACAGATACGAATATCCCCCGGAAACTACCCACCCGAATTATGCACTCGCGGGCCAGTGACCACGGCTTCGCTTGCTCCATAATCGTGCATCCAGCACACCCTGACGACAAGTGCTGAATGCCCCCAACACATTCATCCAGGAATTGGTGGATCAGTCGACCGACGTCGGTTGCTGGGGGGGAGGGGGGGAGGGGGGGAAGAGGGTTCTGCTTTCTCCGTCAACGCACGCAGCTTCGGATCTCTCCGGCGTACTTCCCGTTGAGCCATTTGGGGTGGCGAACGGTAAAAAGGTAAACGCTTTGAACATCCGAGGCCACTGTTCTACGACTATCTTACGAGTATCTTGCAAGTACGGAGTACGCAGCACTACGAATGGAGCACGGGTACACGGATGTCGTACGTGCAAGCATACGGCCGCCGGCGCTTTGGGGCGCGAACTAAGTTGCACTGACCCAAAAAGAAAGGAAAGGAAACAAGCTGGGGGGTTCTAGCGTGCCGTTTGATCACTCCCTCCCCCCCTCCCCCCGCTGTCGGGGCATCGAACCAGCTTTCAACCCAAGCAGACCCACGACACTAACAAGTGGCCAGTTCTGCCCAACCCCAAGCCCGAGCTTTCCCAGGCGCTCGGGATTCTCCCTTGTCAGTTAGCACTAATGCCCGAGTATGCTTCTGCTTCTGGAGGACCCGCTCTTCACAGACGGAGGATACACAGTACACAGGAATGATCCACGGGAAAAGGAGAAAAATGGAGAGCAACCAAACAAGGAGACTGAGAGGAAAGAGGACCGGGCGGAAATTGAAAAATACTGAATGCAGAATGCAGAATGCATAATGCAGAACACAATAGGAGGGACACGATAAGACGAGCAAAGACCCGCGAATGAAGCTTGTGGGCATGCTCAGACAATCACCGATTGACCGGAGGGGGTGTCTGTCAAAAGGTGTAGGCTGCGTCACAGGAGTGGTCAACAAGACACCCTGGATGCAGAGTACAGAGTCTGTGTGTTGGTGCTTGCTGGCCACACAACACTCTCGGCTAGCTTCCCTGTTGCTGCTGGCCAGTCTGGTCTACGAGTATAGAGTACATTCCACTTATCGACACTCCAGCCGTATTATAGTAGGTACGGAGTACGAAGTACGACATTGCATAAGAAGGAAAAAGGAAAAAGAAAAAAGAAAAAGAGGAAAAAGAAAAATAGGAAAAGAGGGAAAAGAGAGGAAAGAGAAAAATAATAATGAATAAAAAAAACAAAAAAAAAACAAGCACAGCAAATCGTAGGCAGCCCTCATCCCCCCTTGCTGTTTACGAGGCCTCCATCCCTCTTCACCAACGCCCCTCTCCCGCAGACCACACCACAACTGCACTTCCAGCCATGATCCATCCCCCGGTTCTGCTTTTTTTCGTCCAACTCAGCGCGGCCCTTTTTTTTTCTTTCTGGACGCCCGGGGCCAATCTAAGAGCAGCCATCATCTGGCCAGGCGCAGTCCAAATGGGTGTTGCCCGGATGATCTTGTCCGATATCCACTTCCATGACCTGGTAGCCTGATTTCTTTGTTTCTTGGCCGCACCACCTCCATACCAATGAGCACGGCGGCTTTTTCCTTGGAAGTCCCAGCAATTGTGTAGCCAGGTACCGACTGGCCGTGTCCTTTTCTCGGCCGAGGCTGTGCTACAGTGCCATAGTACCGTAGTGACGATGTGAATATTAGATTCGTATGTGAACAGTAAGAGAACGCAAGAACGTAAGAACGCAAAGACGCGAGGACGCATGAAAAAAAAAGAAGCAGCAGCACTAAAACACGACCACTACCACACATGGTGTACTTGTACTGGTGGTCTGTCCATGGGAACCTGGTAGAGGCATCTAATGTGGCAAACGAATGGACCACTTGGGTTGCTCACATTGCTGTATCCTTTCTCACCGGTCGAAACTCACCTGCTTTCTTTTACCCAGGCCTTTTTTTCTCTCAACGCCTCTCCCTTGTCCTGGAACGTTCCTTGGCTGTTCTCCCTTTCATACAAATAGCCAGCTTGTCTCCCTCTTTCGCTCGGGTCGCCCCCCATCCTCTTTCTCTTCCGTTTTCTCTTATCCTTTTTTCCCCTTCTCTGTCGAACCCATTCACTTCCTACCAACCACGCCCACTTATTTCAGCCACTTTCACGCATACACTTCATACCTTGAGCTCTGCTGAGCATTACACTCTTGCCGTTCTTTCTGTGACTTGTTCCTAATCACACCCTCCAGTAGCTCATACTACCACATGGTCATGCAGCTCACGAATCTAGGCGGTGTTCGTTTCCACCGCGAAGGCGGCCTGCAGCTGACCAGACGCTTTAAGAATGACAAGGACTACACCATCTGTCCCGAGGACTGGAAAGAGGGTTCCAGCCCCGTGACCATTCACTTTTCCAGTGGTTCCTTTCTACAATCCACTGCCCTGGTCCGGGAGCTCAACCCACGTGAGGGAGACGCTACTGGCCGTTTCTTTACGGATACTACCGGGAACAACCACTGGGTGTCTCTGCCGTCTTATGGCCTCGTCAACCCGCAGGCCTACCTGGCATTTCTGGAGGCACAGATCCCAGAGAAAGCCCGTATCTGGTCGGCCCAACAGAGCGATGCACACAAAGAGGCTCTGCGCCTCCTGGATGCCGGTCAGGTAAGATAATAGTATTGTCGGGTCATGCTAAGCGCCTTGTGTGGGGCTGGTAGGGCTTGTAAGACAAGGCAAAGAAATTGCGGGCTAACAGAAAGTCACAGGCCCCAGAGCTGCAGACGCTTCTGCACTACGATTTTGCGAGACGTAAGCCTGTCCCTTGTTTTTTTGGGGGCTGACTGCCTGGAAGGGCCCACAAACCTACTGCACCTGCACACCATCCCTTATATCACCTTGCGTGCCTGTACTATGTGTTCCCTGCTGCTGAGCTGCACGCTAACAATGCGCTCGTGGATGCAGATCAGAAAACACGGTCCGCCTACCTGACGGGCGAGAACACGCTGGGTATTCCGCCGATGCCCAGCAATGCCTTGACGTTCCCTGGGCATCCGCCGCTGCCTCGCGTCATTACCGTCCAGTGTGATGCCATATCTTCCGTCTACCTGGCTAAGCTGCTGGCCGAGCTGTTTGGCGACGGAAACGGCACGCTCTGCCAGCGGCTCCGGTCCCAGACACCACTGGACACGCATATTGCGTATGTAGCCCTTCGGGTTCTCACACAGGGAACCGTATGGGTCATGGTGGACAAGCACCGCAGGGATCAACAGAATGACACGGATGTGAGTGGCCTCTTATCATTAGCCCCGGACGCTGACGGCACGCTGACAGCGGCATCATAGGACCACTCCCTTGAAATTTTTCTGCAGGACAACCTGAACCGCCTGGTGTCCAGCTTCAATGCCGGGCACATGGGGATCCGGTACACCGATGTGCTGGCCCAACTGCCGCAGGAAGGGCTTGCATTTCACAAGAGCATCGAGGACGAAAAGCTGCCCGGATCCGAAATGGATTACTGGAAGAGCACCTTGTTCTGGCTGCCGGCACTGCCGCAGCTGCTTGCTCATTCGTACAAGGAGCGGCACTTTTTTGGGCGGCACTAATCTACATTGGGGCTCAACATGCGAGTCTGGGCGAGGATGCGTACCACGCATACGGATGGGGGATTTTATTTATGAGATTATTTTTGGATTTGTTCCTTCTTCTGCGGGTTTGCAAATGATAATAAATGTCTTTTTCTGGCCTTGTTCCAGTCACGCCTCGATTATGCCGAGAAGTACTTTATTCCTGTCCTTACTGGTAGAAAACCTGTAGGTAAACGAACTTTCTTCTTTTTCAATAGTATAAGTGAGCTGAGACGAAAATAAGAAAACAAGGAAATCAAAAAAAACTTGCCTATGCTCCTGTCGGGCTGTGATAATTGTCCGCTGACACAGCCTGGCTGACAAATACTCTTGTTTACTCTATGCCCCACCCCAGCAGCACTAGTCAGGCAGACCACTGCGAGTTATTGCCCGGTGTTTATACGCTGAACTCGTAGGGGCAAGTTCACGGAAGCTTCTTCCCTACATAGTACTCTGTACTCTATACTCCGTATCCCTATTGTTCGCTACCCTGGAGAATACACGTGACACCCATGATTCAGATGATGGACACGGCATGACATGGAGGTGAGCTAACTACTCGTAGAGACTGGTGCAGACAGACGATTCCTTCACAGACGGGAAAAGGTGGCGGGACCCTATAAGATACGAGAGTACACTCGTCCGTACACGTTGCTCGTCGGTGGCACCACTGCCTCTAAGAAGATGACGCTGGCGAACAAGATCCAGCCCCCATCCCAGAACCTGCAGCTCTGAGGCAACCCGATTGGTTCTCTAGGAGTTGCTCCCGTGCTCTAGACCCGTGTGCCGCCTTCCGTTATAGGAGCTCGTATCGGGGATACTGGTCAAGGGGGAGGGAGGGGAAGAGGGAAGAGAGCCACTATACCATGTACAGCACCCAGTACTTCCATCGTACGGGCACATGTGTGTGCACACAACCACAGACGCCTAAACGGTCCTAGTGGGTCCTTCGGCCGTCTAGAGAGGGACGTTTAGCACCACTGGGACTGCTGGGACTGCTGGGACTGCTAGCAGCCTCTGGCTAGATATCATGGACGGTGTACGGAGTATTTCGGTGGTGCATCCATGCTACGACACTCGATAAGGGGGGGTCGCAAGATGTGGGGTCTGGTTATGTACGGTCTTCATTCTGGGCAGTTTTCATGAGCAGACGGAACCGAGACCCTGCAGACATCGCGCTGCCGGAAGAACTTCGGTGTGCGCACACGATGAGAGAGGAGTTTAGCTGCCTGATCTGGCTGTGCTTGGCCGTGTTTGGTCGTGCTTGGTCGTGCTTAGTCGTGCTGGACTGTGCTTGGTCATGCTGTGTTGTCTGCTGTAGCGAATACACGGCTGCATCGTGTCCGACGTCTGGTGGCCAGGCTTGCGAGGTGCGGTGGCGTCGAGTGGGGAAGCCGTCGGGAAACAGGGGAGGATGAACTCGAATGGTTCTCACATGTGGTCCTCACATGTAGTTCTCACATGTAGTTCTCACATGTGGTTCTCACATGTGCTGTACTTTGTACGAATATGCATGTTGCGTGTGACCTCCTTCATCTCGAGGATGAGAAAATGAGTAACAATACGAGCAAGAAGCAAGAAAATAAGTCCACGCGGCAAGCTTATGACTGGAGTCTTCCGTCCTCCGTCCTGCATGTGGCCCCTTTCCCCCCCTGGCCGCCAACTGAAGCGAGGAACACGGATGCCGACTCCCTCCGCCCCTGGATCAGAGCAAGTCCTCTGCATGCTGTGTGGATCAATATTTGGAGTCCCGGAGAGCAGTACCTCTGCCTTTTGGGGCTGAGTGTTACTATTGTTGGCAGGACCAGACGTCTCGGACCATGCGTCATTTAGCCCTACAAGAAGAAAAGAGCGGGAAGGGAGGACTTTAAAACAGACTCATACAAGTACCATGCACGTGAACAAGCAGATACGGGAACGCCCATACTGGCTCACATGTCATATAGTGGAAGACGGAAGACGGGAGACGGGAGACGGAAGGCGGAAGGCGGAAAGCGGAAGGCGGAGGTCGGAGAGCGGAGGGCTGTATGCAAGCCCGGCGACAGGGTGTTTTTGAATTCAGACATGTCAGTTATCACTTGCATTCTCCTCGTCATATCGGGCTGCCCTCACCGCTTGATACGGAGTTATGCACGGACAAAGGGTAACTCCTGCCCAGAACCCTGGAGAGCTGGAGACCCTAGAGACCCTAGACATTAGAGACCCTGGAGACCCTGGAGACCCTGGAGACCCTGGAGACCCTGGAGACCCTGAAGAGAAGAACAGGGGATCCTGAACTTGCAACTGGCAACATGCTGGTATTACGGGGATCACCCGGTACAATTTGAGTTATTGAGCTATTCTTGTAATAATAGTACTCGTACTCCGTACTCTGTACTCGTATCTTACGAGTATTCGTACTCCGTATACTCGTACAGGTCTGCGTCATAAGGCCTATGCTAAGAACACCACAAAGGACTCCATATCGTCTGGATGCTCTTGTCCGGCATTTCTTTTTCCTTATACTAGTGCTGACTTGGCCTTGTAGTTGCGATTCTCAAGGTCTCTCCCATCATGAGTGTACGAGGAATACGGATCGTGAGAAGGGCGTGTGATGTGGATGACCAATAGCTTGGAAATCCGAGTGTAAACAGTGCCAGCGGCAGGAATTCGGAGTATCGTATTCCGGGGTTGCTCTACACAGTATGCTTGTGAATACACCGAGGTGCAGGTGCAGGAGAAAAAAAACCCCCAAAAAACCAAAAAAACGACGTACTCCGTCTGTACTGTGTGTATGATGATCGACGCAGGAGGGCGGGAAGGGATCCCACGCAGGTGACCAGACGTACTCGCAGGCCGTTGGACGATGGGTGGGAAAAAAAAAGGGGAGGGGGGGAAGGGAGACGAAAAGGGCTGACCTAGTAAATGGCCCAATGCAGTTCGGAGTATGGAGTACGGGGAGTACTGTGTAAATCGTGGATGCACTGCGTGCAGGGCTTGTACCCTCTTCCGTAGATCGCCGAAGAATGCCACACTCGTAAGATTGGAGCAATAGTACTCCGTATACAAGTACGGTAGCCGTACGGTAGCCGTACAGTAACCCCATGCGTCACTTGTGAGAGCCCTGGCTGAAGAAAAAAGCAAGCAACGGAGTCAATAGTGGAGCTGTGGTACGGCAAATGGATCCATCTTGACAGTGTTGGTTAGCGAACAGAAGCGAATGGGCGAGGTTGGCAGTTTCATACGTTGTATATGTAGGCATCGTACAAAGAGACATCATAGACGATGCACGTAGTGGGAGGGAACAGAAAAAAGGTGAGACGAGAGAGGAAAAGGAAAAGAACAAAATAAATCAAAACTACAACACCGGCTTCGGAATATTCTCCTTACGGAACATTACGACTTCCGGGAAGGACGCCCGACACGATGTATGGATCAGCAGCTGGTCAGTGCCACACACACACACATACACAATCAAACCCGGTCTGGCCCGCGCATGGCCACATGCTCCTATTGTTGGATTCGTTTCCCTGCCGCCTGTCCAGGTGCTGGAACACGTAAGGAGTTTTACTTGGCAGAGACACTGGCCTAGGAGGACTTTTCCTATTTTATCGGAAATTCAAACCATCACATGCCACTTCCATCTTGGTAGAGAAGGGGAGAAGAAATATCTATTATACGTCCCTGGACCACAATGTCTACAGCCGCGATGTCTCGCTATCTCGACCACTCTAGAAGCAGAAGATTCGCGCGCGGCAGCGTGGCCGGGGCGTAGTTGGCCAGACGCGCGGCCGCAAGACAGGCCTTTGGGCGTTTGAAGGATCAGGATAGAGACCGCAGAGGCCGCAGTGGCCGCAGAGGCTTTGAATCTCATGATTCCTCGCCGTGAAACTGAAGCTGTGAAGCAGTGCCTGCCTGAGAGCCTCGCCAAAAAGGACACCAAAGCCACGCGTGCACGATACCGGAGACACGATACTCGATGCACCCGAATATTCCTCGCCTTCAAAAGCACAAGGTCCCTTTTCGGAGACCTGTTTCGCTCGTCGCTTCGTCTTTTGTCTTTTGCCGGGCATTGCACGTTCCCGTTTCTTTGGTGTGCCGAGTCACATGACATGTACCATCGCCTCGGAAACGGACGGGCACAAAAAAGGGGCACGCAGAGCCTGTGGTTACGACGAAAAGCGAAAAGCAAACGAAGAGTATTTTGGTATCAGCAGGCGCTTGAATATAGTCGCGGCTGCGGTGACGTCTCACCGTGAGTTGCCAGGGCGCCTGGAGATGACGTATCACGTGACCAACACAGGGGCGGGCATCGTAATTGGACAGGGCGGCGATTTCCAAAGGCCTTGGCCGGCTGGCCTTGACAACACAGTACGCCGTCTTGGAACAGCTCAGGCAGAGGCCGTCGACGCCATCCACCGTACCCTGCGCATCTAGATCGTCGAGAAAACCATTGCCAGCGATGACGCGAGGATAGCCTACGTTCGCCGAGTCGACCTTGGGAGTCTTTGCATCTTGTTCCACTTTCGCTGCATCTTTCTCTTTCTCTCTCTCGCCCTTCTTCGTCCTTCGTCCTGTTTTCGTCCTTTTTCGTCATTCCTTTTGCCTCCACTACGACGTCATGCCGGCCTCTTCCTCCGGGCGGAAGGTGTGGGTACGGCGGGCCGGGGCATCGGCAACGCTGGTGTCGTATAACGAGAAGGATGTCGTCGACGAAATCCGCGAAAAGTTGCTCCGCAAATACGGAAATTCCCTGGGCCGCGTATACGATGCCCCCGATATTACCCTGCGGCTGATTCCCCGCGATGGCCGTTCCGGCGACCGTTACTTGGGCCCTGATGAGGTCATGGACCGCCTGCTCGAAAAATACTACCCTGGTGGTCAAAGCATCGACGAGGCCCTCATCATCGACGTCCCCCTGCGCCGCATCACTCCGTCTTCTTCTCCCAACGGCGTCCCGACCTATCGAGAAGCCCATTCTGCCAGCTACGAGCAGCAGCAGCAGCAACAACAGCAGCAGCCACGTACCGACTATTTTGGTCCCACTGCCGTCGCCACCACGGCCGTCCACAACCACGGCCACAGCTCCTCGGGCCACCATGTCCACACCTACCAACGTCATGCCCACGTCCATTTGCACCAGCCCAACCTGCATCTCCAGGCGCCGCCTGGTCAGGCCGGCAATGCTGCATCCAACAATCATGGCCCGGCAGCGTCTCAGACAGTCATCGTTCCGACCACTGCCGCCGGTGGCAGCGGCGGCAGTCCCCACCACCACCCACATTCCATCTCTGTGCTCTCGACGGGCCAGGTGCCTTCCATTCCGAATCTGCCTTCGCCCGGCAGTACGTGGCGGATGAAGGACCAGACAGACCGACCCATGCTTAGCCGCCAGCGCTCCGGCAGTGCCAGTGCGAACGGTGTCAAGGCGATGCACGGTCCGTTTTATTTCTCGTCCCTCGTCCCTGCTTCTCTAACACTTGTCAGAATACTCCAATTCGCTGCCGAACCTGCAAAAGACCAATGGCGGCGCCGATTCCGGCTCTTCCCAACGGCCCGGTACACCGCAGATCTCCATTGCAGCTCCCATTCCCATCAGTGCAGCGGCGCTGCTCAGCAGCCAGGACGGCAGCATGACCGATGGCGGCGTGGTGAATGGTGCGGGCGGCATCAGCCTCTCGTCCGATGCGCTGGCGCGCGTAGAGGGTGGCGACGGCAATGGGTCTGTTTCCCAGACGGTGGTCCAGCAGGTAGTGACGTCGCCGCCGGCACACAATGGGGCAGGATCGCCGCGGCCGGCGTCGCCGATGCGCATCAAGAAGCCTAAGAAGCTCAGCCTGCAGCAGCAAATGGACGAAGACGCAACGCCGACGGAAGAGCGCATTGTGCCGCTGACGGTACCACCGATCAACGTGCTGATTGTCGAGGACAACATTATCAACCTGAAGCTGCTGGAGGCGTTTATCAAGCGGCTCAAAGTGCGGTGGCAGACGGCAATGAACGGTCGCGATGCCGTGCTCAAGTGGCGCACGGGTGGCTTCCATTTGGTGCTGATGGACATCCAGCTGCCGCTGATGTCAGGACTCGAAGCCACCCGTGAGATCCGGCGTCTTGAGCGTGTCAACTCCATTGGTGTCTTTGCGTCGACACCCAGTGACTCCATTGGCAACGGCCGTGACCCGCGTTCCGACAAGCTCGAGAACATGTCGCTCTTTAAGAGCCCCGTCATCATCGTGGCCCTGACGGCGAGTTCGCTGCAGAGCGACCGTAACGATGCTCTGGCAGCCGGCTGCAATGATTTTTTGACAAAGGTATTCGGTGTTCCTCTTACTTTTTCTCTCAACTTTTTATTAATGTTGCGTTCAGCCCGTCAACTTTGTCTGGCTTGAAAAGAAGATTATGGAGTGGGGATGCATGCAGGCGCTCATCGACTTTGATGGCTGGCGCAAGTGGAAAGAACTCAAGCTGCCGTCGTTGCCGGCCAACGAAGGTGCCGATGCCAACGGTATATCGAGCGATGCGGCCAAGAAGGCCAAGAAACTGCTGAAACGGCCACCCGTGCAGCACGATCTCGTCGGCGGCGACAGCTCGTCCACCATTGCCACGCTGTCGCCCAGTCTCGGTAGCAGCGATGCGGCTCCTCCGTTGCCGAGTCCCGGATCGGTCGGGCGCTCGCCGCTTTCGCAGTCGGTCGACGCCAACGGACTGCCGGGACCGGAGAAGATGACACACACGACTGCAGATGCCGCACGGCGCGGCAGTCTGACCGGCGAGGCAACCGACAGGTCCTCGACAGTGGTGACGGTTGTCGGGTCTGACACGACAGGAACGTCGACGACGGCGACGGCATCTTCATGATGGGCACATGAAATGGATGGATGGAGCAGGTGACTCCGAAAGTTTTGTATCTTATATACCCGCTTCCGTTCATGGGTTGGCTTTTCTGGGTACGGGTTTTACGCTTGGCACGACACACATGACGGGGAGGGGGGCAAGAGGCGTTTGCATGTAATGATACCGTATACGAGGAGCCTGCTGTTGCGGTGGGTGAGTTGTGTCGGCAACGAACAAACTGCTGAGTCATTTTTGCGTAATATGGAATGTTACTAAGCACTTACGGGGTACTCCATACGGAACCCCGGAGTAATACTCCATGATACGTATTATCCGTATTACTCAGCCAGCCAATCTCTTACTGTGGGGCATGCGCAAAATTTGCCAAACCTCTTGCAAGCTTTTTGTCTTCTTTTTCCTCACACACGTTCGCTTCTTCACCATGCCACCACAGTGCTCGCGGGCGGCATTGTCTGCGGTACCCGCGTCGGGTCCGGCCATGGCCGCCCTCACATCGAGCTTGTGCGCAATGCAGCTCGGCGGAAGCAGTGGCAGTGCCAGGGTGGCCGCCTCTCTGCCGTCGGCAGCAAAACACTGTCGGCATCACCATTCTTACTACAGTCGCCGCCCCTGTCTCTCTCCCTCCTTATCTTCCTCATTATGCTCCTCTCCATCCTCTGCAGCCTTCTCCACGTCGGTGCCCCGTCAATCGCTCAAGAAGCGACGGGCCATGCGGGAATGGTTCAACAAGGCGGGCGCACCGTATCGGCCAGTCAAGGCATCAGTGGTGCTGAAACAGGCAGCACAAGACGGCGAGGGCAATGGACCTGCCCGGTTAGCACCGGTACAACGGCCGTTCCCTGAAAACCCCTTCTTCCGATCCCAGCCGGTGCTGGGCGAGGAGACACGCGAGCTCGTGTGGGAGAAGGTCGTGCTACGCGGCGAGAGCATCAAGGCGGTGGCGGCAGAATTGAGCATTGACATGCGGCGAGTGGCTGCTGTAGTACGGCTCAAGCAGGTTGAGAAGTCGTGGATTTCTGAGGTATGTTTTTTGTCGTTTTCCTTTTTTTTGCTGATGCTTTCCCTCCTGCTTGACCATGATGATCCCAAAAGAATTCGATTAGTCATGAAGACCTTTCCTGTGGTTACAAAACTTTGCCATGCTTATCTTTCTGAAATCAAGCTCTTGTTTGCCTTGTTGTACGAAATCCGGATGCTCGAAGACATTGCTAACAGTTGTCTGCGCACTACAGGGAAAACCGCTCGCCAAACCTTACGCCCAGGCCGTCTTGGCCATGCTGCCGCAGACCAACTACGGCTCGCGCGAGGCTGTACAGCCACACGAGCCCATCAGCGAGATCCATGCGCACGGCTATGCCGCCCAGCAGCTGTTCGTGCCCGTGTCCGAGTCCCGCCACTTTACGCGTGAAGACGCCGCCACCGCCTTCCACACGACGCTGCTGCCCGCCGACCAGCGCGTGCCCATCCCCGAACTCATCACCCTCGAGCGCGATGTTCTGTCCGGCAAGCGCTCGCCTGAAGACAGCTTTCGGAATTTCCGCACCCAGGCCGCCGCCGAGCACAAGAAGCTGGTGGCGCGCGATCGCGCCGCAGCGGCTGCCGAGCACGCACGGACGACGCGCGCTGAGACCGACCGGTTTACGTTCCGGATCCGCAACATTGACGCCGAGGCCGTTGGCAAGACCGGACGGTCGCCCAAGGCCATTGGCTGGCGGTATGGCGTGCCTTTCCACGACCGGAAACGGGGACAGATCAAGATCCCGACAAGCGTTGGGTGAGGGAAAGGAAGAAGACTACGGAAGAGGCAGGTCCTGTTCGGGCCGGTCATGTATGAATATCTCACGAACATGTTGTGTTTGGAAGAAACAAAAAAACCATGCAACAGACGGCTGTGTGACGTCCCGTGGAGGAAGGATCCCTGGAGTCATTCTGGGCCCAGGGGTCATCCAGGGCCACCCTGGCATGACATGTTGCAGAGTTACACACGCAGCTGCATGTAAGGATGTGCATGTGCGACCTGCAAGGAAGTGGCGCCTGTTCGTGCTTGGGATGCGTAGGCTTGTATTTCCCGGAAACAGCATGCCGGCTCTGGCAGGTTACGCGACAGCGGGCCCCCCCTCCCCTCCCCAGTGTCACAGAGTGGACATGTTCCACTTCTGGGCCACGCCCCTGCATGGACGACGGGGACGTGCTGTGCGTTTGCGCTGCTGGCATGTCTCTTGTGACGCACGTGACTGTTTTGCGGTGTGCATCATGACACATCCTCTCACCTCCACCAGCGTTCTCGTGCTCCGTTTCCCAGTTTGGCCACCGAGCTGTCCCAGCAGAGCCTCTGAAAAGGCAGAAAGAAAGGGCAGACGGCAGAAAGGAAGAAAAAAAGAAAAAACGCAGAAAAACAGGGCTAACAAGTAGGGAGTGGTCACAAACGTAGTGCAGGCAGACGGCTGCCTGGGACGGTGCCCGTACGAGCTCATATATGACTCAGGCAGCACTTGATGCCCAACGGAGGGGCTGTACACGGTTTCCTGGCGAGAGAAAAAAAAAGGCGGAAATATGCGCATGAGAGAAATAAAAATCAAAAAGGCAATTGTGGTTATAGTGGTGGTGGTGGTGGTGGTGGTGAAAAAGGGGGTGTCCAAGTCGGGCCGGCGGGTTAGATCACGATACAGACGAGAGTTGGCAAGTAAGAGACAATGTTGGTTACGAGTACGGCGGCTGGCTAACGGCTAATATGAAATCAATGGAAAGGATAGCCGAAGCAAGCTGCATGAACGTTTCGTCAGGGTCACGCCGTTGCTCAGGGGAACCTTCAGGTCCCCCATATCTCCCAGTAAGGCGAGCCGAAGAAAGAAGGACTAGCAGAAAAAAGAAAGCAACGTTTTTTCATTAATGACGAGTAGCCCGGCAAGAGTTCCCGAATTGTACACACGTTCATTCGATATTAATTTTTTTATTTATTTTTTTCTGATTTCCCTGTCTATTCTTGGCCGACCTGTCAGCAAGGAGAAGAAATAGTGGGCTGCGGCTGAAATTCTGCAACGTTAACGGTCAACTTGACGGAAAGTAGGGAAATACAATGGGTCGTATCGTTGCATTGTTAACAGCCGCAGTATCCTCCGCTTGCCCAACATGCAAGCACTCCAGACAAGGAGATCTTCAGCCCCCAAAAGTTTGCGCTCCCCCACCCCTCCAAGTCCACCGATCTTTATTCCATCCGTTCCATTCCCATTTAGCCATTTCTGTGCAGGTGAGTCTTAACCCCCTCGATAGGGCAATTGTCACAACGTTTGTGGACGAAGCAATCAGTGCAGCTTAGATTCGTGTAGTAATTATTGCCGTTGCAGCCACAGACGCACTTTACCGGGAGAGAACAGCAATGTTAGTAAAGTCGATTCAGGTATGCAGTGCTGTACACTAGAATAGAGCATGAAAAAGGAACATACGCAAGTCCATAGGTAAATGGTTTCTTGCGTCCGCTTGGTAGCAGACTTGGAACTCGGCTTGGTCATCTTGGTAGAGTATTCCAAAAAAGGAATAGGACGAGGCCTTATGTAGAGGTTCTGGGAGAAGGTCTTGACTGCTGGAGAGAGGTGCTTCTGTGCTTGAGAGCTGTGCGATTTGCGATTGTTCTGGAGAGCCAAAGCATCATGAAACGACACGGATGGGAGGCATGTTAAATATCCCAGAGAGAACGGTTCGCATCGCCAGCTCGCATGGCCCTCGCAGCCGTGAGACGAAGGCGACCCGATCTATTGTCCGCAGCACCATCTCTTTGTGTGCCGTTTTTCCTGTCTGCTTCCACACCGTAAGCTCTCAGGTTGGCGAGTATGGCCCCTGTCCTGCGCTCATGTCCGACAGAGCTGGCCTTCACCTGCGCATTCTCCCCCTAGCACCCCCTTTCCTGATCTCTTGCCGCTTGGACTTCGGCAGGTCTCGTCCACACAGATGGCCCCCCCTCCCCATATCGTCGCCTTATGTCCTCACTTGACCACGGGACCTGCTGCCTTGTTTCCTCAAGCAGCTCGATGTGCATGGGATGGGGGCTGGTTGGGCAAGCTGACTTTCCTGCACGGCATCGCCTACCGGACCATTTGTTTGCCACGTTTGATTTCCGGCATCTTTTAGCGACACAAAACCTGAGCGGTGAGGCAAGCGACATGGTGGCTCGGTTCAAGGCGTCTAGACTGAGGCATGTATGATGCAGATGTGTAGGCACTTGAGGCCTTCATGTGCGTGTGCGTGTATGTGTGTGTGTGTGCTTGCGCCTGTGTGCCTATGCTTGTCGTCTGCGTTGATGCTGTGTGTGTCGCTTGCTGCTGTAAATTGCTTCTTTAGGCGATGATAATCGCAACGGGGCCCCCACTAAGCTGGTATCTTAGCGGGCCGTTGGTGCTAACGTCGGTGGAGTCTTAACCGTTTGAGGGGCCATGCCGGTGCTATTTTTGCGCCTTTCACAGCTCTCCTGTCGCCTCTTCGTGTCGCCTTTACGTTCGCCTTCACGTTGTCTCTCTGCATCGCCTGTGCTTGTGATCGGCAGGAAACCTCGAAGGAGCGCAGGCAAAAGTGTCGGGGACTGCGGCCCCCGGTTGTTGTCTGAAATGACTAAGCGACGGCAATGCCACAATCGCACAAGAGCCTCAGCCTGGCAGTGATTGGTCCGCTGTATTGTTGCCAAAGTCCGCCGACAATATCGCAACACGGCAGGTAACCAGCTGGCAAGCAGCTTGCTCACAACTGTCCACGAATTAGTTTCCATTCTTGAGCCTTATCTCTTTTTATATTCCAGTTCTCCAGTTCTCCCGTTCGTCTGAAGTAAACGACCCCACGATATGCGCGACCGTTGAATGATCGACGAAACGTGCTGCTGCAGCCAAAGACTGCATTCCGAAAGGGGGATTCAGCGGGCAACGGCATCGCATGGCCACGCCAAGACTAGAGAGGAGAAGAGGCGAGGAGAGAAATAAATGGGGCGAGAAAGCCTAATATTTCCACGACAGAACGGGAGAGTCGCTGGGTTAAATACCCCGTCTGGGGAATCAAAGCAATAAGCCTTGTCTTGCATAAAGAGGCAGCAACATGCGGCTCAAGGATATTGCGAAGATAGTATTGGCAAGGCAAAGAAAGTGTGCCCGCCATGCGAAATGGTACCACATGGGGAAGTTCATGGGTCACCAATCATCCCTGGCGAGCGGCTGCGTTCTCACGCCCAGCAAGGATGCAGGGCGTGCAATCTTGCATTCATCCCATCTACAGAAGAGCCGGGCGCTGGTTCTTTTTCCCCTTTCCAGGTCGTCATCCAATCCGCCTGATCTGGCCGCGACCTGGGCCGTGTTTTTTTGCACCGCATGACGCAAGTCGGCTTGGAGCCTCATGCGAGACAAGAACTGAGACGAGCCTGATTTGGAGTCATTTCTGGGTGTCGCCTTGAGTCATCTCGATGGTGATATTGCGTCACGCGGTTCGCTGGGAGTGGTCTATGGTCAGCGCTCGGGGATTCTGCCGGTGCATGCAACAAAGGGGAGCATACGATGCAGGAAATCGAGAATCAGAGAATCAGAGTCAGAACCAGAGAGCCAGAGAGCCAGAGCCAGGGAATCAGAATCAGAGAATCAAAAGGGACGTGACGATCCTACGGGCGAGTCAGACACGGCAAATGCCGGTTCGTTATCGTGAAGATGCATTTTTGGCACATGGTCTACGAGGATCCTACTGGATGCTACAAGAATTCACGACATTCATTTGTTGCTGAGTTGGGCAATTTAAGTCGCATTCGGCCGGCGCCCGATCCTCTCATCACATCAGCGGTTACGAACAGTCAGCCATTAAACACAAGAAGCAGTTGGGGAATGCTTGGCCAGGCACGAGAGCAAAAATACAAAATGCCAACTAATACATCATCCTGCAGGGCAGACTATTCTGATTCGCCTGGCCCTGCATGTCCCTCCGTCCGTCTGAAATTCTGGCAAGGAAGAATATCCCCGCAGGAAAGCAGACGCATGATTTCCAATTGGCAAGCCGGATCGTGGCTGATGCTGCTGAGGGAGTGCTCCCGGATCTCTCAGCCAATGTACTGCCACACCGGGTTTGGCGACCCAGACGGAGGCCTAAAACGGAAATTTTCTGGATTCAGTTGAGGCGCAGCACAGAAGAAAAATAACCGCTTAACTCGGGCCACCGATAGCATTTCAAAAGTATACTAGGAAAAAACGAGAGAAATTACCGAAAAAAGGAAGAAAAAAGAAAGAAAAAAGAGAAAAGAAAGACAGAAAAGAAGGATAAATCTGTACAATGAGCAACTGTCCGCTGTCATTTCGTGCGTCATGACCATTCCGACGCCATGGTGACTCTTGCGGAAAATATAGTGGCTGCCAACGGCGGCAGGCCTGCAAGACAAATCATCCACGTTACCTTACCGAGCAACAGCTCTTCCTTTCACCTGTGACACGGCCAACGCGTTTTTCTTCCGCGACGCCGTTGCCGATATCGACCCACTCCCGCTCTTCTCCGGCTGTTGCCTGTGGCCATGGTGAATTTCAAAAGACAGCCCAGCATTCTGCCTTTTCTCTGCTGTCGCACGCCGGCGTCGACGCTTTCGCTCTCTCTGCGACCATTTATGCGACCGCCAGCACTGCGCCTATGGCCTTGCCCCCTCAAGCGCCAGATGGTTGGCTAGGTAGGCTCCACTCCACACGGACCAGATATTACACAAGGGCCGGCAGATGCAATGGGCGAGCAACGAATCGTAGTCCAACGTATGCTTGCTGGGATTCGCGGCCCAATGCAAGGCCAAGGAGGGACCACCCAGAGGACGCACAAGACACTCTGTCCTAGCCCTGGGTGGCACTGCAACCACTCGCCTTTCCCTTCTCACAAGCGGTGACTGCTCGTATCTTGCTCGCTTCGGACAGGGAAGGAGGAGGGAAGAGGGCCAAGTGGACCGATGGCCTGGCCTGATCATGTTGGCCGGCTCGCCGGAATAGCATCGCCATGTCTCTCTCTCTCTGTGCAGGCCGGTCTATTCCCCGCCTCAATGCTCATTCTAGGGGACGCAAGGCAGCTCGCTGCCGCATTCAGCGCCCTGTGATTCGTGTTTCCCCAACTGCCCGTTTCTCTGGCGGCCTGCTGCCCTTCTGGGCAGTCCAGTCTCCGCCACAATGCCACCCCGCGATGTGCCTTACTTTTCCTACTGTGTAACCTGTTGTGATCTTCCTCCCCCTCTGCTGTGCCGTATGACACAGATTTAAGAATATCCGGCTGCCTCGTCAGCGTGCCCTTTGAATACCACCTCTCTTCTTTTTGCTTTATTTTTAAAATTCTTTTTCTTTTCCTTTTTCTTCTCTTTTTCTTTCCTCCCCCCTCCCCTGCATTGGCTGCCTCTCTCGCTTTGAAGTAAACATATTTCTCGGCCGGTCATCTCCTTTGTGAACACATTTTACCTCTTTCCCCTTATCATCAACATCCCTATTGCCAGGGGGTTCTCCTTCTTGTTGCTCCCTACTCCTTCGTTTGTCATCCTCGTTGCCTTTTTTTCGTGTAACCAAGGAACGGCCTTCCGTTGTTCGCCTTGCGCCACTACACCGCACCTTCCTGCGAGACCTCACCCATTGTCTTTTCCCCTTCCACACAACATGTCCCACGACGGGTCACAAGCTTCCTATTCTGCACACGTTCAGGGAAACCGCAGGGACCGGGACCAAACGCTGCTTCCCACCGCATCCAAGGCCGTATCAAGGGACCACTCGCCCCTTCCATCAGCGGCCCAGCGCGTAATTCGAAACCAAAAAACAGGAAGCGGCGACCTGGCTCGTCACCTGCACAAATTCAGCCAGCGCAGTCTGCGTCCGCTACAGCCGGCTCGTCATCACGGCGGCGCAAAATCAAAGGCCGCCAACAGGGAGCCGCAAGACGGCCGGCGAGGCCGGATGCCAACACTGCAGGAGATGTACAACTCGTGGCGCGCACTGGAAGAACTCGTGGACGGGATCCACAGGCTTCCCATGTTTATCAAGGCCGAGCGCCGGGCCTGCCATCGCTGTCGCGTGCTGCGGATAAAGGTGCGTGAAGAAGACGTCTCTCCAAAGAGAATGCAACTGATTCCTGGGGATGGCGCAGTGTTCCTGTTTCGACTACTCTGAGCTGGAAAGGGGCTACCAAGAACGAGACTATGCCCTCAAGCAGGCCATCCTCAACCGCAGTCCCTTTGGCGAAGACACGGACGACGACCCTCTCACGAGCTCTGAAGGAGTCGAGGCTGCCAAGAGCTTTGCATCGCCTTCGTCCAAGCAGAGCACGCCCACCGACGAGGTCAAGCTGCCAGTCCTGCAGTGGCTGCCGCCCGAAAGCAATTTCCCGGTCACGCGCGGCCGCGAGATTGACGAACTCGGTCACCCCATCCAAGATATTCTGCCGGACAGCAAAGAGAGCAGGATGGCACTCGACTTCAGCTTCAATACACCCATGGACACGACGGCAGCAGGTGCTGCGCCGGGTACAACGACGGCTCCTTCTGTGGCATCCGGGGAAGACAAGACCGCCAGCACGGCTGCTGTGCAGCCGGCTGTGGCCTCGACTGCAGCGCCAAAGCTGGTCAAGCTGGAGATCCGCACTGTCCTCATTGCCCAGGAGCGAATCCGAAACAACGTCCGTCGGTGGCGCTGTCAGTTTGGGAGCAGTAGCCCCGGTGGCCATGTCTGCTCGCGCGAAGACGACAACCTCAATACCATCCGGCGACACTACGGACGCGAACACGGCCGTCACCGCTACTACATGAAGCCAACAATCCGCGTGCGCTGCTCCCGCTGCGACTACACACTTGAGAGCCGTGTGCCAGAGCAGTGCCCAGGCTGCGGCGGTGCCCGTGATGGCTGGGTCCAGGAGGTGTATGCTCTCATCGAAGTGCCAGTGCCGCTGAGTGCTGACGGCCCGGAAGATCAGAGTGGCAGCGCCACTGAGACGACGAAGACGACAAAGACGACAAAGACGACGACGGCGAAGACGTCTGTGCCTGCGATGCCTGCCGTGCAAGCAGCAGCACAGACAACTTGGTCCGTGAATGGTATCCAGGAACCCTTTCTTGGTGGCCTCGAAATCCCTGGCAGTATGACCACCACAGCCGGCAGTTTATCTGGCACAACCTTGGCGCCCGTCGCTCCAACGACACCATTGACGCCTCTGACGCCACTCACGCCGCTGTCGCCGAGTTCCGCTGCCGGGGACGCTCTATTCGATGCTGTCTCTCTGCTTCCCTACTCATACGATCCGCAGCTGGGGATTTTAGATTGGCAACAACAACAGCAGCAGCAACAGCAACAGCAGACGTCCAATATGTTTGCCGAGAACTCGTCTCAAGACCTGTTCTGTAACGATATGGCCGGGGCAGCCTTGAACAACAGCCTCCAACTGGGCTTGGGTCTGAGTCTGGGCCAGGTCCCAGCAATGATGAATGGGGTGGAAGAAATGGACTGGGGCATGCCCAGTCAATAGTAGCGGGAACTACTCCGTACTCTCTGGATCCTAATCCTACCAATACTGCGCCGGCGCAGTTCCAACAATGACTAAGATTAGATGGAAGCGGCCTGGAGTCCGCCAGTTTCACAACCTATGATAGCGATCTATTAGGGTATTATGGTAGACAAATTGAAACTTTTCTCAAATTTGCCGAGGGAAAAAAAGGACAGCTGATAGACGAGTCATAGATTCTTGAGGCTGTCCGTAGTCTGATCGACTGCATAAAATACGACCAAAGAAAGCTCAGGTCAGCTAAAGTCGAACTATTCCCCAAAGTGTGACTCAGAGTGATTCAACCACACGAGGCTGTGATTCGCCAATGGTCGTAGTTTCCCCGCCTAGCTCTTGCCTCTTGCAGAAAGAGGCCCGTAAATGTGGACCCGGGGTCACCGCGCTTGTTTCTTCTAATACGGATAATCTTGCCTGCGCCTCGCTGGGCGTTCTTGCTTATTGTGCGACTGTCTGATTCTATTAAACTAGGAAAGACCCCAGACTGCATGTTCTGCCATTCTACTTTGGTCATTACCTCTTTTGCCTCTTTTGCTTCTTTTGACATTTTGCCATTTTGCCATTGTCTTCTCTCGAATTGACATCTGCAACATAGCACCAAAGTCCAAGACAACATCCTGTCAGGCCCCAATGCTGCCGTAACACGACTCGGCTTGGAATCTACCCGATCTGACATCAACCAGCCGACCTCGTGGCCTGTTCGGGAGCGAATCTAGTCTTTTCCCCAGAAAAACTTCCCCGATAAACGTTCACAACATCAAATCCAAACAGCTTCAAGAAAACAAACGACAGTAAACACCGTACAAAAACGTATCCATGGCGCATCAAGGCAGCTTCAGCAGCTCGCACAGCTCACAGAGCCCCCACATCTCCACGCCGGCCTCGACATCTAGCATGGTTTCTGGCGCTGCTTCCATGACCAACACCACTTTCTCCATCTTCCAAGAAGGTCCTGGCCAGCAGCTCGTCTACTCGCCTCCCCGCGGCACGCCGGAGCTCCAAGCCCTCGTGGACCAGTTCATTTCCCTGGACATTCCTGTTTCCATGAAGATGGAGATGATCCAGCGCGACTTTGAGTCTCATTTCCAACGCACCGGCGACCGCTACAAGACGTACATTGTGCCCACTGCAGCTACGCCTGTCGCCTTCACGGCCAGCCCCAGTCCTGTATTCCCCAACACCATGGAGACTGTTTCGTACCAGTCCCAGTCCGGCCCCGAGAACTATCTCGCCTTCCTGGACTCGTCTCCTTCTGATGCCGGCCTCACCGATTCTCTCTATGCACTGTCTCTTCCTGTGATCAACTCTGCCCAAACCAGCGATATGCTTCCCTACACGGCGTCGTCTGTGTCTACTGCTTGGCTGACTGGCATGCCCACCACGGCCCCCCTTGCCTCGACAACGTCTGTTATTGACTGGGCTGTCCAGCCACGGAAACGTCAGACAAGCCAGACCGCCAATCGAAGCATGCAAATTCTGACCCGCGACGGTGAAGACATTACGAATCTGTCCAGCCGGACAACGCGCACGAACCAGGAGAGAGAAAGCACGCGCATTGTGCGCCAACGCGGTGCATGTGCCAGCTGTCGTCGTAAGAAGATCCGCTGCGATCCCGGCCACATAGGCCGTTCGACCAGCAGTGCAAACCGTTCGACTCCCTACGCAGCCGCGGCAATGTCTGGCCGCGCGAAGGAGGAGATGCTGGCCGACAAGGCTGCCAAGGCTGCTCAGGCAAAGAGAGAATCCAAGAAACCCGTCACGACGGCTGATCCGATGATCATGGCTCCTCAAACAGCCGCTGCTCTATCCGCACTATGGGTCGATAACAGCAGTTGCCAGGACACGGTTTCCTTCAGTGCCACCGACAGCTTCTCTCTGGATTTGAACATGCTCCAGGACTCTTTTGATTGGTCTTCGTTGACAACCGAGGAGATTGATCAGCAAATCGCAGCCGCACTGGCCATCGACGACACAGCCTCTGCCGTGCTGCCACAGCCTCATGTGCCCCGTGTTCCTGGGCCTGAACCAGTTCATGCGGTAGCAAGACGACAAGAAGCAGGCGAGTCTTCTGGCGCACAAGTCAAGACTTCCGATGGATTGCCAGACCTGCCTATTCCGCCTGACCGCCCGTCCCCGTCGGCCTCTGCTGCCGTCCTGGAAACCCTGGAAACCCAGGAGACCCAGTTCGGCCTGGACAATAGCGATGGCTCGTTGTCTCATCGCTCTTCCCAGAGTTCCTCTAGCATGAGTACGGCTGTCGGCCAGCCACAGACATTACCAGTTCCAGACGTCCCGGTCGTGGAGCGCGAACGCGAACGCGAACGTCTCCGTCGCCATCGCCGTACTCTCCAGAACGGTCAGACAGGCGAACTCTCTGCCGTGATCTCCAGCTCTGCTTCACAACAAGAAACAGTGCAAACATCGGAGATTGGCGGCGGTGAGAATGGCCTAAGCTATAGATCCCAGTCAGAGTCGGTCATGGCCCAAGGACTACTGGACATGGCCAGTCTGTATGCTGGAATGGCTGCATTGGCATCTTCGCTGCTGCCATCATTGCTTGTCTGGGCATCATCACGGGCCGTGGAGAAATCTACGACGGACATGGAGAGTGGCATGGAACGGCTAAATCTGGGCTCGACACTTGTGTCTTGCCAATAGTGCTTTATGAAATGTGCTGAGCGGAAATTCATGCTTCGAATGGTTGCTCAGCCAAGCGAAAATATTGTGAATCTTGATTTAAACAAGAAAAGTTTAGCGACATTGACGTGGTATTTTGAAATTTCAACTTGAAGCTCGCGGATTACCTTTTTTTTTTTATGGTTATTTGGCTCTTTTTATATTGCTCACTCAAATCTATTCTTTTTTTAATGTGGCTTCCTGGTGACGGCGCAAACGTGTTACTCATCGGCTTCGCACAGGAGTAGTCAGGTGGCCGTATACGGAGTACTCAGGTCCTAATGAAAGCAAGCACGAAGTGCAAATTACTGTTCCTTCCTCTAAAATCCCTTTCACGAGAAAAAGACAAAGCAGAAGAAGACCATGGCCAGGAAACATGCCAAGCGGGGAAAGAAGCATCGTCCGATGGACCCATCGGGCCTTGCTAACTCTTCTGCAATTGCCTCTTTGGGCCCGGCGAAAGTCGTTCCTGCCTCTGTCTGCACCCCGCCATCACCTGTTCTTGCTGCATTCGCTCTGTTCTCGGCGGTCCTCGCTGTGGTGGTATGTGTCGCCGCTTCTTTTTTCGACATTCCCTCCGCTTTTCGGCCACAGGCATGTTTGTCCATATGGGCCGCCTCGGCGGTCGTGGCTGCTTCGCTCTTTCTCGTATGGGTGTCGGTGTCGGTGTCGTCGTCGGCGTCGTCGTCAACGACAGACAAAGCAGGTCTTTTCTCGCTTCTGCCTCGATTTCCCCATGTCGCCAGAAAAATATCCACAGACGAGGACGAGCTCTGCCATCTTAACGAGGACTACGCAGGCTACTACGCATCTATTTCAGACGGCCAGGAAGACGACGATATGAACGGTCCGAGACGAGGACCATCCCAGATCGGCATTTCGTTGCAGTAAGTGGAGGAAGTTCCTGCCCTTTTTCATTGCTCACACTCTTCCAGCGAGAACCACCAAAACACACAGAATAATGGCCGCGGTCGTGGTCGTGGTGGCCATTCGATGCCTCCAGGAAGCCATCCACCTGGCGACCGAACTGGTCCTGATGACCGTGACAGTGGCAGCCCTTTTCTGGGTCGTCGTGGCAGTGGCCGGGGCCGTGGCCGTGGTCGCGGTCGTGGTGACTATTTTGGTGGTGCCGGTTTTGATAAGCCGGTTCATCCGCGAGAAGCGCAAGCCACATCCGGATGGGACGCCGGCGGATGGGACGGACGCGGCGGACGAGTTGGGCGAGGCGGACGTGGCGGACGAGGCGGCTACCGAGGCGGCTACCGAGGGGACTACCGGGGCCGTGAGGGCGCATCCAGTCGTGGCCGCGGGCCAGAGGCATCGCAGCAGAGGACGCTCCCATTCCGCCCAGCACGAGGTGCTGTGAATGCAGCCAGTACGGCTACAGCCAGTGCGGTCACAGTCAAGCCTGGTCTCGCGACTGCGCCGACAGTCTCGGTCTCTGCGGCCGTGCTTCCATCGAAACCGCCTGGTCTCAGAGAGAATCCCAATCAAATTCGGCGTGCCCGTCGTGCTGAGCGAGCCGTTCAGATCTTTCGAGAGCAGTGTCAGAAGTTGCAGGCCGAAGACGCGGCGCGCCAAAAAGGCGCAAAGAGTGCACAGCCGAACGGCCTTTTGTCGGCGTCTTCAGCGTCTTCAGCGTCTTGTTCATCTGAAGTGGTCTCGTCCACGATTAGCGGCGGCCGTGTCGCTTTGGCAAACACGGACGGCAAGAAAACTAAGGCCGTCCATTTTCACACCGGCCCCACTCAGCAACAAACTGCAATTTTTGCATCCACCACCACATCGGGCGCAGGCACAAGTATCCAAACACCATCTGCTGGAGGGGAAGCGCGGACAGGAAAGGAAACTGGAACGTCTGGAACGTCTGGAACGTCTGGAACGTCTGGAACGTCTGGATCGTCTGGATTGACGGGATTCGAGGGATCTGGCTCAAAATCTGCGGGTGTAGCTGTCACGCGGGCGCCCGCCATGTCTTCCAGCATGAAAAGGAAGAGCGATGCTGCTTTGATGGGCAGCGATGGAGACGGCAACGACTCGGATGATTCGAGCAGTGGCTTTATCATGACCAGAACAGCTGGCAAGCGCCGCATCAACCTGAGCAGCGGCGACTTGCTGGCCAATGAGATTCTGCACGATATCAACGAAGATCTTAATACTGCTTCCGAGGACGCCGACGAGTGTGATCCGGTCAAGCGTTTGCACCGGGGCTATATGAACGAAGCTATTGCCATGGTATGATTCCCGGTGGAAGAGTCTCTTTTGTCCCCTAACATCCCACAGGCTCAGCTAGCCCTGCGGACAAACGAGACCCCGGTCGGCTGCGTCCTGATTTACAACGGCCGTGCCATTGCAAAAGGCATGAATGCGACCAACATAACACGTAATGGCACGCGTCATGCTGAGCTGATGTGTCTCAACGCCCTGTTTTCCCAGTGGGAAGATGTCAGTGACGATGAGTCGGGCTTGGCCGAAGATGGAAATTCCGATTGCGACAGTGCCCAGGACTACGACGACAACACCAAGGAGTTCACCGAGAAGGACTGGGAGCAGGTGGATCCTAGCAAGGGTCATTTGTATCCGTACGGCCAGAAGCTGCACCCAGCCCGCGTCGTCAACCCGGACATTATGCGGGAGTGCTCGCTGTATGTCACGGTTGAGCCGTGCATCATGTGTGCCTCGATGCTGCGACAGTACGGCATCAAGAAGGTCTACTTTGGCGCTGCCAACGACAAGTTTGGCGGCACTGGTGGTGTTTTGCGCATTCACATGAACTCAAAGCCTAACGCGCCACCAGCTCCGAATGCGACATACATTGAGACGTATGTAACCAACATGCTGTCCAAGCCCAAGCGCACGCGGACGACACGTCAATTCCACGACAGCGCGACGGGCGGGAACGCAGCTGCAGAGACATCCTCGGATCCTGATGCGCCACCTGGCGAGGCGGCTCCTGTGCGCCGCGCATCTACAATCCCCATCGCTGAAGGCTCAGTCCCTGCTAGAGACTCGGGACATGGCGGGAATGTCGAACCGGGATTTGATGTGGAAGGTGGCTGGGGCCGTGACAAGGCCGTTTTCCTGTTGCGGCAGTTCTACGTACAGGAGAACGGGCGGGCGCCAGCGCCACGCAAAAAGGAAGGCCGGGCACAGCGTCTGGTGGAGCAGATGAAGTGCGAGAATAGCAGCACGGTCAAATTGCCGCCGTCTGCCATTGGCCACCAGGGTGAACTGGCGGCGGAGCTGGACTCGTTGCCGCTGGAAGCATCGTCACCAGCGCGTCCGATGGAAGAGACGCTGGTGAGTGCGGCATCAGAGAATGCGTGCGCCGAGTAGGACTCAGGCCAGGGCATTTCATCTCTTGCACCAAGCAACCAGACAACGCCTGTCAAGGCGACGGTTCCGATGCATGCTGCCAACCGAAAGGAGAACCACAGCGAGCTTCCCGTGATGCCTGCTTCCCGGTTCTTTTCGGGCGAGAAGAGCAGCGAAGACCGGTTGTCCTTTTCCCCTGACGCGCTGAGCCCAGTGGACAACCAAAAATCGGGTTGATTCGAGAGGAGAATGGCTAATGGAGGTGAGCCGAACTTTGTTTGAAAGTTTGATGGACAAACTAATGCTCTTGACAGGTCCATTGCGATGCAAGGACGGATATATTTTTGCAAGTGCCAAAGCAACGAATGCATTGTTTTTATGATGGCAGCAGTGGGGTGTGAGTGGAGAACGGAAAAAGCTTATGTGTTATGAAACCTGTTCCTTCAATGATTTCATGGGAAATACAAATACGAGTCCTTTGATTCTCAATGCCGTGAAGTCGTGTTTGTACCAGCAGCCTTGAGGCCTGTCTCGAGGCTTTCGATGAGGTCCTTGGCTCGTTGTGCCGTTGATCCGTGTCGGTCACGGACGCACTCTTCGGCAAAGCTAACACGGAGGGTGCACCACTGGAGCATAGATTCGGAGCGGGCGGCGTGGTCGTCGGGGGGCTGGATGAGGAGGCCAGCGCTGACGTCGACGAGGTCGGGACGCCAAGCGTCGTGCCAGAAGACGGTGGCGCCACAGCGAGAGCAGAAGTTGCGCTCGACGCCGGGACTGGAGGCATAGACAGAGAGGGGAGAGGTAGGTGAGGCGACGCCCTGTTTATCGGCAAAGTCGAGTGGCCGTGACTGGCCGTCGGTGGATTTCCAAGTGATGTTGGCACGGGGGACAAAGGCCCAAGTCTGGATCTCGAAGCCGGCCGTCAGACGACAGGTGCGACAGGCACACGTGCCAGCGAGGTAGTGAGTGGACGACGACGAAGACGGGCCGGTCAACCACCACTTGTCATTGTTGGGGTTGGCGACGATGGCCGCGTCGGTGGTAGCAAAGGGGTAGAGCAGGTCACAGTAGCCAGAATGTGGCTGGCGGCTGGCGACGGGATCGATGTCAGGATGGTGGACAGTGAACTGGACGGCGCCGCAGTGGCAAGATGCCGAGAGGGAGGAGGTGGTGGTGCTGAGAGTCTTGGGGGGGCTATAAGTGCTCAGGCCCTCCATGGCTGGCAGCCACAAGGCGAGGCCACCATCGCCGGTGTCTTGGACGTGGTCATGGCGAGCATAGACGAGAACGGCAGGGCCAGACTCTTGTGCGATGACGCCAGTGGCGACCTGCCACTGGTTGTTGGATCGACGGAACACATGACAGCCACAGACGCGGCAGAAGTAACGGGTCACGGCGGGCGAGGAGTCGTAAGCAGTCAGACGGGCGAGGAGAGTCTGGGCCACGGGGGTCTCGATGGGGCAGTAGGATGTGCACAGAACGCCACTGGTGCGACGGCAGGTGGTGCAGTGGCAGAGGGTGAGGGGGATGATGGGGTCCGTAGAAGAAGTGGTGACAGACTGGCGGATGGCGCCGCAGTGGCAGTGAATATCGAGGACAGACATGGAGGGAGGAGTAGAGAGAGAGAGTAGAAAGAAGTGAGGGATCAAAGAGCAGAGAACAGAGACGGGAGAGATCATTGCTGTCTGCTGCTTCATAAGTATTCTGTGCTGTCTATTCTACCGAAGTTTAAGCGATGTCAGTACGGAGCACACCCACTGGTCAGTACGAGTACTGGTCAGCTGGTCAGCTGGTCAGCACTGGTCTGCGTGTCTGACGACATGCGACGCACAGCTGGAAGGGGCGACGGCAGCGTGCATGCGGAGGCGGATGGGCGCCGATCTCTTGCCAAGCTTTGGGGCCTAGAGCACCCGCTAAAGTCTTTTTTCCCCGCACTACGGCACTGTCAGCTAAGCGTTGGCGCAAGATAAACGGATAAACGGAGAACAGAAAAATCTCCCTCCCTACAATGCCTGCGAGCGTACACGAAGGACCAGAGGCACCAGAGGCGCCCGAGGCGCCCGAGGCGCCCGCGCCGTTGCAGCCGCGTCCGCGTCCTGGCCGCTCGCCCCAGCAGACAGCGCGCATTCGCGTGCAGAATCGACGGCTCGAATACTTGCGACGCCACCCGGCCTACGTGTCGTCGAGCGATCGCGAATTTGCCAGTGCGTCCACAGCACTCTGTATTGTATTCATCTTCTTTTCTAACAGACAGATGTCACGCTGTATGATCAGTTGATCCGGCGGTTCCAGACGCCGGCCGAGCGGACGGCCGAAGCTCAGGAGAAGGGGTTCGGACAGGTGCTGGAGGCATCGATTCTACGGAATCCGGAGCATCTAGAGCGGGCGAAGGTGGGGGAGGAGGAAGATGAAAACGACGAAGAGGAAGACGACACAGAGATGATCGACAGGGATGCAGTCGACCCAGAGCCTCGCGACCTTCCCGATCCGATCGACCTGCCTGACCCCGACCTCGACTCCGACCTTGACGACCTTCCTCCCCGGGACGCCGCCGCTCGTCGCTGGCAGGCATTCGTGCACGACTGGTTTGTGCATGGCGGTGCCCAGGTCGACGGATTCGACTACACGGCCGTCGACGAGGACAGCGACTACGACGTGCTGGCGAGGGCGGATGCCGAAGAGGCCTGGTTCGACGACGAGGAGCCGGGCTGGGCCAGTGAGGATGAAAGCAGCAAGGCCAACCAACGAACAGGAGAGACGGGCGTGCAGGACTATTAAAGGACATGGGCAAGGCATAATTGGATACGAGGCTCGTATACTTTGGACAATTTCGCCTAGTTGGCCCCTGCATGGAAGAGACAATTTCGGAGAGGAGAACTCCAGAATCTACAGAGTACGGAGTAGGAGTATGGAGTAGGAGTAGGAGTACACAGCTGCACTCCAGCACAGAGCTTGCCGCGCCTGTTCGCCTCCGCCCGTGTGGACGGTTGCATCGTGGCAGTGCGCCCCTGCAGCGGCAGCCGTAAATAAACATGTACGAGCAGCGGGAGCTCCACATGAGATGGGTGAAGGTTTGTTCGATAACGCGCTGGAATGTGTGACGGCAGGGCGACAGAACAATAGGCCAAGATCAAACAAGGAAACAAGCAAACGGCCAACAATCAAACAAAGTGAAACGAAACAAAACAAAACAAAACAAAACAAAACAATCCAAGGCCGATTCCAAGGGCTGAACATCACGAGATGTGATGGAAGCATCTGAGGTTGTAAGTCTGCGTACGAGTACGAAGTACCAGCATTCATCCTACTCCGTACTCCTGATATCATAGCAGTCTTCCTTGTACTCCGTACTCATACTCCCGTCTCGTACGTTCATCGCGTCTCTCGCGCTGTTAAATGGCGTTTCATTCCTTAGCGCAAGGGCCATCGGCGACGATCCCTATTCGCCCATGCCCCTTTAGCGGCCTTGCAGCTTACTCCACTGCATTCTTTCCATTACGTCGTCCGTGGCGCGGCAACTCTATAGGGCAAAACCCAGCCTGTTGGCCATTGGCGCCAGCACCGCGCCCTGACGAGAACGAGTAACCCCCCTCCTCGTATAACGCGACAGCACACGCTATTAATTTTCCACCCTGGCTAGCAAAACGGCGGCCTCTTGAAAACTCGACGAGTTATCGGACTCCGACGACCACAGTATTCTTGCGTACTCCCTGATCCCTATTGCTCCGTATTATTCCAACTCCATATCTTACCTCTCCTGGCTGCCCGCTTTTTCTACCCTGTCGCCGTGGACCTCAACGAAACTCAACATCCTGCCGGACCAACGAGAAATCGAGAACCTCTTCCCCTTCTCTGTCAAAACCAAGACACTTTTCTCGGCTTTGCCGTTTTGCTTTTTTTTTTGTCCTTTTTTTTTTGTTTTGTTTTTTTCTTGCTTTCTTGCTTATTTGCTTGGCCAACTGCCATTGAACATCGTTTGCCTCGCCTTCTGCTGCCACGCAAACTCCTATCATGGCCGAGGGCAGCTACGGCAGCCCTTTCTACCAAGGGGCCATGTCGCCCATGTATGTTGCCTCCTTTTTTGCTTCTTTCTCTCTCTCTCTCTCTCCTCTCTCTCTCGCTAACATCTCAGTGAACCTGGCGCCACCCCTTCGCCATACAAAGCCAACGTTAGCCGCAAGAAGACGCGCAAATGGGTCGAGGCCAAGAAGGTCAACTACGACGGCAGCGGCTGGGGCGACGACGACGATGACGAAGAAGACGATACCACTGCAGAAGCCGCCGCAGCCCCGACACCGTCTCCGGCCCCGCCTATGCCCTCGCTGCCACACGCTGCCACCTTCACCTCCGGCCTCCGCGCCCTTCCCTCTATGAATGCCGCACCCCCCGCCGCCGCCACGCCACCGCCGTCCACACGGCCACCGCTGCATACCACGCTCTCCGACCAAGGCATGCTGCCCTGGCGCGCCCCCAGCAATCCCGATACCCATTCTTCTCTGCCGTCTCAGACTGGCCCCGATACAAATACTCCGCGCTCCGGCTCTCAGCCACCTTCAGGCCGCCGGTGGCCTACCGACGACGTTCGCTCTCAATCTCCCCTGGGCCCGCGCGCTCAGTCGCCCGCCACGGCCGGTCGTCGTCCGGGCAACTTTATCCGGCCATCCGACATTTACCGGCGCGGAACCCCCATCGAAGAGACGACGTCGTCGCCGCCGGTCGCCCGAAGCAGCGGCGACGCGACTGCCCCTGAATCCTTCGCCAGGAAGGAAGACCCCGTCGCACCTGCCCCACCACCGGTCCAGGCTGCCCCGGTCGTTCCTCCTTCCGCCCCTTCCGCCCCTTCCGTCCCGACAGTCCCGACGGTACAACTCACCCAGCCGCAGAGCCCGGAACAAAAACGCTCCGCTTCCGGCTCCGTCTTCACGGCCACGACCGCCCCGGCCGCCCAGAACTTGCAGACACACTTTTACCAGACCCAGCACCACCCCCAAGACTCGGTCGATTCCACCGGATCTTCCGGCAGCCAAGATGACGCCCAGCGCCGCTTCTCCAACTTCCCCAAACTGCCGAGTCTCGCCCGCTTTTCTACTTTTGCTCCGGACCTCTCCAGTCTGCTCAGCGACGACGATGCTCCTCCAATGCCAGCGCTGCCCACTACTGCCTTTTCGGCCCCGGCTACTCCCGCTGCTCCGCTTATGTCACCGGTTGCAGCTTCGGCTTCGGCTACGGCTACGGCTACGGCTACGGCCGACAATGCGCAGACGGCCAGACGACTCTCCGACGAAGTCCCCAAAAAACACCCGACCGACTCCTTTTCTTCGGCTAGCGCCTCTGTGGCCGCAACGGCGCGCGACTCCTCCTTTACCACCGCCACCTCGGCCACCGGCTTTTCCGATGACGCTCCTGTGACATCACCTCAAGACCGGTCCGCCTCCCCCGCAGCCGCATCAGCTACAACAGCTGCAACAACCGCAGCAATGCCCCAAATCACTCCGACAGCGCCGCTCAATCCCCATCGCATCAGCATAGCCGACCTCTCTGCCGTCTCTGCCCTGCACACGAACCTCCCGCGATCCAGCACAGACACTGCCGCCTCCAGCGCAACGCCCAAAGACAACGACAAGCTGCACGAGGAGATTATCCGCACGCTGGGCCCGACTGCCGACGGCACCACGTCTACCGAGACTCCGGCTACTGCCTCTACTGCTGCCGCCGCAGACCACGACGGCGAAGACGACGCGCGTGCCGGCGACGGCTATCTCCAAAGTGTGTACGACGAATACTGGAACGACGGATCGGGCGACGAAGCCGACCCCCCAGCCCCATCAGCGACCATTTTCCCGCTTTCACCAATCGCTTCCAGCGCCCAGAAGGCACCAATGCCCGAAGAACCGAAAGCAGAGCCGGTCTCTGTGCCAGTCGCTGCTCCAGTTGCTGCGCCAGTCGCGCCAGTCGTTCCAGTCACTGCGCCAGTCACTGCGCCAGTCGAGCCAAAGATGGAGTCGCCGCCCATACCGGCAAAGGTGGCCATCTTGTCCGTGCCGGCACAGCCGTCGCCTAACGGTGCCGCAAAGCCAAAAGAAGCATCGCCCATGTCACCCGTCGACGGATCCGCGCCCTCGGGCACCTTTCTTCGCCGGCGCTTCTCGTGGGAGGCCGGGTCTGAAGCGCCAGCAGCGGAATCTGCCTCGACGCCCCCGACCGTCCCAGTCTCTCCTGCTGCGGCTGCCGCAACCTCCTCATTGGCAAAGGCACACCTTTCTGTGGGCCCTTCGATTCCCGTCGAACTAGATGCTGGCAGTCCTGCGTTGAGTGCTGCGAGCGGGGATGTCCTGTCGCCGAGAGACGTATCAGACGACCTGCCCGAACTGGCCACACCCGAAGATGCACAACGCGCCGCACACCCCCCTATTCGTTCCATGTTGGACATTGGCCTAGACGATCTGGAGGCGGTAGAGGCGGTCTTGTCTGGTTCCCCGACAGGGGACCATGCGGACCATGCGGACCACGATGATCGTGTCTCCTCGCCCGTAGAGGGCCAGGCGCGGGCTTCGGTGTTGTCGGCAGGATCGGGCCAGTCCTCGCAGGCAGCACACCCGCCGCCGAATCCGGCTACTTATCTGCACCACGAGGGCATGGGCAACATGCTGACGCTACGGCAGTGCATGGCCTATGATACGCACAGTGAGCGCATGGTCAAGCTGGCCGAGACCCGCCGCGAGTATGCCAATGCAGACTCGGGCCTGCTGGGCTGGCTCGGCCACATGACGACGGCGCCCGAGTACGCCAAGGCGTCATATCTGCCGCTGTGGGATGCGCCGCCGTCGCCGTCGCAGACGACCTCGACCCGGCCCACCATTATCATCCCGCAGCACGTCAACATTCCGTCGAGCGCGCATCTCCAGCATAAGGGCAAAGAGATTCTGGCGGCCACGGGCAAGGCCGGCAAGGGACTGTTTGCGCTGCGGAAGAAGGGTTTCCACAAGAAGGCGGCGAACTAAAAGAGCAAGCAACGAACTGGGGAGAGAGCACAGCACGTTTTGGTTACGGTGGCAGCATGGACGGTCCTATTTTGCGTGTATTATTATCCGCATGGCTTTTTTTTGGCACTTGGCACTTGGCACTTGGCTCTTGGCTTTTGGTAATGGTGTTGGATTCCATGGCAGCTTGATGACGGGTGACCTGTCTTTATATGTTCTTGTTCTTATTCTTCCGCCTTCATCCATTTTTGGTATCCTATATCAATTTGATTGTGTACGTTGATCGCGAATCCGTGCCGGGACGGTATTGAGTGAAGCTGTCCATTTGAGAGGCCAACATACTTGGCTGTTGTTCGTGTAGACAACAGAATGATGCTGTGTTCTTGGATTAGAGCACACTATTGAATAATGCAAATATTAATTTCCCATGACTGAACATATGCATCTTATCCGTTGTAAGAGAGTATCTTGACAGAAGGGTTGTCTTGAATATTAATGCATCTGCTCTTAATTTTCTGAAGCCTTTCTTTTGACTGCGTTTTCTTGGGCATCAGATATATATTGAACTTACCCAAAGGGATAAATTGGCTCCAAACACCAGTTACACATCCGTTGAATAGTCGATGCCTGTACAAAACCACGGCTTGCAGTTTAATGAAGACGTGCCATTGCTTACAATAATTTTTACTCGGAAAACCAAGTTACTCTAAATAACACTAAACCATTTACAAAAGCATCGTCTCTAATACTGTGGGATCCTGTATAGAAAAGAAAAATATATGAAGTATTTTGCATTACATACTTTGCAGGATAATAAGAAACAAGGCTGAATAATTAACAGTAAATCGTTTACAGTTACGGATTACAAAGTTAGATTAAAAAACTTTAGACTAAAGAGATGCCTTAAATTTAATTTTTACAGAAATCAGATCAAAGAGAATGCCATAACAAAATTTAATGTTTCTCTTGGAAATTTATTGTCTTCCATCTGAAGCAGGTTATCCTAAACAGCTACTCTCCTCTACGTTGACTACACTTCTTACGTTACCTTCTATAAAAGATATGCTTCTTACTTCTCTTCTTACTTTTTCACTTTTCTATGAATTTTCAAGAAAAACTGCACAGGGCGTTTACCTGTGGCTAGCCATCTTGGAATCCTACCGGCGAAACAACAGCCCTTTCCGATGCCTGGCTAGAGGACTTAGAAAGTAGTCTGGCCAAATTGGGTTACGCCTACAATACTATTGAATCTTCCGGAAAAGAGTCCTCTTCTCACAGACTGTCTTTGTCAGGACGTCTTTCGTGGAGTTTTTGTATCTCCCGAAATCGACGAGCACGATCCGGAATACTCGCAACACATACACGACATTGACAACTGAAGCAGAACTACTCGCGATGGCCCAAGCAGCCAGAGAAGCCATCTATACTTCGCGGATACTCGGAGGACTCGGCCGACAGACAAGCAGCATCCCTATTCTCTGTGACAACACCCAGACAGCAGGATTAGCTGTTAAGCAACAAGGCACGCTGAACACCAAGCTCCGACACGTTTCCATCCACGACCACTGGCTCCGCCAAGAACAACACCTTCAACGTATTATCGTCAAGCTCGTCCCATCTGCTGAGGAGCAGGCCGACGGTTTCACCAAGGCCTTACCAGCGAACCTGCATCGGAAGTTTCTTGACGTTATTGGGATGGTTCATTTAGGATGAGATAACGAAAGTTCGGAAAAAGGGGGGTGTGTGCGAGCCCTGGCGTTTTTAATCGACCGCCTTGTGCTGGACAACTGTGCGTGGTCGGAAGAGCTCCTCCTTCAAGCGTACGGCACACTGTATGACAAGCTGGACGACGATGACGCCCTGGCAGGCGTGTACCGTGACTACGAGGTGGTTGTGCCTTACAGCCAACCGAGCCAGCGGCGACGGCAACGCAGCATTTACCTGCGGGTCCAGGCTGTTGATACATGGAGGATCTGATCGAGCATCTGAACGGAGAGATTCGAGATGCGGAAAAGACTGGCGATCGATCCTTACATGCTGGCGGCACAGTACCATCATCAATTCGTCATGATCCATCCGTTCAGCGATGGCAACGGCCACATGTCGCGCATTCTTCTGAACGTGTTACTATCATCTTATGTGTTGAGAATTGCTAATTGTACTAAAGCAATTCTCTATGTGTTTGAGGGTGAAGGAAATGAGAAGGATGAATATCTTGGTCTTGTTCATCGCGGCCACAAGGTCTTTTGCGAGGAGGACATGGAAGTGGGCTTTACACAGCAGATGATGCATGTGGAGTTTGCAGTTTGTTGTCGCAAAGCAGGGTTGTGATGGGATATGATTACATAAGCACCAAGAGTTATGAAGTCAGCAGTACGAGGAATACGGAGTAAGAGTACTCCGTACTCCGTACTCCGCAATCAGGTATCGGGATAAGCAGCGGGTTCTATTAACGGGACTTTGCTTTTGGGATTTTTCTACAACGCCGCAGTAGTGTATGAGTTTGCAGTTTCTCAATATGCATAAGATATCACATGAAAGACATTAGAGGAACTCGAAGATGGCTCGTCGGCAGTGTTATTGTGCTTCGGTCAGGGTGCGGAGTAAGACGGTCGGGAGTTCGTAGCAGTACTCAGTATCTTACTTGTAGGGAATAGTGGTAGCTTTGACAGTAAGCCGATGCTACGTTATTTGCCAGCACAGCCTCTTCCTGTGCCACGACGGCACACTATGGGTTTCCACTAACAGGGGCTGCTGTCAGCGGAAGAGATCCACAAAGCCCCTCTCACAGGCCCCCAGGATTCAGCTATTATCGAGCTATGACACCACAGAGCAGATCGGACTGGAAGCGAGAGACGAGACGAGGATGAGCGCGTACTCGGACGATGAGTGGAGACTATAGAATTCGCCATCAACTGGAGACTATCGGAACAGAAGATGGAGACGACTGGAGACGGACTGAGGACGGATGTCTTGGCCAAGTGTTTCTTAAAAAAGAACGCGGCGTCTGAGCTACGGAGGTTCTTTGTAGCGACCGCCGCATAATGGCTTTTGGCTGACCTTTTACTCGCAGTCTTCTGTCTATTCCCGTAGGGTACAAGAGTACAGAGTACAGCCTTGAGACCCACACCCACGCGACCTGCATAGCGTTGTCTCCCCTGCGACGTTGCTGCGACATATCTTTGCCCTGAGGGGCTGGGCTGCTGTGGTGTATTATTCAGAGCATTATTTTTCAGTGGGCACCAAGAATCCTTCGAGGGGGGGAAAAAGTCGGAGAGCTCCTGCAATCTTGAGATTGTTTGGGAGTTCCTTGTAGGCAGCACAAGAAAAAGAAACGACAGGCAGCAGGCAGCAGACAGCAGACAGCAGACAGCAAAAGCGGAACTGCCAGGTTTTCAACAGAGTACGGAGTACCTACTCGCATTCGGGTTCCTCGTGTTCGGGATCGCACCTTTGGCAACAGGCAACTGATCCTTTTCTGACACTTTTTTTTTCTCCATCGGCCGTTTTGACGTTGCTGAAGCCATCCACAGTTGCATTGTCTCCTCGTCTCCCCCGTCTTCCCATTTTGTGCATATTCTTCGCAACCATTCCTATTCCTTTTTTTTTGTTTCATTTGGTCCCCAATTAATCTTCCTTCTCTTCCCTCTTTTTCTTCCTCTCTCTCCACTGTAGCTTTTCCAAGACAAACTACGGCGGCTATCCTCTGCAATTAGGGTCCTCAGCCTTTCCTCTTTCACTCCCCCCCCCTCTAATCTTCTCTCCGCCGCCTTCGCCTCCGCCTCCGCCTTTCGGCCCCCCCCTTTTCCTCGTCATCTCTAAATAGAATGTTCAGTCGGCAGCGCCAAAAGCATGCCGCAGCCGCCGGCGTCTCTGCCAGTGGCACACATCAGCGTCCTTCCCATCCTGGTTGGGCCGCACAGTATGCGTACCAGCAGTCGAGTCAGCAGCCGAATCAGCAGCAGCAACAGCAGCAGCAACAGCAGCAGCAACAGCTACAGCAACAGCAACAGCAGCAGCTACAGCTACAGCTACAGCAACAACAACCCCTGCCGCATCAGTACCCTCCACTAGAGCGAGAGCAGGAGGACGAAGAGCAACAAGAGCCGTCGCTCAACCGCAAATCTTCTTTTGCTGGCTTGCCACCTGTCCGTCGCATGCCGACGCTGCACCTCTTCGACACTCCGTCTCCGCTCATGGCTCTCGACAAGGGTAAGCTGCCCGAGGATGCGCCCGTGATGGCACAACCGGGCGCATCGTCCGGGCCGTCGACGGTTTCGCAGACCAGACAGCCGCTCAGAGACGGTGCACAAGGTTCGTCTTTCTGTGCGACCAACTGCCTCAGCTTACTGTCCTCTTCTTACTGACCCAGGCTTCCATCCAGGAACATCGCACCCATCGAACACATCGGCCATCGGACGACAACAGGGACAACAAGGGTTTGCGCCGTTCTCGACATCTCCTCAAAAGCAACAGCAGCAGCCGCACTGGAACGCTCCCCCTCCTCAAGGCTTTGCCGTTGCTGCGCCGGGCATGCAACCGAATACTTCTAAGCAACAGCAGCATCCAGCGCTGCCGCCACAGGGCCATGTCCCCATGTACAGCTACCCCGTCGGCTATACTCCTGCTGGCTACCCGCCCGGTTATGAACCTGGTCCTATGCACGGTGGCCTGCTTGCCGGTGCCGGTGCGCTGCCGCCACAGAAACTGGTTACTACCCATGGTGAATGGCAGCTGAAATTGTCTCATCTGACAGAACCACTTGTGACTACGCGCCAGCGCACGTCGCCCGAGGCATCGCCCGAGACGCCGTACTTCTCCTATGACAAGGAGACGGAAGACGTGCTCTCGACGAAGACCACGGATGGTGCTCCTTCGGAGATCCACAAGGACCAGGACCAGGATCAGGACCAGGAACATATGGCTGAGGTTCAACACCCCTTGCAACGGTCGCAGACGCACGACGACGACGATCTTGTGTCGCAGCCAACGCCGCCGCCGAATGAGCAGCAGCAGCAGCAGTATCAACAGCAGCCACAACTGCAGCAGCCGCAACCTCAACGGCAGCAGCCGCAGTTCCAACCGGCATCAGTGCCTACGCCCAACAGCAGTGTCGAGGAACAGACATCGGCGCTGCCTCCGCGGAACAACGGGTATGGCCCGGGCGGCTCGCCTGCATCCTTCCAGCAGAATCGGTTTGTTGGGCAGGGTCAAGGAGAAGGCCAAGGCCAAGGCCAAGGCCAGCAACGGTCTGTTCCCGAGGAAAAGGGCCATAGGTTCTCCAAGATTGCCAGCTGGCGTCCTCCTGGCCTCGGCACGCCACCCTCCTCGTCACAAGGTGTCCGGTCTTCTTCACCGGGTCAGACGATTCAAGAGACGCCTGGTGGTCAACCACAAGCACAGCCGCAGGCGCAGGCGCAGATGCAGGGTCAGCCGCAGGGTCAGCCGCAGTTTCAACAGCCGACCCAGCAACAGCAAACTCCACCACCACCGGCCACTGACAAACTGCGTGGACTCCGCCACATTGGAAAGGGAAAGCCGGACCAACAGCAGCAGAGCCCATATGGACCGTCCAACCCGCAGATCCCAGCCCAGAACGGCTTCCACTCTCCACCTCTGGGATACTCACAAGGCTCCCCCAACCTTATGCAGCAACAACAGCAACTGCAACAACAACAGCAACGACTAATGGCTCTGCGCCAGGAAGGTCCTCCTCCTGTCCAGGGTCCTCCCTTGATGTCTTCCGCCAACGGTCCGCCAGGCCTCGGCAGCCCAATGGGTCCGCCGCCACCTCTGTCGAATAAGCAGCGTGTCGACAGCTTCAGCAACTTCCTCCCGACCACGATGGACCGGTCGGGTCGCCGTACTTCGGGACTGCTGTCCGGCATTCTCGGCAAGATCAACAAGAACAAATCCCAACAGCCCGTGTCTGGCGGGACACAGCCACGGCCGTCGTTTAGCGGCCAGCCGACGTGGACAAACAACACACCAGGCAACCGATCGCGCGCCGGGTCCAACGTCATGTCGACTCCCCAGCAGCCGCAGCAGCCGCCGCAGTCCGTCTTCACGCCGCCGCCCAGCGATCAGGTCTCCATAGCATTCCAAAAGGGCCATCGTGCTTCGACGCCGTCCATTGCCGATCATCCCCCGTCGCCCATGTCGGAAGTCCTCACGGCCGGTGCCGGGATGACGTCTCCTCTGCAACAGGTACGCGGCCCGTATCATGCACCGTCGCCGTCTATCTCGACATCCATCCATCAGCCGACCGAGTCGTCCAGCGCGCCGTCTCTTGTGCAGACGCCGCCTCAGCAGCAGCAACAACAACAGATGGTGCTGCACCAGTCCCATACCAACGGTCTGCAGAGGATCTTGGTCCAAGGTGGCGGCATCTTTTCCCACGACCGGCCGTCGAGCGTGAGCGGATCGACTTCTTTCGGTCACAGCGCCCATATCCATAGTGATGGGTCGACCTTTGAGAGGGAAAAGGATCGTGCCAAGAAGATCATTGGCCGTTTGCGACGTGCCTGGAACATCGACAGCGACAACCATACGCCGGTTGATCCACAGGGTCCTCCGCCAGGCGGACCACAGTATCCTCCAGGCATGGGCGGACTGTCGCCGATGCGTCCAGGCCAAGGACCGAGCCAGCGCCAGCCTCAGATACCCAGCCCTGTGCCTGAGCAGCAACCGGGGGGCATGACCCGCGAGTATGCACTCCGGAAACAGATCTCGCCGGGAGAGCCGCGACAGACTCCTACATTTCCACCGATGACACCTCCACAGCAGCCACAGCCGCAAGGGAACCCGGATCAGCAGCTCGGCTCGCCGTACCGGGCTCAACAACCGGAACCGTTTTCCGGGCAGCAGTATATCCACGTGGCTATTCCCTCGGGATATGCGCCGGTACATGGCGAGGGAATGGCAGAGCCTTCGCCGTACAGCTATGATCGAGGCACACAATATGTGCAGTCTCAGGCATACCAACAGCAGATAATGTATCAGCAGATGCAGATGCAGATGCAGATGCAGCTGGAGCAGATGCAAAAGATACAGAGACAGCTACAAGGCCAACCAGTTCAGCCGATGCAACCGGTTCAACCAGTTCAGCAGGTCCTACCAGTTCAACCGGTTCAACCAGTCCAACCAGTTCGGCAGGTCCAGCAACAGTTCACCGGTCAACCTCAGATCTACGCCCAGCCAGCTCTCCCCCAGACGACGGCTCCAGCATCCGTTGCACTGGCACCTCTGTCTCAACAACCTCAGCCGCAGTCACAGTCTGTTTCCCCCCATCCACTGCAGCAACACCCTATTCTCCAGAACGTCCCCCCAGTGGTGGTCGATACTCGATCTTCAACGCCTGCAGGCGAAACTGCCCAAACCGCCCAAACCGCCCAAACTGCCGTCGCTGCTGTTGCCACTGTCGTCACTGTGACTACCTCACCTACCGTGCAGCACGAGCCGACGACTCAGCAAGCCCAGCAAGCTCAGCAAGCCCAGCAAGCCCAGCAAGCCCAGCACGCTCAGCACGCTCAGCACGCTCAGCACGCTCAGAACGAGCCAACGCCTCCTCTCCCGCGCGATACCGAGACCGTTCTGCCGTCTGGCTCGCCCATCTCGTCGCTGCATGCAACACCCGACTCGGTACCGGCACAGCTCAGCAAGGATGTTGCCAGTCCCGGCCATCTCACGACGGCTCCAGACGAGAGAATGGCCCCGGCACCGCTGCGGCTGCACAGTCCAGCACCACATACGCTCCAATCGCTCCAGACACTGCAGATTCCGCCGCGTCCTGAGAGCACGGTGGAAGAAGATCTCTACAATGCGACGCCGCCTGTTTCGGGGCGACCGCGCGAGGACAGCGAGCCGATCGGGAAGCTTGGACAGCCGGAGCAGCACGAGATCGTCGTCGCCGCCTCAGCATCACCCAAGACTGAGACAACGGAATCCATGACCGAGACGACTACGGCGGTGACGACTGAGACCACTCCGTCGGCAGCCAATACGCCCATCAAGACAGAGGCGTCACCTGTCGAGACGGCCGTGACGACAGCCGTGCCGACAATTGTCACGACGGCGACTCCGCCACAGGCAGACTCGGACAGCGACTCGTCGGGCTCGTTTTCGCCCGTGGACATGGACGAAGACTGCGGGACACTGCCGTCGCTCATTTTGACGTCGACGGGCGGCATTCACCTGGCAGGAGCTGCTGGAAATGCCATGGGCGGCCTCAAAGTGCCGGTGGACGGCGACAGTGACGATGACGAAAACGGAGAGTCTTCAGCGGTGGGACGCAAGAAGACGATCCGACAGACATCGGCACAGCAGGTGGAGGAGTTTAAGCGGCGGCAGATGCGCAAGATCCAGGAAGAGAAGATCCCAGTGTTTGTGCCGGAAGAAGATGCAGCATTGGAGGAGCAGAGACGAAAAGAGTCGGAGGAGCCGCAGATGTCGGCGACGAGCTATCCGGGCCAGGAGTGGAACCCATACGAAGAGTTTGCGTTTGAGGAGGACTAAAGAGACCTTTACTGGTATTCGTTCTTTCTTTTCTTTTTTGTTTCCTTTGTCAATACCCGTACGGTCGTCTTCTTCATGCTTTGTATCTGTTGTCTCTGCCTTATACGATGTAGTATGACTAATAAGATCGATTCTGTGATATGATTGGTTGGGTGCTCAGATCCTGGGAGATTATTCATAAACACACGTGACTCAGCGGTCCTTGTCTCTCGTGTGTGTGAGACAGGCCTCCACGTAATGCAATTCTGGCCAGAGGGGAGGAACGCGCGAAAGGGGCGATTTTCTCTGGTTCGCATCGCCATCGTCATTTCTCGTCACTGCCACACCAAAGCCACGTTTTTGTTTCTTTCTCTGGCCAGATTTCTTCCTCTGTCCTCAGCACCGCCTCTTCTATTTTTGTTTCTCATTTTCTCATTTTCTTCTTGACTCGTTTACTCATCCTTTGCCAGCGTTCCTCTGATTTCTCGATTTCCCTTCTTTCCGGCGACGACAAAGACCAGAGATTCCGACGAACCCGAGATCTCTGTCGCTTTGTAGACCTATTGGAACGCACACGCAACGCGGGCGACGCGACCACCAACCGATTGAACGAGCACGATTGCGAGCGCACGTCGACGATCGCGATTCGACGATTCGCGATTCGATTTTAATTTCGAGTATTGACCCGCCTTGACCTCCGCCATGGCCGTATCACGGATCCAGGATCGTACGGTCGAATTCCGGGCCGTGGTCCAGCAGGCCCAGCGCCGCCATGCACAGAGCAAGGGCAGCGCCACGGCGCAGAAGAAGCGCGCCATGATGTTCGTCGGCAGCAGCCCCCAGACACCCCAACAGCAGCAACAGCAGCAGGGTCTGCTGGCAGATGGCGCCGACGCAGGAGGAGCCTTGCCGAGCGGCCAGATCAAGCGATCCGACTTTGCGCGACGCGCGGCCGAAATCGGGCGGGGAATCTCGGCCACCATGGCCAAGCTGGAGCGGCTGGCAGTGTGTGAGTGGACGAATGGACGAGTGGACGAGTGGGAAAAATAGTAAGGGTGCTAACTACTGCAGTGGCCAAACGGAAGAGCATGTTTGACGACAAGGCCACCGAAGTCAACGAGTTGACATTCGTGGTTAAGCAGAACCTGGCGTCCATCAACCAACAGATTTCCGCCCTTCAAAGCCTCTCGCGCCAACAGCAGAGCGGCAAGTCCGAGGAGGGCGAACACCGCAAGAACGTCGTCTACCTGCTGCAGGACCGTCTGACGGGCGTCTCCGCCAGCTTCAAGGAGGTGCTCGAGGTCCGCACCCGCAACTTGCAGTCGACCCGCGCGCGCACCGACAACTTCATCTCCCAGGTGGCGTCGGGCGTGCCGGCAACGGGCCCCCACGGCAGCCTCGCCAGCCTACACCAGCAATCGGCATCGCCACTGTACACGGCATCGGGCACGGCGAGCGGACGCAGCACGCCGGCGCAACGGGGGGCATTGACGGGCGGACCGCCAGGCCTACTGGATAGCCACGGCACCGGCGCGGGCGCCGGTGGCAGTGCGGACCTGATCTCGCTGAACCCTATGGTCAACGACCAGCAGCTGCTGATGATGGAGGAGGCACAGCCGTCGAACACGTACATCCAGCAGCGGGGCGAGGCGATCGAGGCGATCGAGTCGACGATTGCGGAACTGGGATCGATTTTCGGACAGCTGGCATCGATGGTATCGGAACAGTCGGAGATGATTGAGCGGATTGATGCGAATGTAAGCCTCTGTAGGCCCTATCGTTTGACTGTCCCATGCTAATGAACAGACCGAAACGGTGGTGGACAATGTGCAAGGCGCACAAAAAGAGCTGCTCAAGTATTGGGGTCGGGTTTCGGGCAACCGATGGCTCATAGCGAGTATGTGACTCTGTGATCTCTTGGTTCTGGACTATGCTGACGTACAGAAATGTTTGGCGTGTTGATGATCTTCTTCTTGTAAGTTTTCTTCTCTCTCTTTTAGTTAAATCCATGCTAATCCTCAATCCTCAGATTATGGGTGTTGATCGCCGGTTAGACGACAACAGAGGGAATGCATATCTGTACTAATACGATTTTGGTGGTTGGTTTGCCTGCGGTTTCTTACGGGCTGACAGATGGATGCTGTCGCCTGTCTACTGTTCTACTGTTCTACTGTCTTTTATCTTCTTTTCTTTTGTTTGCACATTCCCCTTCTGTCTCGCATCGTCTGGAGCAGGGACGCTGGAGAAATAGACAATTTCAGATTTCAGACATTACGGTATTTATATTCCGTACCGTGCTACTGTCACTGTGCATGGACTGTACTGTCCTGACTCGGCCTCTTTTTCCGACTACCCCTCCTGAAGTCTCGGGCGCTTTTGACCGACGCCCCGCCATTTCCCCGGCGCCGAGAAGCTTCGCGCGCCTTTCTCCAGTTCCCCGGTTTCCTGTGCTGGCTACAAATGCGCTCGGTTGTCTCGTTCTGCCGTCTGTTGCGTCCACGTGTGTATCATCGATTTGTGCATCGAGCAGCCTTCACCATGACGGACAAGACATTCAAACTGAACAACGGCCTCCCCATTCCGGCCCTGGGACTCGGTGAGACTTTATTCTTTTGACTGGAGGATCTCCTTTTCTAACATCCCAGGCACTTGGCAGTCGGCTCCTGGTGAGGTGGCCGCCGCGGTCGAGCATGCCCTCGGCGTCGGCTACCGTCTCATTGATGGCGCTTATTGTTATGGCAACGAGGACGAAGTCGGACAGGGCATCCGGGCAGCTCTTGCGAAAGGTTTCGTCAAGCGTGAAGAGATCTTTGTCGTGTCCAAGGTCTGGGCTACCTACAACACGCGTGTCGAGCTTGGCCTCGATAAGAGCCTCAAGAGTCTCGGCCTCGACTATGTCGATCTCTACCTTGTCCACTGGCCGCTGCTCATGAACCCCGACGGCAACGATGACCGTTTCCCTAAACTGCCCGACGGCTCGCGCGATATTATCCGCAGCTATGACCACGTCGACACCTGGAAGCAGATGGAGGCCGTCCTCAAGACCGGCAAGACAAAGGCTATTGGTGTCTGCAATGTATGTCTTTCTTTCCTCGCTTCGCTCGCTCATTCGTCGCTCGTCGCTCACCCCCTCAGTATAGCAAACGCTACCTCGATGAACTCCTCCCCAAGGCCACCGTCATCCCTGCCGTCAACCAAATCGAGAACCATCCTGCCCTCCCCCAACAGGAGATCGTCGATCTCTGCCACAAACACGGCATCCACATCATGGCCTACAGCCCTCTTGGCAGCACTGGCGGTCCACTCTTCACGGCTCCACCCATTGTCCAGACGGCCCAGAAGCACGGTGTCGCGCCCGCCGTCATTCTTCTCAGCTACCATCTCGCCCGCGGCAGCACAGTCCTGGCCAAGTCTGTCACGCCTGCACGTATCGACGCCAACCGGAAGCTGATCGACCTCGACGCCGCCGACATGAAGCTTCTCAACGACTACTCCGACACCCTCACCAAGGAGGGCAAGCTGCAGCGTTTTGTCTACCCGCCATTTGGCATTGACTTTGGCTTCCCGGATAAGTCTTGATTTAGACAGTTTGAATAGAATTTGTGATCTCCATGATTTCCTTGGCTTTTACTTCTTTCGCATCATCAGCAGAATACCTGAAACCGAGCCTGCCAACGTCTCCTGGCCTTCCGTGACACCCCTTGCGTGCATCAGCCGTCGGATCTCGTTGAAGGCCTTGCGCACAACATCGCGGTCTGTCCCGGCGTCCTCGGGATGGGCCTCGCGCCACCGCGTGACCGGACTGCCCGTCTCGACGATACGCTCGAGCGTGGCCAGGCTGAGCGTCGTCTTTAGTACCGGAAACACGGCATAATCCGGCCCGTACTCGTCTGTACTGCTAGTGCACCACTTTTGGCGCACAAAGCTGGCCTCGTCAAATGCAGGGACTGGCGTCGTGAGCGTCCACGGCAGCAGTAGGTCTGCGTACTGGTTCGCCGCCAGCACGTTGCCCGGCTCCAAGCACGGCCGGAATTCGCCCACCATGTCCGTCAGCACCTTCTGTATAGCTTCGTGGTTCGGCACCGACGACGCCACGCGTAACGCCCCGCCAGGTGCACTCCGGCACCACAGCGCCACCGTGCCGCCGGGCTTGAGCACCTGGGCGGCGCGTGACCAGAAGTCGGCCATGTCGAACCAGTGGGCCGCCATGGCGACAGTGATGACGTCGACGCTGCCGTCGGCCAGCGGGACATGGGCTAGGTGGGCGCCCATGTCCTCGGCACTGGACACCTCGTAGCGGATGGACTGGAGTTCTTCGCCGTCCTTGTGCTGGCAGGCTCGCGCCGTTTGGATCATGCCTTCTGAGGGGTCGATGCCGATAGCGTGGGCGAAGCGCGGCGCAAACTCGCGCGTGGCGACACCCGGACCGCAGCCGACATCGAGCAGCGTGTTGAGCTGGCCGCCATGGGACGTATGGTAGTCTACGATGGTGTCATAGAGTTTGGGCGGGTAGCCGCTGCGGGCCTGGGCATAAGTCTGGCCCTGGGCGGTGCTGTAGGCACGGAATGTGGACTCGGAAGAGGCGGGGATCGCAGTAGACATGGTGATATGAGGTAAATATAAGATATAAGCTGTGGCAGCGGTCCAGTGGACCAACGGCAGTACCGTCGACTTCCGGGTCTTATACGGAGTCGCTTACGGTGTAAGTAAGCTTAGTAAGCCGGGGTTTTGGAAAACTTCAAAATTCCGGCCTGCTGTAAGGTGGTATGAAGAGCCTATAAGCTCAGGGCTGCCCCACTATAGCTTTTGCTGTAAAGTCCGTAGGACAGGTACTCTGTACTTTTTATAGGTGGTGTTTAGATCACGCTCAGCTCTGTTTCAGGTAAGCTGCAGGCGCTAATAGCTGCATTGCCAACAAAGATGGTTGACCAACAAGATAGGACCAGCAGATATGCCAACAGATTTGCCAGCAAGTGCCTGCAGAAATCACATGCTTTCCATTTGCGGCATTCGATCTGCGCGTCCCCAATTGCCTTTTTCCCTAACACGTCAAGCACGGTGCCAGACGAACGTCTTCACCGCAAATGTCCTCCACCAGAGGATCCCAAAATCCCCTCTCTTTTCTGCTGCTCTTCTTCTCCATGACCACTTGCCTTGTGCTCTCTTTATCTTGATCCACCCAGCACGCGGCTGCAGCAGCAGCCTCCACATGAACCACCAACCCAACTATGCCTACTGCTAGTCACGTGCACGTCTTGCAGATGGAGGACGATGCCTTGCCGGTGCCCGACGCGGGCCAACCGCTGCTGCCAACCTCCGTGGCAAGCACTATTACCTTCAGCACAGAGACTATGCGGGGAGCCGTGCGTACGGCACGCACGGTCGGACGCGTCCCCTTTTATGCCGCTCGCTATACCACCACCGCCGGCCTCGAGCTCGGCCGACAGGCTTATGACATCCTCTGGGGCGGCAGCGCGCGGTCTGCCGACCCGGCGGGACCGCGTGGCGGCAAGACGAGCTCGCCGCTGCAGATGCTGGCCGCTGCCGGCTTTGAATTGACGGGCGGAAGTGTGGCCGCTCTCTTGGACTTGACGGAAGTCGTCCTGGCCGTCATCGATGGCACCTTGGGCTCGACCGAGTCCTCACGCGCCATCCGCAGCATCTTGGCCTTTCTGTCCCGCGAGTTCCAGAATCCGGCCACCGGTCGACCGGGCGAGAAGGTCGGCGTGCGTGATCTGCTCTGGGGCGTCTGTGCCTTGGCCTATCTGCAGGCGGCCTGTCGGCGGGCCGACGAGGAAGAACAGGCGCGTCGTGGCGTCGATGTTGTCGTCTGGGACGTCATTGTGCTCGATGGGCAGCGTGTCGATGTCCATGAACAAAGCCTGTATGGTCAGCATGGACAATATGACCGTCTGGAGGGTGACAGCGACGGCGACGATATTGCTGTCGAAGACGAGGACGAGCCGCTGGAGACGACCATCCGACGACAGATTGCAGCCGCTGCCACGTCAGACTCGACCATTGTCGTCACCACGCGCACAGCCAAGACCATCACCGTCGATATCACCGGCAGCCAACCGCCGCTGCCCATTGCGCCGATGCCGGGCGTCGAGCTCGTCGAACTCGGCCCGGTTGAGTCGTCCGCGCCCACATCGGCCTACCGTGTCGTCTTCCGCACTACCGACACGCAGACGGCCACCATGGGACCGACAGAGCCGCCGCAGACGAACACGGCTACGCCCACGGCCGCGCCCGCGGGACTGCCACCCATCATCTCGCTGTCGACGTCGCCCGAGGCACCGCCCGTGCCGCCCAAGACCGAGCCGTCGCTGCAGTACAGCTCGAGCCTCCACAACCGGACACACCACCACGGGTCAGACGTGCTGCCCCGGACATCGTCGCGGCCGCAGCCAGCGCAGGATTCGCGTGCCAACCAGAAGAAGGCGCGTCAGCCGGCCGGCAAACAGCCACAACAGTCCCAACAGAACACGTCACCCAGCAAGACCGAGCCGGAAAAGAAGAGCAACTTCCGGTCTGTCCTGAAAAGACCGGGCCTGGCAAATCTGCTGCACAAGGAGACGTCGTCCCCTTCCAAGTCCGATGACCATGCCAACCACAACAGCAGCGGCCGCACTCTGACCGTCGTCCAGCCGCCCAAGCGGCCCACGACACCGCCCGAGTCGCCCAAGGCCCAGCGTGTGCTGACGCCCCTGACGGCGCGCGCGCTGAACCGCTACGACCAGCCAGAGGTCAGCAGCAGCAACGGCAATACCTACTATGGATCATCTGTCAACGGGCAGTCGCCTTATCGTCAGCATCGCAAGCGGCGCAGTTTTGCCGACGACCTCGAGTCGCTGGCATCCTTTGCGTCCATGGCCGAGTCCTTTGCCGAAAGCAACAACAACATGTCGGTGCACACGACCGAGGCTGCCTTTTTGCGTCCAGGAGCCGATGGCCGGTCGACGGCCGACACCAGTTCCCGGGGTCATCGCCGTCTGTTCAAGCGGGCAAGCATCTACACGCTGCACACCAACGACTCACAGGCCTCGGTGATGGTTTATGGCAATGGGCGGGCAGGCGGTGGCGGCGGCGGCATCCACGGCGGTGGTAACGGCAACGGACCAAATCTACCGCGAATCGGTGGCAGTGCCAACGACACCTTCTTGGCCGAGCTGCGGCGCTCTGGCCATGTGGCTGGCCTCTTCCCCGATGTGCCGCTGCCCGATAGCCTCTGTCGCTACATGCGCTTCTCGTCTGCAGCATACGGTCACGACTTTCTGCGCGTCATGGGCATCGCCAAGACGACACCGTCTGCGGCTCCGACGACGGATCCGTCGACGCCCGAAGGCGCTCCGCGTCACCGCGATGTCGTGGCCTATGCACGTCACACGGGTCTGCAGCCGGAAGATATTCTGCTGGCATCGTTTATCGACGTTGACGCCGGCGTCAACTCCGGCACCGGCTTATCCATGCCGCTCGTGCACTATGTGGCGCTGGACCACGCGCGCGGCGCCGTCGTGCTCGCCTGCCGCGGCACACTCGGCTTCGACGATGTCCTGGCCGACATGGCCTTTGATTACGACAACTTTGTCTGGCGTGGCCGCACCTACCAGGTCCACAAGGGCGTCCACGCGGCCGCCCGACGTCTGCTGCTGGGCGGTGACGGCCGGGTCTTGGCCACTCTGCGTGAAGCTCTGGTGGACAACCCCGACTACGGCCTGGTGCTGTGTGGGCACTCGCTGGGCGGAGCCGTGACGGCGCTGCTGGGTGTCATGTTGTCGGAGGGCAACACGGCCGGTCTGGGCGGCGGGCCTTTTGTGACGGCCACAGGCCCGAAACTGCTGGCCAACCCGTCTGCCAACACCACCTTTTACGGGCCCACAGACCCGGAAGCCTCAGCTGCTGCCTACTCGTCCCAGCTGCCCTCGGGTCGCCCCATTCACGTGTACGCCTACGGACCGCCGGGCACAATGTGCGAGAATCTGCGGCGGGCGACACGCGGACTCATTACGAGTGTGGCACACGGCCGCGACGTCGTGCCGTACCTGTCTCTGGGCGTGCTGCACGACATGCAGGCCGTGGCGCTGGCGCTGAAAACGGACCACAGCCGCGCATCGGCCGAGTTGTGGTCCCGGCTCTGGGATGTGGTGCGCGGCGTGGTCGGGGGCGCCGTGGCCAAGATGAGCGTGGGAGCCACGCCGGCGCCGCCGTCCGAGGCACCGCCTGACGACTGGGCGTATGCGTCGCTCAAGACGCTGCGGGCCAGCATGCTGAGCGCGAAGCTTGTGCCGCCGGGTGAAGTGCTGTCGCTGGACACGCAGACGGTGCTGCAGAGGATGCCGCCGGTGGCCGGGGCGATGGCGTCGGATCCGGTGACGGTGTCGCCGGCCCGGCGGGTGGTCTTGCGGTATGTGCGAGACGTCGAGATGCGGTTCCGGGAACTGAGTTTCGGCGTGGCAGCACTGGTGGACCACAGTCCAGGACGATACGAAGCCGCGCTGAACCAGTTGGCCGGGGGTGTTCATCTGTAAAAGACGAAAACGAACGAGAACAAAAAACGAGGCTACGACGTACACAATTATCTCTTTAGAAGTATACAATGACTAGGTGACTAGATGACTAGGAGTGTGGTGCCGTAAGTGGTCCGTGGTGATGCTCGTATGTTGGCCATGGGGGTCGCAAGGTCACGTGCCAACAATGGGACCAGGGCCCCACATGCTAGACCCGATTGGAGGGAAAACCTGGTGGACCGTTGCGCGCGGCGGCGCTGCCCCTCGTTCGGTGGATTGCAGACCGAAAAGCACGGAAGAACAGCGCCAGCCGAGCTTCTGCAGGCCGGCTCGGACCTGGGGCACGCGTCACACGATTGGAAGGGACGGCCGTCGTGCCTGCTGTCGGAACTTTTCTAGATCTAAACTTTCAGAACTTTTAAAACCCTCCAAGAACTTTTAAGAACTTTCAGAGTTTCTCTTTCTCGTCTGCCTTTTCTTTCTGCATTACGACTTTCTGTTTGAGCTTCGTTTTGCCTATTCAACTGTCACCCCATACATTTGACATTCCTCTACAATGGCTCCATCTACGGTGACGGCATCCGTCTTGACGGCTGTCCATACTCTTGAAAAGGTATTTTCTTTGATTCTCTGATTCTTCTCTTATTTCTTCTCTTGATTTCCTCTTTGCTCCCTTACTGACCACCAGATCCAACGAGAACTCCCTCCACCTGGTGCTGGCGAGATCCAGGTCCGTGTCAAGTCTGTCGGTCTCTGCGGCTCTGACCTGCACTACTACCACGGTATGCGCAACGGTGATGCTGTCGTCCAAGGACCCATGACCCTCGGCCACGAGGCCGCCGGTATCGTCGAGGCTGTCGGCCCAGCGGCACCAGATGCCACCCCCGACCACGTCTTCAAGGTCGGTGACCGCGTCGCCCTCGAACTCGGCACCCCCTGCGGCACCTGCAACTACTGCTCGCGCCCTGGTGGCCGGTCCTACCATCTCTGCCCGGCCATGCAGTTTGCTGCCTCGGCCCGCAAGTTTCCCCATTGCCAGGGCGCTTTGCAAGAGCTCATCAACCGTCCAGCACGGTGGTGCTTCAAGTGAGTGACCGGTATAACAGCTCTTGAGAACACCACTGACTTTCCAGAATCCCCGATACCTTTAGCTACGATCTCGGTGCTCTCATTGAGCCGCTCTCTGTCGCCGTTCATGCTCACCGTCGTGGCAACCTTGCTGGCAGCGACTACGATGTCAATGCCCGCCGCAACATTCTCATTCTCGGTGCCGGCCCTGTTGGCCTGCTCGTTGCTGCCGTCTGCCGCTTTGCCCATCTGCAGCGGGCCGGTGCCGCCCGCGCCAAGAACCTGCACATTGTCATTCTCGACCTCATCCAGGACCGTGTCGAGTTCGCCGTGGCCAACGGTTTTGCCGACGCCGCCGTCGTGCTGCCGCGCCATTTGCTCGGCAAGACCGAGGCCGACAAGGAAGATGATAAGGCTGGCCGGCCGCCCAAGTTCTCGAACCCGCACGCCCTCAGCGACCTGTTGGTGTCCCAAGGCCGCGACGGCCACAGCTTGTTTGACGTCACGTTTGAGTGCACGGGCCAGGAGTCGAGCGTGCAGGCGGGTGTTTTCGTAAGTGACAGCCAACCCTTTTTTTACTCTCTAGCGTCTTACTGACCTACAGTCTACCGTCCCTGGTGGCCGCATCGTCATCGTGGGCATGGGCGCGTCTGCCCAGCTGATTCCCCTCGGCACAGCCGCAGCCAAGGAGGTGGACATTGTCGGCGTCTTCCGCTACGCCAACGACTACCCGGAGGCCATCCGGTTGTTGCGGGAGGCCAGCCCTGAGCAGCTGGCCAACATGGAGAAGATCATCTCGCACAGCATTCCTGGGCTGGACAATGCGAATAAAGCGTTTGAGCGGGCGAGCAAGCCGTACGACGAGGAGGGCAAGTTGGTGCTGAAGGTGATGATTGAGCCTTGAATGGGATAGGACATGCATGGGCGGAGTTGAAAATGAGCATAGAGATTGGATAGAGATGATATTATTTGCAAAACTCGCCTGACAGTGATTCACTACACATCCTGCGTATTTGACCGATGATTGAATGGTTTAATAAGCATCTTTGGTGCTACCAATAACTTAATTCACTTCAACTCCAACTCATCTTCACTTCTATTTCCGTTTCGCATCTTCCATCCTCTCCACAAAACCAATTTTACGAACTCAAGACAGATCACAACAAAATGGACGAATATAAATCCTTTGCATTTGTCAAAAACCTATATTACAGCGAGTACAGTTACCAGGATATGCCAAGGCGTTGGGCTTCCTCTGAGGAGCCAGAGTATCTAGATGAACTCTTAGAGGTGCAGAGACGCACGCTATTTGAAGCTATGAGAAAACCGTCTGCCAGCAAGGCCGAAGACTACGATTTGTTTATCAACCTTAGAAAGATGCTACCTGGCTGGCTCAATCCTACCCTGCACGAGCAAACGCTCGATTTCTTATGCAACCTTTGGGAACAGATGGGGAAGGAAAACACTGGGTTGGAAAATTCCCAGTACTATTGCGACACGAAGAAGCAGATCATGGAGCTTCGCATGCACATGAAGACAAAAGATCCGAAATGGAGGGCCTTCTTGCCAGATCAGAGTGAGCTTTTGGCTCTCCGTCTTCTGAGCCCACGCATGCGACTGCCAGACGGCATGAGCGCCCTCCTAGAACTTGCCGGTGAGCGTGATCTATCTCTGTTCCCGCAAGAGAAGAAGAGCTGGATGACACCCGATATGGAAACGGCCGGCGCCGACAATGGCACGGCTACCATCAAAGAACCTGCTACTGGAAAGAAGAGCAACTCAGACAATCTTCCACTCGCGGTGGAAAACACGAGCGACGTGTGTCAGCAGATTCAAAGCATGACTGATATCGTCAACGACCAAATAGAACGGCTGCGGACACTGATGAGCCGTATGCAGGCGGCCAAGGTGCAGTCTGTGCCTTTGGATGGGTCGTCGGACCCGAAGGCTACGCAGTCTCAAAAAGAACAGCCAGAGTCGGGCTCTGGGAACAAGAAGACGGCCAATTTGGCCTCGCCTTCGGGCTCTGGGAACAAGGGAAAGGAAATGCCTGTCAAGAAGCGTCGCCTGGAGTAGGAAGAATTCAGTGGGAGTCAGAGAGGCATGGGCTGAGACAGATGGAGCTTGTTGCCAGACAGACTCGTATTCGAGAATGCCTTCTGCATGCTTATTTTTAGCAGTCGGGACCGTTAAAAACAGATGGCGCTTTGCCGAATGAGGGAGTTCGCTGGGCTGTGCAGTAGGGTGTCCAGAGTGGGTCTCCAGGGCCTATTTATGCATTTTTCTGCATTTTTCTGCAGTTTCTGCATTTTTTTCGTTGGTTGGCAGGTCAATAGCGCGCTGGCGGTGCCTGAACCAGTGGCGGCTCAGCTGGGCTTTAGGGCGGTTTAGTGCTGAAAATGGAACAGCCTCTTGTTTACTCAGCCATTTACGGCCAGACTACGGAGTAAAGAAGAACCATTTCGGCTTCTCGCTTTCTTTGCTTCTCTTCCTCTGCTCGTGCTTCCGCCTGTGCTTCCACTCTGCTGTTCCTCTGCTGCTCTTCCACTCCTTCTTTACATTGTCTTGCGTCTCTTTCGTGGCCGTGTCGTCTCGCAGCAGCAGCCACCAGCAGCAGCGATCTTTTCCTTTCTCGGCTTTCAGCAGGGGTTCCACCGCAACGTTCCTCTTCTCGAGTCTCCTTTCTCGCGACTTTGTACCGTCACCGACTTCTCTTTCTCCTGCTCGATCCTTTTCCTCTCGTCCAGCGTCTTTCGTCTGTCCATATCGACCGTTCCGTGGCCCTTCTTTTTGCCTCTTTCCATCTCCTCTTCCACCATGGCTGAAGGCCTCTTTTCCAACGACCTCGTCAGCGCACAAGTCACAGATGCCCTGCCCATCGGCTACCGTGTGCGCGCCCTACGGCGGTCCGACTATGCCGGCGGTTTTCTCGATTGTCTGCGTGTGCTGACGACCGTCGGCGACGTGAGCGAAGAGGCGTTCGTGGAGCGCTACGACTGGATGGCCAGCCAAAAGGGGTCTTATTATGTGCTCGTGGTGGAGGATGCGTCTGGCAGGGTGGTCGGCACAGGCGCCCTACTGGTCGAGCGCAAGTTGTAAGTTCTTAGTGCTCTCTTTACTTGCATAGATCGACCTAACCAATGCAGCATCCACCATCTCGGCATCGTCGGCCACATTGAAGACATTGCCGTGGCCAAGGACCAGCAAGGCAAGAAGCTCGGCCTGCGCATTATCCAGGCTCTCGACCATATTGCCGAGAAAGTCGGCTGCTACAAGACCATTCTCGACTGCAGCGAGGCCAACGAAGGCTTCTACGTCAAGTGCGGTTTCCGGCGGGCCGGTCTCGAGATGGCACATTACTATGAGGGCAGCAAGAAGACAAGTACGGCATAGTCCCTACTGGGCTTTTCCTTTTTCCTTTTTCGTCTTTCCGTCTTTCGTCTTTTTTTGTCTTTCCCCGTTCTGATCCGTCAGACAAACTTTGATATCGGCGAAACGTTGCCGGGGGTGCCGACCACCAGCCTGTTTGGGACAGTCTTGGACTTGGATTTTTGATTTGCATATGATTTGTCACTTGGAAGGTTACGGAGTACGAGTACGGAGTACACTCCGTACCCGTGGGGGGTTTGGTTGGCTTTTAGACAGGAACTGCAATGTTACAACACGGTCCCGTTCTGACCTGTTCGCATGACCGATTTTCGTTTCACCTGCGAGAAACGCGGCCTCAGCGGCCTCAGCCGCGGCAAGATGTCGCAGGGCGTCTTGGCTTTAGTGGTTGCTGATAAATCCTTTCGCTGAGCACCCGTCCTCTCGTCTGACTTGCAGACAAGCACGTAAAGCACGGCAAAGCACGGCGAATCCTCTCAGCCCACACATCACCCGGATATACGGCCACCCCCCTCTTGGCTCTTACGCTTGCGACGTCCGTTGTCAAAGAAAGAGGCAAATCCCTCGTCACATGCAAATCCTAGACCGGACAATGTCAGTGGGGACCGGACTTCCAGGACACGGTCCTTTTTACTGCATACATATATATATTCATGCCGTCCATCCTTTCCCTGAGACCTTCGGACCTCCCCAATTCTGCATCTCGGAACCGGTTCTGCTGCTGTACTGAGCCTTTTACCCATATTAACTGTACCAACTTTTCCTGCATTCTTACTCTCGCCCAACACCTCCCCACTCTTCCACCATGTATACATATACTGCAAGCATTGCCTCTACAGCCGACGATCTGTCTGACATCTCCCACCGTCGGACAACATCATTGGACGAGAACGACCGCTTTGTCTCCTACACACGCGGCGCTCTCTCCAAGATCCGGGTTGCCTACGTCCGCCTGCTGTACGTTTTCCCTCATGAAAAATGAAAATACCACCCGTCTTTTTCTCTCACTTACCAATTGTCTAGTGCGCGTGACAAACTGGACGCTCCCCGTGAGGTCCTTCGTCGCCGCAGTCACAAGGTCCGGGCTCTTCACCTGCCTGGTCAACCCGCCCCTCGGTTTGCCAAGCGCACCGTCACCCGCACGCTCTCTCTGTAGATGGCGTCCGCTCCCGGGGATGCCGGCGCCGCAGCACTCCTTGGAATGGCTGCGGTGCCACGGAACTGGCTCATGGGCCAGGAGGCCTTTGAAGGCCGCATGCCACACCACGACAGCATCCGGGCGCTGTGGGAGACCAAGTGGAAGTTTCCGGTGGGTTTGCCTCCAGAGCACGCCACTCCAGAGCCCCTGCTGTTTTCCTGACACATGCAGTGTTCCAAGAGCGTCTATCCTTTCCACGATGGGATGCTCGAGGATTTCGCCCCTATCTTTGAGCACCTGATCGCAAACAACATCAACGACGGTACCTCGGCCGCCTATACCGAGGCATTCTTTCCCGCCGCCGAGGCCCTGACAGCCCGGACAGACAAGTTGTTGGAGGGGGAGGCGGCTGCCAACAGCGATGTCCGGTCCGAGGCGTCGTCTCTGCTACTGAGGGCCTGTTGTCTGTACCGCATTGCTCGCTTTCCCTACATCTCGGCTGCTCACAGACACCAGGACCCGGCCAAGTGGCGTGCCTGGGAAGCCCAGAAAGCGACGTACCTGCGTGCAGCACAGACATGGGACGTGCCCATCCAGGATATCGTGATCCCACACATCCACGGCCGTGAAGGCGAGGGTCACACCATCCCGCTGTATTTGCGCATGCCGCCTGCCACGGCTACTCATCCCGGTCCCGTTCCTGTTCTCCTTTTACTCACGGGCCTCGATGGCTACCGTCCCGACAACACCGGCCGGAGCGATGAGTTCCTCGCCCGTGGCTGGGCCAGCGTCACCCTCGAGATCCCCGGCACCGCCGACTGTCCAGCCGATCCGTCTGACCCGACTTCTTCTGAGCGTCTTTGGGACTCACTGTTTGCCTGGCTCGACACTGTGCCTCGGCTCGATCTCTCTCGTGTCGTCGTCTGGGGCCTCAGTGCCGGCGGTTACCATGCTGTGCGTCTGGCCCATACTCATGCGTCGCGTCTCGCCGGTGTCGTCGCACAGGGCGCGGGCGTGCACCACTTCTTCGACGCGACCTGGCTCGCCCGCGCTGACGGCCACGAGTATCCCTTCCGTCTGCTGCCTGCTCTCGCTGCCAAGCACGGCTTCCCGCCCACCGACGACGGTGTCGCTGCCTATGTGGCCGGGGCCCAAGCGAAGTTCTCGCTGTTGACAAACGGCATCCTCGAGCGCCCGTCCACGCGGCTATTGCTGGTCAATGTGAGTCCACCTTTGATTCTTTTGGGGTCTTTTTGGGTCTTTTAGTCCTTTTAGTCCTTTTTTTTTTCGTTCTGCATGATGCTGACTAAGCAGGGCACGCGGGATGGGCTCATGCCGATCGAGGACTCGATGCTGCTGTTTGAACACGGCTCGCCCAAAGAGGCGCGCTTCTTTCCGGCGGCCTTGCACATGGGGTATCCGCTGGCGAACCAGTCCGTGTACCCGTGGATGGAGGCATTGCTGAAGTGAGAAAATGGATACACAAGAACGGGCATGGCTGATTTTGACATTCTATGCTTTCTATTACTTCTGTATTCCCTGTCCAACAAATGCTAAACTCCGAATGCCTTATGATTTTGTCTGTGTTTCTTCCTTCTCTTCTACCGGCCCATCCAGCCACCGTCGACGACGAGGACGTGGCCGCTGACGTACTCGCTGCTGCGAGAGGCCAAGAAAACCGTGGGTCCCTTGAAATCCTCGGGCGTGCCCCAGCGGCCGGCGGGGATGCGGATGAGAATATCGCGCTGGCGCACAGGGTCGTTGATGAGTGCCTCGTTCATGTCGGTGGCAATGTAGCCGGGGGCAATGGCATTGACGGTGACGCCCTTGGACGTCCACTCGTTGGCCATGGTCTTGGTGAACTGGGCCACGCCGCCCTTGGCTGCCGCATACGCTGGCACACGGAAGCCGCCCTGGAAAGAGAGCAGCGACGCAATGTTGATGACGCTGCCGCGGCGGCCTGTCGTCGCCGACGGCTCGAGGTCCAGGAAATGCGCACCAAAGTCACGGCTCAGCGTGAACACGGTGCTGAGGTTGACCTGCAGCACTTCCTGGAAGTCGTCATCAGGGAACTCGCGCGAGTCGTGTCGGCGCTGGATGCCCGCGCAATTCACCAGAATGCGAATGGGCGGCCGCGCCGGCGACGCTGCCTTCTCGCCCGCCAGCACCTTGGCGGCCAGGCCAGCAACGTCCTGCCGGTTGGCCAAGTCGGCCGTGTAGATGGCAGCCGAGCGACCCAGAGCCACGATCTTGTCTCGTGTGTCTGTGTGCTTGTCGTCGCGCTGGATCAACAGAATGTCGGCGCCGGCCTCAGCAAGGCCAATGGCAATGGCCTGACCAATGCCGCGCGTGGCACCGGTGATGACGGCAGTCTCGCCAGACAGATTGAAGAGAGTGGTCATGATGAGAGACAAGAAATATGGGATGTGTGTGTGGGTGGTGCGAGCATGATGCAGTCTTCCGACCTCGGGTTCGCAGCGGCCTTTATACGCCGCGGCGGATTATTTCCAGTAGCTAGTCGGGCTGTTTTGCACCGACCGCGTTCTGGCGGCGCCGTGGGGCCGGGGCACAGTGTGGGGGTCTCTACACACGGTACCATCCGATGGCATGTTCTTTTCTACGAGTACTCCCGTCGACAGCCAAGACGGGCGGCGGGCGCCACGTATACAAAGTACGGAGTATATTCGCTAGTATGCTAGATGTTCTCATGGCACCACTTCCAACGTTGCCCGGATAGAATCAAAAAAGAAGCGCAAAACACCCTTGAGCGGATGACATTCCCATTCTTCTGTGTCGTCGTGTTTGGGGATATGCTCGAACTGGACAAGCAGACCGTTCCATGCAGAGACTGGGTTGCGGAAACAGAGTGACTGCGGTTCGACGACTTCTTCCGTAGGGTGTACATGCAGCCGACACTCGCCCACCGTGCGGACTGCCCCATTTCTGTACCGAAACAAGATTCCGGCGCACGCACCGGATACGGGATAGTCAAACGTCAGCGTAGACAACACGTCCTCGAGGGGGGCCTGAGAATAGAAAACCGGAGGCGCGTGAGGTGTTCCCCGGGGCCGATCCAACACAAACGGCATCGGGCTGTAAGGGTCCAGACGACTGTAGGCATCGAAAAACGGAGCAGGGTCTCCTCCAATATTCGGCTCTTCCACCAGCAATGTGACAGGAGCGGACCTCGCTGTGAAAACAGGCTCGTCTTGCATGGGATCAGGGAGCTGTGGGCCAATAATGGCGTCTCCTCCCAGTTGCGTGCGGGTGAAGATGAGCGTTTTCTCGTCTTTGATTTCTCGGCCGGTAATTTGCCGAACACCAAACGCAAGCAGGCGGTCGCCCTGGGGAATGGGCAGATAGATCCAGACAAAATGCAAATGGGAAAAGCCCCGGAGCGTTTGGTCGAGTGTGTCGGCACACGATTCCTTCGAGTAGTGGAAGTAGACAGCAGCCAGTCGGCCTCCGTCCGTGTAGATAAAGGTCATGCCTTGGATGCTATCGGCTTCGACGGCGTGGAAGATGTTGGTGGGCTGCTGCAGATAGGCACGGCGGGGCACGGAGGGTGGTGTGGGCGTGTTCCATACAAGCATCTTGCGCATCGAGCACCGTACTTCCAGGCGCAGGTGACCATTCTAAGAGTTGTAAGCCAAAATGTAAAATATGAACTTACACTTACATACCTGGAGCTGGACCATGATGCCATCGATATTCTGCTCATCGATAAAGGCATAGGCTGAACAGGTACGGAGATCGACATCGTAAGGGGGCCGGTGAGAGATCCGTTCCACTTTGCTGATGCCTTGGGGATGAATCGTCAACCGGACGGGCACGCAAGACGGTGAGGGTGCCCGCTGGAGGTCGCCTCCGGTCTCCCAAGAGAGCACATCACGGAGGGGGATGGTGTGCGGTGGTCCGGGATTGGGCGAGACGTGGGAAGCCAACCAGAGTGCCCACACACACTTCCAAAACAGGGAATCCCGGCTGAGATCGTGAATGGTATCGAGCAGCTCGGCCGGCAGCCTCGAGAGCTGGGGCAAGCCGACGATCTCGGCGGTCTTGGCGAGAGCATCGGCATCGAGGTCAGAGGCGTGAGTGTGCAGCCAGACGGGCCAAGAGCCGCGCCAGGGACGCTTGCAGGTGGCGAGAAACCAGAGCTGCATTAAGAGATCCGTTTCAGGGAGCTTGCAGTTCCTTTCAAAGAGCTCGTAACATTCGTAGTGGACCGTGACGAACTCGGGTTGGCTTGAGCACGTGCTGCATTCCGGCTTGCGGCACATGTTCTTACCGTTTTTGATAGCCCATTGAAAGAAGAGCAGTGGCAAGATAAACGGTTCGGTGCGGTGCCATTCAGCCCCCGCAGCCCCGGAATATGGGTAGACTGGCAGGATAGGTCAGCATTAGACAGCTTACGCTTAGACGTTTAGCTTTAAGACAGAGAGAGCTTAACCTACTTGCAAGCACTCGTTCGTGCTCCGAGATCACATCTGCGCAGATCCCACACTGGGGAGACAGCGGTATATGGAGTGATGGCATTGGGCTCGTCGTTGCGATGCAGAGGAGAATTCCAAAGGACGATTCACTGATGCTCATAAAGCAAAGGTGTGCGTGAGGAAAATGCCTAGATAAGTGGGGCATGGCACGAGTGAGACTCTCATGGAGGAGATGGCCTGTCCATTCAATGATGGCCTGTCCACTCCGCTGGACGTGAGACTCTCCCGTCACAGTCAGATGGGCGATTACCTACTCGATGACAGATTAGATTACATATAAGAATGCCCACCGCTACACGAGCACGCGTCTCCATGTGGTTGGCTGTGCAAAGGCTGTGTGCTTGGGCACGAAAAACCCTACGCCCGACCACCTTTGATATAATATCAGGAGATCCCGCCCCTGATCCAGACCCAGCTGACCCAGACCCAGCTACAGGGTAATCCAGCTGACCCAGCTGATCCTGGACCCTAGACTCTGCACCCCTGGACTCTGGACCCTGAACCCTGCGCGAATCCAAAATGTCATTTGGTTTCTCCGTAGGCGACATTCTAGCCGGTGCCGAGCTGGCCTACACCCTCTGTGCCGCTCTTTCGGACGCCAAGGGCGCCGCCAGCGAATACCAGCAGCTCGGCAAGGAACTCCTCGTGGTGCACAAAGTACTCCTCCAGGTGGACCAACTGCGCGTGGCCAACCAACTGGCACAGTCCACCGTCAATGCTCTCCTCTTTTCCGTCAATACTACGAATGAGGCCATTGGAATATTCCTCACCGAATACGAAACTTACCAGAACAGTCTGGGACAAGACGGACCCAAAAATCTGGTAAAAGATGCCTTTAAAAAAGGAAAATGGGCTCTTCGTATGCCTGACAAGGTGAGTCTGACCGAGAAATATTCTTGAATCCGGGCTGACCTCCTCCAGGTTCACGATCTACGGGGAAAACTAGCGATGATGCTAGCCGCCATCAACTGCCTCGTATCACTGAGCTGCTACTACAAGTAGGTTCTATGATGACAACATTTAAGAACTCACTGACAGAAGACAGCACGGACTACAACCCGCAGTGCTCAGCAAAGGTCAAAATAAATATGATTTCTCCCCCTGAAGAACTGGGCCGATGGGAAACAAACATACACAAACCCATTCATATCGAGGAGTTTATCTACTCCAAGGAACGCGACCCGGCACTCTTTCCTGACTTATACGGGGATAGAGAGCCGGAGAGTTTCTTCCGTCCTGGACAAATCTTCGCTTTGGAAATCACCTCCACTCTACTATTTCACGATGAACACGAAGTCGTAAATATTGACTTTAGCGCCCTCCCGCTTGCACCGATTCCCGAACTCGAGGCCACATCAGAGACAACAGAGCTGGAGGGAAAAGCCAAACGACTCGCCCAGATTCACAATCTTCCCCTCCAGCAGATGACCCTTTATTGCGAGGAGCTGCCGCAGGACCCAGACCAAGTTGTTTGCTTGATTTGCAAGAAAAAGAATCCTTCCGATCCGTTCTCTTGCTCCAGAGACCATTGGGCCAGTTACCATTTCCGATTTGACCATTGGAATTATTATTTCTCTATGCTGCCAGGCCTTGCAAAAATGTTCTTGTCTCCATGGAAAAAGAACGACCTGGTACCCTTTTCAAAACTCGCACAACCGAGCCCTGATTCCAACTTCTCGGCTGAGGCATGGATCAGCCTCGACCAAATAGAATCGGACAAGCCCATAAAGACGGACGACGGTATTGCCCGGGATCTCTCGTACTGCAGTCTTCCTGTTAACCAGGGCATAAAAAGAGGCCCGAGCCTGATCCGACGATTCGTTGTTGTTCGCGAAGGCGAGGATAAGTGCCTGTGTCTCGGCATTCACACGTACATCTATATCTTTCTCAACCGACTTTTACGTCTTGTGCTGACAATCCCAGGTTTGCTCGACATGGCTGTAGCGATCAGCCCGACCAAGAGCTCTTTAGCATTCTTCATTCTAGCAAGATTCCACCCGATCTAATGCCGGATGAGACAGGCATGGTGCTCTCACCCATCCGGATGAAGGCAGAGCACCCGTCAAGAGCACTGCCACGAACGACGAGGATTCATTACGGCCGTGTCTATGAGATTTCTAATAAACTTCCAGTTCAGTCCATCGGCCTCGTTCAAGACGCATCCATGGAAACACTTCTTGATCAGTTCGAGGAGATTATGAATCGAAAGAGCGAGGCACAAAACACAGATGAGAAAGTATCCCTGGATACTAGATACGCAGATAAACCAGAGGCTGGACCAGCTGACTGGACCATTGTAACTTCTATCCGTAAAGAAATCATGGACATGCCAAGTTTGAAGGTCCCTTTGAGAATGGATAGAGTGTTTGCAAATTGAGAAGACTATCGAAAATAATAAATCAATATAAAGACGAATACATTTTACAAATTTAAACATCGTATCCTGCTAAGTATTTCACTGATGCACAGTATAGCTCATACACCTTTAGATACTCGGCCCATCTTGGTTTCCATCGCCCACTTCTCCAGAAATACCAATACCCAACGGTACCATACTTTGGATATCAGAGAGCTGTATTTCTGTCCCAACTCCTCGTCTCCTGGCCATCAATGACGCCAAGTACGGCATATTCCTGGGGTTTCGTTCGTTTATAGGCTACACGGCGTCAGGCTGTTTCTGCTTGATTTGGGGTGCTTACCCACTATTTGAGTTGTAGCTACACATAGTCGATAAACACATATGGCTGGTTAGCATAGATTGTTTTTAGGACGTTTGGAACATGAATGATGTAGCCTAAAGCTAATGTCACGACAAACTATAGAGCACTACAGCTTAATAAAAAATATAGAGAACGTAGGCATATGAAGGAGAATTATTATTTGTACTGTAATGTTTTGCTATCGACACCGTAAATCGCCGATAAGAAACAAAATACATTATTTGAATCTTATTTAGTAAAGCACCTGAACGTTGTGAAATATAAAGATACAATGGACGGAATAAAATGATAAAGTTGTTGCTCATGTACTTTATGCTAGAAAGATAGAACATGCATAGTAGTGATACAAAAAGGTGGCGGTTGCGGCTACCTCCGTAGGTATTAAGACGAGGCGAGAAGTTGGCGGTTTCGTGTCTGGGCCAAACTGTAACCCTACATGGCATACAACAAGCGTGTAAATATTCAAATGCTTTGCCCAGGATGCCATGTCCTGGATCAAAGCTACAAAAAGTAAGATAATAATGAGATGTGGCAGATTTTTATAGAGCCACGGGCGCATGGGCCCCGCTCTATTTATGCAATTCTGGGCCTATCGTATAAAGACTGAGCGCTTAAAGGTGGCATATAATTGGCATTCGATCCCCCCTCGTTACTCGTCGTTTCATCCCATATCCTTCATTCCGTCCCTTTTTATTTATGATCCAAACATCCCGTATGGAATATTCTATGCATGGTTTGCAGCATGCCTGATCCCAACCGCTCGATTCCGCTCAGGAACCTCCGGTCACAACAACGAGCAAACATAGGCCTTGATGCAGCGGATCTTGACAATGATGATGACAGGAGAACAAAGCCATTCCGACTTCGGGATGTCCATATCGACATGAACAACATTTTCCGCATTTTAAAGGATCAGACAATTCCCTGGGCTGTGATGGGACAGAATATGCCTCCCATCACGTTCGACGATCTTGGACCCTATGGCATTGGAAAAGAAGAGGAGATGATCCTCTGGGAATTTGAGGTGAAACGACTGGTCAAAGCAGCTACCAGCGTGGACCCTCCATCCTTGGAAGGCAGTTCGGAATGGTATGGCCAAGCCGACGCCGAAGGATACGAATTTCTGCATAATTTTGCGGGGCAGTTATATCTGGCGGGCAATATTTGCTTCTACGATGCAGACCAACAGATGCTGAAATTCGTCCCAGGACTGGTAACTAGTAATGAAAAGAACAATATACGCATCCGCCAGGACTACATGACCAGAGAAAAGATGGGCAAAAAAGACAGACTGGGACAGCAACATGGACGAGCATACCACGCACTGGTCAATTATATTACGGCTATTTTCGCCAGGATTTTCATCCGGTGCATTGAAAACGATGAATGGGCCAAGAATGGCTTATCAACATTGGCTAAGCTCACTTCTAAGTTGAAAGTCGTCGGAACGGACATTGACCAGGCTTTTTCGACGAGCGCCGGACGTAATATTCTTGAGCCTACCAGTCCCGAATCGGATGTTCGGGGCGAAGAACAATTATACAACAATCATTTACGCGTGACAAAGGAATATTATACCCGGATCCGCAACTTATTTGAAAGTGTCGCTTTAGATTTGCTCTGTGGCAAAACAGAACAGAATCTGCAGTATGATTGTTTTGAAACCAGTGCCGTTGTTTACGATGCTGGATTTCGCGGGTCCCGCGCACAGATATGGCAGTTAAGACGTGGCACTATCGGGACGTCTGGTTACCACCACCATGTGCAAGTGGCCAGCATCGCTTTTGATGTCTGTCGAGACATCTGGGAAACCCTTCCGGATAATGGCCATGAATCAGCTCTGCATTGGACGACTGTGGACTGGAGTTGGACAGAGACCTCCAACATACGCCATGAAGCGGACATTCTTTCACGCAGAAGGATCCTGACAGACATGAAGTCAGTTCTGGCGACTTTAGTCCCATATTCCATGCTTAAAGGTTCTTTTTCTTCATATCTCTCCGGTTGTATGGTCCCTGTAGACTCTACAACGTCATTTCAATTTTACGAGTCACCCATATTTCTTTCAGCAGTTCGAATACGAACCACACAGTACGAGAGAACAACAATGACCAGGAAGAAGAGGAATCAGATCTACCAAAACCTTTACGACACGCCACTGGCCAAGGAGCGTGGCCTCATTCGACTGATGGACGGGGATGGTGGACATGACGTCGAATACAGCAGTGGTAGCATGGCACAAAAGATCCACCAGTACCGAGAGACAAACGAGAAGTACCACCGAGGTCTACAAGAAGTAAATAGTTGGGTCATCGATAAGCGTGCCATCGTCATAACCAACGTGTGGTACTCATATGCCGTGCTGGCTGCCATTGGCGTATTTGCTCTTAGTGGCATCGCCCTGATTGCATTGGGTCAACATGTCTCGGGTGTGGATCCCAGCAACCTCACGATGCTTGCCTGGACTGCAGCAAGTGTTCTGGTCATCTACTTAAAGTCGATTCGCGTCGAGAACTGGCCGTGGCGAGACTTTTTACGCGGCCGAGTCGTGTGCCGATCCGTCAGCGAGGTTGTAGCCGTCACCAAGATGGACGCTCAAACGCTCCTGGCTGTCCTGATGCATCACGAAGAGAGCATGAGCCTGATGAAAGCTGGTCCATTCAATACGTTCTTCCAGCGGGTCAACGATGACGGGTTCGCCATTGACGTGCCACCACTCACAGAGACGGCTATGGCGGGAGGATACATCTTTGTGTGTGCCCGGGGCTATGATGGAATGTTGCTTGTGGGCATCATGTTCAACAGGATGACTATGCACATGTGCGTGAATCCATATGAATCAGTCCCTGAAGATGCAGCCATCTGTACCGAGCCACTGGCCCCTGGCCGGTATCGGATGCAGTTAGGCAAGGGTAGAGGGAACAGCAGAAAAGAGGTAGACAGTGAGTACCTACCGCTACACTCGTTAAGAAGGGGCTCAAGCAAAGTTAGAGAAGTTCTAGGGATATATACGGAAGAGGCATGTTTAGGCGGTGTGGGGGGAGGAATGGGATAATCTAATGGTTTGCAATATATTCTAAAATTATTCTCCATCTGAGAAACTATCCAAAAATGACAGTGGTTCGTCATTCTAAGTCTCATATTAACTCAATGTGAAGAGACAACAAGAGTATCGACAAACTCCCAGTACTTCTTGGCCGAAAACTTCCGCAACTTCTTGCCCCAGACAGTCAGGAACACAAAGCTAAAGTTGCAGACAATCGACAAGACAGCCACAGCAACGAATGTTTTGGTGTAGCCTTGGTTGTCGAGCCAAGGAGTAATGCCATACGAGAAGCCAAAGCCCAAAGTGTTCCGAATGACAATGACCAGAATCATGGTCTCTCCAGAGATATCCTTGAAACAATCCACATCGTACGACAAAGCAGCCGATCCTCCAGCAACCACCATGGCCATGACCATGCCAACGCCCACAATCAAGACCATGAAATGAGCATCGTTGGCTGCTCCAACACCCCACATGAGGAATCCGGTGCCACCAATCAGTCCAGAAACGACGAGGACCCAGAGCCGGTGCTCGGGCTCACGGACACCACCATTGCGTCTGGCAAAGTAAAGAGCCATCTTGTCGCCGACCCATCCAGTGTAAAGGCCTCCCAGACATGCACCAATCATGGGAGACAGGAATGCCACGCCGACCATACTGGCGGAAAAATTGTAGGGTGGAGAGCTGAGAATGAGACTCATGGTGCCGTTGACGACATTGTACCAGGACAAGTTGATGCCGTACAAGAATCCAGCCCAGTCCACCGATGGGAAGTAGAAGAAATAGAGCAGGGGTCGGTACATCATGATGAACATTTGCTTGACGGATGGTCGACCAGGCATGTTGCGGAACGGTGCCAATTTCTGGATGTAGGTACGAGAGGGGACAAAGACTGGTTCTGGAGCAGGAGATGACGTTGTGGGAGTTGTTTCCATGCCAGTCGGGCTCTTCTCTCCGGGTGTCTCGAGCTTGGCACTGGTGGCATCCACAACTTGGCCAACCACATCGGCATCACCGTCGTCGATACCTTCAATGGTGCTCCGAAAGTACATGGTTTCTTCAAGAGTGAAGAAACAGATTACGGTGGTGACGGCGAGAGTAATGGTGCCAAACCAGCAGGCAGCCCGCCAGCCCATGTTGTTGGTAATGAAGCCAGCACAAACGGGGGCTAAAGCATTGGGGGCGAAGACGAAAACGGTATATACTCCCATGTAAAACCCTCTTTCATGGGCAAAGAACAGATCTTGGACAGTAATCTCGCCCAGGGACTCAACCGACGACCCAAAGATGCCAAATAAGATGCGATGCGCGTACCACTCGCCCACCGAGTTCGAGTACGCCATCCAAATCATGGGTGCAAGACAGCACAGACTGCTCAAGAGATAGACGCCACGACGGCCAAACACGAGTGCAATTGGCTGCCAAATCAGACAGCCCCAGCCGAGAAACAAGAACATGAGGCCTGTTCCCGTATTGAGCTCGGCCACGGTGATTCCTGTGGCATCAGAAATGTTGGTGAGCACAGAGTACTGGACGGCAGAGGAGATGGCGACGCCGAAAATGTATGTGTACATGGACCAGATAGCGACCTGTTTGCGCCATGGCTTCCAATTGAGAGGATCTTCGGGATCCAAGCTCGGCCGTGGGTTCAAGACGACATCTGCTTGATGTCCTGTGTGGTGCTCGAGATCGACGAGATGAATCGTTCCAGGCACCACATCTCGGTGCTGAGGATCAGACGCCATGGCTTTGGGAATGTCAGACGGCAGACGATGGAGTAGGGAGGTTGGGACGAGTGAAAAAAGTGCCGAGTGGCAGCGGGACAAGCAATAAGAACAACCGATACCGAGATATACCCGTTTTTATCGCCAGTCAATCAAGCTTAAACTCATGTCTGATGTATGATTGTAAAATCCTACAACGATTTGATAAGACTGAATCTACATTGGCTTCTTGCCTATCAATGTGTCACTGGTCCTTTCGCCCATATCATCGGCTAGATAAAATAAACTATGTTCAGATTCCTGTTTTTCAGATATACGATATGTTACATCTTGAAATGCGGGTCTGTAAAATAACCAAACTTGGAAGGAGAGCCATGGTTTACATCGGGGTCGGATGTCTGGAAACAGTGGACATGGATCCTTCAGCCGCCCGATTTCCGACAGTCTGATAGGATGCCCGGCGACCCAATCATGCGAAGGGCATTAATCTTACAGAGATTCAACTGCCGGCGGCCTTTGTTCACTGTATAAGACTTGCAGTGCGCACATGTAGTTGTTATTCACCAACAAAGCTTGAATTTGAGCTGTACTCCGTAAATTGGACCATTTTCGCTCAATCATGTCGACCCTTGAGAATCCCCCGGCGGGTTATCCGGCCGAGATTATTGGCTACGCTGAACCTTGGATTGCGAGTCCAGGGGACAATGTAGCCATCAAGGTGAGAATCAAAGGAAATACCGATACTTTATTTTTTCAGCACTGACAATTCAGGTGTCATGTACAGAACCTGAATACATATATCGACTCGTTCGTATTATCCAAGGCGTGAATGTCGAAAACTCTCCAAAGAAAGAAGAAGAGGTCATCACACAGGTTCCACCAGGCCAGTGCAAGGGTCGATTTCAGCTTGCCCGTCCTGGATCGTATGGTCTTGTTGAGGACTGGATTCTTCCTGCTTCTGTTCCCACAGCTCAGGGACTCAAGGTCTCCTTCTATGCTCAGCCATGGCTGCCTCTTGCCGGACATACACAGGCGATACTATCCACGCTTGATGTCTCGAGTAAAACGGGACTTTCTGTTGTCATTACAGATGCTGGACTTGTTGAGGTGTGGGTGGGCACGGGAGGGACGGTTGAGACGATCGTGACCAATTTCAAGCCTGAAATCAAGAGATGGTTCAAAACCGTAGTCACGCTGGAAGGGCAAAAGGTGTCGGTTCATATTACTCCTCTCGCCTTCTTCGCAGAACCGGCTGCTTCTCCCCTATCTGTAGAGCATACGCTCCCAACTCCATTTCCTGTCTTTTCATCTCGGCCTTTGATCTTCGGGGCCAGCTTGGCACAGTCACCCACAACAGCCTTTCCCAGACCCACCAACTTTTTCAATGGACGACTTGATAGTCCCACTATCAAAACGACGGGCATTCCGTCTGTCACTCTTGTAAAGTTTGACTTGTCCCAAAAAATGAGCACCGAGACAATCATCGACGTGTCTGGTCATGGCCGCCATGGGAAACTGATCAATGCCCCGACACGGGCCGTCCGAGGTTATGACTGGGATGGCAGTGATGGAGACTGGAGCAAACTCAAGGCCGGATATGGTGCGATACACTTCCATGAAGACGACTTGGATGACGCCTGCTGGGACACAGACTTTACTCTTCAGCTCCCGCCTGACGCTCGTTCTGGGGCGTACGCTGTGGAGGTGGCCTCTACCAACGGGAAAACCACAGATGTCATCCCGTTTTTCGTGCGGCCGAGTGAGACGGCCTGGAAGAAGAGAGACACAAAAGTGGCCTTTGTTTTGTCCACATTCACATACCTGGCATACGCCAACGAACACTTGTATCTCACGGACAGATCGTCTGCCATTGATGTTGGCCCGGGATTCGACATTACCGATATTGCACAGACGGAAGACTTTGAACGCATGAAACGGCGTTTTGACCTCGGTCTTTCTTGTTACGACGTACACAATGACGACTCGGGCGTCGTGTTTTCCTCGTCCAAACGGCCCATTCTCAACATCCGCCCCGGCTACATTATGTGGGCTTTCAAGCGGCCACGAGAATTCAGTGCAGATACCCTCATGATCGGTTTCCTGGAGCGGGAGGGCATCCCATACGAAGTCCTGACAGACCACGACCTGCACGAACGTGGTGTGGCCGCTCTCAGTGGTTTCAACACTGTCATCACAGGCAGCCATCCAGAGTACCCATCGCTGCAGTCCTACGATGCCTACACGGCCTATGCAAAGCAGGGCGGGAATCTCATGTACCTCGGCGGCAATGGGTTCTACTGGGTGACCGTGCTGGATATGGAGACACGTCCGCATCGTGTTGAGATCCGGCGTGGTGGCCAGGGCGTCCGGACCTATACCCTTCCCGGCGGGGATCGGTTCCATGGTCTCGACGGCCGACTCGGTGGTCTTTGGCGCGGTCGTGGACGGCCGTGCAATCACCTCTTTGGCATTGGCTTCAGTGGAGAAGGAGCTGGTCCAGGCGTTCCTTACAAGCGGTGCGAAGCGGGCCTTCAAGACAAGAGTGTGGCGTGGATGTTTGACGGGCTGTCGGAGGACGGTCTGATTGGTGAATTTGGACTGGCAGGAGGAGCCAGTGGCGACGAGATTGACCGATTCGACACCAAGATGGGCAGTCCTAGCTGTGCACGGATTCTCGCCACGACGACGGGTCACCCGGACGAGTTTGGCATTGCTCCCGAAGACGCCACGTTTCCTATTCTGAACACATTGGGCACGCAGAACCCGGAGATCCGATCGGATATCACATACTATATCTCATCTGGAGGCGGTGGCGTCTTTTCGGTGGGAAGCATTAACTGGTTCTGTTCACTGGGCTGGAAAGACTATGACAACACAGTAGCCAAACTAACTGGAAACGTCATCAAAGGGTTTCTGCAGAATTTGCATTAGAGGTTGGATCCTGCAACAGATGTTTTATCTTAGCACTTGTGGAATTCGCATATGAGAACTTAAAAATCAAAGCTGAAGATATCTTCTAAAGAAAATAGTGCAGCTGCGGAGTACTTTACTCCGTTATTACCAGAAACATACTAACGCAATGCACCCTCAACTCAGTTCAGAAACTGTGGAGTAGATGACGGCTCGCATGTGTCCATGCTTTCCCCACGACACTGCTTCTTTTGGACGAATGCAGAAAGAAATGGATATCTAAAGGTAGCTTCAGATATTTGATCGTCCACAGAGACGGAGTTTCAATAAAACCAATACTTTTCTATATTGGTTACAGCGGTCTAGTAGAAACTAAGATACTCCGAAGAACAATACGGAATACGACCACCAAGGATCTCGCATCCGTATTACCCGGCGCGTGTCGAATCTATCCCGAATCAGCATAACAGAGCTTTACCTGGTCCAAGACGCTACTCTACTTTACGTGTCCTAGAACTATTATTGGATGCCAAAAAGCGAGACAATCGTTTAATACATCATAAGAAAAGCTATAAAACCATGAATACTATGCCTTTCCCATCGTCTTTCCACGTGCTATTCTTTTCCCACACTTTTGCATCTGCATTGCAAGTGAATCGACTTGAAGATGACAACAGTGAACAGCTCCTTTGCACCGTTGCTATGGATCAAGAATACTGTTATATTCTCGCAGCTGAAGCCCATCGTACAGACACTCTCAGGGGCGAATATGTGGACCATCTTCTGGACTGTATTGGCAGTAGCCATAGTGTGTGATCAAGGTAGGACTCCATGACCTCAGCAAGCCATCTTTCTTTGATCAAGCTGATCCGTCTAGTCAGCTATGTTATGAAAAAAGGTAGCATCGTCGGCCCGGAATGGAAGATTCCCTTTATCGGATCCTTTTTGGACAGCAGGGACCCCAAGTTCGAGGAGTACCATGCCAAGTGGACCAGTGGTCCTCTAAGTTGCGTCTCCATTTTCCACAAGTCCGTCTTTCCTTCCATAATTCATTATTCGAATCTTCCTGACCCTTAGGTTTGTTGTCATGGCTTCCACTACCGACATGTCCCGCAAAGTCTTTCACTCGCCCAATTTTGTGAAGCCTTGTCTCGTCGACATCGCCCCAAAACTTCTTGGCACCAACAATTGGGTCTTCCTCGACGGCAAGGCACACACCGACTTTCGAAAAGGACTTGCCGGCCTTTTTAGCCGTAAGGCTCTGGCTTGTTACTTGCCTGGTCAGGAATCTGTCTACCGCGAATGCTTTCGGCGCTTTGTCCGTGTCAGCAAAGACGCTGGCGGCAAACCCGTTCCTTTCACGCTCGAGTTTCGTGAAGCAATGTGCGCTCTTTCATGTTTTGCCTTTGTTGGCAGCCATCTTCCAAAGGAGTCATTTACGGAAATTTCCAGAAATTATTACCTCATTACGGCTGCTATGGAGCTCGTGAATTTTCCTATTCTTGTGCCGTACACTCGTGCCTGGTACGGCAAAAAGGCTTCTGATTTTGTCTTGCGCGAGTTTGTTCAATGCGCTGCAAAGAGCAAGGCCCATATCCGCTCTGGCGGTAGCATTACCTGCCTTATGGACGCCTGGGTGAAGGAAATACTCGACTCAGCTGCTTGGCGCGACGCCGAGTCCAAAGGTCTGAACATGACCAACAGAGAGAAGCCCTCGCCTCTGCTACGCAACTTTTCCGACTATGAGATTGCGCAGACTATTTTTACATTTTTATTTGCTTCTCAGGACGCCGCCACCAGTGCCTGCACATGGATGTTTCAAGTGATGGCCCAGCGCCCCGACGTTCTGGACCGCGTCCGCGACGAAAACTTGCGCGTTCGTCATGGCGATCCTAACGCTTCGATTAGCCTAGGCCAACTTGAGTCTCTGACTTATACTCATGCTGCCATCCGCGAACTGTTACGTTACCGGCCGCCTGCCTTAATGGTGCCTTACATGGCCAAGAAAAGCTTTCCTATCTCAGACACATATACTGTACCCAAGGGTATGTTTTTCTTCTGATCTCATTATCCTTTCTCCTCTTACTTTAAACAGGCACTATCGTTGTCCCTACTATATATATGGCTTTACACGATGCAGAAGTGTATCCAAACCCTGACGTTTTTGATCCTGAGCGATATTACTCAGGCGATGCAGAGGTCAAAGGGGCCAAGAACTACATTGTCTTCGGTGCTGGTCCCCATTCCTGCGTAGGTCAGCATTACACGATGATGAACCTTGTGTTGGGCCTCGGCATGGCTTCCATGCTACTCAATTGGGAACACCATGCGACGCCGCTGTCTGAGGAGATCAAGGTATTCGCCACCATCTTTCCCAAAGACGACTGTCCTTTGACCTTTTCCGCTCGAGTGTAATGGAATGTCACTGAAAGATAGCAAAAAGTATTACTGTGGTTGTAGCTCTTTATTTTTATATTCCTGCTTTCTTGGAAATTAATTTCCTATGTACTTTTTGTGGCATCCTACTTAAAAGAAGGACAGATCTAGTTATATTACATAAACAACAGACTTCCGAAAGCCACGGTGAACGTAAGAAGGAAGACACTGCCGACAGACGCAGCACCACTCGCCACCTCGCTGCCGCTGCCCGTCTCGTCCTCTCCGCTCGTGGATCCATTGCCCGATCCGCTGGTAGATCCGTTGGTCGATGCGTTCCCGCCCCCGACGGTTGAGATGCGGCCATCAAGCGCAATGTTCACTGGGCTCTGAGAGGCAATGTAGTTGATGAGAACCTCGTCCAGGGTGTCCATAGTCAGGAAGTTATCAATTTCAGGGCTGAGGATGTTGTCGCCGCCAGTGGCAACAAAGTCGACGGTCAGGACAGTGTATTCGCTTTCGAGGTCCAGGGCAGTTCCGTCAATGGTAACGCTCGTCAGCATGCTGCCGTTGGCGGCAGTCGGGTCGTACTCAATGACAACACTGCGGCTGATCTGGAAGAAGGACGTGACCTCTTTGCCGTTGTCGACGTTGACACCCGACACGAGACCCTCGAAGGTGTCCCAGATGCGTTGGCCGCTCAGCGAAAAGCTGACGACGGCATTGCCGAAGGGAAACGAGGTCAGCACTTCACCACGAGTGATGTTGCCGGTATCAATGGTGGCGCGGAGGATGCCGGCGTTGACAAAGGCAAAGGCAGCATTATCAGTGGAGTTTTCCCGGTATGCGATCATGGCACTGATGGGTTAGAAACAAGGCAATATGGTCCAAAGGGGAGGAGTACGTACTCAGTCAAAAAGTCACCCAGGAGACATTCCTCCTTCTGGCACGTCGTCTGATCGAGATTCACCTCGCTCTCGCCCAGTATCTGCTTGGAAAAGGCCTCAAAGGGCTCCCGCCACGCAGTGACCTGAGCCTCGAGGTCCTCATCCTGCTTTGTCGCGTTGTCCATGTGGATGGGCGCACCATGGTAGGCAAGGATCTTGCCCTCGGCATCGTAGGTGACGTCAATGTAGCCGAGGTACTCGCCCCAGCGGTAGGCGGTGACGATGAAGACTTCTTCGCCGTCCTTGTTCTCCACGATTGTCGGGTAGGGACCCTCGGCGCCCTCAAAGTCACCCAGCGGTGTGTGGCTGTGGCCGCCCATGATCAGGTAGAGACCCGTCGTGGACTCGGCGAGCTCCTGGTCCTTGTCATAGCCAATGTGGGTAATGGCGGCGATGCGCGTAATGTTGGTGGTGCTGCGGATGAGGTCTATGGTGTTCTGGACAGCCGTCACAGGGTCTGTGAAGTTGGTGGTCTTGTCCGGCGACGAAGTGGTGGGCGTGGTCTCTGTGGTGACGCCGATGACGGCGAGCTGGTACTCCTCGTAGATGTGGTACGGCTCGAGGATCGCGCTGACCTTTTCATCCGCCGACTGGACGTTGGCGCTGATGATGGGGAAAGTCAGGTTGCTCAGAAACTCGCCCAGATACTCGTCGCCGCGGTCAAACTCATGGTTACCGAGTGTCATGCCGTCGATGCCCATCTGGTTCAACGTCTCGGCAATCTTCTCGCCGCCATAGTAGGAGAAGAAGAAGGTGCCCTGAAACTCGTCGCCCACATCAAGGAAAAGCGAGTCTTGGTGCTCAGGCCGCGTCTCATTGAGGACCGTCTTGATGCGTGCATAGCCGCCATAGCAGCCCTTGGACTCGTCGGTACAGTCGGTACCAGCCGACGAGTACTCGTCCAGATGGGCATGAACATCGTTGATGTGGTAGAAGGAGATGTTGTAATTGCCATCCGAATCCACGAAGCGCTTGTTCAAAGCGGCACGCTTGCTGATCAGCACGTCCTCCTTGGCCTGGACCGTGGAGGCAGCGCATGCGGCCGCAGCCAGAATCGCGGCGATCATAACCATCTTGTTGGCTCAATGACTAGAACGAGTGGAGAAGAACTAGAAATCTCTTTTGCACGACAATATTGATCGACGAGAAGATCATCATCGGGGGCAAAGGCGAGCTATTTGTACGAGTGGTTTCCCGAAGCTGACCGCGGCTTTCCCCCTGTGAAAAGGGACCACAAATGATAAGTCGAGTACTTCGTATACATTTGGTTCCTGTAAGTTTGACCCATCTGGACGTCACTGGGGGCTTGGCAATGATCGAGCCAAGAAACTAAACAATCCTACCGCAGAGGATACATCTTGGCATCGAACGCGTGCGGCGACTCCGGATTCATCTACGATAACACGTGCGTCAATCCTGATCACCACGAATTGCTACGAACCATCTAGAGCCTCACGATGGACTTGGCTTCGTGACGTTTTACATGATGGCATAGGCGCGAATAGGACTCGTGTCAACCAATATTGAATGACTACCTAACTACTATTGTCGGTCACGATGTAGTATTGTCGGGATGCCAAGTCAAAAAAAAAAAAAAAAACATCTCATCCCTCACATTTGTCTCTGAAAACTTACTCATCGGAATCAATCGTGTATAATCACCGCAACCTGTGAGGCTGCTAATTTAATAACACCATGTTGGATCAATAGAATTTTTGTACATTCTTAAACATCATTTCCCGCACATAATTGGCGTAGGGCGTTCACAATTGTGGATGTGTGAGACCTGTACTGAGTAAACACACCATTGCATCATGCGCATGCCATTTGCTAGAATTGATCATAAGAAAAGAGAAATTTTCAGACTTCTTATGGCATCATTTCTATAATCATGGCAGCCTAAAATTTCCCCAATAAAATTATGAGTTTCTCGGTCGCACTCTAAATGTTAACCTCTTCGTTTTGGCAAATGTAGGTTGACTGCGGAGTATATTGCCCATAACTCTTAAACTAGGAGCATACCACCCTTATCTTAGTCTGGGGAAGCATTGTCCAATGAATAGCCGTTTCCAATAGTTTAATAAGTAGTCACATGTTGTCCGGTTGCGTGCGTTTTAAACAGGAAAGTACTTTTTTTTTCAACTTGAAGAAGAAAAGTCCATATCCTGTTTATTTCATTCCGATCTGGTCATTTTTACGTACAGTTACGTACAGTTACGTACAGAAAAGCAAGATGCTCGGCAGTTGAGGAGGTAAGGAGTCTTTTCTCGGAGTTTCGAAGTCCAATGTATCTTTGCCTGCACGAATCCAGTTTGGAATCTGTATTTCAGCTTATGGTTATTACTCACATGAGAAGGCTTTGAAACACCAATGCTTTGATAGGCTTGTCTGCCAGCTTGCCTCAAACATGCAGCCATTACTAAAATAGTCATCGATACGCGGATGAGTTGTTCAGGCCCCGCCGCTGGTGCCTGTAAAATCGGTAGTATCGAGATATTGCTATCTATACTACGGAGTATATTTTCCTTATCAGTGCATTATAGCGTAATGCGGAGAAGATAGCAGTGCTTTAGTTCTTAAACTGTTATTGTGGCGGGGGGGGAGGAGAGGCTTAGTCAGCATAAGACAATTGTTGGGGAGATGGTTCTTGGTATTCTTTCTTTGTTTTTACTTTGTAAGTGACAATTCATTCATTCTTTAACTATTGACGATTTGCCTATGCAAACGGGACTGTCTTATGTTATGTCTTGCATGACAGGAAATTCTGAGTAATCATATTCTTTTATACTTGACTTACGAGTACCAAACATATTCGTCATCGACATTCCTCTTTCATTACCACACCACATATTCGACGCGTGGACATGCAGATCCGACCAGTCGGTATTTGCCATTTGCTTCACCTTATCTCTGCGTAGGCGTTAGCATCAACGGAATATACGTCCGGGGTAGCACAACCAATTCATCTCCATCACGCATATCAGGTCCAGTAACTCCAAAATATTCAAAGCCGGCTGGATTGCCTGGATCATCCAACACGAAGAATGCTTGGCTTGTCAAGATTTCAATCTCGGATTTGACTATGTAGGTGATGCCATCGTCAATAGCCTTATCAGCGAAGATGGCATCCAAGGCCTCCGCCACAGCAGTTGGTGTCTGTTCTTTTTTTTCGGTATAGAATACCAAGCATACAAATCCCGGCGATTTATTCACGCGCGCGGGCTTGGGATGGCGTCCGCTCTATCGGGAAACCGTCCAGTGGGTCGTTCTTGGCACCAGCCAACTGACACATCAACTCCTAGATTTGCCTCTATACCACCGACAATTTCTCGGAAAAATGCATAGGCATTCGATATTGCCCGATGCTGCGCGCAAAAAAGTGCAACATGGTTAGGTCATGTGAAACTTCCAAGGGCGGTACTCACATCAAGATGCATAGAAGCCGTGCCCGTTTCAGTCTCGTGGCCGAGTCGTGCATGGTGAGGACGGGCATCCATGATGGATAGGAGGTATCGGCCAGATGGCCGCGCCGCATGGGAAATTCGTCCCATGTGAAATATCCCTGATTCTTCTGCAGCAAGAAGCCTACAGTCTCCAGCATAATGGTCGATATCGGCTTGGCATAGTCTGGCGGATATGCATCTTGCAGCTCAGGAACCACGCCGTACAGCGCATAGACCCTGTCGTGAGGATCACTGCACTACCTTCCTACTATGCGGTATAAAAAGGCCTGTTGTAGTGTCTCTATTGCCTTGGAGTTGTACGTCGAGGCTTTTTCCATGCTTTCTAGAAGCCGCACCGCAGCAGATCGCAGCCGATCCACCACCAACAATCGCTCAACATGATTGTCTGATGTTTTGCTCTTCCTCCCCAGTAACTCTTTCAGTATACTCAAAGCGTCGAGAGCAACAGTCGACATGCTTCCACTAATGCCATTGGTAAGAAAAAGTATTTAATTGGAAGCGTATTCTGGTATCGCAACAGCCGAGGGGTTCGCCATCCGGTAGGAAAAACTCCTGTAATGTCCAAATGCGGTTCCAGTACGGGTTTGTGAGCAGATCAAAGTAGCCCGTTCCAGCCTGCATCCTCTACCAGAGCCGTTCTTGCCGGACACGCCCCGAGAAGCATGCTTTGACGTCCATACAGATCCAGTGCAGACCTGCCTTGACCACCAGCCAATTCAACGTCTTCAAGTTCCATTTCTGGTGTGCCAGCAGCCAGCCGAGACCCAACGTAACATTCTCTATCTCCGGGCTTAACCACATAATCACACGCGTTGTCGTCTTGTATAGCTTTGCTATCTTCATGACCTGTACACTCCTTTCTGATATGTCGTCTTACTTGATACATAGGGCGTCCACCCATAGTGTGCGTACTTTATTTGTCCACCGGAGCCCCTCCAGGACAGCATACTGGTTGGTTCTAACACCATGGGCTGTGCCATCCACAAGGATCAATTTTTTTTCGTTTACGCCCCCCCAGACGTACGAGAGCGCCTCATAATCTGGTGTGTGGCTCAGTGAAACTGTTTGTAGCATGCACTGAACTTGGTCGTCTATCTTCCCTGGTAGTAACTTGAGTAATCGGATTTCATTCCGCTGCTCATCGACTGTATCGTATTCGATCATGTTGGTTCTGTTGACTGCAAAAATCTCCAAAAAAGGAGTGGAAGGAGGCCAATATTCCCCCATCTTCTTTTATCCCTCTTACAATAGTTTACTTAATATGGGGTATCAAATATAAAGATCTCAGTCATATTTCAAAACTATCGTGGCATGAGTTCATGACTTTGCTGGGGTTTCCATCTAAACATTCCTAATTTCTACAGTTCCCGCTTTCGAATCAATTTCCGTTTCCGAAACGGGCTTGTTTCCGTTGTATTCTTCAATGACGTTGTCGATTTGATCACGAGGAACTCCCTGGAAGCGCTTGTCGATCTGCTCCAGAGTCAAGCCCTTGGTTTCGAGATATGTGAAGAAAATGACGACGGCGACAGCTGTGTTCCAGCAGACACCGACAATGTAGAATCTGATCAGGTTAGCACGAAGCACTTTGATATGGGTCTATGATATTCCATACCTCCACTGAATATTTGCGAGGCCGATGGGAATCACATATTGGTTGAAAAACCCAGCACTCGAAGTGAAAATGTTGTAGAACCTGGATATCTGATTAGTAATCGACAAAGAAAGAAAGGAGGACTTCTGTACGTACGCCATGCCCTTTGCGCGAATCGTAAAGTTGAGCACCTCGGCGCAGTAGGAAAAGGACAAGGGCGTCCAGGTGGACGAGTAGCCGACTTGGAAGAGAAAGACCATGGCAATGATGCCGTTTCTCCCGTTTTCATTATCCGTCTGCTCAGCGGTCAGGCCTGCCATGCAGGCGAGAACAGCTGCACAAAACGCGGTGCCGCACACGAGCATGGGAACGCGGCCCACGCGGTCGATGATGCAGATGCCGACGAGCGCAGAGGCAAACGCCACGCAGTTCTGGCCAATGTTGATGGCAAACTGTCTCTCCTCGGACGTGATGCCAGCCAGCTTCAGCACGCTGCTCAAGTAAAAAGTGATGATGCTGGAGCCGATGGTCTGCTCAAAGATGCCCAGCGTCAGAAGAATGTAACCCCGGTACCGGTTGCCCTTGTCGCTCGCAAAGGCCTTCCACCAGGCGCGGAACGACTCGAACTTGTTCTCCTGTTCATAGGCGATCGTTTCCTTGATCTCGCGGAACTGGGCGACCACCATCGGCTGCGTGGCATCGCCGCCGCCGTGGAACTTGGCGAGCACCTGCAGCGCCTCCGATTCGCGACCGCGCGACATGAGCCACCGCGGCGACTCGGGGATGAAGGGCAGGAGGGCAATGCAGCCCAGAGCAGGACCCGACATGCAGATGCAGATAATGCGCCAGCTCCACTGCCCCGTCGTCACGCTTCGCGCACCGTATCCAACAGCCGCCGAGATAATGGCTCCGAGAAGCCAGCAGGCCCAGTAGAGGCCAGCGATGAGTCCGCGGCGCGACGGCGGCGCCAGTTCTACCAGGTATGTTGGTACAGAGGCGATGTCCAGTGCCTTGGCGACGCCGACAAGGATCCGGGCCACAAAGAACTGTCCCAATGTGGTCGCCGTGGAATGGAGGATGCAGGAAATGAGAACGATCGATGCCGAGGCCAAGATGCCCATTTTCCGGCCCCATCTGTCGACGACATGACCAGCAAAGAAGCCACCGACAATACCGCCGATATTAGCCACAGCAGTCAAAAGGCCTTTGGTATTGGTGTCGATGCCGAATCTGGTTTGGAACGAAGTCTATGGAAACCAGGTTAGATTGAGAGGAAGTACTGTTGACGAACATGCAGCCTCACCAAGATGTTCAAAGAGGACATCATGCTGGAATCGTATCCAACACAGGCGCAGTTGAGAGCTGCCACGAGGCAGATCATTATCAACGTTTTCCCGATTCCCGCCATTTTCGTTCAAAATTTGCCGTTTAGTACGGTATTGGATCGTGAAGGAGAAATACGGCTATCAGAATGTGCATTGCAATGGAAGACGATCAAATGTCTTATATATTGAGACTGCAATACAGATAGATTAGAGCCTTGTGCCAAGAGATTTCTACAGTGTGTATTCGTCGGATCGACCGACATCCACAACAATGGATTTGTGTGCAGATATGGTGACAGCCATCCAATCCTACCGAATATATTTGAAGTCTTGGCTGTCTTGGCTCTCTTATCTGTCTAGAAACCAAATAGGATTCTATGGACTAATTGTGCATTGACCACAATATTAAAAAAGTCTTGGCTTGATGGAGTCTCCGCATTGCAATGCCGCCATTCTAGACTATTGACGATGTGTCCGACATGAAGTCGGCAAATAATTCAAAATATTTTTGACTACAATGCTTGCCACTATGTATAAGACTACTACTATCATTTCCATTCTTACAAAATGCCAAGTTGCCTTTGGCAGCACATGCGCTACCCACGCTTCAGGCCTGCGCTATACCTCTGCCAGTTGCATCACAGACGTGTGAACAAGGCCGACCGCAGCTGAGAGGATATAAAACGTGTACCCAAGGCCCTAAAGAGGACTCCAGACCTAGCCCCTATATAAAACGTCCATCCAATGGTAAGTATCAGCGCAACGGTGGCCAGCAGCACGATTTGGCGGCTCTGCGCAGTGCATGCGTCACAGACCAGCCAAACTCATTTTTCATGAGTTTACGTTCATGACTCTGGGTTAGCCTGCCGACACAGGTATAGATAACTTGAACAGACGTGAGCAGGGGCCAAGACCGAAGCATGGCGGCAATTCGTTTCAGGGCCACTCGGCCGCACGGCTCGCCTTCTCGGTCGCTGCATCGCTGGAAGTGCCAGTCGTTTCTGGTGTTCACCAACAGTTTCAAGCAGCGTAGACGCGGGCAGTGTATGTGTATCTGATTTAGGGCATACAGCGCATCCTGGCCAGAAGTTTTGCTTTTTTTCTTGTCAGTGCCGACACTACCGGCCGGCAGCGGCTGGGCAACAGGTTGAGCATCTTGCTTGGTTAGACTGCGCCCAAGCTTCAAAATGTTGGGCATATTTATCGTGAGCGTCTTTATGTTTCTGGCGACTGTAGGTCCCATGTAGTTGAAGAATCTTTGAAAATTGCTAGCGTGCATTTCGGAAAAGCGGATGTCGAGTTGGTAAAAGGCCGCTGCTGCAGCCTCGGCATGCACCAGCTTGCAGGTCCCAAGCAATGCTGAGCTGTTTCGTGAAGAGAATTTTCTTTTTCGTGTGATACTCTTCGACGACCTCGTCAAGGTGATACTGCCACTATTGTCAAACACCATTTCGTAAATGGTCTGGCGAATCTCCGGTGGAAGGCTCAGGAAGCTGAGGGTTGGGGTTATTTGTGTAGAATCCATGACAGGGGGGCAAACAGAGTTGTGTGTATTTTAGACTTTTTTGTTGAAAGGAAGACGAGAGGGGCAGCAAATACTGCAAGACCGGGAGAATCTTTTCTTTTGTACCCCAGATGAGAAACACAGGAGATGGTCACATGTTCAGGCCCATTCTGCAACCATAAAAAGACAAGTGAGCACCTTCATCCCACATGATGACTGCCTAGGAACACGAAGATTCTTGCGTGTCTTAGAATGTGACTGGCTTACATATGTGATTAGTAATTATGCGAAGGCGTTGCATTTTCCTACCACAACGTTGTTGGTGTCCCGAAATGCCGTCACACTACAACGTAAGAGTTGAGTCGGCTCGCCAACAATTTTGGACCTTATCATGAAAGGAGCGTAGGTTTGGTAATTCTTTTGATAAATGAGATGTCGTTAGTTAAGGAATCGATTGGAGCGTGCTATCACACGTGTTTGAGTAACATTAACAAGGCCAGACGTCAGTATGGAGTACTCCGTATTACTCCGTACATCTGTGGGGTATGAATGCATGCATAACTTTATACATGATGCAGGTAACAATATAGTCGTTGGGTCAATGTACGGAGCACTCCCTACTTAAGACGTTGCCTGGCATAAACCAACAAGATTCATCATAAAATACAGGCCTCGTTTCAATCGGGTGCACTGACAAATATTGGAAGAGAACTCTACGAATACAATATTTCTACATCACACAATTCTCTAAAATGAAACATGATTACTTTCGTTTCTTTCGTTTCTACAACACGGCCAAGACTCAACTGATCCCGTTCTACATCTTTCCCTCTGTTTCTGAACTCATATCCTGTACCATCCGCATGGGCTCTTCGCCAACCAACATTCTTTCCCGAATGTAACTCGGTTGCGGATCGTCATCGGGAAAGAACCCTTCTGTCGGAGCCATAAACTCCCAGGATTTGCTCTCGTTTGCGTGCTCGCCATCAGGATAGATCTTGGGCGGAAAGATGCGGCACAACACATAGTACACGACGGCGCCGGCAGAGGTCGACAAGATGAAACCGCAGTTGTAGATGTGCACGGCGGTCTCGCTGATGGAGCCGGCCTTGATGGCACCGGCGATGCCGGATATGACAAGCACGACACCCGCCACCCAGGCACCATATGCGCGGAGATTGACGCCACGCGTGTAATAATAGGGGGAGCTGTCCGTAGGCCGGTAGAGCGACGGGATGTGGAGGTTTCCGCGGCGTACGAGCCAGTAGTCGACCATCATGCAGGCGACAATGGGCGAGATGAAGCACAGGTAGGAGCCGAGGAAGGTCAAGAAGTTCTGGGCCGAGTTGACCAGTTTCCAGGGTACGACGGCCCAGATGAGCATGTTGCAGATGATCTGGCCGCGCACAATGGTAAAGTAGCGGGGGAAGAGGCCAGAAAGATCGCAGCCGATGGGGATGGCGTTGGAGGAGATGTTGGTGACGACGGTGGCAAAGGCCTGGATGAAGGCGCCGAGGAAGATGAGCGTGCGCGCGCCGGGGGTCCAGTAGTCGTCGAGGATGAGCGAGTACAGGTCCCACATGTTCCAGTTGGCCACACCAAAGTGCTTGGCGCCGGCGGCCGTCGTGAAGAGGCCGATGATGATGACGATTGGTTTACTAATCATGAGACCAGAGAGAAGGGGCCAGACGTCGCTGGGGCGGTTGCCATAGCGGGCGAGATCGGCAATGTTGACCATGGGCGGCACGACGCCGCTGCTGACCGTGTTGATGGCCTTCATAAAGGACCAGCCGAGGGCGCTGCCGGTGACGGTGGTGGTGCCGAGGTCGAGCTCGACGCCGCCAAAGGTGACGACGGTCCAGATGAGCGTGACAATGTAGGCTGTCGGCGAGAGGACCGACTTGACGAGAAACAGCGTGCCGGCCTTGCTCGGGTGCAGCCAAGCAGAGGGCAGCTGCAGCAGCCAGGTAATGAAAAAAGCGACGAGGCCGGACGAGGTGATGCCGGCCGTGTCGGGCAGGTGGTTCGGCATGTCGGTCCAGCGGTGGCCAAAGACGCAGCGCAGGGCGACGTTCATGAGACGGCTGGCATAGTAGGTCTGGGTGCCCTCGTAGAAAATGGCAACAATCATACGGATAAAAATGAAAAAGTAGGCGCCGTAGATGCCGGCAGCTGCGCGGACGTAGACCGGGAAACCGACATGGTACCAGGTCGGACCGCGGGAGTTGAAAAACAGGACAATGGTACACAAGGAGGTGCCGACAAAGGCGGCAATGATGATGGTCCACCAGTTGAGGCCAATAGAATAAAGGGAGGAGCCGATGTTGTAGGTGGTGGGCGAGAAGGCAATGCTGAACTGGAGGGCAAAAAAGTGCCAGCCGGACCAGTTGCGCTGGTGGGGCGGGGTGGGATCGAGGTCGACGTTGGAGAGCTTGCCGTATGTAGTCTTGGTGCCGTCAGACTCACGGGTCTTGGAGACCTGGACGGCCTCTGCGAGCCGGGACGTGAATTTTGCCATGACGGTAAACAAAGGGTTCACACTTTTCTCCAGCTTCCAACAGACACAGGAAGTCCGTCATGTTGGGTGCACGGAGTATTATGGCAAGCTTACCCTGGCCTATCAGGCTGGCCGATCGTTACATTCATGACGGGCGATAAGTCGGCGGGCAAGGCCGAGACGGCCAACGATAAGAATGGTTCGGTGTGTTGAGCTATGAGGTCGCAAAGAGGCGGGTCTACGAAATGCACAGAGTACGAGTAATCGATTACAATGCACGTGTGGATAACTTGCCGGAACCCCCCTGGGTAGCTGGCCGTAGGGCAACGGGGAAGAAACTAGGATAGAAGATGGGTCCTCGTGCATTGCCAAGTGATAAGAAGTGAATGAATGCTACGTGAAGGATGATGGTGTCAACTGGGAATGGCGCTTATATATTCCTTACTCCGCAAGAAGAAGATCATTTATCCTTATCTCCATGCATGGTATTAATAATTATGACGGGGAACTGCCAGAAGAAGGTCGGAGCGTACTCCGTGGGAATGGGGGTAAGCCGGATTTTGTAGCACATTTATATTAGACGCATAGCAGGTCTAATAGCCCGTTATGTTGGAGGTCCACAGGGTCATGTGACCCTGTGCAGACTGTGCACCATTAGCCCCACTGTCAGGTGCACACTAGATAGTCAGAATCCTACATGATTCTTTCCCACACGTTATCAACCTGTCTCATCCGGCTAAAGCCGGCCAACCCACGGCAAATTGGCGGGTATTTCCGTGAACTGACAGTTCTTTCAGATGTTCTTCTGTCATATAAACACCTGACAGGTGGGGGACATTAACGTAACTCGTATTAGGCTATCCATCATCATGGCTTGGGTACGGAGTATATCACTAGCAACTGCAACTCTCCCTTCCCTTACAGTCGGAACGGCCGATCGATCATGCCCGGCCATTTGGTAACCGGCTGAGATCCGAGACAGGTCACGTGATACGTGATGCTTGTCCAGGTCCTTACAGACTTACAAGCGGGCTTTGGCTGGATCGTCTGGGATCTTGTTGGCTTCCTTGGCAGCCCTTGCCGCCTCGTTGTTTCGTCTCCACATGGCCTTGCGCCGCTCGTGACCGTCCATGAATGCGCGGAACCACTCGCGGCGGAAAGGCGGCAGTTTCCGGCCGGGACCATCGCCAGACAGCTGGCGCAGTGTCTCAAAGTAGTCTTCAAAGTCGGGGTAGACGAGGCTGAACTTAGGTCCGTCGCCGCGGAGGGCTATACGCTCCGTCTCCCAGCGCTGCATGTCCTCGAGCGAGGGCAGCGCGCCGCGCCCGGCCAGCAGCCGAGCAGCATAGACGGCCTGCCACTCAAAGATCTTGAAGGTGAGGCCGGCATTGACGGCACCTACAAAGACAAGGGTGGGATCGTGCTGCCAGACGACGTGCTGGTACAGGTCGGGGACGCGGTTGTTGCGCACAGGGACCTGAGGCAGAAAAGGCAGCGTCCAGGAGTAGCCGGTGCCAAAGATGAGGGTATCGACGTCGGGCAAGGAACTGCCGTCGGCAAAGTAGACAGTGCGGGAGTCGGGGTCGACACGCACGACAGATGGGCGCTTCTGGATGTCCGGGTGGTCAAAGGCGACGTCGCCAAAGTAGCCGTTGGCGGCATGGCCAAGGATGACGGCGTGCACAGGCGTCTGGGCCGTGCCGAGCAGGTCGACAGCAATATCAGCAGCCGAGACGGAGGCGCCGACAATGACGACACGCTTGCCGGCAAAGGCCTGCCGGCCACGGTACTGCTTGCTATGCAGGACGCTGCCCGGACGACGTTTCTCAAAGGCGCCGAGACCGTCAATGAGCGGAATGTAGGGCACGGCATAGTGACCGGAGGCGACGACGACGGCGTCGAACCACTCGACCCACCAGTAGTCGCTGGCCTTGCCGTTCTTGCGCAGCGTCAGCTTCCACTCGTTGCCGACCTTCTCGGCGCGCTCGACAGTGGTGCTGTAGACAAAGACGTCGTCGTAGCCGCGCCTTGCCAGCAAGCTCTCGATGTAGCCTCGCAGGACGCGCCATGGACGGAAAGGCGTGTCGGGTCCATGCGTGGCGATGGACCACTCGCTGCGCACAACGGGTATGGGCTCCTGGGAGTACTCCATGGCGGCGCTGTCGACGTTCGTCTCGAGATATGGGTAGATGGAGGACTCGATGAACCGGGGCTGCTCCAGTTTCGGCGTGATGGCCGGCAACGTCTCCGGTATGGGCACAGCCGGGTCGGCCGTCCGGTCGGCAAGAGCCTCAAAACCGTTGAGGACCGGCGGTGCTTCTGTGTCGCCAATCCTGTATTGTCAGGTCTGTGATCCAACTGTCCATGCAAAACACTTACCAGCATCCACCTGGTCCTTCACGACGCTCAAAGCCCCGGATGAGGCTGAAGGTCTTCTCCTGAGCCAGGGCGTCCACGGCAATGGCCCCGGCCGGCCCGGCGCCAATGACGGCCACGCGCTTGACAGGTCCAGACATGGTGAAATACTGTCTGTACTGTTGCTGCTTCCGCTGCTGCGGTGCGCAGTCGACGGCGCGTGCTGGTTTGGCAGCTTTTTAAACCAATCCAAGACCCAGAATTCCGTTTCGGGGCGATGGCGCCATTGTTCTTGGTATTTCCTCATTTTGCTGAAAGAGGGTAGCATTCAGGGTCCAAGGCCCATTTTGCCATTGCGTGATTGGTGCTAACCATTCTGGCTGCCGATAGTTTAAATCAAGGATTGGGAATGTGGTCACGACAAGCCGAAGCGAGCCTTGAGGTCATGATGTGATTGCCAATGCTTGGGAAAATGGAGAATGTAGCTCTGCATTTGGGTTCAAATAAGAAGACTGATAAATCAGTGGCACCACCCAATAATGGAGTGATCTGTTGTGCCTGTTGGTCGACTCCAACATGGCAATGGGACTTGACGAGAAGACCAACACAAAAGCTGTGGTCGAGGCCCTGCCGGAACAGCTGTGGGACTCGGCTGTTGAGACAAGGGCTAGAAGAAAGACGGACTGCTCGGTTCTTGCTCTGCTGTTCCTCGGTCTTCTCGTCTTCCAGCTCGATCGTATGAATTTGGCCAGTGCTCTGACCGACAATTTCATGGTCGATATTGGCATCACACAAAGTACCGTCAACCTGGGCAACCAATTGATGTTTCTCGGCATCGTCCTTCTCGAGATCCCGTCCAATGTTTTGCTGCAGAAAGTATGTACTCGGCTGTTCTCTTGACGGTGCCGACTAACTTTCCAGCTTGGCCCTCGGAAATGGATTTCCGCGCAGGTTCTCATCTTTGGCTTCGTCGCCACGATGCAAGTCTTTTCGCGCAACCGCAAGGGGTTTCTCGCATCGCGCATGATCCTCGGCCTGGCAGAAGCTGGCTACATACCCGGCGCCTCGTACACGTTGTCGACTTGGTACACGAAGAAAGAACTCGCCAAGCGCATGGCCATCTTCTTCTTCGGCATGTTTGGCGGCAACGCCATCAGTCCCATTCTGGCGTCGGGTATTCTCAAACTGGATAATGTCCATGGCCTGCATGGCTGGCAGTGGCTTTTCTTGCGTAGGTCTCGGAGAGTTCCATACACTTGTTTTCATTTCCCAGACTGTCGCTGACAAACAGTCGAGGGCTCCTTCACCATGTTCGTCTCCTTTCTCATCCTCTTCTTCCTGCCCGGCTCTCCCGACACTCCCCGGCCCCTCATTGGCCCCGGCCTCGTCCGCTTCTCTCCAGAGGAACAGTCGGTGTTGCAGGCACGACTCGCTATCGACGATCCGACCGGGAAACGTCCGGGCGTCCACGGCACACCCATTGATCTCGGTCTTGTCTGGCGCACCGTCACCCACTACCGTCGCTGGCCACACTACCTGTCGACCTTTGCCGTCTTCTCCACGTGGAGCTCTCTGACCACATACACGCCGACGATTATCATGAACCTCGGGTTCAGTCGTATCGCAGCCAACGCCCTGGCTGCCGTTGGTCCCTTTATTACTCTCCCTGTCGTCTTTCTCTTTGCTCTGCTTAGTGACCGTACCAACCAGCGGGGCCTGTCCGTCCTGGTGGCCCATCTCTGCTACCTTGTGGCCGTGATTATTGCTCGCCAGGTGTATCCACACGTGCCGGGCAAATGGTCGCGCTGGGGTCTGTGGACGCTGGTGAACAGTTTCGCCGTGGGCTACCACCCCAACCACAACTCATGGGTACAGCTCAACTGTCGAGAGGCTGGCGAGCGAAGCATTGCTGTAGCGTGAGTATTCTGCTGGATGAACCCCTGCTGCACAGAGTATTAGTGTTTGCTAACAGAACAGAATGTGGGTGATGTCAGCTATTACGGGTCTGATGGTCGGCACGCAGTACTTCCAATCAAAAGATGCACCATCGTAAGCCCCATTCCATCCACAGGTGCATCGTCTCGCATATCTGACTCTCACAGGTATCAAACTGGACTTCGAACCATTATCATTATGATTTCCATCGGCATGTTCTTTGCCGTCGTGCAGGAGGTGATCTACATCGCCCACAACAGACGTGTCGACCAAGGGAAGCATAAAAGCAAGGATGGGCTGCCACCCATGAAATATTCATTGTAATATGTCCAGGAAACAAGCAATGAATATCGTCTGGCGACATCTCTCTCTCATTGTCTTGGTCTTGGTCATGTGACCATTTGATGAATGTGAAGCATGTAATCATTCAGGAAGCTATCTAGTGCGTCCCTGGCAGTGGGGCTGAAGTGCAGAGACCTTCACATGGTCACATGACCATGTGGGTCTCCAACATGTAAAGTTGCTTCACCATCCTTGTCTCCATTTCATACCGGCACTCGCTCTCCTATTCCCGTGCAGAACAAAGACTTGTGGGTGGCGCTGCTCAAAGAGTTTCGGCGCTGGTGCGCCGGGGGTTTGAATGCCGACCGTTGCGCGCGAATTGGGGCAGGCTACAACGAGGAGGAATATTACATGGTATGCAAAGGTGTACTTGTGTGATGGGAAAAGCTGATGAGTGTTTGTACCTTTCAACGGGTGGAATTGTGTTTAGTCAACCATAAGAGCTGTGAGCGTCCCTATGTGCGTTGATCCCAGTATAATGGGAGCAAACATATTGCTATTTTCTCGTCAATGCTCGAGTTGGGCTGTCATAGACAACGTAGATACGCTCGATAACAGCCCTTGCTACAGATGCTGCTGTGGCCACTGCAAAGTTCTGCCACACCTTGTTCTGATGGCTGTCCGCATAGTCACATATGCCTTTCACCATAATGTAAGGCACCTCATCCCATGCCCCGACATCCTCCACCTCAAAAGCATCCAAGTTGTACATCGCAGAAATGGTATCGCGGCCTATGCCCGACTTTATCACTGTGTTGCCCGAGCCAACACATCCAATGAATATTGCAGGCTCATATCCTTTTTCCCCTTCTTGTCGTGGTTTCCTCGGCGCCAGGAAGGTCTGATCGCACCCCATCACGGAACAGGTTCCCTGGGTGTCTCTCCCGAAGAGGATGCATGGCTTGCCATTGCAGTAGAAGAAGTTGTGGCGTCTGTGTATGTAGTGTGCCTCGAATAGCCGGTCCTCCATGGAAGGAGGATGGCTGTAGTCTGGCCAATCACCCTCACCTCTAACTTTGTTTTGCAACGTTTGCAGGTGCATCCGAGCTTTTATCATCAGACCTCTCCGCCCGAGTCCTGTCATCATAAACGTAAAAACACCACGGGCATTCGTGGTCGCCCTGCCGAGGCTATCCATGATGGCGGTCTTGGCACAAAAGTCCTCGTCGTATTGCATAATGTTCCTGCTGATGATCACATCGCCCAGAAAGACATCACGGTCATCAAGTTTTGGCACACCACCACAGATACCGACAAGGATGACGATTTGGAGACTGTTGTAGCTCAAACGCATGCTGGCTGCCGCTTCTGTTGTAGTAATCGTTTCTGTACTATAAATGGTCGTCAACACGACATCACGAAACTTAATACGACCCGTTATATAGGTGTTCATATCTCCCGGTGCCCGGCCATATAAATTCGTGCCGTCATTCCAGATTTCATCGAAAAGCAATGCCATCGCATCTGCTTCCAGTGGTGACGCACAAATGACGGCAATATGGAAGTCTTTACGACCTGAAGGGCGTGGTAGAGTGGCCATGGTGAAGATCCTTGGCTGTAAGAAGATGGTAGATACCAAAGGCCAAGACGTCAAGAGAGGTGACCCCGCGTCGCAAAATCATGACGTGCGGGATGGAATCGGGCAGAAATTTCCACATTTCAGACGGCAAGGACTTGTCACGTTGTGTATGGATGATTACTCTATTTGGCTTTGGAAGGTCAAAGCAGTGATTTACAGTACGAATAGTATTTTGTATAGTCTAATTAGCAAATTTTATGCTTATATATCAAATATCTATTCGTAGCCTCCCCCTCACTATGACAGGGTTGTGTGAATCCACTTGCAACACTTTTCGGGGTGGCCATGTTGATTTCTCAGTTCGAGAATTCCTAGGCAGCTCACCATTTTGTCTTTGTTGCTTTCTTATGGCTCACGGAAACTGATGTGGATAGAAATAAAAGTTTACACTCCTATGATTAAAAGATGAAAAATGCAAACACTCAAAATAGAAAATATGTCTCATTCTACTTTCATTCTGCTACAAGAATTCAACTTCAAACTCAGCCCGGATCGTATGTTAACTGTCTTCAGGTTTCAAAAAGACAAAGTCCTCGTGGCCAAAAACGTGTGTATATATTTGGCCGGATCGGCAAGAAAACGTGGCTGCAGGTGATATTGTTCTTGTACGCCGTATGCAGTATGGAGCACAGAGTACGGATTACTCCGTACAGAGTATTGTTTCCACATTTCGCTTCGTGTCTGTTGGATGTACTCCGTAGATCTCATGATCCAACAAGCTCAGCCCCAAAAGTGGAGTATAATGGGCCATCTGTCTGTTGGGAAAATCATAGATCGGGTAAATGGGCACCTCAATGTTCTCTTTCATGGATAATGTCATTTTTTTTGCAGACTACTACAGCCTCCACATAAATTTTTTTCGGGCTATCGAATGCATGAAGCTTATTCTGGATAACCGAAGTAAGAAAATACTCGTCAACTTACGCCTGTTGATCCACCATTCATGGGGTGGCTGCCTGAAGAATTGCACAAGTTGTCAGAACTAAGCCATATATAGTTGCGATATCTATATCTTGGTGTGTGTCAATGGTGATGTGTATGGCGTGTGCCGTCGGAGGATCGACTAAGTACTACCAGGCATTAGCTGTACGGAGTAACCATCAAGATAGGCAAATACGCGTGACTTTTACGCATAATACGCCCCTAGTCTGACTCCAGTGCAACGTAATACGGATGGTGGTGAGAATTCACTCGAGAGGGTCCAATGCAGTACAACGAATATTGCTGCAGACCGATATGCACCGCCTCGTAAAGACAAAGGTCTTCTGAAGATAGTATCTGAGGAATAAGTGGGTAACGAGCTGGATGGCCTCACGAAGTGGTCAATATAGGTAATACAGAGTCTAAATTCGATTGTTGTATTGTCTTGTTGTATCTTGGAAACTCACAACCAACACTAGACAACAATGATAGAATGATTAATAGCATGATCATGCTTCGTTTCTTTTGTTTCTCTCCTGGTTATTGCCGGGCAGAAACTGGTAGGCTTAGTAGAGATGGGAGCCAAGAATTGGATCAGACTCTTACACACCACAACCTTGAAGCCTAGCGTAGCCTGCATGCATTATTGCCCAATTCTCCGTATGCTCCGTATTGTTATTTTGTCATATCCGATAGAGTGCATTGCTTAATCTTTTATCCTAATACGGAGCATTTTATTCCGTATTCCGTATGCTGCCTATCGAACATAAGCTTATTATAGACAATGCGCGGTTGTTTCCATGCAGAAATTCCCCGCACAGAAGCCAAGAGCAGATCTGTATTAGTTTGCACGAAAACGGAAACTTTCACAAGCACTGCACACCGACACTTTATGAAAAGGGTATGCAAAGTAATCGCTAGGAACAGTTGGGTATCGTTATACATGCAAGGAGCTTAGGGAATGTAGTAATGTTTGGTTGAGGAGGCGATGCCATCCTCTTACAAGCTGAAATGGAGCAATTCTGGTATCCCGACATAGAACCGAACGGTGCAGTGTGTATATGTATGTCTTTCTTCACTTATTGCGATATCCGGGGGAAATCCTGCTCTGAATGGCGGGTATATCCCAGTTATGAATGCGTGAGTCAGCTCAACCCCCATATTCAAGGCAGCATAGCATTAGCAGTGCTCCATAAATACGGTATGATTGGTGGTTTTCTGGTCGGACCCTCCCACGATGGAGAATTCCTTGACCCTATTTTAATTTTCTCGTTGCATTAGCTCTATTCTCCGGCGCAAGCCAGTACTCAGCAACACGTCAGCTGCTTCCTTCTTGGGTTACAATGCAGCTGTGCCACATCCTGGCCCTGGTGGCTTTGCTTCTATTCCGAGACTGGAAATTATTTGAAATTGATTCGTTCCTTCACACCGCAGATATTTTTTTCAGAATACTGTGTATCCGTCTTCATTTGGGGGCGGTTTTGGGTAATTGTGGATGCATTTGTGCTTGGACAGTCCCCCTGCTGCTGTGCCTTGTTGCTGTGCCGCAAGCCTGCCGACGATAACAGGCAGATCTTATTTGACATGTCAAGTCAAATATATAGGACCGATTCCCGAGAATTTAATGATTCATCTGGTCTTGTGTGTCTTCAGCCCATTGTACAATTTCATGACCCTGTGACTGTCCTATAAACCATACTTATCACAGCCGGGTTTTCTTTTGTCCTCCTCTCCCGTCCACCATCAGCCATCGTCACGTGATGAGAAGTTTGCAGTATGCAGATGTCTGGGCAACAAGTATTGCCCTCCTAGCACGTGGTACAACTGCCTTGCCTTCGTATCCGATCAGAGACATGGCGGCCGGCCATTCTCGTCGTGATACGAAGTTCTTCGATCTCAGAATTGCTCCTCTGGGGGCTTCCATCACCAATGGCTATCTCTCGACAGATGACAATGGATTCCGCAAGTATCTTCGCGATCAGCTGCGCTACGAAGGGTGGTCAGTCAACATGGTGGGCAGTGAAAAGACGGGCACCATGGATGACAACGACAACGAAGGCCACCCTGGCTGGACTACCCAGCAGGTCATCAACACGGCCCTGCCCAACATTGTCCCGGATCAGCCAAATCTAGTTCTCATCAACGTTGGCACCAACAATGCCATCCAGAATAGCTACGTGGACTCGTCTGCTGACCTCTACATCACGGTACATACGCCCATACGCCCATATGCCCATCCCGGTCTTTTTCCTTTCTAACATGGTTTTCTAGCTTCTCGACCGCATTTGGGAAGAGATCCCGCAGACCACAGTAATTCTCTCCACATTGCTGCACAACAAAGATGCGGACACAGACGCCAGGGCACTCACAATCAACGATGAAATCCGGACAACCGTTGCGGACCATTATGCCGCCCTTTGCAAGCCATTCGTTCTGGCCGATATGGCAGATGGCTTCATCACGCAGGCCGACCTCAACGACAGCACGCACCCTACTGATGCGGGCTACAAGAAGATGGCTTCCGTGTGGTGGGACGCTTTTCAAAAGGCAGAGGATGCCGGCTACCTGCAAGCACCGCCTGCCGTGGGAGTTTCTTACAGCACGATCAACAGTACGGCAAGTTGCAACACAGTGGAGGACAGCGATAATGGAAACTACAAGATCCAACTCGGCAGCGGCAAGGATGACGGAAGTTATGTGCACAGCTCCGAGGACATGGGCGTCATTTGGTCGAGCTCGTTCACGGCGTCGGAGAATGGAAGCAGTCTTGAGCACATCTTTTTTGCCAATCTGGTGAACCAAGATGGCGAGGATTGCTACAACGCACAGGACGAGATCATATACGCCTCCTATGAGTCGAATGAGTGGTCCTGGACATTCTTTCTCAACGACAACCAGGACTTCTCCTCCTCGGCCGAGCTTGACTTGGACCTGGACTGCGAGCCAAGCTCAGCGCGGTTTGCCGACATCAATGCCGATGGTTTGGACGACTTTATCTGCATTTCTTCCAATGGGGATCTCAAGGCTTCTCTAAACACAGGGGGAACAACTCCAGTGTTTGAGAATGTTGGAACTGTTCGTGGCTCTATCCTTTCTATTGCTTTGTCTTTTGACTCTTTTGATTAACCGTTCGCTCCTAACAGATCGGTTCGGGTCCCGACTACTGGACATCGGATGGCTACACGGTGGATAGTGTCATCATGGCCGACATTGACGGCGACGGTCGTGCTGACTGGTGCATCCAGCTCACTTCGGGCGCCATTTCATGCCGCCGCAACGGCGGCCAGGGTGATTTGCCGACATCCGCAGATAATGGCTACTGGCAGGACTTTTCGTCGGGCGGTTCGGGCTGGACGACAGTCTTCCCGAATGAAAATGGGGACAATGTCAACTTGGTCGACATCAACGGCGACTTTAAAGCCGACTGGCTGTCCATGGACGACGCAGGCCAGGTCGAGACATACATAAACAGCCGCAGTGCGGGTCCCGGCTTGATTCCGAACTGGACGGATGTTGGTGTGACGTACGAGGGTCTGAGTGCCTACAGCGTGACAAATGCCAAGAGCGCTGTCAAATTCGCCCGCATTTATGGCTCGGGCCGACGCGATGTAAGTCATGTGACTTGTCCTATTGAACCCTTAACCCTCTTTGATTCCTCTTCTTGCTCACCATCTTTTGTGCATCTAGTACGCCTGGGTGCAAGAAGTTGACAACTCGGAAAATGACACGGTCACGCTCGAGGTGCGGGTCTGGAAAAACCAGGGCACCGGCGGTACCATCCTCAAGGGCGATGGCACCCGTTATTGCGACATGGACGGTGACGGTCAGGACGACTACGTCTGGGTTGGCCCGAACGGTGAAATCAACATCTACTTGAACACGGACAACCACCCATACTGGGACAACCATGAGGGAGTGATCACCCTGGGCGTGCCGCGGAAAACCATCCACATTGCTGATATCGATGGCGACGGGAAGTGCGATGTGAGCCAGACCTTCCTTGCTGTTTTATTTGTCTCTGCTGACATTATTAGCTCCTGTCTGTGGACAACACCACCGGCGCTGTGCATATGTGGCAGAACCAATACAGCACATCCACCAGCAAGTTCTCGTTTACAGATCTTGGCCAGGTGACCGATGACACAACGCTGTGCAGCCAAGGATACGGCACCATCGAGAATGACTTCGGCGTGCGGTTTGCCGATTTGACAGGCGATGGCAAGGCTGACTACCTCTGCATCGAGCCGGATGGTCGTATCACGGGCTACCTCAACAACGGCTTGTCATCGTCCAGCGAACTGAGCCTTGAGTCCGTGGGCCAGATCAAGTCGGCAACCTGCTACGATCGCCAGGATATGCGCTTCAGTGACGTAAATGGTCAGTCGAGACTTGTCGATATGTAAAGACATCTGGATCGCACGCTAACAGGACAGGTGACGGCCGAGCTGATTTGATATTGCTCGACAAGTACAGCGGCAACGCGACCGTCTGGTACAACACCGGTGTAGATTCGACGCTCGTTAATGCTTTCGTGTGGAGCAATATGGGTGTGCTCTACAAGGGTTGGGACCGTGGCGCGAACATGGAGTTCGGCACAATTGGCGGTCAAGGCCGAGCAGACATGATCCAGGTTGTCCCCTGGACTAATCTGGCCTTTGTCTCATATAACGAGTGCCCCATGGACTCTGGGGGTGATGACTCGGACATGGGCGATCCTGATCTGCCAGCGTACAGCTCGAATGGAACTTACCCAAGCGCTTCTTGCAGTAGCGCATGATGGCCTGAGCACTGAATGTGCCAGTCAATTCCATATTTGTAATAGTTAATAGCAGGCCTATATTGTACAAACAATGGTGATACGAGTGTCAATCATTTCTTGTCTCTCCTGCCCACATGCTCTTACTAATCAAGGACACTGCCTAGAGTTACTTGCTCATCCAAGTGGACTGGGGGGATGGGCTATAAATATGCTCAAAATGGCGGTCCATGCTTTAGTTTGTGTTTCCTTTGTCTGATTACATGCAACGTTATGGATGGGTGATGTCATTTCAAGCGATCTCAATTTCAAACAAGGTACTACGACTTTTTTTTGGTGCGCTCAGATCACTTTGATTTTCTAGCCTTCTTCCGCTACACATAGATCGGCACGCCATCCTTGGTGATCAGCTCGCGTGGGCACGATTCAAGCATTTCCTTGGCACTGGGGTGTTGGTAGCGGGCGATGCGCAGACGGCGGTTAGAGTGCTCGAGGGTCGTCAAGGGACCATACTTGGCAGGGTGCTGCTCGTCGACGCACGACGGCAAGACTTCGATGAGTTCGTTGGCGTTGACGCCAAAGAAGAAGGGCAACGAGTAGCGCTCCTCATGGTTGCGGTTGACGACACGGTGCACGGTAGAGACAAAAGTGTCATTGGTCATGCGCATAAACATGTCGGCAAGGTTGACGACGAAGCAGTGCGGCTGTGGCGTGACGGCAATCCATTCGCCGTTGGCGTTGAGGACCTCGAGTGCGGGCGACGAGGTGGTTGTCTGGGCGATGATGGTGAAGACTGGAGGGGGTTAATAGGTATAGATTTTTTCTTCTTTCTTTTTTACTTTACTCACACTCAATGTCTGTATGGGCCCCCAGACTGGTCTCTTCGTCCTCACTGCCCTCCATGGGCGGATAGTGGAGAGCACGCACGCCGGCCATGGGGTAAGTGGTCTTCTTATCAAAAAAGTCTTCGGGCAGGTCGAGGGCGAGGGCAAAGATGCGACAGAAGCGGCGCGAGAAGTGGATCAGAGCCTGCTGGTAGGGCACGACCTTGGCCTGGAAGCCGGGCAGAGATGTCTCCTCGGGCCAGATGTTGGTGCGACGCAAGATCTCGGGCATGTCAGGCACCTGGTCGGGGTCGTTTTTCGGCTCATAACCGAAGGAGTAGGCTTCTTTTTTGTCTGGAGACGTGAGTTGAAAGCGAAAAAAAAAAGTGAAAGAACAAAAAAGCAAAGCCTTTCACTCACCCCCCTTCTTCAACATGTTCACATTCGTATAGTACAGCGGCTCGTAGCCGTGAAAATGGCGGTTTTTGTGCTGGTAGACTTCCATCTTGGCCTCGAGCGGCTGGGCAAAGAACTGCTGGATGCCCTCAAATGCCGTGTCGACAATGTCCCAGTCGATTCCGTGGTTGGCAATCTGCATAAAGCCCACCTTGGTGCATGCCTCACGCATCTCGCGGGCCAGAACCTGTCGATCGGCTAGGTTGTCGCTGTACATGCGCGAGACATCGATCGTCGGGATGTCCTGGAAGCTGGCACTGCGGGCCGCTTCCTTTGTCACCTTGCGCGTGATGCCCTGCTGCAGGACGATGACGCCAGGGGCGGTAGTGGTCGTTGTCATGGCCATGTTCAATGTTCACAATGGTTAATACAAATGTTGAACGTTTAACGTTTTCTGCCTTTCGCCTATCTTTATCCCACCCTGACCAATCTATTATACCCCGATCGACGGCCGGCTATCAGTCACACTCCATCGGAACATCCGTTCCATATCCGACATGATCTTCTTATCATCGGAGACTGCCGTGCTGGTAGAAGATAGTCGACAGTTTTTTATTGTCTATAAGATCGTCTCCCTCATACAACTGTTGTAGACATTGTTCCCATTGGACACGCACACGTTTGTCGACACACAGTCATGGCCACACCCGAGAAACTCTCCAACTTCCCGTGGCGCAGCCCCTATGTGCAGACCTGCTACTGTTCGGTCATCACGGCGGCTACAGCCGGTCTCTATGTGGCGTTGACGGGACTCGGTATGCTACGTCTTCTCTTTTCTTCCTGCACTCGCTGACACTTGTAGGCGCCGGAGGTGGCAAGGCCAGTTCTCAGTGGGTGGCCTCGCGCACCAATGCCATTGAAGATAGTTTGTGGGCCGTGGCGTCGCTGTTCAACAGCGTGCTGCTCAACGTCATGGGCATCAACTACGTCCTAGCCCTCGGCGCCGCTGGTTTCCCGCTGTATCTGGCCGGCTTCTGGATCTACGATCGTACCGGCCTCACTTGGGTGCCGCAGTTTCTTGGCGGCATAAGCGGCGCCCTCGGCTGTGGTCTATGGGCCGTCCAGAACTGGGTGTCTACCTGCTACCCGGAAGAGCACCGCAAGGGCCTCTACGTCTTCTCCAATTGGGCCATTATCAAGTCGGGTGCCGTCGTTGGCTCGCTCGTTGCCCTCGGCATCAACATCCACCGCACTGAGGCCTCCGTCGCCTGGTACATGTACCTTGTCTTTTTTCTCATCATGTGCGTCGCCACTGTTGCCGCCTTCTTCGTTGCCGACCCGTCCACCATCCGCCGCCGCGACGGCACCGCCATTGCCGAGTTTGAGCGTCGATCCTTCCGAGTCGAGATGCGCGGCATGTGGGAACTCGTCTGCACCCGCGAAGCCCAACTGATGATGCTGCCCATGTTTGTTGTCGAGAGCTACCTGGCTCCTCACTCTTCAGTCAACTCCTACACATTTACTCTGCGCACCCGTACCCTCAACAACCTGCTCTACTGGCTTGTGCCCATCTTCTGCACACCCATTTTCTGGTTCCTCGCCGACTACAAGCACTGGGAACGCCCCACACGTGCCTATGCCGTGACCACTCTTGTCTTTGTCGTTGTCCTCTCTGGCTTCATCGGCGCTGAGGTCCTCGTCTCTGGCTCCGACTATACCGACCGTTCCAAGACGGGCCCGGAAATCGACTGGGCCGATTCGGAGTATGGTCCCATCTGTGTGCTATACATTGTCTGGGGCATCAGGTGAGTATCCTCCTTTTTTCTTTTTTTTTGCATCTCTAACATCCTAGTTACTCTCTATTCTTCCAGCTGCGCCTCTGGTTTATTGGCGCCCTCTCCAACGCCCCGGCCAAACTGGCCCGCTTCTCGAGTCTCATCCCGGCTGTCCAGGCTGCCGGCATCACCATCGCCTTTGGCATCGACTCGGTCAAACCTGCCTACTGGAAGGAATTCACTGTCTGGTTCACCCTCTACATGGCCGCCTTTGCCTGCCTCTACTACCTCATTGCTGCCGGCTACATCACCAAGACCAAATACTTCACCGAGGAGCACGTCATCGTCCCTACGCACGTGATTAAGGAGATGGCCTTGGACGGGGTCGAGGCAAAGGAGACGGAGACCAAGGAGGTCAATGAGGTCAAGGAGATCCGCGAAAAGCCCCCGGCCGAAGCATGATGCAGCCGATGCACGCGCTTATGCCAGTCTAGAGCAGGTAGTAATTGATGGTGAAAGCTTGGCTCAGATGAAAAACAGCACTAATCCTACGGGAAGCGCGGGCACTAAAAGGGCCAGCCACCCGCGACCGTTATATTGATGACTAAGCAAATGCAGGCCCATCGTAAGATGCGATGGTTTCATAGCGGTGGAGCCCTATTACAGGCACTGGCTTCCAGGGGTAGTTAGAGGAGAGCTAGTAGCGTGCAGTTCTAGCACATTCCTGCTGCCTCGCCTCGTCTCGATGGGCATCGACCAAGTTGCTCCCCGCCCTCTCCCCCTCCCTTCGTACATACCCTGTACTCTACGACGCTCGACGCGCGTGCTATCCTCTCCTGTCTTTCTTGGCTGCCCAAGCCCGTCCGAACGAGCCGAGCGAGCCCGCACTTCTTCTTTCTCGATTCGGCCAACGGTCGTCCAACGGATGTCTGGCCCTGTTGGGCCTGAACGCTTGTTCCGTCTCCTTTCCTCCCAACACTCGTCCCCATCTGTCCCTCCTCTTGTCCTCCCGCCCGGTTTTCCTTGCCGTTTTCGTCCTTTCGTCGTCTCGTTGCTCGCCTCTCGGCTAATCTGCTTCTCTCTCAACTTCCTATCCTGGACACCGACCGAAGGAATCTGCCAGCGAAGACATCCTGCAGCACACTGTTTCTGTGGCCCCTGCAGAACGTAAGCCTCCTTGGAGCACTCCTGCGTACGGATAGGCCCGCATAGCCGTCGGCAAACCGGTCCATCGTCTCCGACATCGGCATGATTTTCCTTCTCAACGAGCCTCTACCCGTGGTTCCCGCATCCGGAAGTGTGGTCTCGACTTGTATCCGAGGCCCTGGGCTTTTCAGCGGCTCGTCAAACTGAGCAACATGCAGAAAACGCAGAACGATATAGCAGAATTCCCTGGACCATATCATACTTGCAGGCTACGGTGCATTCTCGTATAGAAAGGAGGGGGGGTATGGGGGTTGGTTTCGCAAAGGGATGGTATCGAGGTAGGGTGTCATCCGGGAAGGCGAGCAGGGAGAGAGGGGGAAGGGAAGGGAGGCTCCCTACGCCCACTCCGCAGGAGAATGAATGCATCCAAATTGAGTGTCATGCATCGGAGACATTCTGGACTGGGCATGACCGACCTTGGCAGGGAAAGGAATCTGGGTATGACCGACTCGGGCGTGGCTGACTTGGTCGTGCACGCGCTCACATGCCTGGCGGGATGAGCCAGAAAAATGACGACGTAGGACAGGAGAACCAGAATAGGGCAAGATGCGGTCAGTCAGCCAAGGCAAAAAAAAAAGAGAGAAAAAAAGGTTGTCTCCTCTTTTGGCATCCCTGGATCTTGACAGAGCCAAAGAGGTCAGATGGCAGGAGGCAATCTGTTTCCATCCCTGGCAACACGGTCGCCTTCGTCTTTAAAACTGCCCGTGTAGGCATTATAGGACAGCGGCTGCGCAGATTGGTCCCCCAAACTCCAGTTGCTGCCTACACGGTACCAGACTTGTCGTCGTCACCACCCAGTCAGGGCCTGTGAGTCCTAGTCATACGTGCAGCGTCTGCGTTGATCGTGGCCATTGGCTGATTGGCCTGCGTGCGTGTGATAATTCCGGTGCCTTTGGTTGGTACCGTGTATATAGAAGGAGGAGGAGGGGCCCCAGAGAAAAGAAGGGACAGCAAGTCGAGGAGGCAAATCAGCTGAGGCGGGCAGCCCGTCCTCCACCCGTCTGCATCGATGCGCAGATATATACCCCGTATCTCTGATGCCGATCGTACGGCAAAGCGGACGAGACCAAAAAAGAACACACAAGGCCGTGGGCAGGTGGTGGCACTTGGGCAGCGTCACTGGAACCACGTCGCAGGGGCGTTGGTTGCTTAGTAAGCAAATAAACGACGCCGGTTCGCGGCGCAAAGTTGCCTGTTTGGGCAATACGCGTTTCCGGATGGCACGTTGTGTGCGTGTGTTGTTTTCGGCAAGCTCATTGGTGTAAGTGTGCATCGGAAAGGGAAAAAGCAAAAGGTAAAAAAAAGAGAGGTATTTTCCGCACATGGGGCGATGACGTTTGTCTGACCTGTACTCTGTAAGATACTCGGTACTCGTACTCTGCATGCCGTATTCCGTGTTCTATATACTTCGTAGTAGTACAGCGTAGTACAAAGTACAGGCTGTCAAAAGAGTCTAGAACGGGGGAGGGGTGGGTGGGAATTATTATAGTACGGGGTACGATACGGGAGTGGCTTTGCTGGCGGCGGCGGCAGCGTACGGAGAACTCCGTACGGAGGAGGGCTAGAACACTAGGAACAGGAGCAGCTGCCAAGTGTACGCCTGCCCGTAGCACTTGCGCAAGCGTGGCATCGATCGCACGGATCGAAGTTCCATGCTCCATATTTAAGGCCAAGGAGAGAAAAGAAGAGAAAAGTAGCTCTTAGCTAAGACGTCCGACGAGATACGATGGCGAACGCATTGCGAGACATTGTTGGCCTTTTTTTGAGTTGTCATGCCCTCGTTGGCCACGGCCAGACGAGACGCAGAACTGCCGGGATGCGGTCGTACGAGCGTGTACGAGTCTGAGGTGCTGCAGTGGTGCAGTGGCGCATTGGTGCAGTGGTGCAGTGGTGAAGTGGTGAAGTGGTGAAGTGGTGCAGTGGTGTATAGAGCTGAAGGGGCGCTTGGCCAAGAAGGGACGGAAATGGACGGATGAAGCCTAGCGGAAGCTCAGAAAGAAGCCCTAGAGGAAGACCGTGCCGATACGCCAGTGTGGGCCAAGCTTACCCAGCCACGTACGATGTTTGGTACCAGCGGGTGAAGGAGTTAGCTGGCTCCAGTCTGGGTGCAGTCTGGCCCCAGTCTGGGATCCAGTAGGGATCCAGCACGCCGTAAGGGATCCAGTTCTGTCTCCAGTTTTGCTTGTATCTGTTTGGGGGGGTTGTTTGTTTTGGCCTTTGCCGCCAGCCCATTCGTCGGGCATTTTTTTCCTCTCAATTTTTTTTGCCCCAGCTCTCGCCGCCATGCTGCAGCAGCGAGGGGGAGAAGGCAAATGGATGTATGGAGCACAGAGTACTCCGTACTCCGTAGATGGTGGCACGAGAAAGGACAGGATTCCATCGGCCGACCCCACCGGCCGGGACGTATCGGCTGCGTGCCAGACTGTACGGAGCACGACAGCTCTCGCTCTCTGCATGGCCGAGACACGCTGCTCTGCAGGAGATGCAGCTGGGGTAGGGGAGTAGTTTGGTGGTTAGTGGTGTCTTGGAGGGCCAGCAGGGTCTCCATACTTCTGCCCGAGTGACTGGTTTTTCGGCATTCCTAGCTCATTTGCGGATCATATGGAGTACGGATGCATTGCGTACGGAGTAGTCCGTACTTTGTACGAAGCGCAGAGAAACGGTCAACTTGGGCTCGGGGTGTTTTTGTTCTTGACGGGGTATGAGTGCTCTGTAATAGTCCTCTTGATCCTTTGGTTTCTGGTCATTTTTTCTATTTTTGCTTTGGGCAGAAGTCTGGGCAGAATTCTGAACACACGGCCCATAGCCCATGGTCCATGGCCCATGGCCCACGGCACACGGCATACGGCATACGGCATACGGCATACGGCCCACGGCCCACGGCACACGGCACACGGGAAGGTAGACACCAACACCAAGCAGTGTCCCTGCTGCATGCACAGCGTACGGAGTATTCCGTGGCCACCATTCGGAGTGGTCCAATTTCTAACAGAACTTGTGTGTAGTACCTCCATGTTTGACACCCCACGCTCGGCCAGCTGAGCAGCCACAACGTAGAAGTGGCGTACCGGTCAGCCGGAGGGGCACACCGCGATGGGGGAGGCCTCGGCATCTTACTGCACGTGTGCTCTCCGAACCCTTTAGGGTGTGAAAGCCGAAAGGTCTGGAGGCTTCCAGCTCTTCCAGCTATTCCAGCTTTTCCAGCTTTTCCAGCTTTTCCAGCTTTTCCAGCTTTTCCAGCTTTTCCAGGGCTTCCAGCTCCAGGTGCTCCTCCACATGGGCATTGCCAAACAGAAAAAGCCCCGTGGCGCCGCCGACCAAACCAGCAAAACAAACCAAAACGCAAGACGTAAAAAAATAAATCAAAAAACCAAAAACACGTCCTGCAGTCCGGGTATTGGCCGATCTTTGTTTTGGTTGCAGGCCGAATCGCCCGCGACACGGCATGAAAACGAGACCCTCTCCCTCCCCCTTGTCTGCAGCAGGAACTTTTCTCCCCTATTATAAGCTCGCACACTCACCTTGGTTCGCCCCAGGGGGGGGGGGGACTGGCGGCCGCTTATTATATCTTGTTCGCTCGACCAGTCGCGCAATTTCACAGTGGACGGCAGCGCCCCGCTCTCGTTTGCTGGACCTCCGCCCCCCTGTAATGTCTCGTGTCCTGCTGTCCCCCTCCCCCTACCCCCTGTGGCTCGCATTCGAACTCCACTGTAGGTCAGCCCACTTTCCCGGCATTCTTGCCACACGCAGCCTCGTTATTTCATGGAATACGAGCAGCGCAGGCGTAGAAAAGTACCCAAAAGTCGGTGACGTGGCTCATGCCTAGCCGATAATACGCACGCTCTCCAGCAGTACGGAGCATGAAACAGTGGTATTATGCGTACGGAGTGTGAGGGTAGTAGTATTGGAACTCGGCAGCAAACCGCAACAACAGCAGAAGCAGGCAAAATGTACGCCGGTATGCGTACGAAGTTGCATCAGCATGCCATCCTCCGTACCCGGGCTCCAGTACTTTTGTCCTGCACGAGTACCTGCAACCATCCATGCCTATGCCCATGTCCATGTCCATGTCCATGTCCATGTCCATGTCCATGTCCATCCACTGCGTACTCCGTACCGGTACCAAGTACCAGTGCCACCAGTGCCACCAGTGCCACCAGTGCTCATTTTGCGGGGAGGCGGACCTCGATAAGAGATAAAAAGGCAAAGCTTCCCCAGCGCAGAGACAACAGGGCAAATTTGCCCTGCTCGCCCACAGATACAAGTACTCGTATCTCCAGCATCCCTGCTGTTGTTTGCTCATATTTTCGCCGCAAAAGGTAGCTTGGGTATAGAGCAGCAGCAGCCATGGCGTCCCCTCCGGTGCGCGCACCCTTTGACTTTTACATTGTGCAGTTCCCCTACATGAATCCTATAAGCACGTCCGTCTTTATGCCGAATGCTCCGGATGCTCTGGTGCAGCCACGGGCCGCCAACAAGCTGAGCATGATGGCACTGGACCTGGCACAGAAGAACATTACGGAACCGGGTACACATTACAGTCAGGAGACGTACGAGGGCCAGTCTTGTCAGATGTACGTTTCCCGCGCTTGTGGTACAGTGTGTGACACTGACAGTCCTCCCCCCTTAACAGAATTGTGCGCGTTTACGAAAACGATGAGGAGGCCATGGTGCGGGCCAGTCTGGACACGCTGGACAAGGAACACCTGATCGAGTTTGTCCACGACGAGTTCAAGTTTTTCTTTCCGGGTTATGGACTCTATGCTGCTCTGTGGAACGGCCGGACGCTCTGGACCGATGAGAATATAGAGGCTCTCGGTCAGCAGATGGAGATTTTGAATAGTGGGTGGTAGCGGGGAGACAACGGAGACGACGGAGACGACGGAGATGACGAAAAAGGAAAACGGGAAACGGAAAACGAGTTTGCAAGTGGAGGTCAAAAGACGCGTTTGGCGGGCAGACGAAACACGAAACACGAAACACGAAAGCGGCAAGAGCAGCAAGAGCAGCAAAAGCAAACGACAAAAGACGCTGGAACAGCCAGCAAAGGACTACGGAGCCACGGCTTGTATGATTATCAACGGTGCCAAATTGGTGGCGCGTCTGAGGATCGTTTTTGGACAGGCAATGTTTTGGGACGCAAAGCAGCCGCTTTTTCTGGCTGCCGGCGCGCAGGCGCAGGGTTTTTGGCCAGGAGTATGAGCAGATTGAAATTGACTCGTTTGACATTCGCCAGCATCGACGTCTGGACTTTTTGGGCCTTTTGGCCTTTGTTTTTTCCTTTTTTACTCTTTTTAGGCCCAAGGACTTTAGGCTTACACTGCTAATGCCCACTATCTTTGGGGGCCACAGCCACGCTTCCACTACGAAATGCCCATTCCCTGCTCACGTGTCGCTTCTTGGCTATCGGTCATCGACCATCTGCCATCTGCCATCGGCTGTCTACCGTATGCCGTCGCCGCAAGGGGACATGCAAACCGCTCGGGAGCGAACTAGCTCAGCGCACGTCGTGAACCTCATGGTCCGAATTTCCTTCCCCCCCCCCCCTTCCCCTTCCAGCGGGATGTTCCCCCCACTAAATCACTACCGAATGCGCTAACGGCGGGGGGCGGGGCTTGCCTAGCCGAGGCGACCAATGGCACCTTTGGCGCATGGAGACCCGTCTGTTGGTACTAAACTGCCCCGCTGACAATTGGTAAAAAAAAAAAGGTAAAAAAGGTAAAAAAGGTAAAAAAAGGTAAAAAAAAGAAACGGAATCGACCAAATCGGCAGAATATCCCGACAACCAACTCTTGACACACCATGGCCAACGCTCCGGACCGGCCAGACGCGCTCGTCAATAATGTCGATGCCAAACGCTACTGGGAACAGGTCTCTGCCGATACCAACGGCATGCTCGGCGGCTTTCCTTTTGTCTCCCGTTCCGATCTGCGCGTTTCCCGCAGCTTTCTCGCCAAGCTCGGCATCGGCAGCAAGCCCGGCCTGCGCCGCGTCTCCTTGGCTCTAGAAGGCGGCGCCGGCATCGGACGCGTCACCCAGGGCCTGCTCCTCGACATCGCCCAGGAAGTCGACGTCATCGAGCCTGTCGCCAAGTTCACCGCTCAGCTCAAGAACCATTTGGGCGTCCGGCACGTCTTCAACGTCGGCCTCGAGGGCTGGGACCCGGCCACGTCAGAATCTTCAACGTACGGCCTCATCTGGGTCCAGTGGTGCGCCGGTTACCTCAACGACGCCCAGCTGGTCGCCTTTTTACAGCGCTGCAGCTCGGTGCTCGAACCCCAGACCGGCGTCCTCGTTGTCAAAGAGAACATCATGTCTACTGATTATGACGACTTTGACGTGGTCGACAGTGGCGTGACTCGGTAAGTTTTCCGAGGATATGGGACAGACGGTGACTGACGAGACAGTGCGGACAAATCCTTCCAGGCTGTCTTTGCCCGGGCAGGTCTGCGCATTGTGCGTTCCGAAGTGCAAAAGTTCCCAGAAGAAGCCGAGCTGCTGCCGGTGAAGCTGTATGCACTGAAGCTTAATTGAGCGAGCGAGGGGTTTTTAAATATGCACATAGCGTTTGTTCTGTTTTGTAGGATTTCAATGGATCTTTGTTTCTGTCTGAGCTACTCATGCTTCACTTTTTGCTCTCCTTCTCTTTATCCTGAGCAGCCACACACGAAGGACAAAGCCTGTAAATGTCGTCACCGGGAATGTCTTCGACGTTTGTGCAAATGCCGCCCGTCTTGCTCATCGTGTTTCCACATTCCATGAAAAGCTCTTCTTTCTTGAACGGCAAGCCGTTCGAACTGGGGCAAGCTGCCCTCTTCTCGCAGTAGGAAAGAATAACTCTTCTGAAGCACGTGATGTGTCTGTTTTGTTTTGTTTTGTTTTGTTTTGTTTTGTCAAGAAAGAGCACTACGAACTGTTTGCAAAATTTATACCGATGTCTTTCTCTTCAAGTGTGTCATGGTAAAGTGCCGAGCCTTGCCTCAGCATCACCTAATTTGTCAGGATCTGCACAAATGTTGGGATCAACACTCAAGTACAGGTACCGTTGTAAACCAGAACCACGACGCGCGTCTCGTGGATATACGGCATAAGATCCTCTACCTATATGAATTAGTCAGGACACGATGATACAGTAAGACACCAATGGTCGCAAGTAGTAGTTGACTGTTTCTAACTGTCTTCCTTCTCACTTGATTGGACGTCTGTACGCCGAATACCCCCACCATTCTTGTTTCGGTTCTAATAATAGTTACCGGTTGGGAAATAAAAACACGCATCTGTTTATTGCCGTAGAACCAAGATTTCACCTTTCCATAACCACTTCTTCCGGTGAGAGGCCCACTCGGAAGAAGGTTTTAGTGGATCCTGGCAACTCTTGGTTGACTGCAACAGCAGAACATTCCAAATAGAATGTGATGGATAAATGTTGACAGATAGCCTGCCGATGTCAATGCGCGGCATCGTACATGTTGCCGATTGGTTATCAACTATTCTATCTCCTCGACCTTTCATAATTATTGATGATCGTCACGGGCGAATCATCAAACCGGACCCTCTTTCTTCTTCCCCTGCCTGTCTCCCTTTCCTGTCCTTCCATTTCTTTCTTTTCTCGCTCTCCGGCCTCCTTCTTCTCCTGCTCTCGGATCCGTTTGTTGTCCAGCTCCCATTTGACATGCGTGCAGTGAGGGCAGGTCGAGCTGTATTTTTGGTCGAGGAGTTCTTCGACGATGCGGCATCGTCGTTTCGAGGCTACCGCTTTGCGGCATTCGAAAAAGTCTGTCTTTTCCTGCATGGGCCTGCCATGCGTTTTGGGGCAGTTGTCCCCAAGCGTGCAGACTATCACGACTTTTTGTTTTTGGCACATTTTGGGTGCGTCTTGGTCTTGTTGTTTTCTTAGCTCAGGCTCGGATTTCGTGGGAGGGTGTTCAAGTTTGGTAGGTAAAGTCGGAAAAGAAATCCATTCAATATGAGATAGGAGCATATTTATACTTGCTTTTGTAGCTCTGTCCTACAGAGATGGATACGATGTCACGATACAAGGCCAGCCAGTTGCAATCATACAAGCTTTCGCCTATGCAACTTACTGCTGTAGTCCGCATGACCAAGCAGATGTCTCCTCACAGAAATTCAGTGCTCATGGAAACACTCATCACGAGTGATCAAGCGAATGAGTAACGTAAAGGAAAGTTAGAAAGCAAGAGAATAAAAAGTCACCGATAAGAAGCATGCCGAGGATCAATATCTCATCATGAAGCAGTTTAGAAAAGAATTCATTCCTTAATTCATACACTTGGTCAAGTGAAATGCAGCCAGGCTACTGTCATTCCAATACATATCAACTACTCCTGTTTGGCGCCGTCTACTTGGTCAAATCCTTAAGGTCTGTGTCGTGGCAGCATTCATAGTGGACAGGAATGATGTGCCGGTTGGGATTCGGGCAGGTTTTGCCATTCTTGGCATTTAAACACTCGTGAAACTTTTCTACCGTTTCAATGACCGCACCATGCGTCTTGGGACAGTTCTGCTTCTTGGTGCAGTAATAAGTCATTGCCTCAATGTAACACATTTTGAACGATTGGAAACTTCTTTTGTTTTTGTTTGTGGATGTTGGCAGTCGAGAAGTTGGAATTGGTAAGAGAAATATATTTTCAAGAAGGCCATGGCCAGAACTATTTATACATTTTCAAAACACAGAGGTACCATGTTTTCATTGCATTTTATTTCAAAGGGCCACTAAGTGAGCCAGTCCGTCCACCGAATCAGTACCAGTCTGCCTCACCAGCTCATTGATCTATTTTTCTGTGATGCGGGATGGCAATTTCTGGCATCCGTTCATCATCCCCGTCATCTCCCTTGCCATCTCTTTTCTTGATGGGCTCCATATCACGGCAACAATTGGTGTGGAACGTGGCAAAACACGTTCTCATCGGCGAGCAATACCTCTCCTTTTTCTTGGCCTCATCGCACATGATCATCGTGGTTTCGGACTTGACAGATCTGCCAAAGGTTCTCGGGCACTCAAAGCCCTTGACACAGTATGTCGTGGTAATTTGTTTGAAGCACATTTTGGCTCAATATTGTTGTTGTCGATGTTGTGGATGTTGTTGTATTGACTTCCGGTGATAGTTATGTGATATCAAAATGCGTTGTCGTGTTTGTTTGGAAAAAGGAAAGAAAAAGAAAGCGAGAATACGTTTCTATGAGACGCCGAGATCTAGGATATTTATATTATTTCAAACAGTCAGGCTTACGACTTTTATGCGCTCATGTCACCATTTGTCTTGCATCAACGGTATTGCGATCAATTACCTAGCTATTATGACGAGCTAAGGCATCCCTCCTTCCTGTTCACTTGGACGACTCCTTCTTCTTCTTCTTCTTCTTCTTCTTCTTCTCCTCCTCCTTCCGCTCGAGAACGGCAACATCACTGGTGATCGCCTCCTTGGCACGTTCCCATGCTATGAGCTTCTGCTCCGACTTGGTCTTGTCGTCCACACAGCAGCTGTAGAAAATGTCATAGCTGGGCGTGATTTCAGTGGTGTCGGAACAAGTCTTTTTTTCGGCATTGCCCTTGTTGCACCTCACCAGCAGGGACTCGGACTTCAGAGGCGTCTCCTGATAGCGGCAATCCTCCTGCTTGCAGTAGTGGTCGATCTGTCGTGTGTAGCACATGTTGGGCGAATTGTGTGGAAGTTCTTGCGGTTGTGGAATTTGGAATTTGGAAAATCTCAAAGTTCTTGAATTTCTGGTCTCGGAATGCAATTTTTGGTAAGGAGTAGAAATAATTATTGACGGCAAACAGAATTAACTAAAGGCATTTATATACGTGTTCTAAGCTACTATATCACAATATATTCTGTAAGTGAACAAGAAACGTGGACATTAGATTTTCAGTGAAGTGACTTGCGCAGTTGCAAGCAGCTGCCAAAGAAGAGTGAAAGGGTCAAGAAAAGCTGTCTTTGCCTAAGAGTTGTTATCGACAACTTATTTCTAGCCTTGCTTCAGTCACCTACTCACCAAGTTGTATCATAATGGTTTCATGTTTCTCTTCCCAACACAGTTAATGCTTTCGAAAACGCTAATACGTCGGCTCCCGACCCGACATCTGTAAATCATCCACTAACTGCCTTGTCTTCCTGCAGTGGGGCGAGGATTTAGGGCAGCCAAGCCGTATCATCTAGTGACGTCTAGGGTGGCAATCCGGCAAGCGAGAAAATATCAGATGCGGTTGCGTAGTATCGTCATGCATGGGGAAACGTGGAAGTGACTGCTTCTGCGGTGAAGAGAGTAAAACCATATGAGCATAGTGGAAATAGTAAAGTTTTCCTGTTTGTCACATTGGTCTTTTGTTATCCAATGAATTTCTGAGTCAGCATTACTCATTCCCAGTTTTAGGTTTGTCGTGAACAGTAAATCAACTTGGGCTGGCGGTGGAGTACAAGATTACCCGTTCATGTCGGGGTCAGGACGAAACAAACTAGAAGCGGTGTTTTTTTCAGTCTCCGCTGATGAAACTTTCCGTTCTTTCCGGATCTTGTAGTTTCTTTCGCCTTGCCTTTGCCGAATGTTCAAAGTTTTTACTTTGGTCCGGCAGTCGACCGAGATACTCGGAAAGGACAGGTTCTCTTAGGCAAGAAAAGTTCTTGAACACTATTTGAATACCCCTGTTGATCTCCCACGCCATCCATTTCACCGTTACAATCTAATCAGATGGCTCATATGGACTGGGATCCGACTTTCGGACTTTGCAGTAGAAATGTGACAAGTAATTTCTAGAAGCTCGTCTCATGTCTGTTTAGTTGCATTGTAGTGTCGTTTGGGAGTAAAGATCGGCCCTACAATATTGAAGGATCATCGCTTCGGGTAGGTGGTTTAACTAGTGAGTTTATCCTCGTGGATTTCGGTGCAGAATGCCGATGTCGCGTGCAAACATGGGTGGCAAGGAACGCCGTAAAACGCTGTCGTAGATATAAATAAATAGACTTTTCCACTGCATGCCAAGGCAGATCTGTGCATTTCTCGGTACCCTTTTCTTTTCTTTTCTTTTTTTCCCCCTTTTTCCACTTTGATTTTGCCATGGTCTTTTCACTTTGCAGACTGGCGGCTGTGGCTCTGCCGCTGGTTGCCAGCGTGACTGCTGGCAGCAACAAGACGTACGACTACATTGTCGTGGGCGGTGGTCCTTCTGGCATCATCACAGCCGAACGTCTGGCCGAGGCCAACAAGACGGTCTTGCTTCTCGAACGCGGCCATGGCCCGACAGTAGACACAGGATCCAACTTTTCGCTCTCGTGGAACAGTTCTCTGACCCCCATCGATGTTCCTGGGCTCTCGTCGGCCGTCAGTGGCATCGAGGACTTGTGGGAGGACTACATCTGCCCTGATACGCCCGCATATGCGGCCTGTGTGCTCGGCGGTGGCGTCTCGGTCAACTACATGGTCTTTGTGCACCCGCCGGACCGCGACTTTGACGACAAGTGGCCTGTTGGTTGGAAATGGAAGGACGTCGCGTCAGCTGCTGAGCGACTCTACAGCCGCAACCGCGGGTCCACGTTGCCGTCGCAGGACGGCGTCTACTACGACCAGGGTCTCTACAATACGCTGTCCACCTTTTTCCAGAAAATCGGCTGGACCTCGGTCGATATGATCGAGCAGCCCAACGAGAAGCACCAGGTCTACAGCCACCCGGCCTGGAACATCAAGAACGCCATGCGCGCCGGTCCTGTCCGCACCTATCTGCCGCTGGCCTTGCAGCACGACAACTTCCATTACCGTCTGCGCACCAAGGTGACGCGGCTACTGCGAAAAGGTGCACACGTGACGGGCGTGGAGGTCGAGGACGTCGACACGGGCCGCATCGAGACGATTGCTGTGCGTGCTGGTGGCCGTGTCGTGCTGGCCTCGGGCGCCCTATCGACGCCACGGGTGCTCTTCCACTCGGGCATTGGACCGGCCGACCAGATCGCCGTGGCCAACGCATCCGGCATCGCCGTGCCGCCTCGGGACCAGTGGATCGACCTCCCTGTCGGCAAGAACCTCAAGGACCATCCTATCTTCTACATTGTGGTCAACACCACTGCTGCTGCTACAACGAGCAACAAAACCGGCGAATACGCCATGCCAGACACGGCCAGCATGCTCAACGGTAGCGACGTGACCAACATCGACCTCTACGAGCGCCAGAACGCCGGCATCATGGCACAGGGCCGCCACCGGCTCATCTTCTTCTCGTCGGCCGAGGGCCCCGACGGTATCACGCGCTACTTCCAGGGTTCCTGTGCGGCTTCGGGCGATGACACCGTCACCATGACGACCTACATGACACATGGCCTCACCTCGACGGGCGTGCTCGAACTGGACACGGACGGCAGCACATACTTTGCTCAGTCGCCGTACTTGCAGACACAGGCCGACAATGAAACTGCCCTTGCCTTTATCCAGGATATGGTGGACCAGATCACCGCCCCGTCGACGGGTTTCACGCTCTCGACGTATCTGAACACAACCGCCATCCTTGGCTCGCTGACGAGCGGCATTCACTACTCTGGCACGGCCAAGATGGGCCTCGATAATGCGACATCAGTCGTCGACACCAACACCAAAGTGCACGGAATGGACAACTTGGTAAGCTTAAGATCTACTACCCGTGTACGGAGTATGGAGTACGGAGTGTGAATAATGCTGACTAATCGTGTAGTTTATTGTGGACGGCAGCATCCACCCCGATCTGCCGACGGGCAACAACCAGGCCATTATCATGGTTGTCGCAGAGGCTGCTGTGCAGAAAATTCTTGCATACTAAGAAGGGCATGATCTATTAACTATGGAATGGTGTTAAACAATAAAAATAATAAAGTATTCTTTCATTGCTTTCGCTCCTGTTCATGTTATAAAATATGAATCCTGCATTTCAACCTTTATCAATTCTGCTTTTATATATATGCTCTCATAAAGTGGGAGACGTATTATAACTATATTTGGCAGTGTTCCTAGAAATAACTCGAGAATAATTATCTATTTTCCGTGGGATTTTGGAATTCGGATTGGCCTCAAGTTACCTTGATATCCTCTTCAAAACAGATAAGATCAAATTGCGTCAAGTTGTTGTCAAGTTGTAGCCTGGCGAATAGTTTAAACAAGGTCCCCAGCCTAATAGGATCGCACTGAGCTCAGGAACTAGCCGCCCCAATTACTCCGTAAACCTCTTAATATTGGCAAGAATTCTAAAAGTCGTGTATTAAAACTTCAAATAGCCCCGTGGCTGCCTAAAATACAACCGCAAACCCATCCGCAAATACAAAAGGCCTTACTCCGTATTTCTATAACGTATTATTAAAAGCCTTAAGTAGAACGCTATAAAGAGACAATAGCGGCACAGCCACAATAGGCTGCACCGCCACTTAACACTCGCTCGTGACCAGGCGACACCGGGCAGCTCGGCGAGCGTTTGCTCGTCGGATGGATCCCGACGCGAGATTACTACCACGGATCCAACCCATCGTATATTACGCCCCCCTGACCTGGAAGATCAGGGGCGCAGAAGGGTCCCGTTTGGATCGCACGATAGTACGGGGGCATCGCATGATGCCTCGCTCTATGAGGCGTATTTAGTTCGTCGGCCTGTCGGCCGACACTCTCAGATAGTTCGCCAAGTTGAAGTTTATTTGTTTTCCCTCACATGTTGTTCTACTCCGTTTATGTATCGTGCACAAGCCTTACAAACGCAGATTGTGTCTATGCTTGACATGAGATCTTTGAGGTTCGCACTGCCGTATTGGAGAGTTCCCGCAACTGCTGCGAAGTCGAAAAGTATAAATACTATAGTGAGTATCCGTTGGTGGTTGCTGCGTCCATATACTCCGTACAGACCTAATTTCCCAACTAGCAAGCCGAGAGAACGCACCATGCCACTGGTTCCAGAACCATTTTAGAATGCCGCCATAATGCCACAATCTGCGTTCCTTGGTTCCAAGCCAATAGCCAAGTAGTGGCCCCGATTTTGTCCAAATCTTGACATTCCGCAGTACAAGGAGAGTCTGAGCGAAGAGAAGAAATCAGAGCTTGATCGAGGAGCAAATAAATTATTCAAGCGGGCAATTCTCAACCAGATCTATAAACCCTCCGATTTCTGCTGGGAAGTGTGTTCCTGGCATGATGTCTTCGGTTTGATTTTGGACGATGAGGGGCTCAGGATGTTCGTATACCCCGTGTTCTTTTCGATGGAGATGCTGGATTGCATAGAAGCTGATAAAGAAAAAAAACATGTAGGGACAAGATGTCTTATGAGTTTTTTGGCGAAGGATGACAGCGGGCAGACAATCGTCAAAATACGGATACCCGATGCAACGTTTGGTCTCAAGTCGTATGGCAGTTATGATATCAAGCAAGACTTTACAGAGTATCACAGCAGCAGGCAAACAGACAAATGGCTTTCCAAGGATAGCCAGTGCTCCATGATGCTTGATCCGGATTGCGATTTGATTGTTGATGGTGTGTGGGGAAAATCTGACCTCGTCTTTCCTTTTGCCGTCTATGAGGCGAAGAAACGAGCTACAGATTACGAAGCTGTCAAGAGTCAAATCCATCATACTTGCAAAACGCATTTGGCCATATTGGACTATCTGGCTAGGAGCCCGGACGATTTGGTCGAATACCAGACGGAGGAGAGCTCCGAGTACCAATTCTTCGCATTTACATCATGTGGCTCGAGTTTGGAAGTTTTGATAGCGTGGAAATTTTTGGGCGGCTATGTAAGTTGTGCTTTTTGTGCTTTTTGTTCCTTTTTAAAAATAATGCAAGCTGCGCAAAGCTGACATCGGGGTAGTCCGTGGAACCCATCTGGAGAGGTGACATTCAGAAATTCAGCTGCGCCTATGGCCTCGTGTGCATAGTGGACCAGATTCACGAATATGCTGTGAACCGCCATCGCAATTTTGTCATGAAGCATCTGGAGGCATGGCATGCACGACACCGCTCTAAAACATCTTCCACGTTCTCCGAAATGTCTTCTTCTAGCGAAGTTCCTGAAAACATTGATACCCCAGGCTCGGGTTCGGATGAAGACGGTTCCTTGATTTATGACGACCCCGATTTCCTTGAAACTCCGCATGAGCTCTTTGGGAGCGACCCTGAATGGCTTCGCATCATAAAGGATACCAAATCTTCCAGGCAGAAAAAAGCACAGACAACACGAGCACCCAATCAAGAGTTTCGAAAAGTGATACGAGAAGAAACGGCTAGAAAACTGCCAGAAATGAAGAAAAGATGGAGCCTCCGTCCCAGGCCAGTTGTGAATAAGAAAGGGGGCCCTGGCAAGCCGTCGGGAATGAAGCGATGGAGAGGTCGTCCCGCAAAAGGAGGCGTGGCTAAGACAACTCATAAAAAGAAACGTGCCCGGTGACAGAAAAACAAGTCCAAGGCTAAGGCATAGAGAGCAAACTGAGTAAGGTGTTAGCCTAGGCGAAGAGACGAATATAAGCTTCAAATGCAGAGCCACGGAGTAGTTTGCTATAGCTCGACAAATACAATATCTTTAGCCAATCAAATAAATAAGCTTTACAAGTACAAAGTACTTCTAAGAGACAATCCCCTCACTGCAGATGATGCCAAAAAGGTGGCATTTACCTGCTGAAAACGGCAGAGCAGCACCTCCGTCCGTGGAGCCAAGCGGGCAGTCACTGACAAGCATGTGGCGAAGAAGCAGGCCGCGAAAGGTGAATAGGAACAGAAGTCTCCCGTCTGCCCCACCAGCAAGTTCTCTCGAACTGACTGCGGTCTTCACGAAGACTCGTACGTTTTTGAGTGCACGGCCAAAGAAGTGACAATGGGCGACGCTTTTACATTCGGTGTTTTCAAGATGGCTGCTCGCATGGGTCTTTCCTTTCTGTACGTCAATCTGGACACGGCCCCGACCCTTCAAGCTCCACTTCGAACGAAAGACTATGCGCAGACAGGTGCATATCGGCATGAGCGAGTTTCTGGAGATGCACGTGTGCGAGTATAAAATCGTCAATAGCACGATAAAAGTCCAGCCAAAGGCAATAGATAAGGCACGAGTCCGGGTTGCAACGGTGGCTCACATCAAGGCCATTCTGGACGCTGCTCAAAACTGGAACCATGACAGAGCATAGATTCGGAAGATCCAAGTTGTCTCAGGTAAGTATTAGGTGAGCTTTCATCTCTCTCTCTTCTCCCTTTCTCTCTATTGGCAAGGCCCGGGGACTGGTCCTTAGAGCCGGTCAAGCGGTCAAGCAAAATATATCAAAAATAAAAAATCAAGAATGCTCTGTACATGATTGTGACCGTGCTTTATCTATAATAATACAGTAAGAATTCTTCCTATGTAGGCATGACCGTCTTCGTACATTTTCTCTACTGGCAGTCGGTCTGGTGAAAATCTAAATATAACTCTATCTGAAATAAGAAAGAAATTCGTGCAGTTCCATGGCCACATATCGTGTAAGAATCTAGAATCTCAGATGCTTACACGCGGCCTTACCCGTGGCCCTTGCCGCCGTTCAATGGTAAGATGGCGCGTGAACCCGGGCCTGATTGGCGAATACGAGCACTACTTTGTGCAGAAATTTAGGTCATTGGCTGTGGTATATTTATCCTTCGCATAAATATTTTGCATCAAACATCAGCTGAATTTCTTCTTACATTAGTGCTGACGAAAGACCGGCGTTCAGCCATTTTTGGAAGCACAAGGCAGGACTCTAAAGAGTTAAATAGAATGCATTTTCCCGGCGAAGAGAAGTCTTCTTTTGACGTTCGGGTTGACAAATTGCACCAGAACTATTCATCATGAAGCCATTTGCGGTATTACTGCTTCTCTCGACGCTATGGATGGCCATCGTCTCAGCCACGCCAGAGAAATTCACCTCGTGGTTCCCTATCACCTCCCAGTCCATGTTCGCTCCCATCTCGGATAGGATATGCAACGTGACCCTTGCCAAGTACCGCGACGCCGTCCGCCAGCATAACGCTACTTCTGAAGTGGCCGCCGCCTGTGCTGCCCAGCAAAAGTGTATCCTCGACAACTTGGACTCCGATCGCGGGGCCACCATGGCGAGTGCCAATGTCTTGCTGGGTATGACACCCAGCCTTCTGGCTACCTTGGGCCCCACCGTGGCCGAGATATCGCTATTGTCTACTGAACGCCCGCTACTGTCGTTTCTCCTGTCCTTTGGCACGCCGGCCGTGTTCCAATCGCGTGTGTTCAAGTATGAAAACCCATTTGATATTCTGGATGATAAGAGCTATGGCATCTTGAAGATCAGTATCTCGGTGTGCCAACAGTCCTTCATCTCAGCTTTACAGTATCTCTTCACTGGTTTAGCTACTGCCAATATCTTATACACGGCATATCAACTGAGCATTCGCACACTTGTCACATTCCGGTGCGTTGACACGTCGCTACCTATAGTATGGACCGTGCTGCCTATCCTAATCCACATACCGGCAGCACTGGCCCTGAACCTATGGATCCGGTGGAAGACAAAGGACAGCAATCCTCGCCAATGCGGTCTATGGCAGAGTGTCCGAAAAGAGACAGATCTCTGTCTGGACCGCAATGTGCGCAAAGTCGACAGGGCTGCCTATTCGTTCACGGCTATGTCACTCAACTATCTGGCTACGGGAGCTGGGTTTGTGCATGTCACCTTTGGGACTCTAGTCTTCTCATCGTTGGCCTTTATCGAGGTGATGGATGTGGTGACTGTTATCGCGCGGTTTATGGCCTCGGCGCTGGTATGCCGAGCCATCCTGAATTTTGAGCTTGCTGGCATGCGGTCGTCGTATGCACAGAAGACGGATACATACGGAGAGGACGGAGAGCGGTTGGTAAACGAGGGCATGGTGTTAGAAGCTGGCGGATGGTGATGCAGTGTTTGTGGTTTGGTTGTATATTCGGTTAACTTTTTCTATCTTCCATTTGCATTTTTCTGTATAAAAGCTCCTCGCTAGCAGACACATTAGCCTATCAACATGAACCTACCAGGATGCTGTGCTAGTATGTTGCCTATTGCAGTTTGTCTGCTTAAATTACACAACCATAGCCTTTGCCTCTTGTACGTATGCTGATGACTAAGCACTCACATCAAAAAGCTTTTTGCAGTTGATGAAGAATGACCGAATACTAAGAGATCATAACAATTGTCAAAGAACAGCATAAAGGCACAAAGCCTGAAAGAAAGTGTGTAAAATGCAACCATTTTTGACCTCTTTCTGTGGATGAACAATGCAAATGTTCATGAACATAAACAAAGAATCATGAACAGACTCGACTTGTTCAATGGAAAATGAACAATGAAAATGACTGCCATTCGATGTATATAAGATACGATTTTCTTCTCTTACTCAAGATACAAATTATACTACACAACTCACACCACCCACATCACTTTCATCTCCAATAGCATCGTCCCAGTCCAGGGCACCATAACTCCCGCAATGGATTCTCCTGTCGATACGACCGAAGAATTCAATGATGAGATTGTCGGCCGTATCACTCCCGCAGTGCGCCGGATGCTCCTAAGGGCGTACGTCCGCTTCTCTTTCGCGGGTCTTCTCGACCTGGGAATGCGAAACGTGCTCCTGGATGTTTTTATGGAGAACTATGAGAGATGGGAGCAGTTAACTTTCATGGCCGACTCCGGTGAGTTGCTCAAGGCCATGGAGAATGGTCCTCCGAAGATGAGCCTGTGTCGCATGGATGGCGGATCGCGGACCGGCTGTGCCGAACACCCCAACGAGTACTCGTCTGACTGCACATGCAACTTTATGAGCGAGAGGTACTTTAGCTTCCGTGAGTTCCGATCCAGAGGTATGTCCTTTCTCAACCTCAACCTCGACACAGTGCCGGACATGCCGGCGCCGTTGAAGAAGGCCATCCGCTGGAGCACTCGTCTAATTGTGTGTCAGTTTAACAAGACACTAGTCGGTATTCCTAAGGGTTCCTCGTCCAGATATACCAAGCAGGTGCAGGGTCGTGCCATCTGCCACGCCCTGAAGTGCTACGCCATAAGCACTTTGAAGTACGCTAAGGCCTGGGACGACGACAAGGAAACCTTTCAGAAGATGGGCATGTGCAAGAAAGGGGATCTGACCACGGATGTGTTTGAGTGCAAAGAGTACCAGACCGAAGATGTCTGATTTGGTCGAGGAGGTCGAGGAGGTCGAGGAGGTCGAGATCGAGAAAGTGTCTGAACCGACTGTGGTCGTTTTTAACATGGCCAAGCATTTGATTAACCGGCGGTAAGTCCCTTCTCTATTCTTTCTCTCTTTCTCTCTGATGTTTCCCTCTCTTTGATATTTCCTATCTCTTTTTTCATACTCCTACACTAGGCAAGGCCCGGGGCGTCGTTGATCGATCCTCAGAGCCGGCCAACCAAGATAACAAAAATAAAATTCATCTGTGATGACTAAATTTTCATCTTAATACGTGACCATTTTAACGATGTCGTAAAATACTAGGAGACGAGTCGTACAGTCTCGCAGACCCGTAGGAATTAATACTGAATTGTCAAGGCGATCACATGCACACATTAAGTTTGGAAATGCATAAAGAACTATGGAAAGCAAAAGGTGATATCAAATACTCCCTACCATGCAGATGATATTTCCATACGACGCCTTCCTTTCCGTCAAGCTACCTATTTGAAACCACCGAATTTTCCGAGTATTCTTCTCTTTCTTCCTTGCCGCACAAATCACTAGTAGTAACATCATTCTCATGTTTTCCCGAGAACCCCATTCAATGCTTCAGCAGCTCAATCTGCAACGCAATGATACGTCTCAGGAAATTCTCCATGTGAAATCTTTTGGTGGTGTTGAACGGACCCCATTGGTTCATGATGCAAAAATAATCCGGCCCAGCGTACCTTGTTTTCTTGTTGTTCGACCGTGTGCTCTGTACACCCCCTGGACGAGGTACATAATCCCTCGCGTTGGAAATGTGCAGCTTATGGTCTTCCAACCCAGAAAACTGAGCGTTTGTAGCGGCAGAACCGCAAAGATCTTCCGGATTCTGCGACTGATCCCCAGGTCTTTTCTGAGGCCGCCCCTGCACGTATTCCTTCCAGGGATTTCCGTACTCTGCGATAATGAGGAAAATCTCATGTCGATTCTGGGAAATGAGAAGGCGGCTGTGTAGAAAATGTTAGCAAAAACCAGTCTGAGGCCAAAGAATAGAAATGAAAATGAAAATGAAAATGAAAATGAAACTCCCACCGTTTTCTGCCGCTCGTGGAGGATTGCAAGAGACCAATATTCTCGTGCTCGTCGTCCAGGTTGGCCACCCAGCAAGCCATCTCCGCGCTTTCTTGCCATCGAATCGCTTCCTTGTCCCTCCGTGTAGAGGCTTTAGCCTCCAAAATGGCCAGTGGAAATCTGTTGAAAATGGTATTTTCAGGCGAATCCCTGCGGCAGAGGTATCCATCCACACGTGATTCCATGATCTGTCTTCTGCCGGAACCGTAACCTTGGATCTGCGGACGGGTCATTCTCAAGGGCAGACGGTGGGCGAGCCAGTCGAGCATTCCCAATTCCTTAATATACATTGTGGTGCTCTGCAGAAGCAAAAGAAGAGCTGTATTGACGTAGCTCTCGTCATCTTCTGGCGGGTTCACACGCCCGCCAATAGCCAGTGGTTCGACTGGTGCCATGGGAGTTGTCGTCACCTGGGAGAACGGCGAGAACGGCGACTGAGGCGCTCGCTTTGGTGTTCCGATACTCGTCCTCGTCGGCGTGGAAATGGAAACCCCCGAGAGACGGCTTGCCAAACCTGTCGTGTCGCGGGAACCGCTTGCCGTCGACATGCCAGGAAAAGGAATGGACGGGTCGTTTTGCAGGGATTTTAGTACATTCTTTGCGCCACTTCCAGATGTGCTCACGTTTGGTTCTACGAGAGCTTGATAATAGCGTGTCGGAGCCATGACGCCACATCTTATCGAAGGGCGAGTACCGTCTTTGTTGGTCTCGATATCGTCAAGATATCCCGCGATGATATTATTATACTGGGAAAAGATCTTGCTCGCTTCCATGGAGCTGGCGTCGGAAATGAGTCCAGTGTATTTCGGCTCCGTCTTAGGGTTGTTCCGCAGCGATGTTGGCACCTCGTTGATATTTGTCCAGGCGACCCAGAGCACCCTCAAATTAAGATATTCCTCAAAGGAAATCTTCGAGCCGGAGGAAAGCGTGCTGTTCTCCAGATTGTTATCCCATACGGGATCTTCGGGCTTGGGAGAAAAAAGACGAGGGGAAATCTTTTCCTTGGCATATTCCCATTCCGGGATCGTTTCAACCGTCTTTCTAATGGTGTTGAAATCCATGATGCAGAAGGGGGGCGGGGGAAGAGGACAGTCTTGATCAATAGGGTGTAGTATGAGTCTCTTGAAAAAATGTGGGCACGAAATATTTTTGAAATCAACAGGTAAGACGTGTAGGAAATAAAAAGTGAATGAAAAAAAAAAATTTGTATGCATGCAGGGTAGAATGGCTGCCTCAGCTCAAGCAGTGACGTGTAACTCCGTCGTCGTTGTTGTTTTCCTCAAGAGCCTCATCTACAACATACATGCGAAAAATTGGAGGCCTTTGGTAGATACTGACTTATGAATCATTTTAAGCATAAAAAACAAGGGATGGTATTACCATGGGCCACATCCAGTCTGTATGGGGTATACATAAAAAGCAGACAACAAGAAACAGGAGCAGAGGGATACCATTGCCAGAAACAAAATAGAAAATTATGTCTTCCCGAACTCCAGACCGTACAAACGGCATGATGCAAGTCCCTGGTATTTTTCAGTTGCCTCCGGCCTCAATGGGCTGAAGCTCGCCCGCAACATGGCTCACATCCTTCCCAGGCTCCTCTTTGCTCTCGCCGATGTACGCTGTTTCTCCCGCAGGCATATTTACCATCCACCGCACCAGCAGAGCGGCGTCCGGCGTGATCGTCTTGTCCTGGATGTGCAAAAGTCTCGACTGGCGAAGAATAAGCAGTCCCGTGTCTACATCGATGTAGGCAAGCGTGATGCGAGCATGCGACTCGTGGCAGAATGTGTAAATGAGAACCTGGAAGGAAGTTAGTAGAGCAGTCAAAGGAAAGAAAAAAAGTAAACAAAGCATACCGGCTTGGTGTGATGATTTGTAAATTGTCCGTGACGCAATCGATACTTGATCAGGTGGGCAACAGAGCCAACCTCGCTCAGAAGAACCTCGTCCTCCTGGGGAATCGTCGTCTCTTCCAGTGTCGCTCCAGCGTGAGGAAATTGCGCCGTGTGAAGAACGTGGAGGTGAGACATGTGGTAGTACCACGAGTCGTCATTGAACCGAGCAAAAGTGCTGAAATGTCCTTCACTGCGCACAATATCATAGCACACGTCCTCGGATCTAGAGAGGTCAGCCTTTCATCCACGGCCCCTGTAATGCCAAATACAGCACCTACATACCTCTTTGATTCCAAGTACAGGTTTCTCAGGACATTTTCAGCGCAGGATTTGAACCACATGGCCTTTTCCTGGGGAAGTTGGTAGCGACTTTTGGGGACGAATGGCTCTGACAGGTCCGAACAAGGCTGGTTCTCGTACGTCTCCCTCCAGTACCGATGCTCGACTATCTCGTCCAGGGCCTCGCAGCCGGCTTTGTGGGGCTGGAAGAAGCGCGGCTCAAAGTCGATGACGTCGTCGTCCACAATCAACGGTGCTCCGATCACGACGCCGTGTTCTTTTAGCCATGCGTCGCCGACCACGCACGTCTTGCTTTGGCCAGCATCTTCAACAGCAAACATGAGTTCGCAAAGCTTGAAGAATTGTTCTACCTCGATTTCTCGACGGCGAGTAGCTTCCATGGTGGACAGCACAGGCTGCTCCATTTCGATAGCCATGTCTGAATGTCGATCTGCTTTTTTGACTGGGGTGCGGAATGATAGATAGAGTGGGTGCAGAATAGGTGCAGAGAAGGAATACCTCAAACAGGAGTGTGGGTACGGAGTAAGCGCGTAATAATATGATGACAGAGAATGAAATCGTTTTCTACGGAATATTCTTTAAGATATTATGGGGCTATTGTTGTGGGTCCGTTGCCTAGACAACGGATGCAACACGCCCCGCAGCACTAAAGCTTAGTGCCCGCACTCCATTCCCCACTGGACTTTCTTAGCAACAACTACACAGTAACATCGCTATTCTTACTCGTACTCGTACTCGTACAGCCAAAGCACGGGTTCTACCCAAATCTATCCCTCCCCAAAGGTATTATGCTGAAAAAGACAAGAAAAAAGGGAAGAAAATGAAGAAAAGAAAATAGAAGAAAGGAGAAGAAAAGAGAAGGATAGAGAAGAAGAAAAAGAAGAAAAAAAGAAGAAAAAGAGAAAAAAAGAAGAGAAAAAAAAAACTGGTGTTAGAGTTTCTTTGACCTCTTCAAAAGAGGACCAAAACTGCGTATCTGCTCGCCCTTGAGCATAAACGGCATGATAAGCAGTGGAAAGGATATGACGGGCAGAATGGCATAGACGATATATGGAATGCGGTAGCCGGCATACTCGATCCACTGCGGCGTGTAAAAGGGTGGATGGTAGCACATCATATTGAAGAAGAACTGAAAGACAATGGCAACCTCGGCGGCCTGTGCAGGATAGCAGTTTGTCATGTAGGTCATGATGACAGTGACAACGATTTCCTGGCCAAAGACGAAGAAGACAATGCCGATAAGGGGACGAAGCCAGCCCGGGCTGACGCCCAGTTCGAAGCCATAGGCCAAGAGGCCGGCCTGAGGTGTTAGTCAGGATTAGGAGTGAACAGAGGAGAAAAAAACTCACAAACGTCGCAGCGAGACCCGTCAGAGACAACACCAACAGCTTCTCGGCGCGCCAGACCTGCTTGCGGCGCAGGGTGTACCGCACGACGAGATCGCACATGGGCCCAGCGAGCAGTTCGCCGGCAAATGCGCCAATGAGGCCGGCAAAGAAGCAGAAGCCGACCTGGCGGGAGTTGAAGTGGAAGCGGCTGGAGAAGCCAAAGTTGATGGCAAAGCCGGCAGTATTAGCCACCTCGGTCATGACGGCGATGGAGGCCCACAGGGACGGCAACAGGACGGCCGGGTAGGCAAACATGGCCATGGGACGGCGGAAGGTCTGCAGCCACGTCTCGCCTGTGGGATTGGTAGGCATGCGGAAGCCGAGACGGCGCCAGATAGTTCGTTTCTGGTCGGGGGTCTCTTTGGCGGCGGTCTCGCGTTCATAGATGGTTTCCGGGACTGATGGTCAGCAAGGGAGAGGGAAGCAACAAGGAGAAATACAGGCCAGGCGTACCAAACAAGAGCTGGCCGATCAGCTGGACGGCATACAGAATGGCGGACATGTACATGGCCCAACGCCAGCCGAGATGGCGATTGTACTGGATGGCACCGCCGGCAATGCCCCCAATGTAGGGACCGACGACGAGCAGGATGCTGTTGAGGCCCATGCGCGTGCCCTTTTCGTGCAGAAAGAACATGTCGGAGATGGCAGCAGGCCCGATACAGAGGCCGGCACTGCCGCCAAAGCCCATGAGCATGCGGCAGCCGAGAGCCTGGGCATAGGTCTGAGCATTGGCGACGCCAATAGCGGCGAGCATAGAGACGATCTGGCTGGCGAGCAGGACAGGACGGCGGCCGATGCGGTGGCTGATGGGGATCCAGACAAAGGGCCCGACGGCATTGAGGATGGTTGGTGCGGAGCCAATGTAGGTGGCCCGGCGAAGAGGGATATCGAACAGGGTAGCCAGCGTGTTGGCAGAAGGAGACTGGAAGTGCAGGGTGTCAGGATGATGAGTAAACAGGTTCAGGGGAGACAGGACTGACAATGAGGGTGGCGGAACATTTGACCAGCAGAGACTCCATGGCCAGGAAGAAGAGGGCAGCATGTTTCTTGGAGAAGCTCCAGTTCTGGGAGGACGGGATGTGGTCAGTTTTGAGCTTCTGTGTGTCTCAGATTTAGCTGCGGCTATTTGCTCACCAGCGGGTCTTCTGGATCATCACTCGGTTGTGGCACGAGCGCAAGGCCAGCCTTGTTGTACTGGAGTACTTTGGAGGATATTTCGGAGGCGGGCCGGGGATCTTGGTCGGTGGATGGCCGATCGATGGCGTCGGTGGCCAGGACCATTTCTTTGCAGTCGTCCATGGTTCGGGTCATCTGAGCAAGGATAGATGGGAATCTTGGATGGTAGTGTACATTAGGGGTCGAGCAAGTGCCGACTCCCGATCGAAAAGGGGGTCTAATCTGTAAGACGGGTCGGGTCGGCAACCGCCAACGAGTGGGGGTTGTTTCGTCAGTGAGCGTCAGCTTCTCTCGTACGGAGTACGGAGTACTTCTGCCTGTGTTTGTGCTCGTGCTCGTGCTCGTGGTCAAAAAGGGGGTTCCTGGACTGTTGTAGTCCCCTCTTCCCAGCTCCCTGGCACAACTTGCAGGCGGCAACAGACGGCAACAGACAACAACAACAACAACAACAACAATGAGCAATAATGAACAATGGAATGGTCTATCGCGAATCAACAACTCGCCGGCACCCCCTGCGGCCAACAGTCCATCCAATGGTACCAGAGATAAGCGAAGATCCAACCTCCGAGATGGGAGGCGAACAGCTCAACAAAAGAGATCCCCCCCCTAAGTAAGATAGGACGTGACGAGAACACGTGATGATATCTCTAGAGAAATGACCAGGGTCGCTCCAGGAAGAGCGGGTCAGTCTAACTATTTTGATAGGCTGGAAAAAAGGGGGCAAAGGCCTCTTTTGAATTCTCCACCGCTGAGCCGACGCCGAAGAGCCATGTACCCGTAAGCGGTGAATATCCCCAGATTCGTAGGAACTGGTAGGAGCACTTGTAGTCTGTAGTCTGTATCTTACGAAATATTCTTGATATCCCTTGGCCACTTGGTAGGCCGGGGTGGCAAAAGTCAGTCGTCTCGTACGAGCTGTCGGTGGTTGTTGGCGTTTTTGGAGACTTTCGGAGTTTGGCTCTTTTTACCCTTTTTGCCTTTTGCTTTTTGCCTGTTGCTGGGGGTCTTTTTTATTTCCCCCTCCGCGCTCCCCCCCCTGCGAAACAGGCGTCAGCAGAAATCAGCAACATGCCGGCCTGGTCCAAGTACTCGTATTCCGTGCACAGTAGCCCACTAAACAGACAAGTACCCCCAAATCTCGGCCTCGGCCTCGACCTCGACTTCGACCTCGACTTCGACCGAACCAGACGCGCCCGTCCTCCTCCGTCCTCCGAAAAATGAACACGGCCGGCCGTCGCCCTCCCAAGAGTCGCCGCGTGCCGGAAGAACTTCGCCAGCGCACCGAGCGCAGCTGCGACCGCTGCAAAACACGCAAACAGAAATGCAGCCTCATTCCCGGCCAAAGCCGCTGCCGCCACTGCCTCAAACATGGCTATGAATGTCTGGTGACCAAGCCACGCAAGAGGCGCCTGTATGGCAATGCCGAGGCTTATGCCATGCGTGTTGCCCTGCTGGAAAACCTTGTCCGCGGCCTCGTCCCGGGCACCGACGTGTCGAGTCTCGAAAGCCTACAGGCCGTCGAACGGTCTCTGGACCAGGCCGGCCGTCTGGGGCCCAAGGGCCAGGACTCTGCCAACATCAAACAGGAGACGGAACTTGCCCAAGTCGCCCACCATTTACTCGAAGGGGAGAAGAATGCCCAGCAACTGTTGGGAGGGAATGTGGCAGCGACAACGACGACAACGACGACAGCAGCCGCAGCCGCAGAGCAGCCAGAAGCCCAGGACGTGAAGGAGGAACACGAGGAAACGAGCCAACGAGAAGGAGAGCCACCGTTCCTCGACGAAGAACATCTCGTGACAGACCTGCAGGGTCAGACGCAGTTCATTGGCCGGTCCAGTTCCTTCTTCTTCCAGCTCCGGTTACGAGCTATGGTGGCCACCGGCCGACATCGACGGCCCCGAGGAAACAGCAGTTGTGGGCCGGAGAGCGGCGTGCGGTCGGCACCGACGGCCGAGACACCGCTGGTGCCAGACCTGCAGTCCATGGCCAACGGGTCCTCGTCGTCGGTGACGGGCAACGTGCCGTGTCCGCTGTCGGTGGCCGAACTGATCGAAGACGGTCCGGTCGAGCCGTCCGAGGTAGCCTCGTCGGTGTCGCTCGTCTATTCTCTTGTACGCATCTACTTTGAGCAGATCAACTGCGAGTTTCCCGTCCTGCACGAAACCACATTTCTCGAACAGCTCAGCAGCTGGTGCTGTCATCCCGGCGAGGCCGACCCTGTCTGGCTCTGCAGTTTGTTGTGTGTTCTTTTGCTGTCACGGCGACTCTTCGTCGAGAGCCGCAGCCAAAACCAAGGCCACGGCGAGCTCGAAGACCTGCCCACCTCGCTCTCGCAGTACCAGGAAGAACGCTGGTGGCAACAGGCCCAGACGCTGTTGTCGCGCGTGCTCTGCACGTCCAGTCTCGGATCGGTCCAGGCGCTGGCTCTGGCTGCTCTGCACCTGCACAACACGCTCGCGCGCGACGTCTGCTGGACGTTGACGGGTGCCGCCGTACGTATTGGCTATGCCATTGGCCTGCACCGTGACAGCACACGTCTGGCCACCGTGGGCGGTCAAGGTCTGACTCAGCATACGCGGGAGATGCGGCGTCGTGTCTGGTGGACATTGTACGGTTTCGAGCAGCTGCAGGTCTCGTCCCACGACCGTCCAACGGCTCTCGACAGCGACTACGACGACGTGTCGGAACCGACGTCAGAACCCGGCCGGACCTCCTCCACTTCCACACATCCTCTCGGCAACCGGCACGAGACCGTCATCGAGGACGGCACCTACGGACTGCCCGAATTCAGTACCTTTTCGAACCGGCTGGCCGTCATTCTGGGCGCCGCCTCACGGGCAGTACGACGGTCCAGCAGCACCCATGCTGCCACTGCCAAAGGCCCTTCAGCGGCATCGGTTCTTCGGGATCTGTCACAGTGGCGTGCGGACCTGCCGCAGCAGCTGTCGCTCGAGGCGATCAACTCCATGTCGCCGACGTTTTGCCGGTCACTGCTGCTGCTGCATATCCAGTACCACTACATTGCAGCGCTGGTGACGCGCAGTGCACTGCTGGCCCGGTTCAAGGCGGGTGGACGTCGAGACAGCCGGGAAAGTCAAGAGAGTCGAGACCAGGACACGGCGAACGCGGGCCGGTCGATGGCGGACTTGTGCGTGGAATCGGGCCGGGTATCGTGTCAGTTAGTCCTGAAGCTGAACAACCTGGGCTGCTTCAACGCGCACTGGTGGACAGACGTGTACTATTTGTATTCGTCGGCACTGGTGTTGGTGCTGGGGATCATCTGCGGCGGAGACGGCAGCGAGAGTCATGCAGACGTGTCAAATCTGCGGCAGCTGTTGGATGTGTGCAACAACTTGGCAACGAAGCATCTGGTGAACGAACTGCTGCCAGGAACGATGCGGCGATGGCTGTCTGTGACGAACGAGTTGCACACGATGGTGGCCGATTGTACAGACGAGTTGGGGATGAGCAAGTTTGCGAAGCAGCGGGAGACAGAACAGAAGGGACAAAAAGGACAGAATGGACAAAAAGGACAAAAAGGACAGAAGGGACAAAAGCTGGACACACAACCTCAACAGCAACCTCAGCCTCAACAACCTCAACAGCAACCACAACCTCAACAGCTTCAACCGCAACTCCAACTTCATTCACTTCCCATGCAAATATCTCTCCAAACACCTCCACCCTTTCCACAGGATCCAACATACCTCCAACCACAACCACTCGCACCATCCCAGCCTCAGATGGTGCCTCTACTCCCCCCGTCCACGGAATATTCCCCTGCAACTATGCCGATGCTGCCCTCGGCCAGCGATCCAGAGACGGCAAGGAGCAGCTTTTCCTTTGTCGGTGGAGATCTGGCACAGCTGCCCACAGCCTCGGCCGTGAGTTTGCCCAACACCGATCTCTTTGCAGTCGATCCTGGCGTCTACGGGTACGGCGTGATCCCCGTCACGACGGCTGTCGCGCCAACAGACCCGCGTGTTTGGCAGCAACAGATGCATTGGGATGGCATCAGTGACATGTTGCTTGGTCTTGAGCCACGACCGTGGAATATGAATATGCAGAAGCAGTGAGGAAGATACCTGGATCAGTAGGAAGACATAATATTCGAATAAATGTGTATATACTCCATGAAAGTTGAAATCCGACTATTTTACAGAATTGTAATTTGTAAATTGTACATCGCAAATTGCAAATCGCAGAATCACAGTATCGCAGAATCGCCACTATGGTCTGTGTTTGTGTCTCCAGTGATTGGATCTGCAGTTGTACGGAGCTCGTTTGGCTTGCCCGACTCCAGCTTCCGACGTATTTTTACGCTTAAAGTGCTCATGCACGCTGCATGCAGTAGGCGAGGTCCGCGCTGTAGTATCATGAGATGCAAGAGTGAAATAAAATAAAGAAAATGAGAATAAAATAAGAATAAAATAAGAATAAAATATAAATTAAAATATTATTAAATTAAATAAAAAAGACTAAACGACTAAAATAAAGACTAAATGAAAGACAGAAAAAGAGGTACTCCGTATAGAATACGTAGTCAACTACTCCAAATAGGAAATGAAAGTCAGAAGTCTAGTTGTAAACTTCTTGCGGTGGAGAAACAGCACTTTTAAGCTTAATAATCCGACGATGTTTATTCCTGGATCCAGGATGATAAGGAGAAGGGCCCATTCTGCCAGTGCTCCGTACAGAGCCCAGTCGTTCCTTCCCGCAATTTGCATCATCGCCAACGGAAGGCGCGCGACGGTTATTCTGCTGACATAAGCACTAATGCCATCAAACACGATTGCACGGGATTTCGCGTTCGCTACTACTTTTTGCCTCCTCTTTCCCCCCTCAACGATGCCATGCCCTCAACACCTGTGCGCGACAGCGCTCCGCGCTCACGCTTCACCCGCAGCGACCTTGCAGACATGGCTGCTGCCGTGACCTCTTGTCCACTGCGCGTGATCGCCCACATCGACCTCGACGCCTACTACGCCCAATGCGAAATGTTGCGTCTTGGCGTCTCCGAAGAGACTCCTTTGGCCGTTCAGCAGTGGTGCGTTTTGATAATGTACTGTTTTTGCTGACTCTACTAATGACTACGCAGGCGCAACCTCATTGCCGTCAACTACCCGGCGCGCGCGTTTGGCATCGGCCGTATGGTCAACGTGGTCGAGGCCCGTCGCCTGTGCCCAACGCTGGTGGTTCAGCACGTAGCGACATGGAAGGAGGGCGAGTCGCAGTGGGCCTATCATGCTGATGCCGACAAGGCCATGAGCACGCACAAAGTGTCGCTGGAACCGTACCGCATCCGCTCGCGCGAGATTCTAGCCGTCATCCAGGAGACTCTGCCGGCTGGGCGGTGTCGCGTCGAAAAGGCCGGCATCGACGAGGTCTTTATCGACCTCTCATCCTGCGTGCACGACGTCCTGGTGCACGACCGGTTCTCGGCACTGCTGGCCGACGATTGCTGCAGGAGCGACGATCGTCCAGAGAATGCACGACTGCCGCTGCCGCCACCGGGCCTAGACTGGGCATCGACCGGCAGTGGTGTTATTCATCCCGATACGGGCAGTCGGATGGAGGGGGATGTACATGGTAATGGGCCTGACGGGCCTGACGGGCTTGAGAGGTCTGACAGTTCTGCCAGTTCTGACAGACCCGACTGGGACGACGTGGTGCTGCTCGAAGGCGCCCGCATTGTCGGCGCCGTACGTGCGGCCATCTACGACCGGCTGCGCTTCCGCTGCTCCGCCGGGATTGCGTCTAACAAATTGCTCAGCAAGCTGGGCTCGAGTCAGCATAAGCCCGACCAGCAGACGGTGGTGCGATCGTGTGCTGTCACGTCCTTCTTGGCCGGCCTGCCGTCTGTCACACGTCTGCGCGGCCTCGGCGGCAAACTGGGCGCACGGGTTACGGCTGCCTTTGATACCCAGTCGATCGCCGAGCTCCGCAGTATACCGCTCGACGTCTTCGAACAGCGTCTCTGTCAGGACATGGACGTGGAGACGGCTCAGCACGTCTACTGGATGCTGCGCGGGGTCGATCGCAGCGAGGTGACGGCGCGCACCGAGATCAAGTCGCTCATCTCTGCCAAATCGTTCCAGCCGCCGCTGGCGACGGTTGACCAGGCACGTCGCTGGCTGCGGGTGTTTGTGGCCGAGATGCGATGTCGGTTGCTGGACGAGCGGCTGTCGCAGGCGCTTCTGGAGGCAGCGACAGTGGGGGAGGGCGTTGGCAATGCTGGCAGTGCTGGCAGTGCTGGTAGTGCTGGTAGTGGTGATGTCACTGTTGGTGCTGCCGCCGGAAATGTTGGATCCTCGGTGGAACCGCGGTCGGCCAGTGAGGACGACATCCGAAATGGCGGTCAACAAACAACGCAAGGCCCAATGCAGACCCAGAGTCTGGTACAGACGCAGGCACTGGCCTCCGAAAGCCGGGCAAAGCAGACAGGACTGCAGACAGGACCGCAGACAGGACCGCAAACAGGACTGCGGACAGAACTGCGGATAGAAACACAGTCAGACCTACAGACAGAGCTGCGGACAGAAATGCAGCCAGAAATGCAGCCAGACCTGCGGACAGTGCAGACCCTGCAGACGATGCAAGGAGAGATGCTTCATCATCATCAGAAGCAGCATCAACATCACCGTTACGGCTCCCGGCAGCCCAAGCCCCAGGTCCGCTTGCCGCAAACCATCCGCCTGCATTTTAGCTCCGTGGGCCACTGGCGGTCACGCCAGATGCGCATCCCCCGCGATGGGGCACCGCTGGACGAAGACAAACTGCTGCGTCTGGCCCACGTCTTGCTGGACCAAGCCCGCCGGCTGGAGGCGTTGCTGCCGTGCCCCCACCTGGCTATCAGCCTTGACGGCTTCGAGCAGGCGCCGGTCAATGGAAGCAGAAGCATTGCGGCATTTTTCCAGCCCCGGTCAACGGGTGGCGGTGAATGCAGTGACGCGGAGGAGCATGAGTATGTGCATGCCAGTGAGCATTCAGAGAAAGGCTACGATGGGCGGCTGGCCAAGCGGAGAAGGACGAGTGTGACGGGGATACCTAGAGGCGAAGTGGCATCGACTGCAGTGACCATATCTGCCGCCTTTGCATGCGAGCGTTGCCACAATGTCTCTTTTGCCACGGCCGTGCAGCTGCAGGAGCACCAGGACTGGCATGTGGCCCGTGACCTGCAGGCCCAAGAGAGAATTACGCTGCCGGCGCCTTCGCGAGAGAGAGAGGAGGCCTCTACGCGTACGCATACGTCGAGATCGAGTTCAAGTTCGCGTCCGCGTGGCATGGCGCCGAAACGAACGGTTGTGCCTATCTCGTCTTTTTTCCAGAAGCCGAGGTCTCGTGAGGCCACAACCAGAGACATGCAGGTGACGGCGACGGCTACCACTTCTACGGCCACCATGGCCACCATGGCCGCCACGGCCGCCACGGCCGCCACGGCCGCCACCCCCCCTTTTGCTTGCTCGCGCTGTACGGCCGCGTTTGCCGATCGTGGCCGTCTTCAGGTCCACGAGGACTGGCACTTTGCCAAAGACCTGGCGAATGGGTGAGGTCAAGGCAGGGGCAAGTGGCAAGTGGCAAGACGAATCCGAGGCGATGAGACCTGAGGCAGACGGAAAAGCAAGATGAAGACCAAGCAAACACAGGCAAAGCCAAAGCCACAGGCAGGACCAAAAGCGGTGTGTCGTCTCGCCTCCGCGCCATGGCGGCCTGACACGGGACTATCGGCTTTGCCTCGCAGGCTCGTTCCTCCGAGTCTTGTTCTTCCTCCTCTCCCCAGCGAGCAGCTGGCCCAAGTGTGCATTGTGCTAGGACGAAACGAGACAAACGCACTGCCACGCCCACAGGAAATGGAGTGACTCGCTGTGCAGAAAGGAAGGCGAGACGATATCAGAAGACTTTTCGTTGGTCTTCGTTAGTTTTCTTTGGCTCAGGGGCTCTCTTTTCTCCTTTCTCGCTTTTCCGTCTGCATGCATCTATCCCTACCCCCCGTCTTACCCCCTCCAAGACTCGTATTTCCTGGTCCGGCGCCGGCATGCATGGTTGGGTACCTACCACACACGTTCTCGAGCTGCCTTTTCCCTTTTTGTCTATGGCGTTCTGTTGTCCGTCTTCCGTCTTCCGCCTTCCGCTCGCCCCAGAGCGGTGAGGTTCTAACAAATGCAAAGCCACCATCGTCCGCCATGATCCGTTGCCTTATTCTTTCTACTGCCTACCAATAGCTTCCATGATCCACTGCCCCTGTTCGAGACCGGAGCCAGAAAAGCCAGAGCAGGAGGACCGGGAGAGCTAGAACGGCCGGACAGGTTGGACAGGTCAGACAGGTCAGACAGGTCAGACAGGCCAGACAGGCCAAAAGACAGAGAGTCCAGAAACACCATACAAACCGCAAGGAACCTATTCCGGTCTGCTGGGCATTGACGTGGACCAGACGATCTGTCGGCCCGGAACCCCCAACTCTGGTCCCCCATGCCATTCCCACCCTTTTGCTCTTTTTGTTCTCTTTGCTCACTTTGCTCACTTTGCTCTCATCGCTCTTTTTGCCCCCCTCTTCTATTCTTGTTCTACCAGTCGGGCGTATTTGTCCGGCGTAATCCAGCCACATGACATGCTCGTGAGCCATAAGACTGACGGCTGAACAGCCGTCAGATGGATTGCGAGTCCCGCCGTTGAAATAGACGCAGGACAGGCTGGGCAGGGCGACGGAGAAGAATCTTACATGCACAGTGCGAGACAACAATGCACGGTGCTCGGAGGGCTTGGGCAGCAACACATGTGTGCGTGCCCAACGGCGTTGCGGCCCAACGGGCGAGGCGGGCCGCGATTGGCGGACGAGCGTTGGGGCCACCGTTTCGCCAGAGAAGGGGGGGAGAGCAAAGCAGACTAAAGACGGGTAGGAACGCGAGACAGAGATTTCCATTCCAGACGAACGGGGACGATTCGTTGCATGGTGATATTTCCCATGCCTCCGTGGCCAGCCCCATGTGCGATGGAGAGGAGACGTCTGGCCATTGTGATGCGGGAGTGGAGAAGAGAGCAGGTGGGCTGCAGATGGGAGTCGGCTCGGATGAGACGTGGCTATACTGTAGGCAAATGGGCCTTGTCCCGGAGCCTACTGTGTATGCACGCGTAATGACTCCGTACTTGTATCTTGAGATATGCTGCCGTGCTGCAGGAGACGTCCGCCGAGCCGGAGAGCCATCCGTTGCAGGATGATGCATAGCCATCGAGACGGGTCCGTTTCAAGACGGAGGGTAGGAGACGGAGAGTGGGAGATGGAGACGGAGACGGGGAACGGAGGGCAAACGGAAGAGGAGGACGTGTTTCTCTACGGAGTATTCCGTGCGTATTATTACCTCCTGCCTGAAAGGCGACGTGTCCTGGGCCGTTCCAGCCCAACGTGCTTTGTGGTTTCGCAGCTTCCCGAACTGTCTCCGTAGGGCGGAACTGGGCGGTACTGGGCGGTACTGGGCGGTACTGTTTGTCTTAGACTCTTGGTTGATGTGCCTAGCCGAAACGGAAGGAAGAGAACGGAAGCCGGCGTCGCCTGTTGGCAGGTCGGCTGACCTCCGTTCTTCCTTATTTGTCCACCGATGGCGAGGCCGTCTGGCAGGCCGTCCCCCACCATCAGGCAACTAGTTCCAGGCCGCCCAGGCCGCCTACGAGCAAGTACAACATTTAGTCTTGTCTAGCCAACCGCTGCCCACGCGAGACGCCAGCCACGGGCATCCCGCCAACCTCCCCTGGCCAAGGGCCGTTGTCATTGGTTCGCAGCATTTCCCCCGCCGTGTAAGATACTATATGTACGGTGCTCGTATGGTTTGCGAGTATTTTTAAGAGGTGTGTTATTTGTCTGGTGCTCAGTGTAACGGCTTCTCATTCGTTCCTGCCACGCTGCCACACGGCGGCGATCCGGCACCTCGCCTCGTAACGGTGGAACCCCGTGACAGCCAGTGACAGCAGGTAAACGGGAAATGAGGGCGAGAGAAGGCGAGAAAAAAATAGGAAAATAAGAAAATGAGAAAATGCGAAAATGCGAAAAAGAGAAAAATAATAAAATAATAATTTAAAAAAAAAATGAGAAATCGTCTCACCACCCCTCTTGTGTCCTGCCTGGTCCTTCCTGTTGTGTGCTTCTGCCTGCTGTGCTCCTGCCTGCTGTGCTCCTGCCTCCTGTCTCCTGCCTCTTGCCTCCTGCCTCTTGCCTCCTGCCTCTTGCCTCTTCCTACTTGCTCCTGCCTCCTCTTACCTCTCGTCTCCCGCTCCTTCTCTCCCGCTTCCCCTTTCCCGTCAGGCTGCAGACCATACAACAGCCCAACAAGCAACACCCCTCCCCCTGAAGTCTCCGTAAGATACACCCTTGCGCCTTCCGCCCTTGCGCCTTCCGCCCCTCCGCCCCTCCGCCCCTCCGCCCCTCCTGATTCCATGCAGCGGCTGCCAGAGCCATAGGTCGGTAACGCACGAGTCCCTCCGCCGCCCACCTGTTGCAGGCTGCAACGTTGTTCGGACCTGCGCCCTATCGCTGGGCCTGAAGACGTCTTAAGTGCCCCACAACGCCACATCGCCAGCCCCTAGAGCCCACTCTTCTTCCACCAGCTGTCCCTTCCCTCGTTGCACGCGCCTTGCATTTTCGCTTTTCCTTCTTACCTATTTCTTCCCTCCTCACATTTTTTTCCCCTTCTTTTTCTTCCTTTTCCAATTTTTCGTCTTTTTTATCCTCTCGCACGTCCCCCATTTCAATATTTCGTCTCCTCCCCTCGACGTCTCCTCTTCTCTACTTCCGGTTCTCCTCCGATACCCCCTTTCTCGTCTTGTTGTTCCAAAGTACTTTTTTGTAGACCCCCCCCCCTACCCCCCTCCTCCTCCTCCTCCCCAAACCTACCAATCCTCCTCGACATCCAGCCAAAACAGAACCATGGCGGGTCGACCACCACGAGCCAACGGCAGTTCATACGCCGCTCCAGCCCAGGCGTCCCGCACCAACGAATACTTTGTTCCCCGAGATGGCATAGACCGAGAAGTCATCACGGCCGACATCTGCCGGTACCTGGGCAATGATGCCCTGGTCCGGCCTGGCACCTACGTCGATGAAAAGGTGAGGTCGCAAGGTCCCATCTGGCGATCTATCCTGGAAATATCAAAGCATCGAGTTCACTAACGCGCAATAGACGGGCCAAGTCACGCAGGGCTACTACATTACTGCATACCGAAACCTGACGTCGGCCATGATCACCGACCTGAAGAACGACTCTGCACGGTGGGAAGCAGAACGTCGGAGGCAATCTGGTGCCGGTGCTGTTGCAGGTACATTGCCGTCTTTCGAGGACAAGGACGTGAAGGACACACGGAGATGAGAACATGACAGACCTAACAAACCCAGTGCGATACCAAGATTCATCTATCCGAGACGGCACAGGACGGCCCATAGGAGGCGGCGGTGGCGGTGGCGGCATGCCGCCTGCTCAAGCTCCCGCCCCGTACGTTCCTCCCTCCTATGACCCCCGTTATCCCAGCAACGAGGGCCCAGGCTACATCCCTGTGCCTGCCAACATTCCTCCTCCTGGCCCTCCTGCCTATATTCCCCAAGTCGCCTACACGCAGCCGCCCTCGGCCTCAGCTACTTACACCGCCCCCATGCACACCATGCAGGATCCCAGGTTCAATGGACAGCCCACAGGCCCTGCAACCGGCCTCGGTGCAGGTGGATATGGAAATGGCGGCAACGGCGGATCCATGGCCGCTCCAGAGGGCTATGTAGCCGGCTCTTTCTACCAGGCAATGAACACTCGTGACATGTATCCACAGGAAACCGTCATGGAAGATGCGGCCTCCATGCCCGCTAGGCGAACCTCCCCACAGGGTGCCGGTTTTGTCGGCAACCCGGGACCCAATTTCCGCGGCGTTTACAACATGTCTGGAGGTGCCGGCACTTATGGAAACTATGGACCACAGAATCCTGCCGGTTCTGGTGCGATTTATGCCCAGCCAGTGGATAACAACTATGGACGAGGTAGGGTACCGTCCTGTTAGCAGAACCCTTCCTTGTGGCAGTTTTTTTTCTTTGCCTCCATTTTTTTTTCTTTTTTTCTTTTTTTTTTGCTCCCCTTTTGTCCGCACCCGTTCTCCACCCGCGATCGCCCCCCTCCCATCCAGATCAACTTACTCACATCCTTAGCACCCAACATGCCAAACCCGGGGTTCAACACTGTCCATGACGTCCCAGTACAACAGCCGCAACAGTATGATGATCCTGCCTATCCCTCTTCCCAACCCCTTCCCGGGCCCACGGCGACAAGCCCAAAAACTCAACTTCCTTCCCCTAGTGGACCATCTCCAGGACCTCGCCGGGACCGGCCCGACTACCGAGACCGCGGTGTCGACCGTCTCCCCGACCGGGATCCCCGTGATCCTCGGCCTCCTCGGGAGCCAACGCCGCCAAACAGGACCGGATCTGCCTCTAAAAATGGCAACCCCCCACATCACTACAACCGGCGTTGAATCGGCGGGATCTGCACCCCAGATCAGAAGAGTGGCATGTCTCCGGATTATGCAGGAGCATAATCTTATAGGACTCTGAACGCCCTCTGCTCCCTCTTCTGCCCATCTCCTCCACCACGGCGACAGGAGATGTCAACTGCTTTTTCTTTTTTTTTTGGGTTCTTTTTTTCTTTTCTATTTCTCTTTCTCTTTTCTTTTTCCTTTCGGAGTTTGGCTTTTTTTTTTTCTTGTCTCTGGTGTTTGGGTTTTTCCTTTCTATGCAACCTCCCATGGACCGGAATTCCTTCGACTGGACAGATCGGATACGTGTCTTTACGACTTCTCCGTTACTTCTCTCTTCCCCCAGGAACTTGGCCATCTTCTAGATCATCCATGATCTCCAGGACATCAGAACTTTGGGGACGGGCCTCATCGTCTCTCCTCTACTCGAACCCCCATTGGACATTCACACCTGGAAAGTGATGCTAAGCCATGGGTCGCACTCGTTTTTCGATGCTTCTGATGAAGACAAATGACAGACTGGTTCTGCAAGAACAGCAACCACTAAAAAAAAGGATCCAAGAAACGGGCCTGTCCCAAAAGCAAGTCATGACACTAGACGGATGCTCTGCCTGGTCCAAGCATCTCATCGTCTCATCTCTTGCGTGTTCTCTATTAGAACATGAGAAACAGAAACCCCACTGGGTCTGCTCTTTTACCCTTTTACCGTGCCTATATGGACTTCCAGCCTGAAGGGCTCGGGGCACTTTAGCTTTCCCTTCTGATCTGGACTTCCTTTCTACTTGGATTTGATTGCACGGCGTTTTCTTCTTTTTGCCCTTTATTGGATTCCCGGGGATTTCACAAACCAGAAAGTCTGCCCAGATGCCTCACGGATCACAAGACACTTGCAGCTTTCTTAATGGAGCCCTTCCATACACTACATTTTCTCCTGGGTTCGACAGTATTCAACCAGAGTCCGGATAACAATCACAATCTCGGCCGAGATTTCAGTAGAACAAGAAGTGGAGGGGAGGATCCTCCTTTCTTCCCCAAAGCCTCAAAGCAGAACAGAGCAGCCACTCCACAGCCATGATATTCTAGCAGAAGACCGCTTACACCAATTCTCTGGAGACTCTGGAAATGCATGGTTCCATTTCCATCTCCATGAGAGAGATAGAGAGCAGGCATGTGCTTGCTGCTTGGTTCTTGTTTTCTTGCCGACTGTTCGTTCCCTGTGCCATATGGACCGAACCACTTCCGGACGCGCTTTTCTTTTCGTCTTCGTGTATTCGACATGATCCAGGATCCTCGTCCCACCCTGGCTTTTCTCGGATTGGTTGCATCGTTTTTTTTGTCTTAACGCTATTTTATTCCATTGATTTCACGAATTGGAAAGGGGCAGTTTCTTTTTTTATTAAAAAACGACATGTGTTGTGGTATGAGGTTTTGGCCGAGAGGCTCTTGATGTTTTCCATGTGAGTCTTGCCACGTGTGGATGCATGCAAATTTTCTTGCTGTTCGTCATGGCAGCTAATGTGGTTCTGCTGGCAGGATGTTTTTTTCTGTATCGTCTTGTTGTTTCTTTGTGTGACATGTAAACGCCTCTTTTCGGTCGACCTCTTTTTTTTGGATTCTTGTCTTCCGCCCATCCCTCAGGGACGCATCAGGGGTGTTCTATCTATGCAAAAGATGTACTGTTTTTTGGATCACCAGAAAATGCCACATGATCAAAGCACGACCAGGCTGAGTGAGATGTACTCCCACTAGCAAGAAGAAAAAAAGGCCGTCTTTATACACAATCTCTTCTATCCACAAGTCATCAAATCCCGGGATATATCTTACATTTATACATGGCGGCTTGCAAAGGACTTACGGCCTGAAACTTTATCTTTTTCTGTCCCAAAGTTGGTCCCTATGAGAACTTTCTGGAGTCAGAATAAAAAGAGCCGAGCTGGTGCTCTCCTCAGTGAACAAGATCCGACAAAGTTGCGATTGGAACGAACACGACTTTATATTTCCTGGAATGGAGCAGCAAAGCTTGGTTTTTGCCTTGTCGTTTACGTTCCCATCTGCATGGTCAGTTGCTTGTTTCTTTTTCGCACTTTGCACTTTGCACTTTGCATTTTTCCTTTTCTCTCTGGCCTTTGGATCTATGCTGTATAGAGCACACATCGTACCAATGTTTTGTCTGCTTGGCGGTATCCGGGCCGGCGAGCAGACTTGTAGCCATGCTTCCATGCTTCCATGATGCCATGATGCCATGCATTTGATGGACCATCAGGGCAGTCTTGCTAACGTTTCCAGCAGTTTGTCGGATGGCTTGAACGTCTCGGGCTCTCCATGCCCTTTCTTAATGTGGACCCGTCAAATTCTATATTCTATACATGCAAAGTCGGAAAGGGCCTGTAAATAGTGCGCTGTCCGTCGGGAGTTATGGGGGTGAGTTGGCCCGTTTTGTTGTGTTGTGTCTGTGTCTGTTTTGCCGGTCATGGTGGTCGGCTTGTCCGACAGCCTGGCGGCAGTGTATACTGAAGTGTATGGAGAGGTTCTTTGTTTTCGCTAATTACTACGGTATCAATGTTCTTTTAACACATGATGGTTCCGTCCGTTGCCATATTTTATTGCTCTTGCCGAATCTCACGATGTTGTTGTTTTGTTTCGTATGGTCCGAATAGAGAGTTGTCTGGGCCTCAACAAAGTGGAGAACATGGAGAGAATATAGAAAGACAATTGACAACTGTTCATCTCCACGACAGCCCCTCCATGTTTACTCTTCTTTTACTTTGGTTGTGATCATTGTGTCACCAGTGAGAAGCGAACACGAACTCAGTTTCCCTTCTTCCATCTTCCGTCTTCCATTCCTAAATATTCCACGACATTCCACAACATTCCAGAGTATAGAGCAACTCTCAAATCACATTGCCATCTTCTACAGCGTCGCGAACAGTCGAACCGCTTGCAGCAGTGCACATTCTCCCTACTGCGACCAGCAAGAGTGCCTATGATCACAGGCAGCTGAAAAAAAAAAAAAAAAAAAAAAAAAACACGACGAGCCCAACTAGTGGCGTTTTCACCACGACCACCGCCTCCCTGTTTCCATAGTTTCTAGGCTTTGTAGCGGCCGCCTAGAACATACGTTCTTCCAGTGACTGTCTCGCCGGACGCTGCCCCTAGCAGGAGAATCGAGCAATGGAGCGCGCGCCAGGGCATCGGTCATGCCACTACTACCCGAAGTTGCGCCTCGCAACGGAAAGACAAGTCTCGTCTCGCGCCGAACAGCAGCTAAGCCCCGGGGCTTTCCATTACCCCTGCTCTTCCTGATGGGCCTCATCCCCCTTTCCCCTTTGTTCTTGTTCTGGGCGGCAGAAGACACGATCAGGTGGTAATACGGCGAGGCTTGGCAAGCCCGAAGGAATGCTGGGGAGATGATTCATTTCAGAGCAGCCATGTGGAGCTGCAACGTTGATCGATACGGCGAACGGAGTACGGCGGACGGAGCACTCCGTACGGCTTAGGAGTGCATTTGCACTCGTACGGGTGCCCATTGCCAGGAGCAAGGAACAACAGCAATGGGGTGAGGGCGAGGGTGAGGGTAGAGGGTAGAGGGCTAACCGAAATGCAGACAGGTCTTCATGCAGTTGACGATGGAGCATCCGCCACAATTTCAGCAGGCTCTAGGCCCAGCGCCAGGATGAAAGCGGACGATGTCTGACCAAGGGAGCAAGGAAACCCCGGGTTCGAATAGACTACAGGGTAGGGGGTGTGTGCATGTGTGTGTGTGGTAGTACTCCGTCCTTTATACGATCGTCACATCTTACTCGACGTGGCACACGCATACGCAGTACGACGTACGACGTGGATGTGGACGAGTTCCGCACCGGTCAGAACAAACAGGTTTCCTTGTGAGTGGAGCATGGCACCTCATCTGCCGCCAGATGCTGCAGGGAAAGCGAGAAAGTGGCGATGCCCAAACTGGCGGCAGCACAGGGTTCTCGTACGAGTACTTGTAGATGTGGTCATGGTCATGGTCATGGTCATGGTCATGGTCATGCTTATGCTCGTGGTCATGCCTCCACTTGGGAGAAGCGATGGAGGTCTAGATGGCCATGGCATTCTTTTCCCCTTCCTTTTTTCTGATTATTGCTATAGTTCGCGTCTAGCGACGTGCCATAGCCCCCCTGTTTGGACAATCCTTCCATGGCTGCCCAGGCCGGATAGTCGGTAGGGTCCGTCTAGCCATGGAAAGTTTCCGTGCAAGGGAGTCTTCTTGTTTTTACAGAGGGATGCTCTCTGACCAGCAGCAGCAGCAGCAGGAGCAGGAGCAGCATGTGGGCTGGCTGCAGTCGATGGGCAACGTACGAGTTTATGTTTCGTAGTGTCTGCGAACTGCTGACGAGCAACGGAGATCGACCGGTGGCTTGTCATCGGGCTTTCGTACTCGTATTCCTTCTAATACACCGGTGTGCTATTGCATTGGTGTGCATACCTGAAGGGGGGGGATGGAGGGGGGCGGGCATGGGAAAAAAGTACGAGCAAGGAGTACGAGTCGGATACACGTTCGATACACGAGATACATCACAGAGACGCAAGGGAGGGCAAGGGAGGACAGGGGAGGACAGGCAAGCGTAGGAGGAGGCATAGGCGGAGGCGGAGGCGAAGCAGGGTGATTGGGGAGGAAAAGGAGGAGGAGATGTGGGAAGACCCGCCCATTTTTGACCCTCGCCCCGTAACACAGACACGGTTGTTGGTCTGACTCGCATGTGCTTTCAACCATGTGACCTGGACGACAGGGGGGGCGTGTGTGTGTGAGAGGAAGCGCGAGAAAGAGGCAGAAAGGCAGAAAAGAGGCAGAGGACCTATCCGGGAAAAAGCCACACAACTAATTACGAGCAGTCCATACGGCGATGGAGAAGGCCCCCAAAAGAGGCGGTGACAGGGAACAGGGGAGTTGGAGACAAAAGGGGGTGAGCAAAAAAAAAGGACGCCAGGCTGCAGCGGGCAAGTCTTTCAGGCGAGGCCCCAAGCCCAACCTTGGTATCCAGTACCTCTATACGGAGTACTGCGTACTGCGTACACTATTCGAGTACTCGTACTCGCACTCTGTACTCCGTATACTGCATGCTATTCGAGTATTCATACTCTGTACAAAGGGCAGCTATCCCCCCTCCCCCCTCCCAGAGCCTTCTGCAGATGCACTGCAACCACAGCCGACTAGTCCTCGACCGAGGACCAGCAGGAAGCGATGGCGCCTCGGCTGCACTGTTGGTTGGCTGGGAGCAGCGCGTGCCAGATGCAGTACGACGTGCGAGAAAGAGCAGGAGCGAGCACGAGCAGCATGGACAGGGTCAGGCGGCGGAGGAGACAAGATGTGTTGGCAGCATGGCACTGGCTGTGGGAACTGGGAAATGGGGTGCGAGTACGAAGTACTATTTTTTTTTTTTGCAGAAGCATCCACGTCGACTGATGGAGGGCATGGCCCATGTCTGGCCACGATCAGGGTCCCAGAAGGGTGGAGAAGGGGTTGAAGGCAACGGGGTTGTCTGGATATCTTTTCTTAGCATGAGCGATTATTGCCAGGAGGAGCAGGAATTCTGCAGGAAATCTATAGGATGGAGTACAGAGGACGGAGGAAGACGCCCGAGCAGGAGACAGAGACAGAGGCAGCGTATCGTACTGCGTACTCTCGTAAAAAGAAAAAAAAAATCAAAAATCAAAAAAGGACACAGCATCGACGATCACGGCGCTTGCCGCCAGACGGACAGTCCATCGTCTACGGCCCCTTGAAAAAGGACAGCGAGAAATAGCCCGGCGGATCTCCAGGCGGTTCTACGGTGGTTTTTACGGACACGCTGCCCGTGGGAAAAGTGTTCTTACGTATTGTATTGGCTTTCGTTTTTTGTTATTATTTTTTGTTATTATTTTGCGTCTATTTGTTTTTACCCTCCTTCTCGCGCCGGCAAGGAACAAGGATGGGCGTGGTAAAAAGGACCATCTGTATGCCATACTCCGTATAGTACGGAGTCATGGAAATAGGGGGAACCGCAGTAGTACCCGTACTCCGTACGCGTACGAAATAGAACCTCCGGGCGATGCCCAAACCAACGCCAGGCGGCCGTTTCGCCTGGGTGAAGACGCTACGCACCTTTTTTCCGTCCTAACCCCCCCCCCCCCTTCTCTCCCCCCTCCCCCTTCCGTCTGCCCGCCCAAGAGGGTTGGTTCCGCTCGGCGAGGCGTGCTGGGCCGGGAAGAGAACTTGGGCCGGGCTTGGGTTGGCTTGCCCCTCTCCTCGGTCCTCCCTGCCCCTTTCTCTGGACTCGACTGAATTTTCCACGATGGCGGATGGTCCAGTGCACCGTGCCTATCTCCAAGCAGCTTACGGCGCGCACTTGTCCGGGCCAGAGACCCGCCTGTGGGCAACAGAACAAAGAAATCAACTGGGGCTAAGGGGAGGGGGAGACTAAGAAGAGGGGAGGGGGGGCGCGTGTAGGAATACGGTGAAGAACCAAGGCTGGAGACTAGAGATCAAAGACCAGAGACCAGCCAGAGAACGCGCTTTTGCTCGGTCCTGACCGTCGGCACGGATGGACATAGAGCCAGTCCGCTAGGGCCGTGACGACGGCGTCTTGCCTAACCAAGGTGAGCGAGAGGAAGAGGAATGAGAACAAAAGGATACGAGTGTGAATACGAGCATACGAGCATACGAGCATACGAGCATACGATACAATACTCGTAGAAATGTTGGGGCTACAGCGTTACGACGGCCGGCGCTCATCCGTCTCCGGGACGAATCATCCGTAGACGGCCGGCAGTCTTGCGTTGCATGCCGCCGCACCCGGCCCTGTTTACAGGCGGGGCGACCAAGGGGCGAAGGATAAGCGGGAGGCGAAGAAATGGGCAAAGGCAAAAGGCACAAGACAAAAGCAAAAGACAAAAGGCAAAAGACAAGAGACAAATGGGCTCGAGGGAGCACCGTCCAAGCTGTTGACACGCCACATCTCATGCCAAGACCAACGAGTTGTTGCCAGCTCAAAGAGATCTTGTGGTTGTCTCGTACGACGGTGACGGCATATCAGCCTGTCTACGGAGTACATTCTGCATGTCTACACATCCCCCGTCCTGCTGTGCACGCTCGGAAGATCGGCGACCACGCCAGGCCGCCCATGTTCTGGACCCTCTTCCCTGGCTCTGGGTTGTCACACGTGAGAGAGAGGAAGGGGAAAAAGAAAAAGGAAAAAGGCAAAAAAAGGAAAAGAAGGAAGAAAGAAGAAAGAAGAAAGAAACATGGAAACACAGAAACACTCTTTGTTCACGTTTGGCCACTGTCTCAACAGCTGTCCCGTGCGCTGAGACAAACGTGAACAAAGATGCTCGCCGTCCTGGACTTCTCCCTCTCTCTCCCTCTCTCTCTCCTCGGATACCTCTCCTCGGATACCTCTCCTCTCCTCGTACGACCCTGTCTGGCACCGTATGGACTTCTTCGCTCGTATTGGTCCCCTTCTCTTAGTGGCACTGCTATTTCCCAGCGCCGTTTTTCACTAGTGCTTGGGCCCACGCGCCTTGCTTTTCGCCCCCCTAATACGACCTACTTACCACTTACGTAGTGGCCTTCTCCCCGCTGCTGCCCGGCGGCGCTGTTCCAAGCCGCTGCCCGCGTTGCCCGCTCTGCCCGCTCTGCCCGCTTTGCCCGCCCGTCTGCACGTCGCCTCGCCCCTTGCCGCGGCTCTGCGCAAGGCAAAGACCGAAAAAGATACCACCTAAAACTCACTGCCCTGGGCCCAGGGATGTCGACATCGTATACAGAGCCTGAAGAATAAAAATAAAGAGTAAAAGCGAAGAGCGAAGCGAAGCCTGCGGTCTGGAAGCATAGACGGTCAAGTGCTGAATTTAAAAAATAGTATCTTACAGTCTTTGCCACTCGAGAGCGGTCTTTGTTTGCACACGAATTCCTCCTCTTTCCCGAGAACAAAGGGACAGAGCTGAAAGGGTTAAAAGGAGAAAAAAAACGATCAAAAAGAAAAACCGGAAACCGGAAACCGGCAAATGGAAAACGGGAAACGAATAAACGAATAAACGAGCCGCACGCGCGTTGCCTTTTTCTGCTTCTGCGAGGATCGTAATACTCCATAGACGGGGGGTCGTTTGCCTTCCGCGCCCCTTTTTTCTTTTCTTCTGCCTTTTTTTTGCTTTTCTCGGCCGAGACCCCCAGAAGAACACTCACAAACAAAGGAAAGAATATAGGAAATATAGGAACCCCCCCTCCCCTCCACTCCACCTCCACAATACCATATCCCAGAGATAGAAAGAAATAAAGAAATTCGTATGCCGTGAGGCAGAACCGGTCTTTTTTCCAAGATCACCAAACCGAAAGGAAAACGAGACATACATGTGCCGCAGAAGAGAAAGTAAGAAGGAAAGAGAGATAATCATAACAAGCAAGAGAGAGGGAAACACAGAATGTATCTGCCATCCCTCTGAGAAGTCATCGTCCGTAACCAGCATCGCTGCCGCCGACCCTTTCTAGAAAAAACAGGAGGAATAAAACATGTGAAAAGACCCGGACACCCCATTCCGAACTGGGGTCGAAACAACCCAAAGAAAACAAAAACAGAAGAACAGAAAATAGAAAACAGAAACACAGAAACACAAAAACAGAAATAAAAACAAATAACTGCCGCCCAGCGTAAAGTCCCCGTTGGCCTGCGAACTTGGGGGACATATTAATTAAAGTAGAATGAAGCACGTGGTTCCAGCCCGCAGAAGAGCACCCATAAGTTGGATACCTACATCCTCTCGCGGAGATGATGGGGGTATGGTAGCTCGCCACGGTAATCCAGACGTGCATCGACACGCGCATTGCCCAGCCGGTTCAGCATAAAACGGTCCATATCGCGCCCAGCGCCGAGTTCGCATTCCCGCGCATACGAGTGCGCCTGCGCCTGCGCCTGCTGCAGGTACCGCTCGGGCGGACTGAGTCGTCTTGCCGCATCTTCTGCTTCGCCGCTCGGAGACCTCGTGCTGTTGCGCTCGACCGGCGATGTCACGGCAGTTTCGGCAACGCTGCCATTACTACGCACGCTGGTACTGCTTGAATCTCGCCTGTTAGATATAGTGTCCTGGTGGGGCCACGGAGAAACTTATAGGGATCGCGTACTCGGTACCAACAGAAGACATTGGCGGCGGCGGGAGAGGCCCGCGGCCATACATCGCATGCCCATTTGTAGGCGACGCAGAGTTTGGAGCACCCGATCCGTGCATAGAGGGCGAGTGGCGGTTCATTTCCGCATGACCGCGCGCTGCCTCTTCTTGGCTCGCATAGTATCCGTTGTTCGGGTGATTGCTATACGCAGGCGGCGGTGGCGGCAGACGACTCGCGTATTCGGCCTCCTCTTCTTCACGCGGACGCTTGACACTGAGCCGGCGCTGTTCTTCGGGATAGCCGCCGTTGCCGTTGTTGCTCGGCTGCTGCTGCTGCTGCTGCTGCTGCTGCTGCGGATAGGGCAGTGGCAGTTGCCGCATGCTCATAGGCGACGGACCCTGCTGAGACGACTGCTGGACCGAAGCAGGCAGCGGTGGCGGTGGTGGTGGGCCCGTCTGCTCCATGGGCGAGCGTGTGTGCTGCTGATAGTAGCCGTTGCCGCCTGGCGAGCTCGGGCCGTAGCCAGGATGCTGTGGCGGCTGTCCCGACCCATTCATGCTGCCGTGGCTGCTGTGGCCACTGTGGCCGCTGTGACTAGCGTGTGCAGGGTGGGCACTAGGGGGAACAGAGCCGCTGTGGGAGCCATTTGCATGACCCGGGGCAGGACCGCGGCCACCATTGGGTCCCAGAGGCTGACCAAAGGCACCGTACAGAGGCGTTCCTGGTGGGACGCCGCCCTGGATGGCGGAGACGGGGACAAAGGCGGTCGAAGTGGTCGAGGAGACGGGTTGGAAGACGCAGTCGTTGCCCGTCTTCTTGCAGTTTGTGCACTTGCCGTCTGGCGTGTTTTGGTAGCCGCTGCAACGAATCTGCGGCGAGTTAGTTTGCCCACGGAAGGGAATTGGACTTGGAAAGGTGCTTACCTTGCGTTTGCGGCAGTACTTGCAGGCAATGGACGTCCTCTGCCGCGGTGCCGACTCGGGTGGCTGAGACTGGTAGTTGGGGGGCATAGAGTGCTGAGACCAGTAGGATGGATGAGGTGGCGGCGGCTGCCGGTCGGCATAGGAGGCATATTGGTAGGCATAGTATTCCTTGCTGTCACGGCTGCTCATATCGGGATGATGCATGCGAGAATACGTCTCACCGCCGCCATTGTTCATAGAAACAGGCGGACCAGGAGGACCAGGAGGACCCGGTGGCCCCGGAGGACCCAACTGAGCAGGACCGTTGGGAGAGTCTGGATACGGCGGACGCGGTGCCGGGCCCGGACGACTCAGGGGATCGACGTAAGGCTGGTGAGGTGGAGGAGGAGGGGGGGCTGGATATTGCGCCAGAGCGGAGCCGTAGGCCTCCCGAAAAGACGGAAGGGTGACGGTGTTGGCAGGCGGCATTTGCAGAGGCTGAGGACGGTGATGGCGGTCCTGGTCGTCGTCTTCCTGCTTGGGGATGACGGAATGGGGTGGCACATCGCGGCCTTGAGACAGCTGAGGCAACTTGGGCCTCACCTCTTCAGCCATGCTGGGAGGATAGGAGTAGCTGTAGGGCCGTGTTTCCGTAATGGGCGCCAGCTTGGCGGCTGGGAAGGAGAGAAGCGGGAAGAGTAAAGGGGAGGAACAAGAAGAACGGGAGGAAAAGGAAAAGGAAATGCAAGGCAAAGAGAAAGAAAAAAGAGGATGCACGAGTGTGAACGGCCTCTCCACGCAAACCAGGTTTGTGGGAAGAAAGTGGGAAAAGAGGAGGAGAAATAGAGCAGCACAAGGGAGGTGGGGAAAGCAAAAAGAGGGCGAGAGAAAAATAGCTAAAATAGCGGGAGTTCACTAGGGGGAATCTGACGGCGATTGATGATGGATGCCGCAGGCCGGAATGGTCGTATGACTCGGCAGGTCAGGAACGATGGTCGCTCTGAGTGGCGGTGTTAGTAACGGGCGAAGAGGCCAGGCCAATAGGAGCAATAGGGGCCAATAAGACGTTGGCAGAGCAAGGACGCAAGGACGCACGGGAGGCAGGAGCGGACGGGTATTTTCTTTTTCTTTTTTTCTTTTTCTTTTTCTTTTTCTTTTTCTTTTTCTTTTTCTTTTTCTTTCCTTTTTCTCTTTTTTTTCTTTTAATTTTGTCTGCTCCTTCTCTCTTTCTCCTTTGGGATGTGTGGTTGGGTGGTTGGGTGTTTGCGTGCGTGTTTGCGTGTTTGCGTGCGTGTGTATGCGTGTGTGTGAGTGCGTGTGTGCGTTGTGTGCTGGCGGATCGTTCCTTCCGTCCACAAAAAATACACCAAGAGGAAAGGTGTCGCTGTCTGGCTGAAGAGCGGAAATTGAGATTGGGGGGGGGGGGGAGTAAGGTGGAATGGGAGGAAAAGCACAAAGATGTGGGCGATCCGCACTAATATACGAGGAAGATACTTGTACATACAGTGGAGGTACAGGCGTCTTGGATCTTCGGGTCTTGGGTCTTTGGGTCTTTGGTCTTTTAGGTCTTTAGGGTATTTAGGTCTTTGGGGGGGAAGGAAAGAGAAAGGGGGGGGGGGGGTGAACTTCAGCCGCCTGCGCGCGCCACGGGCACTTTTTGGTTGTGCCGTGGGCGGGAGGGAAGGAACTGACGGGGACGGTTAGTGGCTCGCTGCGCTACCCTCTACCCTGGCCACCCTGACAACCCTGGCTACCATGTACACGTATTTGCGGCCGAGGAGTGGGCAAGGGCAAGCCAGAGACAAGAAGGGGCGATCTAGGTCAGATGCGTTGGGTGGACGGGTTTGGACGGCAAGTACCGGGTACGCGCGCCACCAGCGCCTAGTTGCGGGAGCCAAAGGTAGATGGACTGCCCCGGTCAGTAGGAAAAGCCAAAAAAGAAAAATGATGAAAAAATATTAAAAATAATAATAATAATAATAATAATAATAAATAAATAAATAATAGTAAAGGCAAGCCAAACAAGCCAAACAAGCCAGGCAAGCCAGGCAAGAGCGAGCCCTCCGTGCTTTCCACCGTACCAGTGTTAGTGGGTGACATACTAGTCGACCTGGCCTGCACGGCGGGGCCCTAGCCGAGGACGGAAGGAATTATGGGAAGAGCGGGCGGGTAATGATGGACAGCCCAGACTGGCTTACCGCATGCCTGCCCGCAGGCCTGCCTGGCACTTGCCTTGCATGCTTTGTCTCGTTTCTCTCCACTTTGGTTGCTGACTATTTTGGAGACTGCGAGCGCGCCTTCGGCAAACACACACTCCCCCCTGGTCTTTTTTGGCTTCGGCTTTGGCTTTGGCCCTTTGGTCTTTGGCCCTTTGGTTTCCAAAAAGCTATTTCGGCCTTTTTTTTTGGCCTTTGTTCCTTTTTTTGTACAGGGTACAGGGTACAGGGTACACCTCCCTGCTCCCTACGCTAGGATTCCGTACTCCCTACTCCGTACTCCTCAACCGTTCGTCCACCCCCGGATTTGGCTGCCAGGGTAAGACAACAGGTGCCAGGCCAGTGTCAGACACAAAAGGTTTGGCTTTGGAATTTGACTGACTTTTGACTTTTGTCTTTTGCCTTTACTACTGTCTTTACTACTGTCTTTACTTCTGTCTTTATTTGTCTTTACTTGTCTTTACTTTTGGCTTTTGGCTTTTGACTTTTGCCTTTTGACTTTCGGGTCTTTGTCTAACCTGCATCTCGTACATGTCCAACAAAGGCCCAGCCCGCTAGTGTAGCCAAAGAGGCGAAGGGACTGACTAACACCCATCGGGGCGCTTTGTGAGAATGAGAAACACAGTGGCCGCGGACAAAGACGGCAGTCCAGACGGCCAGAGCCTCGCACGGCTCCATTTCTAGCGAAACGGCCTCACGTCTTCACGTCCATTGGGGGCTATGCAGCGGGGAAGACAGGGAGTCCGGGAGACAGGGAGACAAAAAGACAAAGACAACCGGTGGGTGATCGTCGATACAAACAGAAGACGGCGTACTCGTCCGGAAGAGGGACCTGGTTGACGGCGCGCCGGCTCGAGCCTGCTGGAACGAATACACAAACGACCACAACGACCACAACGCTGGAACGATACACAGTAGGGATCATTACCAGACAGTACGAGTATTATACTCGTACTCATACTCGTACTCATACCCGTAGTAATGTACGGAGTAATGTTCCATCCTCCGTTCGTACTCGTACAACCAAAGACTAGCGCTGATGCCGTTTCTTGCTGAAGATACATGGATAGTACAAAGGCTCCATCCAAAATACCTTTCATGGGTACACCAGCAGTACGGAGTACGACGTATCTTACTACTTACTATGCACGAGTATTCTCCCTTTCCCCTCGGCTCTCGTTTGCAGTTAGTTTTGCCCATGGTTGAGGAATAACGGCGCTGGTGCCCTGGTATAGTACAGGGTCGTAGAGGAAGGGACGGGGCAGAACCAGGGAGGGGGCGTGTAGTGCAGGGGTCCCATGGAGGCGATGGGGTGTGATCGGAGACTACCATGTGCGTGTGGGACGCCCGGGGCGTGCGTTTATGCGAGCACAAGTTTCAGGGAACCGGCCCTCGTATACGGTGTATGGTAACGAGCGAGGTTTGTTGGTGATTGCTAGATTGCATGTTGGTTAGAAAGGGCGACAGAGGAAATGAGAAACGAAGGAAGGAAGACGGAAGACGGAAGGCGGAGACAGAGACAGCGACAGAGACAGCGACAGCGACAACGACAGAAAACAGAAGACAAAAACAGAAGACAGAAGACGGAAGACAGAAGACGGAAATACAGACAGAAAGTAACAAGAGACAGCGTTTGCGGCGCAATGGACCGGTCGCGCGCTGTCTCGGTTTGGCATGCGCTGGAAACGCGCCCCTGCTATAGTTTGCTGGCACCAGCCGAGCCGGTTGCGGAAAGAGTGGGACACACACACACACAATCATCGCTGCCACAAAAACCCACGCCGCCGACGGCCTAATCCCCAGCCTGGCCGCAGAACGGGTCGCAGATACGTTTTCTTGCCAAGCGCGGCTTTCTTTTCCCCCTCCTCCTCCTCTTCTCCCCCTTTTTATTTTTCCAGCTACGGAGTAGTCCCATCCGCTGCCGTGGTTGTGTCGTGAGATGTCCGAGTACAATACGAACGATACGAGCATCTTACGATACGAGGGTATAGAATATACTCGTACGCAGCAGGTATTCCGTACCGACCGGAAACGGACAGGTCGGCTTACGAATGCTATTAACGATGCGTATATACGGAGTACTGCTACGAAGTACACTCCATAGCATAACGACCACAAAAGCGCGTAACTCGGCTGCAGAAATAATAATAGACGGAGTACGGAGTACGGAGTGCTACTGCTACTCCGTACTCATACAGGGTATGTAAGCCCTGCCGTACGGAGTATCGTGCAGGGGGGGGGCTCAGGTGAAGACAAAGCCGTGATGCATGCGCCGTAGGAGCATGCCAAGTGGCATTAAGACGACGACGCAAGGGTTCATCAACGTCGGCCCGGCGAGAGGTCCAACAGACTGGACGTGCCCCCCTGTCCAAGACCGAAGCACACCACAGGACCCCCCCTGCTGACCACCATGGGCGGCACGGAACGTGCAAAAGGGTGCCCGCTACGGGCCAATGGGGTAGCCCCTCAACCACGGCTGGCTCCCAGGACACGTCGCTGAGGGCTGTTGTGGCTGGACCGGTGGCGATGGCAACCTACTGTTACCGTGTATTACTATACTCCGTATACGAACACGAGCCATCCAGGCAGCCAGGCAGCCAGTGCACCGGTCAATTTCGAGCCGCAGCGGCTTGTGAGCGGTGAGTCGGCTGGCTTCCGTGTCTGGCACCAGGCAGACGGCAGGACTGGGCACTGGGCACCTGGCATTGGGTCCATCTCACCACGCTCGTATATTCGTCTGTGGGTATCCGCCGCTTATCGGTACGAGTACGCAATACGGGGTACGGAGTAGGAAGTATTACTCCGTACCTGGGCGAAGCCGTCTGGCGGCTAGACCGGTGTGCTCGAGACTTGTCTGCCGTCAAAAGAGCGTCAGCTCAAAACGGCGTCCATGCACAAGGTTAAACCAGGAAGAGCACCGAGCATGTTTCTGGATATTATGAGGCGCGGGCGGGTGTATCAATCAGGCAAGACCCCCGGCCAACCAGTGCTGTCACATTCGCCGTTCGAGATGAGTGGTCATATTTCCGAAAAGAAGCCAATGCACAGGCAGCCGACCGAAAGAGAAAAGAAGCAGAAGGAGAAGCAGGAAGAAAAGGAAAAAGAAAAGAAAGGAAGAAAGGAAGAAAAGGAAGAAAATATACAGGGGGGAAAATGCAGGGAAAAGAGACCAGGGCAGAGGTCAGAAGACTACGATTTCTTACAAAGTATTTCCCTACGGAGTATTTCCCATTTCTTATTTCCCATTCCCATTCCCCATTTACATGTCCCACGACCCCGACTCTTTCCAGCGAAAGAGACCAGATCGATATCGAAACACGGGAGTGACCAGTGTTGCAGTGGAGCCACATGGGAAAAGAAGGAGGGAGCGAGGAACGTTCCGCCCGTGTTTGCGGGAGGAGGCCGTAGTCCCACCACCCACATGACCAACAGTTTCCAGCGATCCATGGTCTGTCTGCCCGAGGCATCCAGTTTCCAAGGAGTAAATAAGGCAATACTCCGTATGCGTACAAGATACAAGAGCAACAAGAGCAAGAGCAAGACACAGGCAAGTGCACAACACAGGCAAGTGCATACGAGTCAGCTTCACCCCTCCTGCCACAAAGGGCCGATCCAGTCGCCCCTCCCCCACGCGTGCAGCGGCGCTGCCTCGCGCTTTCCTGCACGACAAGGGCGCTGCAAGTCGTGAAGAAAGTGCATCCGAAAGAGAAGGAGCCAAGGGAAGACAGAGCGAAGCCGCCCCAAAAAAAAGAGAGAAGTCTTTTGAAGCGACCCATAATTCCTGTCGGGGTTGGGCACTGCATCAGGCAGTCGCAACCCCCCTGTAACAGACCTGTCAGCAGACAAACAGGCCGAAGCCGCTTTTCCCGCTTCGCCTCACAGGCTTTTTAGCCATTGTCATCACGAATTCTCGGCTCAGCAAGGCGTACTTGTTTCTTACGGGTGCAATATGCAGGACGGAGTACGATACGCGTATGGAGTACGGAGTACGGAGTACGGAATACGGAGCACGGAGTACATGCTCCTCTATGTGTGGGTGGGACCGGCCCCCAATCAGAAACGGCCCCGCCAGCGACAAGGCATCGAGGGATGCATTCTCAGACTCAGACTTGCTTTCAAGATTGGAGGCTTACCCTGTGAAGAGCTCAAGACAGAGCTCGCGACTCCCAGCTCGCTCTCGCATCAACCAGTTTACACGACAATGCCGGACAGGGAGGCGGGAATATCTCCACAACCAGTCCAGGATGGCACTTTTCTTGTCTCACGCAATGGCACTACGAGTACTATATATCGCGTGTGTTACTGTGTACGGAGTACTTGTCTGCCTTCTGACGATCCTAGATCAGCACGGCACGGGTGTGCCGATTAAAAAGCTCTTTTGACGACCCGTCGTGGGAAAACGGGCCACCAAGCGGGCCCACGGCAGAGGCCGTGAGCCACTTTGCGCGTGCTTGTATTACGCGTGACGAGTACGAAGGCGAGGATGGAGCACGTCTGCGATGTGGCCAGGCAGATGTCAGATGTCTTCGGCACACGACTGTACTGTGTACAGATTACGGAGTACGGAGCACTCCGTACAATCCAAGCATCAAAAGATCCAAGCATCCAAGACAGCATCTACACAGTACTCGAAAACAGGGGTAGGATCGGCGGGTCTGAAAAAAAGGACGGGGGGAGAAACAGCTCCCCATATTTCCCTCTCCTGTCCTCCTGTCTATGGCCAGTCATTTCCGGGCGCCACCCTCACTGGCCTTCCCTAGCCGACAGGGCCATACAGGGCCATACAGGGTCATACAAGGCCATACAGGGCCATATACTATACAAGGTAAGATACTACCACACGGGTATCCCCATATTACACAGTAGCGGCTTACCCTGTTCTGCCTCTGGCCGAGGAGTCGTGCACCCACAAATTGTTCGGGAAACATGGTCACCTTCTGCAAGGATATTCGCGTCGCACGGCTTCGAAACGCCCGTTGATGACACAAGGGTTCTACAATGTTCCGTGTCGTAGATATTATGCTTCCCCTTCTTGCAGCGGGAATGCCGTGCAATGGCCAATGCTGTGGGGACGGGACAGAATGGAATAAAGTCTTGTGAGACGGCTGTGCTGGACGGGACGCTGTCATGTTATTTTGTCGTCCTGCTATTCTGCTGTTCTGTTGTTCTGTTGTTCTGTTGTTCTGTTGTTCTGTTGTTCTGTTGTTCTGTTGTTCTGTTGCTCTGTTGCTCTGTTGCTCTGTTGTCCGTGGCGCTGCAGCAGCATCAAAAAGGCAACCCGCACGACAACGGAGTACGACGACAGAGTCTCGAGTATCTTGCTCGTACGGGGCCGGCCATTCACGGGCCTATCGAGAAGCGATCGTCTCTCTGGTCCACCAACACTGCTTCTCTGCACCCTCGAGCGCCCCTCTTCACCGCTTTGGTCTCGGAGGGGATCCTGGACGTGTAAGTGAGGGGCCGAAAGTACGAGTATCAGACGTGATGGTATAGAGTACGAGTACGGAGTACTTGTACTCCGTATCATGTCTGATTCTTTACAGCGTAGCATGTGGCGCACAATACTTCCCTTTCGGCACGCTCTTGGGTGTCAGCAGCCCGGGCCAAACAAGCACTGCTGATGCAGGGTACGGAGTACGAAGACGGAGTATCACCTCTCGAAAAAGGGGGGTCTTCTGAGATCACTTGGCACTGAGCAGGCCGGGATCAGGACCGGGACATCGACCAGGACATCCCAGGATCTCCCAGGACCTCCCAGAATATCCCAGAACATCCCAGGACATCCCAGGACATCCCAGGACCAGGACCAGGACCTGGACTCCATCACAGCGAGAAACGGATCACCCGAGACACGGCATCCAGCTGCTTTTCTTCTGACGCCTTCACACATTCACGTTCTCACATTCTCACGCTCCCACGACGTGGAGGGAGGGGACAGCACCACACGAGTCAACCAGTCATCCGGCAGCAACATGGGCTGTTACAGGAGAGAGCGCCCTCTCTCGCCGGAATTCTCCATCTCGCTAATATGGCAGGACAATAATGGAACGACATGTTGCGTTGTGGGCACACCCCTTCACCCGTCCCAGACAAAAACGACCTGCACACCCCCTATCCGACTCCCTTGCTTTCCGTCCCTTCCTTCGTTCCCTCCCTCCCGCTCGCGCGCACCAAGAAGACGGCACAGCCCTCTTTCTTCAGCCCGCGCTAACATTCACCTGCTCACTCTTCTCCTCAGGTGATCTCCCGACGAGGTGAAAACGGGTCCGGCGCCATACCGAAGCGGGAGCATGACAAGGGTGACTGATAGTGGGGAGAGAAGGGGGGAAGGGGTGGTTGGCGGTTGGCGGTTGGCGGTTGGGGAAGCACACACACACACACACACACACACAACTCGAGGTTGATCAACAACACGGACGGCACGAGCAGCACACGCAGAACGAATAACACGCTGCGCCCGGTGCAATAGTGCAGGTCAGAGCACGGGCACGCTCGTACGGCTCATACGGCTCGTACGAGTAGCTCGAGTTCCTGTTCCCGGACGGGTTGGCGTGATCCCATAGGCGACAAGTAAACAAGTGACATGCCATTTATGCCATTTGGGGGGAGGGGGGTGTTGTCCAGTCACCATGCACGACAAGAAAAGGACAAGAAATAAATGGACAAAAAAAGAAAAAAAAGGGAAATGGACAAAAAAAGCAAGAGCAAAGAAAAAAAACGCATCCTCCACACGGATTACCCCGACCAACGCAGGATTCCTTTTTTTTATTCTTTTTTGTGGGCTCTGTTGCTACGATGCCAGCCTATCAACAGCCTACGCGGGTACTGGGCGCAAGAGGGTCAGCGTCGTCAGCCATTCGCATGCGCCGAGAGGGATATTCTGGTCCTATACTCGCATACCCCATTAGCCGTGCCGCATATGCGGCCGCCGAAAGGCATGCAGCACTGTCGAGTCCACAAATGGTATACGAGTGCGAGTACTCCGTACTTCGTACTCGTAAGAGGCATGGGTACGATACGAGTTCCAGTCAGTATCTTACAGGATACGAACGCTAAGAACTCGAATACCGCGAGCGGCTTCTGAGAAGCCGCAAGCTTTGGAGACTAGCGGCAAGCAGGGTTGTCGAGATGGTCGACTTGGCTCTGTTCAATATACATGCAGCGTGCTGTTTCAAAATGGCGGAGGCGGGTCTCCGAACGTTCTAGTTCTCCAGCTTGATTCGGGCGCTACGGGCGCTACGGGAACTATTTGCACAGCAAAAGCAAAGTGTCGTGTCAAGTACGGAGTACTCCGTCGAGCCTATGGAAGTACCCAGGTACATGGCCGAATCCGAGCTACCCGCCAGAAATGACCCCATGTGAAGGAGAGAAAACGGGGCCCACGAACGGGGATCCAGTGCTCCAGTGCTCCAGTGCTCCAGTGCTCCAGTACTCCAGTATGGCTGGCTGGCCTCGGCTGTGACCTTTTAGGCTCTTCCCGCGGCCAGCGCGGCCAACGATCGCAGAGATTATTACTCGTACGTGTCTGTAGAAAAAAGGCATTGCGTGTTGGGAATTTACGGGGTTGCAGGTAAAAAGTACATGTTACAGTGGAGGCAGGTTGTTTTTGAGCACTGTGCTGATCGGGGTTCCTTTGGGAGCCATCAACGGCACAGAAGAATGTGGATGGCAACAAACGCACGCGAGCTCGGCGGCTCGTCAGGAGACTGGTGCGAACGAGACAGGCAGGTAGGCAAGCAGGCAGACGGACAGGCAACCAGGTCAGGAAGCCAGCAGGCCAGCAGGCCAGTCGGCCAGTCGGCCAGAGATCAGAGACCAGCAGACACACGCAACGAATGGCTAGCCCATGCAGATGCAATGCAGGTCTCAGGAGGGCCCAAGGCGAGGCCCGTAAGCCAGGCCAGCAAGCCAACCCCAAGCCAGGCAAGCGAGGCAAGCGAGGGAGATGGAAGCGAGGGGGAACATTGTTACGGCGAGCATTACGGAGTACTCCGTAATATGGGCAAGGCATTATCCGCGGAAAGAGAGGAGGAGAAGAGGAGCCCGTCTGCTGAGATGTTCGCTGCGATCTGCAGACTGCAGTCACCAACATGCACGTACGGAGTACGGAGTACGGGTGGTTGGCGTTGTGGTCTGCAGGACGACCACGACCAGTCTGTGCCGCTTAGGTGCACGCGGATGGGTCCCATGTGCGGCCGAGCGTTGTTGCTTGGACATACGACCTGTGGGACTGTGATGGAGGGGGAGGGGAGAAAAAGAGGGAGAGGGACAAGAGGGACGAGAGGGACCGGAGGGACAAGAGGGACAAGAGGGACAAGAGGAGTCTCATGGTGGGAACTGTCTGAAGGAAAGGTGCGGGTGCCGACGAGACTCGTATCTTTTGCTCCGGCTGATCCATCCGTTGTTCCGTTTGGCTGACGACACGGGGAGCCATGCGAGTGGATGGACTGGCATGGGGAGCTCGGACATGGGAAGAGGCGCGAGAGAAACAAGGGAAAGACGGGGCGAGTGTTCTGGCCCGATGAGAAGGAAGACGAGAAAGAAAACGAAAACACGAAGACACGAAAACATGAAAAGAATGAGAGAAGAAGAAAAGAAAAGAAGGGGGAATTTTAAAAATAAAATAAAAGTAAAATAAAAATAAAAATAAAAATAAAAATAAAAACGGAAGAAGGAAGAAAGAAGAAGGAAAAAAAGGATCCCCAAAACACGGCCAGACGCCAGACCAGACTAGAGGGCACAGATTTCCGCCCCTTTCCGCGACGGGCATTGGGAGGGACCGAACTGAAAAAAAGGTCCGTCCCGCTGAATAGCAGGAATTAGGGGATGGGCTAAGCGGGGGCGTTTTTGATCACAGGACAGACGACGCCAGCTGGGCCACGACAACTGAATCTTGCCCGGTCGAGGGACGCGCAGGGGTGGGTGAAATTGGACGGGGGAGGAGGACAGGGTAGCTTACGGAGTACAGGGTACGGAGCATTTCTGCACGCCTTGCGCCCTGGAATGCGACCTTTGGGGCATTGCCTTTTTGCCTTGTTGCCCGTTTTCGACGATCCTTTTGGTTGTTTTTCTTTTCTTTTGCCTTTTGCTCTTTGCCTCTTTTTTCTTTTTTTTTTTCTTTTTCTTTTTTCTTTTTTCTTTTCTTTTTTCCCTTTTTCCTTTTTTTCTTTTTTCTTTTGTCTGTTTTCTTTTTCACATTTCACAATTCACATTCACATCTTGTTTTCGTTGTTTTCGTTGTTTTCGTTCATCCTTTTTCTCCCTTTTCTTCTACTCTTGTTTTTTCTACGCCGACCAGGCCGTGCCTTTGCCTATCACACCGCTTGAAGAGCGACGAGAACAGGGGGTGTAAGACGTATGCGTATGGAGTATTGCTCGTACTCCATACTTGTACGGAGTAAGGATACGGCGAGCATTCGGCAGGGTAGGACGCGGGGGTGTAGCCAGGGGGGAAGGGGGGGTGCATGGAGGGTTGGCAGGCCAGAGCAGCGACAACAGAAACAAAACACGGGATAGCGAGTGTGAGCATGAGAGGATGTCTCTCAGGCGAATCTCGGCCTGACAAAGTAGAAAAAGGGAGTAGAAAAGTAGAGAAGTAGAGGTAAAAATGCAGCAGAAAGTACAAATAGAGGCTATCGATATAAGATGTACGAGTATCTCACTGACGGGTACTCGTACAGGGTATGGAGACCCTAGACTTTGTAACATCGAGCCATTACGAGAAATACGTCGCAGACCAGAGACCAGGCAGGTCGCAGTCGGATGCTGGGTAAAATACTCCGCCAGCGGAAGGGTAGGCGGCCTGGGACAGGCGGGTCGGCTGGTGGGGGCCCCTTAGGGCAGCCAGCGAACAACGCTAAAGGGCACTACGACGCAGTGGTACGGAGGTACTCCGTACTGGCGGCCCAGGCGGCCTAGGCGAGCGAAAAGGGGAAAGGCACCCGTTCGAGCGCTGGCTGGCCAAACGGGGCGCTGGAGGGCGGGAAGGGGTGGGGTGCAGCGCCTGTATTGCACGTGACGCCGATTATTTCCGAATGGGGTGGATGGACTGGGGGTGGCAATAGAGAGGGAGAGGGGAGGGAGAGAGAGGGCATAGAATAGAGGAGAGGGAGAGAGAGGGCATAGAATAGAGGAAAGAGGGAGAGAAGAGGGAGAGAAGAGGAAGAGAGAAGAGGGAGAGAGAAGAGGGAAGACAAGACAAAGACAAAGAAAACAGAAGAGAACTCGAAAGACAGACAACAAAAAACAAGACACCCGATCTCACGCGCCGTTTAGGTGCCGATGACGGGAAGACGATGGTGTGTGGGCAAGTTTGCAGAGACAAGGGCGTAGAAACGCAAAACGCAAGTCGCAAACGGCATGCAGGCTGGGCCCCGGCCTGCAGAACGGCCCCCTCCTATCTGCAGGCTGATTGGTGCATTCGCCTGGGGTGGGACGTCTTCTTTTCTTTTTCCTATGCCGCGGCAGCCATGCAGCCGGTGTAGTAGTGCGGGTAGGAGGAGGGGGGAGAATGAGAGGAGGAAGAGGCAGGGCAGTGAGAAAAAAGAAGAGACAGGCAGCGAGTGCTCGTCTCAAGCGATAGGCTCGGAGACCGCCAACAAAGCTCTTCACTGTCGAATTGGTTGTGACCACGACGAGACAGACGGGGGCGACGGCAAGACAGAGGGTAGGAAGACAGGAAGACAGGAGGACAGGAGGACAGGAGGACAGGAGGACAGGAGGACAGGAGGACAGGAGGACGCAGACAGACGAGAACAGGCTGCACGCTGTAGAGGACGCATGAGACTTGGAAGCATGACCATTTGGTGCAGCAGCGGCTGCAGCCAGCATCACCGGTCGGCGTCTGTTAGTTGATTCTGCGGTTGTTTTATTGACTGTTTTGGTTCTGATTTGATTTTTGATTATTGATTATTGATTATTGATTATTGATTTCTGATTATTGATTATTGATTCTGATTTTGATGCTTCCGTTTTCTTTTCTTCTTTTGATTATTGCTTTCTTTCTGATTTTATCTGTCTGTTTGTCGTTTCGTTTTCGTTTTCGTTTTCTCTTTTATTTCTTTTATTTTCTCTTTTCTCTTTCCTCATGTTCGGCTTCCCTCCCACCTGCATACGCTTGCCGCCCAGCTCTCCCGCCTCTTGCTTTTTCCTGCTCCTTCTTCCTTCTTCCTTCGACCGCCCGCCCCTCCCGCTTGCTCACCGTCTTTTCCCTAGCCTTCCTACGGAGTACGACATGTCAAGACAGAAAGAGAAGGAGAAAACGAATAGAAAATAATAGAAAATAAAAGAAAAAAATAAAGAAAATAGAGAGAATGAAAATTAATGGAGAAAATAGAAAATAAAGAAAGCATTAAAAAGGCTCCTGATCAAATCCCATCTACAGGCAATTTCCAGGCGACGTCGCACAGAATGCTACAGGGGGGTCTTGTGAGCCAAGAAGTCAGCCAGAAAGCGGGAGGAAAAATGACTGGTCTTTTTTTTCGAGCCTTTTCTGTCCTTGTCGACTCCTCACCCCCCATCTCTCCATTCTGGCGTCTTTGCTCCGACATCGATCCGACGAAACGGACGACAGCAGCAGGATTTCCGCCAGCACAGACAGTCCAACCCGTCTGTTGACTGGCGGATGAGCTGTCCACAATGAGCCCAATCCGGCTCTTCAGCTGCACCCAGACACGCCTGTACACATTTGCCACCGCACCGAGGTTTCATGGTTCCATCTGCGTATAAACTGGACGTGATTCTACTTGTACGGGTCTACGCTTACGTATCCTACATCTAGACCTCGTGGGAGGCTGTCCGTCTTCTGATCCGACCAGTCTGGATCTCTTGCTCTCTTGCTCTCTTGCTCTCTTGCTCTCTTGCTCTCCTCTCAAGACTTCTCGTCCAGTTCCACCGTAAAGCCACCACCCAACAGAATAGCCGGCTCGTCTATGCAGTCGTGCTCGTAGCTGTCTGTCAGTTCCTGTCTCTGTCTCTGTCTCCGTAGGCATTTCAGGTGCTCACCTCAGCGTGCCTACGCCGCCTGCTTCCAGCAGAAACGTCGGCCCGTCGCCCAGTGCTGCACCCACCCACCGCAGTGCCAGCGCCCGCAGAATGTGGCCGTGGGCTACAATCAGCACGTCGCCGTACGTCTTGATGCCCTGCTCCCGCTTTTCAAACACCGGCCGGTGGAAGCGTTCGCGGATCTCTGCAATCAGTGCGTCCAGCCGCTCCGTCACGTCTGCCGGCGACTCGCCTCCGGGGCACCCGTCGCGCCAAATGTCCCAGTGCCCGGGAATGCCCTGTGATGTCCGTAGTTTCCGGATGTCTGGCGACGTCACGCCTTCGTACTCGCCGTAGTCCCACTCGCGCACCGTCGGCGTCACCTCGAGATAGGCATCGCAGGACCGACCGAGGCCTTCGGTGCTGGACGTGCGCGAACCGCCGCTGTTGCTGCCGTGATCATCGATGGCCGCAGGGCCGTGGCGTTCCCAGGGCAGCGGGACTGGCAAGTCAAGGTGGAGGAGTTCAAAAGTGCGCTGGGCACGTCGTCGAGGGGAGACATATCTGGATTGTTAGCAAAGGGACAGACACAGAAGACAGAAGACAGAAGACAGAAGACAGACAGACGCAGGCAAACAGACAGTCAAAGATGGGAGACACAGACACAGACAGACGCAACGCAGACGATAGTCAAAGACAAAAACAGTCAAAGACAGACACATACATATGTGCCAACTTCTTGGGAACAATCAGTCGATCCTTGCCTACCATGGCCCGTCCTGTTGCCCGGATACGTCGCTCACCGGTCGGTGTCAGGGGAATGTCGGTGACGCCGGTGTGTCGACCATTGACAGACCACTCGGTCTCGCCGTGACGGATGATAAAAACACGAGGAGGACCCATCGTTCAGGGGAAACCGGCAGATGGCAAATGTCCTAGAGGGCAGATAGGGTACTCTAAAGACCACGAAACTCGAGGTCAGCGCCGTCTCGCAAGGTGACCGATGCGCAATATATGTCTCGTCGGCGGGTGACTGTCTTCCTGCGGCTTGATTTCATGATCGCGGGCGAGGGATATTATTTGCCCCCGACCCTCCGACTAGCCGTGCAAGTCATCGCGCCAATGATGCCACGTGACATGACAAATCAGGCTGACTGAGAGTAGAGGACAAGCAAAGGGAAAGCAGTTGCGAGCAGTTGCGAGCAATTGCGAGCAATTTAAAAACAATTCAAAGAGATCTAGCAATGCTATAGTCTTATACAAAAGAAATCTAGAGTGCTCGCAATGGAAGCAGAAAGAAACAGAGAGGGAAACGACAGAAGGTGATCAACATTCCATGATGTCCATCCGCATTGAAGCCAATTCATCTTCCCCAGCTGGGAAAGTGATGAGAGTAACCGAGTCCAGAAGCCGTCGAATGTCAATCAGCCGTAGCTGACAGGCCAGAAGCCGGAGCCGGAAACCAGCCGGAGCTGGAAACCGTCCGGTGAGTTGTTTAAGCCATTGAGAGTAATAGAGGCCAGAAGCCGTCTAGTATGCCAGTGGGTGAATTCATGCCAATGTGCAGTTGCCGCACTTAGAGTGGTTGCATTCCGGGCATATGGGTATGGAAATACCGTTCGCTGCTTGTCCGCACACATGCTGTCTTGTTAGCAATGTTTGATTACTTGGGGGAGGATGAAACATACGCAAACCCATGCATGGACCTTGTCAAAGGTGAAGAGTGCGGCGGCTTGAGATCGGATGGCCATGATTTCTGAATGTCGTTTGCTTGTGCTTGAAGAGTTGAATATCTTGAATGGTAAAAGATCATGCGATGCTCTGAAGTGAAAGACTTAGATCTTGCGATACTGAAGTGGTGATGTGAAGTGGTAATGTGAAGTGGTGAACCAAAAAATGCTGTGAAATGCCCCGGAAGCCGTGTTTTATTTATATGCAATGAATGCTGGTATATGCGAACCACCTCTTCTAAAGCGGACGTCGACATGACAGATGTGCCGTGGCCATGCTTACACGGAAACTGCACCATGGGAGGCAAAAAGCGTCGCCTATGTTCGCTTTTACTGTTTCACATCACATGTATGACGTTCTAGAAGCACTGCGATTCATGATGACCGATAGCCTCAGGTCTGAAAGGGCATCCACTGGCCTGCAGATTCCTCAGGCGACCGCAGCACCTTGAGTACCAAGCCACGATTGAACAGAAAAGCTCTTGTTCGTGCCCTTCCGGGGCGTGGACGGACAGGTTCCGAAGGTTGGATACGGGCGCCGGGCAGGGCGTGGACAGTTTCTGAGTAGACAGGGCGTGAGCATCTCTGCTTCAGGTCAGCATATCCGTCGTAGATGAGTAAAGAGCGAGTCTGGCCCAGTCCGCGCCAGTCATCCACGTCCGTGAAACATGGATGAGAGGTGGCAAACAGTCCCTAATATCCAAGGCGCCTTGTTTCGCCTTGTTGCCTGGAAGAATATAAGCCTCGGAATACCGGCTCGAAAAACAGATCCTGCACGCATGTGGCCTGACGAGGGGGGGGCACTGCTCTTCCGGTCGAGCTCTGTCAGAAAAAAGGCGACAGGCAGGCTTCATGGACGGATACCTGTGCTTTGTAGGGTGGCCGACTGCGTCATTCGGCGAGCAAAGGACCTTGGGTCCACTGCCCCATCGTGACTCCGCAACCAGGAAGTCTGGAGAAGTCGGGGCGTGAGGCGTGGGCTTGTGGCGAAGCAAGACAGTTTGTAGGGGAGAGTACTCGTACGAGTAGGTGCAAAGCGAAGGTGAATTCCAAGATGGCTGAGTTCTCTCATAAAAACGCCCGTGGAGGCATTCTCATACCCCTGTTGCCCGGCCAAGATGCACAGGATGTTCGAAGAGAACAAGGCGAACAGTGCCAATGGCGGTGGTGGTACGATACCAATGTGCTCTTGTGAGTCAAGGCCATTTTCGCCTATTGTGTAAAGACCCACTGGGTAGATGACAAGTTGTTGTGTCTGTTGTTGATGTTGTGGATTGGAGATGGAGTTTTTCCACTTTTCGACGTCGCCTTTTTGGTGTCTGTTCTTCTTGTTGCCGAACGATAAGTTGCATTGTGTGGATCAGATGGTCGAGTTGCAAAATAATAGGACTTCGTGAGGCGCAGTACTCGTGAAAGGTACATTGTCAAAAAGAGCCTCATTTTAAGCCGCATTTTCCGTGTCGTCGGTTGGTCACATTGGATCCCAACCAAAAAGTGCACTGCAGCTCACTGCAGCTGTTGCCTGGAGCACAGCTGAGACAGCGCCTTTGGAGATGCCTCAAATGTGACATTTGTGGAGCATTTCCCGCTTATGCGGCTCATGTGGCTCATGCAGCTCATGCGGCTCTTGCGGCTCTTGCGCACATGGCAAGCCTGCGCTCAGTGGCCAGCCTTTAATTGTTTGGCAGTGGAGTCGTGCGGCGCAAACGACCAGTGGAGGTTTGTGGCGTTCCAGGACAGTTTCTGGTTTGACAGCGGTGGAGGAACGATCGCCGGCTGTTCTGCACAAGTCATTAGCAAATGAGAACAGAGGAGTCAAAAAGGGAAGGCAAAACTTTGTTCCGGCAAAGGCAGATATCAACCGACATTTGTTGACTGAACGCCTATGATTGACGATATTAGAGAGAAGGGAGATGAGAAAGGACAAGGAAAATAGACAAACTAGATAGCACAAAGATGAAATAGAGACAGAGCAGAGGACATAGGGCAGAGGAGGGCAGAGGAGAACAGAAGAACAGGAGAGCAGGAGGACAGGAGGACAGGAGGACAGGGGGACAGGGGGACAGGGGGCAGGAGAGCAAGGCCTTAAATATTCAAAAATATCGGCTGACCTAATTGAGAAAGTGACCAGTATTCCAGACCACCATGGTGACTATTGTTGAACGCCTTCGGGCGCCTACTACCTAGATATGTAAATGGAGGTTGTCCCCTGCCTCACGATTATGCGGAAGAGCGTCAGATTCGTGGCAAGGTCTTCAGCTGGTATGACCACACTCGCCACCATGCCAGGCCAATATGTAGAAAACCTTGGCTTATATTTGCCAGAACAGTCCTCGCGTCCTCGCGTTGAGGACTTGATAAGCTCTGCCTTGTGTCTTGCGTGCTTTGTGAGAAGATTCCGAGACCTAACTCGATTGTATGAATATTCCAAGAACAGGTGCTGAAGGTTGCATTCGGGGATCAATACGCCCGAGTCCTCGCATGGTTGTCTCATCAGGCAAGGGTAGCAGAAAATAGAAGCATCCTTCGACAAAGTGGCCAAATACAGCGCCATATTTCGAGAACATCGAACCAATGGTTTGTGTTTTGCATTACAGACATTTAACTGGAACAGAGAATATTTTGGTCAACCTATACGAGCAGACATGAACTTGACAGGACAGCACGACAGCAGACGGGTGACGAGGTGAACTCTGAGCCGTGAGAAGTGTGAAGTGTTTCTGCACGCACGTCAACGTCTGAGACTATGAATTTCAAACATCTGCCTTCTGCCTGTTTTTGTACTCCCCATCATCCAGTCATAGTCTTTTTGATTCTGCCTTTGCGAGACCGTGTGATGAGACATTTACACAAGATGGCAGTACTCTGTAGATATAATTAGAACTGTGCTCCGTACTCCATACTTTTGTAGACATGCAGAACCGCATTACGCCCTGTGTACGGAGTATCACGTCAACACTGTTATTGGTCAGTCATTACGTAATCCGGGTCGGCTCGTCGGGTAGTATCTTACCTGTGTACGGAGTACTGTGCAGTCAGAGTTCGTCGTGAGACATTCTGTCCTACGGAATGTCGGTCGTTCATCGGCCGAGACGACCGAGACGGCCGAAACAGCCGACAACTGCTGCTCTGCAGTCTGACCGTCTTACAGCCTTGCGGCCAGGAGCATGGGCCTATAAGTCTCCGCTGGGATCCACTAAATTTCTCGGCTTATTTAGCAGACCCATCTATCCCGAATCCCCTAACGTTTTGGCGATCGCTGCCAAAGGGGCCAGGCCATTTCCACTGTCCCTCCTTTTCTGCAACGCGACAGGCAGCAGACGAAGACAGGAGACGGCAGATGACAGACGGCAGACAGTAGACGACAGACAACAGACGGCACCCGGCAGACTGAAGACGACAGAAAACGGCTACAGACAACTCTACGCAATCGGCGCAACGAACATATCATAAAAGAAAGAAGCGAAAAAGAAAACAGAAAACAAGATCGACATCCATTATTTTCGCGACCCATCTCATTTCTCTGGCCTCCTTTTTTGCCAGTCCTCCCATTCTGTTCATGGCGTCGAACCGATCGAGCGGCTCCTATCGCTCTCGACTGCGATCTTCATAGCGACTGCGCAACATATCTCAGCTTTCTCGGAACGCGCCTCGTCGCGTGCGCTTTCTCTTCCACCATGCCGCCAGCCTCGACAAAGATGACCGGACCGCCGGTGCAGAGCGTCCATCCTCTCATGCGCGGCGTGTCGATTGCCATTCCCTTGTTTCTCGCCGCTGCTGCCGGCTATGTTCTCTACCTCGTTGCCGAACATGTTTTATGTTTGTCTCTCTTTCTTCTCCCTCCTCTCTTCTTCTTCCTAACCTCACCCCAGGGGAACAATTCATGCGACAAGACCACCGCCCCGGCCTGGCCATTGGCTTCATCGTGCCCTATGCTATCGTGGCCGCCCTCATGGTCGCCAGTTATCTGCGCATCTTCGTCACCGCACGCGTCGACCCGGCCGTCGTCCCTCTCGGCCCCGAATACGCCCGCTACTACCACGGACAGCGGCCTACTCGTGGTCGGGCACGCAGCCGTCGGCCACCGCGTCGCCTGCGTCCATGTGGTACCAAGGATGACACGGACGCCAACCTTTCTGTGGATCTCGAGACGGGACTCTCCAGCGGCGGACTCGGCGGACTCGGTGGACTCAGTGGACTCGGCGGTGGTGATAGTACCGGTGCCGATGGGTCTCGTCGCTCGCCTGCTCTGCCGCCGCCCCGGCCCATGGACCCCCGACTCGACCCGGACAGCCCCGGTCTGGAGCTGTTCTACACCAAGGACGTCTTTGAGTGTTCCGTGGACGGCCGGCCTGTATGGTGCAACGAGTGCGGCACATGGAAACCAGACCGGACGCATCACTCGTCGGAGCTCAACCGCTGCATCCGGAAGCTCGACCACTACTGTCCATGGGTAGGCGGCGTGGTATCGGAAACGAGTAAGTGAAATCTAACGCGGAGTAAAGACTCTGCTGACAGCCAGCCTTCAAATTCTTTGTCCAGTTCAACGTCTACGCCACCGTCCTCTGCGGTCTGACCGTCGGCATCAGCGCCTATGCCCTGGCCCGACGCCATCAGCAGGGCCTGGGCACGGATGCGCGCGTCATTATCGCTCTGGCGCTTGCCGGCTTTCTCGGCCTCTTTTCCAGCACTATGGCCTCGACATGTGTGCATCTGGCTCTGACGAACCAGACATCAGTCGAGATGCACCAGCGGCTCGACCGCAACCGTCCACGCCAGATCGCCGTGCGCATCCGCCGGGGAGCGCCGCCCGTTGAGGGCCGCTACAACGTCGTGACGTATCCGTTACCCAAGGACGGCATGGCCAAAGAAGGGGGCTCGCCGAGTCCGGGCCGGCTGGGCGTGCGTTACCGGCCGGCTGCCGACATACAGGAGCAGCGACAGTCGCGCAGTGACTCGGACACGCCACTGCGGGAGTTCCAGGTGCGCGAAGAGCCGCTACCGGCCATAGCAACCTCCTCCTCCGCGGCCACGGCCTCGGCCACGGCAGCACGCGACCTGCTGGCCTTTCGGACGTTTGCCATTCTCCCAGTACAGCGGCGCATGAACATGTGGGACCTGGGCTGGCGACAGAACTGGGTGACGGTCATGGGCGAGGGCCCACTGGACTGGCTGCTGCCGATGCGACTATCGCCCTGCAGCACGAGCGACCCGGACTTGCTGGCCCAGCACAGCTTCTACCGGCTGGGGCCGGGCTTCCAACGGCTGTGCGCACAGTACAACCTGCCGTCGAGTGCGGAGATGGAGGAGCGGTGATGGTCGTGTAGAATGGATTTCTTGTCTTGTTTTATTTCTGGCGTATACTTTGGGCACGGGACGGGACACAGAACACGGGACGGGTGCTGGATATCGGACAGCCGGATGGCATGAATGGATGGACGGACATGCATAGAGTCACATGTTGGGCATGGGAAGCATTGCTGGGCATATATCATTCTTATAGAGTACTCGTAATTGGCTTATTTCTAATGTGTACGATACGGTTTACCGAGTTGGGCATTGCTGCATTCGAGTTTATGAATCCTCAACCTTGACAATTTCTGCTTTCGTGTATTCAAACTCCCTGGGACTTTCGCAATGGCGTTGTGGAATGTGACAACGGCTACCATACTTGGCGCGGACGATCCGGAACCTCATGCCATTGATGAGGATCCCAGCACGACATATACGTTGCTCACTTCTTGTTTCACGAAAGCCCTCTCTATACCCCATTCTCCACCGTACAGTCCCATTCAACGTGGCTCTGCGACCATGTGGGTTTGGAGCACAAGCATTTCGAGAGTCGAGAAGCTCTTCACAGCTGCTGGTATTGTCATCGAGGACTACCATGTCTACCAAAGGGGCCGAATCATGACCGGCAGAGTCCCCATTCCGAAACATGCCTCGGATCAGTCCGGTGGCTTTGCCGCACATGTTCGAGACTTTGTCCGTCTTAAAATCGATCAGTATTCCAGGAACGGCGGAAGACATCTTTTCTTCGTCTATCACCCAGACACGCAGTGGCATGACACCTTTGAAAGACTCCTTCAGAAAGATCCTTTGCCCAAAGTCTTTTGCGGGATGAGCAATGATTTATACGCCCTGTTTCGTTGGATGCTTTGCGTACGGGTCGACTTACAGGACCAAAAAGACAGAGAGCCAGGCCTGGTTCACTTTCACGTACTGACTCCTGCCAATCAGCCGCTGGTGATCCCTCGTTCTTTCATTCTACTTCAATCTCTATTCCCTCTTACATTAGACGGCGAGACGGCAGATGGAAAGATACTCGTATGGCTGAATCTGCCAGCAGAGGATGCAGATATACTGAAAACCATCAACAATGTCCACGACCTGCTCAAAAATACAGCATGGATAAAAGCTGCTGCCGCCACATTTACTTGGATGCTCCCTGTCAGCATGGGTTCAGCCGTAGCTGCTTTTTTACGTTTTCAGGTGGCAATTCCAAGACTCGTTTCGACTAGACTTTTTCTAATGACTGCTGGCAGACAAGCAGTCTCTATATTGAAAGATTTGTACAAAGATACACCTCTAGCAATACTGGGCTGATGGGTACTATACTATCAGGGTATTGCTCTTGACACACATGCTGGAGGATGAGCTTCGGCACATATCGATGACTAACATATGACTCCTGCGTGACTCATATATGACTAATGGACTGTCGCTTATGACTAATCTATTCTTATTACGGTATCTTACCGCCTCCCACGTGCTAAATTAAGCACGGACCTTTATCACGTGCAATAAGTAATTTATGGGGACCGCGGACCCTCCTGACCCCACCACCATTATCGATGTTGCCTGCGTGTTGGCCGATTGCCACTCCGGAGAATACGAGTCTCTTACAGATCCAACAACACCCCGAAGCGGCAGCAAACGAACCCCAACAAGAGGCGCACCTCCGCCGTACGGGGAGATAGACGACCAGACGATCGACAAGATACAGACGAGTCGAGAGAGATAAGCGCGAACCCAGACGAAGCGAACCCAAAGCGAAACGAAACAGAATCATCAACATGAATCTGCTGTACTCGACCGTCAACACGTTGCGCGACCGGTACACGCCGGCGCGGCATGTATCGACGTTCCGGAAGACGGGTCAAATCACGCCCGAAGAGTTTGTGGCTGCTGGCGACTACCTTGTGTACAAGTTTCCGTCGTGGTCGTGGGCCGACGCTGAGCCGGCGAGCCGGCGGGTGTCATTTCTGCCGGCCGGCAAGCAGTACTTGGTGACGCGCAATGTGCCGTGCCGGCACCGGTTGAGCGAGGCGGCATATGGTGGCGGCGCGAGCGGGCGGGGGATGGACGAGGAGGTTGTCGAGGGCGCGGGCACCGGCGGTGACGAGGACGGCTGGCTGCGCACGGGAGGAGACCAAATGGGAGGTGCCAATGCTAATAACGCAAGTGCCGACGCAAAAGCATCTACCACGCCTATGCCCGGCGGCGGCGAGGACAGTTACGGGTTTGCCGACGAGGATGACGACGACATTCCCGACATGGAGGAAGAGGACGACGACGAGGCGATCATCCCAGAAGTGGCAGATGTCAAGAGGTGTGTGTTCTCTGAATTCCCTGGTTGGTTTCTCTACTGACGGATGAGTGGCCCTCGCAACTACTCCCTCTACATTATGTACTCTCCCTTTTACCTGACACCGCGTCTCTACTTGTCCGGCTACCGTCCCGACGGCCGCCCACTGCCACCGCACCTCATGATGGACGACATTGTCGGCGACTACCAGGACAAGACCGTCACGCTCGAAGACTTCCCCTTCTTTGACCACGGCACCAAAATGGCCAGCGTGCACCCCTGCAAGCACGCGCCTGTCATGAAGACGCTGTTGGACCGCGCCGACAGCGCCCTCAAACGCCGGCGCGAGAAGCTCAAGGCAGCGAGTGCTGCAAGTACCAGCACCTCCACAAATACGGCCACACCCGCCGACCTCGTCGAAGACACCCGCCGCCTCGACCTTGGCGCCGCTGGCGACGGCGACTGGGAAGAAGTCCAGGCCGATCTCGACGACGGCGAGGTCGCCATCCGCGTCGACCAGTACCTCATTGTCTTCCTCAAGGTATGTTGTGCTCTCCTCTCTGCTTATTATGTCTCTTACTGACCCCCAGTTCATCGCGAGCGTCACCCCCGGCATCGAGCACGACTTCACCATGAGCGTGTAATCCGTGCTTAGTCAGCTATATTAGTCATTCTGTATCGTGCTCTTCTCTTCGTTCTCCGTTCTTCGTTCTTGGCAGGCCTCTTCTTTGGTTCACGCGCCTGGCTCTACATGATTCTCCATCTTGCAGCAATTACTTTTTATTGTTTTCGTCTTGATCCTTTCCAAACATAAGAGACTCCATTTCGAAACACTGGCGTAGAAGCAGTAAAAGCAGCAACGCGAAAAAAAAAAGAGAAGAGCAGCGCGAAAAGAAAAAAGAGCAGAGAGCAGAAAGCTCAACCCAACATTCTTACACAAGCCCCCCTTTTTTTTCTCCCCTTGTTGCCGCCTCACTCCTGGCCTGCGCCCTCGCCCGCCCCCGTGGCCTCACTGCCTTCACTGGCCGGCCGCGCCCGGCCCTGTTCCGCCTCCCTTTCGCCCTCGACGCTCGGCTGGGCGTCCTTTTGCGGCTGCTCGTCGGCCGGCTTGGCGACCTGTCGTGTAGACGAGTCGACACCCTCGACGTCAGGGTGCGGCGGCGCCGGAGCCTGTTGCTGTACCTGCAGGTCCAGCTGGTCCAGCTCTTCCTGGACGACGTCGTCGGCCAGGACCTTGCCGTTGGGGTCAATGACGCGCGTCCGGGTCTCGTGCCGCGTGCGGAACTCGACCTTGCCGCGCAGGGCCTCGACCTGCTCCTCGTTGAGCACGTTGCCGTCCTGGTCGCGGTACTCGATACGCTCCTCACGCGAGAGCACGTGCTGTCCACCCTCTTCCAAGACCATGGCGGGCGGTACTGCGGGCGGCTTCGAGATATCGGCCGGCGGCGGCTGGACCGGCGGTGCCTGGCCTTGGTTCACGGCCGGCGCCTCCGCCTGGGTCGTCGTGGCCACGGGCGCCTGGTAAGAGAGCGTGTCGTATGCGTCGTACTGTTACGTTAGCATGTAGTCCTTTGTGGTCCTCTGTCATCCTATATCACTCACAGTATCCAAAAACGAGTTGCAGTCCCAGTCCCAGGTGTCAAACAGCTTCACACGCCGGCAGTCGGCCTTGGTCCAGGCATTGCCATAGGCCAACGGCGCAAACAGCGTAAACACACCGGCGGAGACGGCCAGGATGGCGACGGCGCCGGCTGTGCTGATGGCAGGCTTGTCACGCAGGCCAAAGAGGCGGTTGCGGGCAGTGGCAAAGTCGTACGTCTGGCAAAAGGCCAGAATGGCAAAGTACAGGGCCGGGAAGTAGTGGTGCAAGAACAGCTGGCGCTCCATGAGGTAAAAGGGGAAGAAGTGCAGTGCCCAGCCCAAGACAGAAGTGCCGATCTCATAATCAAAGCGCTTGAAGACGGGGTTCGCATAGTCGCCGCAGCTGCGCTGCCAGCGCAACACGGCCACAGCCTTGAACAGCACGTAGATGGCGACGGCAGCGGTGCCGCTCCACCACACAAATGGATTACCAATGAGGTAGATCTGGCGGTGGTTGCGGCCCCAGAAGTTGATGCCGCGGCGCAGCAGCGGCCACGAGCTCGGACGCGACTCGTAGGCGTGGGACTCGACGAGGCCGGCATTGGTCTTCCACATGACCTCCTGCAGCTCCAAGAACTTTCTAAAGAACGACGGCCGGCGGTAGTTGACCTTCTCGGCATCCTCGCCCAACAGCGCGTGCTCGTTGGACTCAATGTACCACAGACTGTTGGGCATGCTGCCGCCGCGGGCGCAGACGACTTCCTGTTGTTCCGAGGCCCAATCGGGCAGCTTGACCTTGTGCGAGAACAGCACACAGCCGGTCATGGTGTGAACGAGGCGGAACTTGGTCTCAATGGTGCGCAGACGTGTCTGGGCCACGCCGCTGCGCGATTCCTTCTTGACAATCTCGACGCGGAAGTGGTCGTTGATGTCGCCTTCGAATCCTTCAAAACCATAGGCCGAGACCTCGTTCTGCCAGTCGGCTTCCGTGACGGGCGGGCGCACATCGTGCGAGTGCAGCCGCCGGAACGTGGCCGGGTGGTAGACACGCAGGATCATGCCGTCGTAGATGTAGGGCAGCTCGGTGGCGTCGGCAGGCAGGGTGTTCCAGGCATCTGTGCCGTTGATGGGCTCGCCGGCAGCATTGAGCGGCTGCGTCTGGTTCTCGAGAATCCAAATGTTGTTGGTGTCCTTGTGGGGGTACAGAGTGACCTGCTGCTGCTGGCTGCCGGTCGGATACATGAGCGGGTGGGAATGCAGGTAGCCGCCCTGGGTGTTGACGTGACGGATGGTGACGCTGCTGCCCAACAGAACATCGGCAGGGGTGTCCTGCATGCCCTTGTTGTTGAGGGTGGTCTGGAACTCGGAGCTCATGAAGCCGTCGCCCTCGCCCGGGTTCTGCAGGCAGACAAAGTGGATGGCAAACATGCTAATGTAAAAGGTAGCGGGCACGACAATCAGACAGAAGACGCGCGCCATAAAGTGCTTGGCCAGAACGCGAATGGTGACGTTCTTGGTGTCGCCCAGAAGCACCCACAGCTGCACGAGCGTCAAGAGACCGACCCAGGCAATGGTGAACAGGCCGACCCACTTGATGCTGACGGTGATGCCGAGGCCGAGACCCGTCATGGCGAGCCAGAACCACCAGCTCGGCTCAAAGGCCTTGGCCGGGCCCTGCTCGTGTTGGTTGGAAAAGGCCGTAAAAGCCAATGCGGTGAAGGCGGTGGCAATCATGAGCGGCGAGTCGAGCAGAATGAGGCGAGCCTGGGTGAGGAGACCGTTTTCTGAGGGGTTAGACGAGAAAAGGACAGAAACGAAGAACGAAGAACGAAGAACAAGAATGGAAGACAGGAGATAGAAAGGGACAGGACACACCAAAGATGATCATGCCAGCACCCATGAGGGCAGTGGACGAGCGGCAGCCAGAGGCCTTGAGCGTCAAAAAGATGGTCGGAGCCAAGAGGATGCCGCAGACGGCAGGGAAGAGGCGCATGGCGACATAAGGCACACCGGGTTCGAGGTAGTCCTTGCCAATGTCCTTGAAGTCAAAGTCGCCGTCGAAGCCCGCAAGCCAACCGGCCAGTGTGATGAGCAGCTTGGCCAGGGGCGGGTGGACGTCCATAAAGAAGCGGCCCTTGATGTACTTGGAAGCGAAGCCACCGAAATGCACTTCATCAAAGACGACACTGCTCGGCTGATAGATGCGGAAGAGGCGCACAATGGCGGCGAGGACGGTGATGGCGAGGACGATCTGCAAGTCGCTCAGGGGCAGCAGAAAGATGTCATGGTCGGTCACGCCGTCGGACGTGTAGTCGCTGCCCTTCTTAAGAGTAGCCTTCTTCTTCTTGGGGGCCGCCGCCGGAGCCACAGCCGTGGCCGAAGCCGTGGCTGAAGCCGGAGCTGTGCGGGCGGCCGCACTGGTTTGCCGGGCCATGCGAGAGTGGAGGCTGTGCACAATCGGTCGAAGTCGAGGAGTAGATCGACAGAACGAGAGGAGAACGAAAAAAAGAGGAGGAGAACGAGCGGAAGGGGAAGGAAAAAAAAGTGACAAAAGTGACAAAAGTGTCGAAATCCGCCTTCACGATCCGCCACGAAAAGAGAAGAGAAGAGAAACGGCAAAAGGAAAAAAAAAAAAGGTCGCCGCTCGAAAGAGAAGGCAAAATCCAATAAAGAAAGGTCACAAAGAGTGCGAGAAAAGAGGGAGAGGTGGTCTGCCGTGCGGGTTGCGGGAAACGCGAGTGCACAACACGAAAAGCTCCCTTTTTCAGCCCCTAAGGCAAACTGGTGAAGTGGCCTCTCTGCAAGCTATACGAACACAGTTACTCGGCGGAGAGACGATCACCCGCTTGATTGGTCCACCCGTAAATATGGGGCCATTTTAACGCGCACTTGTGCGCCCAGAGACATCACACGCGGTCGCCATACCAGACGCTTTCTTTTTTGCGACGCTGACACACACAAATCAACGACCGACCACTCTGCTGGCCTCTTCTCTCGTGATCGCGCATCCTCTGTCCAGGACATTCCCTGTGTGCGCTCTTCCGCCCTCTTACATGTCGTGTCGTCATGCAACTACCGAGGCTCAATACCCCAATTCAGAGATGATGTCATCGTTACTCCGTACTTGCTGCCACTTTGGGCAACCACGACCGTTCTTATGATAGTAGCGTACTTTCTATACGAATATACGAGTACGAGTACGGAGTACGGAGTACCCCGTATTACAAAGTAAGTATTACGAGCACTTCTGCAGGAAGTCACCCCTTTTCAAACACGTGCTTGAATAGCCGTATATTGGCTGCCCAGGGGCGCAAATTGCTTTCCGGGGCTGACTAACTAAAATACGAGCATGTCCATATCGCAAGCGAGCAATCTCTGGACAGCTGTCGTGCATCCACGAAAAGAGATCGTCCGTCTCTACGGAGTACGGAATACTCCGTACTGCTAAATCAAAATCCCACCCATCCTCCTATCATCGCCTTAGAACGCCGGCCCGATGCACATAACCAGGCGTGCTCTTCCGAATGGCCGCCCACGGGCATTTGACCTGAATGAAGTAATAGAAATGGTAAAAAGGCAATAGTAAACCCCGAAAGGCCAAGAAAACAAAAAAGGCATGGTATTGAACTGCAAACGTCATCAGATCGTAGACAAACGTTCAGATCCGTCCAATGTGCGGGTGCTGCTTCGGTGGCAGGTGGTCATGCACAAAGATCTTCTGCCCAAACAGTCCCGTGGCTGTCCGCTTCGATGCATCAATCGGCTGCGGAATCGACGTCCCGTTCGGTGCCAACGGGTCTTCACACGTGTCCGGCTGGCAACACTCAATGTTGCGTACCCACCGGAGGTTCGCCACCTGGTCAATCGTCACCCGCCGCTCCGGGTTCGGGTTGAGCATCTGGAGCAGAATCCGCCGAAGTACTGGCGGGTTCACAAACATGTCCAGTGCTAGCACCGATGGGTACGGTCCCTCCACAATGCTGTTCGGGTTGCCGTCCGTGTTGGGTGTTCCATCCACAATCGGCCGTTCAGCAACGGGAGGGGCGGCAGCAGCGGCAGCAGCAGCGGCAGCAGGAATAGCAGCAGGAGCGGCAGCGGCTGCGGGGGCGGCAGCGGAGGCGGCTGCGGGGGCGGCAGCAGCGGCTGCGGGGGCGGCTGCGGGTGCGGCAGCAGGAACAGCAGCAGGAGCAGCAGGAGCGGTAGCAGGAGCGGCAGTAGGAGCAGCAGCAGAAGCGGCAGCAGGAGCAGCAGCAGAAGCGGCAACTGGAGCAACGGGAGCTATCTTTGCATCTCCATTCGGAACCTTGGCATCTCCGTTCGGGGCCTTCGCCTCTCCGTTCAAAGCTACCTTGGCCTCCGCCTGCTTCTCGCGGTGCAGCTTCTCTGCTTCCTGCTTCTCCGCCAAATGCTTCGCGTTGTACTTCTCCCATCCCCGCAGAAGGCTTGCATACTGCGGGTTCGGTTGACCAGGCTTGATCCGAGCCTCCGGCCACAAGGGTCCGCCGAAAATCAGGTGCAGCATCACCACGGCCGCTGCCCACACGTCCAGCTTCCGCGGGTCGTAGGGCGCCTTGGCTTCGAGAACCTCGGGCGAAATATACGGCAGGCTGCCGCAGATACCGGGCTTGCAGAGTCGCACCGTGCCGTCAACATGGACACCGCAGCGCCCGCCGGCCTCGCGCAGACCCGGGTGGATGCCCGAAAAGATATCGGATGCGCCAAAGTCGGTGATCTTGAGCGTGCCATTGCCCGTCATCAGCAGGTTTTCCAACTTGATATCGCGGTGAGCAATGCCGTTCGAGTGCAGGTAGTTGAGACCCTGAATAAGCTGCTTGAACAGGCACAACCGGTCCTTCTCCCGCTCGGACGCAGTCAGGTACTTCTTCTCCACCAGACTGTACAGATCGCCGCCTGGGCAGTACTCCATCACATGGTTCCAGCGTCCGTGGTCGGTGCACAGGCGGATCGTCTCCACAATGTTCGCGTGGTGCAGACTCTTGGCAATGCTGAACTCACTCTTGACCTTCTTTTCATACTCCTCTGGCGTTTCCCGCGACGACTTGCCCCGGAACTCCTTCACGGCAAACATTTCTTCCGTAAAGGGCTTGCGGAACATGAGCGTCACCTTGGAGGTCGCACCCTTGCCGACGTGACGCCGGTGGCGGCCCAGAACATGGCTGTAGTCAAACTCCTCATGCAGCTCCACCACATCGACGGTAAAGTCATCGGGTAGGCTCAGGCTCATGCGACGTGCCTTCAGACCGGTACCCGCCTCGGCAGGTAGGGCCCACGGTTCGCCGCGAATCGCAACGGCGGGGTTGTGGCTACCATGCTCAAAGCTGTTGGCGCGGCGGCGGAATTCGCCACTCCGGCTGGGCTTGACCTTGTTCCGGCGGGTCGCATTGGACCCCGTCACAATATGGATCGCGTTGTGCAGGCTGAGACTGGTCGATGCCCGGTGCTTCTTGTTCTCGTTCTCAAAGAAATCCTCGTCGGTGGGCATCGGGGGAAAGGCGGGACGGGCGCTTGCAGTAGACATGCGCGGATAAAAGAAATCGCTCTTGGGGCCCGTCATCCGACCATTGGCGCCGTTCTTGGGGGTTGCCATGGCCATTTCCAGCGAAGGGCTGCCTGGCGAGGGGGGCGAGTGGCCCGGTGATGTTGCCGCAAGCGAGCGGTGAATGGACCACCGACGGCTCGGTGTTTTGCGATGACCCATCTGTTGGGCTTCGCTTCCTGTGCTTCCTGTGCTTCCTGTGCTTCCGGCGACGGCCATGTCTGCCAGATTGGATTCCGAGGGCGCAGAGTTGTACTCGGGTGCACCATTGATCGCCTGGGAATTGGTCCGGCGGAAGAGGTTGGTCATAGTGCGCTTGAAGCTGGTCGTAGAGGAGTTGCCGCGGGGCCGACGGGTAAGGCCGGGGCTGAGGGGTTGGTCAGTGACTGTAGCGGCAGAGGTGGCAGCTGTTGTGCGGCTGGTAGTCGAGATAGCGCCAGAGACGGTAGCGGTATCGCTACTCTCATCCGGAGCGCCAATCAAAAATGAGCCAGTGACGGCAGTAGTCGGACGGTTGCTCGGACTCGGAGAGTCGGGACGCAGACTTGTGCTGCTCTGATCGGAGCTCTGAGGATCGCGAGACGACCGAGAAACAGGGCGCAGCTCAGGAAGTTGAGCGCCAGAACCGAGGGGGACTTCGCTGGAGAAGCTGCCGTCGACGAGAAATATACCGCTGGACTCTGCACTACCTGAAGTTGCGGTAGTCTCGGCGATGCTGTTCTGCCGGGTTGGCTGAACACTGGGGCCGCGGTGGCTGTGTTTGTGTTTGTGGCCGTATTGCTGGGGGTTTTGGCCAGCAGGGATGGGAATGGGGATAGAGACGGCGTTCGAATCGCTCTCGCGTTCGGAATCGGCTTGGCGAAAGCTGTCGCGGGACTGTCGACCGCTGATAGGCGTCACAGGTTCGTTGGGGGTGTCACAATCGCTCTCATCGCTTTCCTCGAGGATGGTATCGTGGACTTCGACTTCGGTGGTGGGGAATTGGCGCAAGGGCGATAGTGGCGAAGTGGACAAGGCCGAGAGAGAAGAAAAGGAAGAGGGCGGAACAAAGGGCTGCAGGTCGCTGTTTTGAGCAGAGGAGGATTCGTCCAAGGGCGACGCTGCGTTGTCGGTGGTGGATGGTTGAAATGGCGAAGCTGATTGGTTGTTTTGTGGGGGTTGGTGGGGGGCGAGCTTGCTGGAAAGCTGCAGCGGTTCGCTGTCAGGATCCTCGCAGTCTGGCTGTGTGTGAGAAAGAGAAGGAGAAGAAGAGGGTGAAGAAGAGGGAGAAGAAGAGGGGAAGAAAGCAGGAGAAGAAACAGAAGTGGTAGAATAAAAGGGTTCAGTGCCCGCAGTCAAGTTAAATAGGGTGAAAATACCTAAGAGCCCGGATTGAGCAACTGCAGGACCGACAGAGGCCGAGACTGCCATTCTGGAAAGAAGAAGAACGGAAGGCGGGAATGGTTGGTAAGAAAGAACAGGAGACCGGAGACGGTGGAAGGAAGGTGCCGAGAGAGCGAAGGAACGTGACTGGGGAAAGTGGCAAGAGCCAGCAGACCAGACAGTTGTTTGTTCCAGCGGCTGTCAGTCGGCGAAATCACAGTCAGCCGGCGCAGCTAAGCCGAGCAAGTGCTGACCGGCGGATGGACAGCGCTGAAGGCGTGTTAGTCGACCGCTAAATGGGTAAAAATGTGTTGGCGGAGAAATGTGCGACAGGCGGCAAATGTCCGGAGTTTCGGCGTTTCCGCACTGCGGAGATACCAGGACGAGGCAGGTGCAGAGACAGGTGCAGAGGGTGAGGGCAAGTGCAAAGGGCAGGTTCAAAGGTGCAGATGGATCTTCTTCCAGTTGGCAGACTTGACTCTGATCGAACAGGGACTGGGTCTGGTTCTGGTTCTGGAAGCGACAGGGGCGCGACTTTATAGGAGGATGCAGATGGGACTTGTGCAGGCAGAGCGAACTGCAGGCTTGACTGCAGACGCACGGCGGACTGATGCAGCGTGTGCAGACACAGTCGGAAATGGCGATGTTCGAGGCGGTGCAAATGAAGAGGAATTGGGCCTTGGCAGTGTCTCTGTGGATGTTTCTGTGGACGTGTCGTGAGAGGACAGGTCTTGGCAAATCGATACGTACCTGGCGCAGGGGAAGATGGGCAACAGTTGATCCCACACGCACAACAGAAAGCAGCAAAGATCTGTTGAAGAAGCCGCCAAGAGAACTCGACTTACACGGGAAGGCGCCAAGAGTCGTCAGAGGAGGTAAAATGGGGGACACAGCGGGGTGTGGATAGAAGAAGAGTGAGAGCGAGGGAAGGAGAGACGGAAGAGACGGACGAAAGCGGGAAGGCGAGAAAAAACGGTTGTTGTCGAGTCAGATTCGTTGTATTGGAAGCAAAGATGGGTATGGCCAGCACCGGCCACGACGACGAAAAGGAGGAAAGAGAAAATAGCTTCGCGTCGAGCAGGCGAGACGAGAACTAAATAATAACAAGAGAAAAACGAGGAAGGAAAAAATATATATATTTAAACAATCCAACCGGGCGGCTGCTGCAGCCAGGGCCACCCCGTCTAAGGATGCTTGCCTCGAAAAAAAACGGAGTCGCTTGTGGGTGCGGCTTCTAGTGGAGGAAAGTCGCTCTGGGGAACAGCGATGCGGCTTTTACCCGGGGGGGGTGTGTGTGAAGGGATGGGAGTGTCGAATGTATGTGTGTGCGCGCGCGCGCATGTGTGTGAGTGAGCAGCCGAAAGAGGGGTGTGCGTAGAGACGAAAGCAAAGGGCCAAAAAAAAAGAGTAAGGTAAGAGCAGACAAGCAGAACCGTTCTCTTACATCAGAGTACCTTCCCCAATCTACGAGTTACGCCAACGAAGGACGGGTACTCCGTATCTCTTACGCCTCCGCAGGAGCGGCATTTAATTTTTCTCAACAAACGAGGGGGCAAGCGCGACGGACAAGCCTTGGCCTACGATTATCTTGCGGGAAAGCGCAAGTGACGGCGCCGCCGACAGTTTGTCTTGCGGGTGGAAGGCAACGCGCCTTCCGTATTATTTCCCCATCCCGAATAGACGGGAATACGGAGTCGGGAGTAGAGCAGCGTAGAAAGATAAAAGAGAATGAATAAAAAGAAAACGAAAACGAGAAATAGAAAACGAATAAACGAATAAAACGAGGAAAAAGAAAGAATAAATCGAAAAGAATACGAAGCAAGAGGAAGCCCAAAAGAGCAGAGTACGAAACGTTGGCTCTTGCTGGCCAGGTCGCAGTAGTGCCCCGCACGAGCCTGTTGCACTGGAAGTCCTCACGCGAATTCCTCCGTACGAGAACGGAGTACGGAGTACGGAGTACGCAGTACGCAGTTGCTGCGTACGAGTACCGTATTCTGGCCGTCCTGATTGGGGCGTACTGTGTACTCGTATCTTCTTGGCAAAAGCGCCAGCGCTCATTTCCAGCGCTGCAGACTGCTATTTCGGCGCTTCGGTATATCTTCCCTGCTCAGGAAAGTTAGCCTGCTCCGTCCGGTCTGTACGAGCAAGCACGTCGCACCGTACGTAGTATGGCACGTTACGATACGGCGGCAACAAACGTCAGTGGCGGACTCTGTCCCCCAAAAGTGCTAGCTCGCTGTATCTTGGCGGGGACAAGCCCCCTAAAGGGTACGGAGAAACAGCGAGTGGGCAAAGCGAGACCGAAATCCGTCGTAGCGTCGCCTAGGGGGAGGGGGGAGGAGGGGGCCAGCCACTCAGAGTCGTGGCTGCGGATGCCAGCACGAGCAGGTGTACCAAATAGGTAAGTCGAACCCCACTGCCAAAAATAAATTGGCATCCTCTCAAGGTCGCAGGCCCCTCGCCTCCGACGCGGCGAGGCAAAACGGTTTCTGGAATTGAGGAGAAAACAAGAAAGGGTTTGAGGGCTAAAGAGCCAAAGTGCCAAAGAGCCAAAGAGAAAGATTCAAAGAGCCAAAGGGACAAAAGGAATGGCGAGACAGACGTGACAGACAAAAGATGAGACAATAGGCTAAAGGGAAGGGGTCCTCGCCTCAAGAAAGATGGCCGGTTCGGAGCAATTCATACGAATACGACGTACGAGATTGTCCAGATTGCGAAGATCTCCCCAGCCTGAGCGACAGACGTTCTTCCATAGCCGCGGCAGCCGTGAATGGAAGTGCTGACTGCCCGGCATGTTGACTACAATGGACTAGATAGAATGGCTCACGGAATGTTGCTCACGGGGCCGTACTTGCGTGAGCTCGTGCCGGAGTAAGAACGACGGACATCAGTACCGCCAGTACTGTCAGTACCGTCAGTACCAAATGACTGGACAACCACCGATCCGCATGCTAAGGGGTTCTGTGCTCGCATCTGACGAACACATACACAGTAAGATACCATACAACAGGCGCAAAGCTGGGCGTCTTGCGCGGTTTCCCCCTCTCTGTCTCTTGTGGCTTGTGGCAGGACCCACTCATTCGCGCTCGCTCTTTTGTGCCCTCCGTCATCTCTGCCCAGATCAGATGGGCCAATTGTGACCTGCCTTATGACGTACCTCATTGGTGGGGTTTGCACAAGATACTCGTAGTAGTAAAAATAAGTGGTAAAAATATGAAGAGGATTAAAAGAATTCGAAATTTAAATGGGGGTTTTTTTTTTTTTAAATAATAAAAATGATTTAAAAATAAATCCCTAACAGAAAGCAAGCCTCGCAAATGGCTGGTCCGCGACTGGCTCGCTGCCCCCAAGGCATGACGTATCGTTGCCCGTCACGGCGCGCCATCTGACACAACACGACACGACGCAGACATGCGGCGATGCTTAATTCAAGCTTTCCGATGGCCAGCCATCGCCAGTCCGCTGCAACGCTGTGGTGGCCACGCACATGGGCGTGATGAGTGCTGCGGTTGGTGGTTGAATCTGTCAAGAGCCTTTGAGCCTTTCAAGAATCCAAACAGGTCAACGAGCACGCAACTGGCGCTTCAGGCGGCTTGCTGGCACGCAGAGTGTACGAGTACTCCGTACCAGAGGTCCCTGCGACGCTACGAGTACGCATACAGAGCACGGACGACAAAGAATCCCCTGTTGCTACGAAATCCAAGACCCTCTTGGAGCCAAGTCCCGGATCCTGCCGCCGTTAAAAGGCACAGGCTCCGTACACCACATGGAAAATGGGGTGCTTTTGGTGTTCCTGGCCATTGTCCTGCAGGGAAATACGAGTACGAGTACGGAGTATATCGAGTAGTAGTACTCCGTACTCGCGGAGTACTGCTCTCCGGCTTCGCAACGACGTCTACCCGTCGGCAAACTGCAAACTGCAAAGACAAGAGACCAGAGACAAACTCTGCCAGCATGTTCTCTCTCGTTTGCCTTCTCGCCCCCACGCTGCGCCGTTTTTTTCCTGCCAATGGGCTGCGGCCAGCACGAGTCGATCCTCCAAGAACCAGAGAACGAAAGACGACAGGCTCCGCCCGTAAGCCCCCGTCAGAGTGCATAAAAAACGGAGCCTGGTCAGGACGCCTCGGCTGTCTCGAACCCTCTCTGCAAGACATGGTTCAGCGAGGCGTCCTACGCTCGGAGTACTCCGTACTCGTACTCCGCCATGCACATCCAAATGTCCATACTCCCACTGTAAATTGCATCGCACAGCCAAGGCCAGCCAAGCCAGATGGGCCTTCTTCGGCGGCCGTGCAAAGGAGGTCGGGTGTCTCCTGTACGTCGTCTTGGCTCGCCAGAGCCATGTCAGATAGACAATATGCAGAACAACAGCGATCACCAATAGCAATCGGCAAATCACTGTTCTAGACATAAGGCCTGGCCACCTGGCCTCCTGGCTTCCTCTGGACTTCTTTGGTCTTCTTTGAACTGTTGTCATTCCACTTGGGCTCTTGGCAGGCGCACAAGCCGTCTCAGCCATCCTTCCTTGCCACGACGGCTCAGGCAGTTTCGACAACACTCAGATTCTGTGTATCAACGGTAAGATGCGCGTTACCAGACCACCAGAGCCTGACGGGCCTCCAGTTTTTTTTTTTTTGCCCCTGCCCAGAAATTCAGGAGCGCAGCTGTCCTCCCTGGAAAGGAGGTGAGCCAGAGAGACATTCCGCCCTGCAGCCTGCGCCCGCGCCAAGAAAACCTGGGGGTTGAATTCCGGACTTCCTACGGAGTATTAATACGCCTCCTATCTGACGTCGTACTCTCTTTACTGGTTACGGAGTACGAGTATTATATTCTGTAATATCTCTGAAATTTGCTGCCTCTTAATACTATATAGATATTCCATATTCTATGGGGCAGACGAAGACGGTCAAGCTCTCCAGGACAAATAAAAATCAAGATATCCAGGATATTACCCTGTACGAGTCCCCTGTACCAATACGAGTCCCCAAGACCTCCAGGACCCTCCAGGGATGCCCAGGACTCGCTATAGGGCGTGCTTGCCGAGAACTGCTGTGATCAGCACCGTTCAAGGGCTGGGCTCTGTACCTGCTTTTCGCCATTTCGATATTTCGATATTTCGATCCCCTTCCCTAGCCCCCGTATAGAATAAAGCCATGTCCATCTCCCATAGCTCGCCACATACTCCGTACATTGCCACTACGACACGTATCCATACTGCAAAGTTGGCTCGTCGCTTCCTGCTACCGTGGTAAATAGCCTCTTCGACCCGCCCCAATTTCCCTTGCTCGCCTGTCGTCGTCGTGGCCTCCTTGTCCCGGACCAATGCGGTCCATGCGGGTAAGTCGGCTGCGACGGCTTGTTCTTCCGTTATTCTTTTGATTGATTAATTCTTTTTGCTTATTTATTTGATTTTTGGGGTTTTTTATTTTATTTTGATTATTTTGATTATTTTGATTATTTTTGATTATTGTTAATCACATTCCCGGACACGCGTGAATCCTGGTTTCTGGTTTTCGTAACCTGGCCGCTATCGGCAGGTCTCTTCTTACGTTTCTTACGACATTGGATTCTTGCGGATGCCTCCATCCAACGGCGTACGTCGTACTGTATGCTGGCCTGTCTGGGTGCGTCCTTTCTGCCCTACGGGGATCCTCTGGCTGTTCCGTCATTGTTCCGCAGCAGACCGCCTCGACGGAGTAATAGTAGGCTTGTAGGCTTGTAGGCTCCGTACTCGTACATACCGCGTATTCGCCCTCATCCTGATACTCCGTACTCGTACCATGCTCGTGCTCGTGCTCGTGCTCGTGCTCGTGTTCACACGCAGTGCTCCGTACACACATCTGTGTACCCCTCGTTCCAGCAGGAATGCACGCGACCACGGCCGTTTCGCTGACCGAGCCCGGGCCAAAACAGTAAAAATGATTTAAAAGGTAATAATAAAATAAATATAAAATATAAAATAAAATAAAGGATTAGCAATACGGTTTGTGGGGGCAGCAGAGGTGGAGACCAGACAAGGGGCCAACAGGAGAAGCTTTTTAGCTGCTTGTCTCTCTGCGATTTGTGCATATGCATCCACATACTCCATAGGGAGCGTACAAAAACGTTGCCCTTCCATTTCCTTCCCCCCTGTCCACCGATATGCACAGCGGCCGGCAAAAGCAACAGCAACAAGTAACAGCGAACAAAACATCCCGCTCCAGCACATGCAGGAAGTTTCCACATGACAGTAAAATGCAGAAGTATCTGATAGTCACGTATAGACGGAAGAGAAGCAATAATAAGGACAACAGCAGCAACAACAGCAACAACAGCAACAATGACAACAATGACAAAAGAATGACTCTTGCAGAATACGGGAGGAACAACCAAAATCCGATATCGCTAATCCTTGTGATGTATCACCTCAGCCGGGTCTTGAATCTGACGGGGCCGGCTCTGCATGGGCGAAATTGGCCGTGGGGCGTGGCCCAGCCGCCCGGATGAACCGGCATCGCCACGGCGCCGTATAGACGTGCAAACAGTGTTCGTATTGTGAGCTGCAAGGTCGTGTACGAGGACAATACAATACGAGTACTCGTTACTCTTGCGCGTATTCGTCAAAAGGGATGCCAACACGGCGTACTTGCGTATTTGTGTTCTCAGAACGGCACAGGCAGGCAAGCCTCTGGGAAGCATTCACCCCCCCTGTCCTGCACGCGCCCACGCCTACGTGTCTTTCTCTTGCATGCCGTGTCACCATTCGATTCCCACGGACGTTTCCCGTCGGTGTGTGTGTGTGTGTATGCGTACGGAATATGTGTGTGTGTATATACTCCGTAGTGAGATACAACTACGGGATCCAACTCCCGTCTGGGGACAGGAATGCGGGATACCGGGAGGGGGGGGGTAGATGCCGATTTTTGCATCCATCCTTCGAGTGTGCCGACTTACAGGGTAATCTCGTGTCCGGACGAGTCCCTTGCTGTCCGTACTCTGTAATATTCGCTCTATTTCTCGTGCACTCCCTACTTTTTTCTGGCGAGGCCGAGGCCGAGGCGGCCTGGAAAAGAAAAGTAGCGGTCAGGGGCAAGCTGGACAAGGAACAGAAAGAACAGAAGGAACAGTGTTTGAGTTCAGCCTTTCAAGAGCCCTCTGTACGGAGTACTCGTATTCGTACTCATATTCGTAATGGTACTCATAGTTGCGCATCTTGCTTCTTGCTACGCATGCATAACATAGACCCTTGAGCCTTCTATGTCCGATGGAAGGATTCCGAGCGCGTGACAGACTGCCACTTCGAGGGCGAGCCAGGATGTTAGGATGTTTATGACGCATGCTCCGTAAGATACTCGTACAGTCTTGCTCGCACGCAAACCTGTTTGAATATCTTGCTCGAGGGAGGAGCTCGAAAAACCAAGGAGGAAAAAAAACTAGGGAAAAAAAAAGTGAAAAGCGAAAAACAAAAAAAAAAAAAAAAAAAAAAAAAAAAAAAAAAAAACTGGATCTTCAGTATGGTCTCCTTGAAAAGGAAAGAAAAAAGAAGAAAAAAAAAGTAGCTGCATATCCCAGGCGGGATGAGACCGTGAAACCAAACCATGGCGCGCTCCAGATTGGTCGATTTCTTCCCACCACCACCACCATCAACGGTTATCCGGCTATACATATGTACTAACCCTTATCTCCCGGCGTGTTCGTAGTGGTGGGTGTCGTCGTGTGGTGGCGGTGGCAGCCCCAAATCTCGTCCCTTTTTTCTGCTTGCTGGCTGGCTGGTTGGCTGGTTGGCTGGTTGGCTGCTGCTGGTCGGCGGTTTTTTTACGCGTATCCCGTATTCCGTAATACGGAGTATTCTTCTGCGCTTCCGGTTTCAGGCCTGGCCCAGAGGGCCAGCCTGCGGATATTACCTCGCTTCCGTCCCTCCGCGCTGGAACGATGCCAAAGACAAAATCTGGTGACCACACAGCAGATGTTTTTCCCCTGGCAGGCTCGCCATCTCCACAGGGTAGTCTCCTTGTTTTTTTGGTCCGACTCGACCGGACGTAGCAGAACCGTTCGAGTTCGTTTAGAACAGGCGCCAAATTCCGCACGTCGGTGATTTCATCGCTGAATGTGAATACTAAATGCTGAATGTGTGAATCGCTCAGACGAGCCGCTCCTCAAACCTCGTATATGCCAGCTCGGCGTGGAGTGAGAAGGTTCGGGCCTTTTGGGGAATGGCCAGATCTTTGTCGGACGGGCCTCTCCGCCGCTCACCTGGTGACTTTTGTTGTCTGTCCGCTGTTTTCCATGGCTTTCTGGTGCCGTTCCGAGGTTGCTTTTGGTTGCAGTCGTGGGATTTCAAACTCTGTTGTCCTGTTTTTCCCTCGTTTCCTCCACAGGAAACTCGAAGCGATCACCATCTGTATCTTTGTTTCCCACGAGTATCTTGCATTCCCTTGTGTCTTTCTCGCTTCGCAGCGCCTTGGCGCGTCAATTTTGGTACTCTGCATAATCCCCGTCTAGTGCGAACGAAGATACCATAAATTCCTCGCTGGCGTGATGTGACTTGCTCGATAGACGAATGCATGCAACACGAGCATCGTGTCCTTCCCCCCTCATGCCTTCCCCTCTCGCTCTACGCACAACTCTTGGCTCCTTGGCAAACCCTGGCAAAAATGGGCAAAATGGGCAAAAATTGGCAGGAACGACAAGAATGGCAAAAACTGGCAGGTCACCCTTCCGGACAGAAGGAAGGGGCGATGGGAGAGACACGCATGCCCAAACAGAGCTAATACCGCCAACGGCCAGCCTCGTCCGGAGTTTGGGACGCCTTTCGGGGCTGGTCGCGGGGATAGCGATGGCAACAAATGATTTGTCACGTCACTGCCCTGATTGGCTTGCCACTGCGACAGGGCGCAAAGCAAGGGCGATGGGAGTAAGTCGTGATGTGTCCTGATTAGGAAGGAAGGAGACGCTGGAGCGGGGAAGGAGGAGAGAGGACAGACTGTCTCTCCCCTCCTGCCCTCTGCTCTCTGCTCTCTGCTCTCTCCTCTCTCCTCTTCCCTCTTTCCTCTTCCCTCTTTAGCCGCAGAGCCTCAAAATACCCAAGAGATCGTATAATACCCAATGGCTCGGGTACAGCGCATCGTAGTTGGGCGTCATGCTGGACAATGTGAAAAATGCAGATTTGGCTCCATCCGGATGCCTACACAGCATGCCCCTCTCTTGTTTTTCTTCCCTGAACCCTGTCCTGGCTTGTTAGTTTTCCACCTGCATTCTTTCGCAGGTGATTTTTCTTCTGTGATTCTTTGGTCGAGAATTCCTTCATTCCTTCGTCCGCAGGCCAGTTCGCATTTTTGCGGACTCTGCACCCGGCACTTTGCTGCCGATCAAGGCGTCTTGTCGACGTGGCCGAAAATGGTCTCACAGAGCGGTCAAACATCGGTGTGTCCTCTCTCCATGAATGTGCACATTGGATAAACAGACACCTCAGACGCCACGCTCCAGCACTGAAAGCACAGTGATGTGATGAGGATCAGAATCAGTATCAGTGATCCATGCTTAGACGGCCGTTCGGTCATGGCCATTGCTCGCTTTGGCATCACTCAGCCATTGACCTCAGCACGCCTTCGCCTGACCGTGTCTATATCAAAGTCCAGACGCCCCGACATCGGGCTACACGGACAGAAATGCACGATATTTCCTCATGTGTTCTGGTTCGCCTTCTTTTGCTCTATGAGGCAATGAGCCAGAATCCTATTGTACACAAAGACGCTGTGACACTGCCTCTTGCTGCTCGGTCTGCAGCTTTGTTATATTTCGGATGCCTTGCATGAAGCTCGTGTCCTGTAGAGGTAGGCGGTAGGCACATGGGATTCAGGCTGGATTCGGCTGTTTGCCATCTTTCAGTTCTTTGGGTTCTATCCGCTCGTGCTACGGTTTTCTTTCATATGCCAGATTGTTTGTCTTTTTCGTGTCTTCTGAATCTCACACTCTCTTTTTTTCAAACGCCAGATTGTATGACATTTTTCATTGTCCTCCTTCACATATTCAGAATGCCAAGATAACAAGTTGACTTTATCCATGCCTCAGCCTCCTTTCCATGCTCCTTTTTCACATGAAAGATTATCACTGATCCCTTCGCCTCCTTGTCTACTGAGCCTATCCGATACTTTACGCCCAGTCGAGTCTGGTGGCGACTACACAAGGACAAACGGTCCCTTTTGGACCCTCTAAGCCATCATGAGTGACTCGAAAAGCCTTCGAGAAAGGAAGAAAAAGGGAGAGAAGAAAAAAGAAAAAAGAAAAGACAAACTGACTCTCATGACTCCTTCTCTGTCTCCTCATTTGTCTTGTCTCGCTTTCTTCTGATTCTGTGACGATCATATCTCACCAACCTCAGCTTAGCCACACACCAGTGACTGAAAAAACTCTTTCATGCTCGCACTCGTAACCGGTCCGAAGAGACACTGCACAAGAACGACGAGAAAGCGGATACCTTGTGTCACAGGAAACCCTTTTGTGGTTGGCGACGCTTTCCTGAAGCGTGCCCGAGGATGGAGTTTGAAAAAAGGCGTCGAGAACCACCGGCCCACGAGACAGGGCTTAGATGTGTGCTCGTTCTTCTGTCGAGTGATCAAGTAGCTCCAGATGAGCCTCAAAGGCAAGTATAGCGAGTATAAAGGTCTTGAGGATGTCGAAGTGTTTGTTAGTATGATTTTTCTCATCCACACAAACTTCAAGATCATCCCTCAGAAACAGCCTCAGCTGTATCAATTGCCTACAAAACTCACTTTCCAAAAAAAAAATTTTACTTCTACCACCCAGTCACCATGAGCAAGCATTACGGCCTCACCGCGGATTGGGAGACATCTCCCGCCTCCGACGACGGCAACTCTCGTCCGGCCTCGCCGGCGATTTCTACAACGGAGCTGTTCTGTTGCTGGTGTGATGAGCACTACGGGATACCGGATAACAAAGTGATTCGGGGTGAATGTTGCGCCGAGTGTGGCCACAGGAGTTGCGAGAAATGCAAGACGGTCTAAATATCGAAGAGAAGATGGAAGGAGTTGCAGTGAGGGACTGTTAAGCTAGGAGATGCCTGGAGAGAACTGATGGATATCTTTCCCTTTTTCCTTTTTCCTTTTTTTCCTTTCAACCATGGTTGTTTTTTTGTTTTTGATTCTTTCACGCCTCGATAAACAGAAGAGGCCAGATAACAGCCCTCTAGAGTAGAGGAACCAACACAGACACAGAAACGGATACAGACACAAGCACAGAAACAGACACAGACACAGAAACAAACAGATAGATCCCATAGCAAAACAGAACAAACGCGTTTCCTTCTGCACATGGAAAAGAATTATGATTTTAATGCATGGATATGGCAATCGCTCTCGCTCTCAGACGCCAGACAGAAATCAACCGTCCCAGAATGCCAGCAGAAGCACTGCCGCACTGGCCCCATGCCCATACGCCCCGTTTGAATCCTATCCTGTGGCCCCCGAGCATCACTCCAGATGTCCCAGCAGTTCGTCCAGTAGGGCTTCCGTCTCGGCCGGGTTGGCCACCCATGCCGTCGTCGCCGCCCGTCGTGCCCGAAAGTCGTTCGCCCCAGCACTCAGGAACTGGTCGCCCACGTGTAGCGTCGTGCTCGGCTCGGCCACCTGGTGGTTCGTTGCCGTGTCCACCGGGGCGGCGACGACGACGCCTGTCCGCCCGCCCAGAAACCGCAGCGCATGCTGACAAATCTGCACGCCCCAACTCTTGTCGCCAATATCGACAAACACGTCGCGGCCGCCGTTGAAGGCACAAAAGGGCACACGTCCAGCTCGTCCGGCGGCGCTGACCTCGAGCCTCTTCTGGACCGTCAGCACAATCTCCTCGAGACACTCGCGCGACATGCGCACGCGCATATCCGTGCCGGCCGTCGTGTCGGCCGTCGTCTCCGTCATGGCGCCAGTCGTCGTCAGCGACAGCGGCACCACGCCGACGGCCCGTGACTTGCGCAGCACCTGGGCCGGCAGCTGCAGGCGCTTCACACAGGCACGCAGCGTCGTCTCGGCCAGATCCAAGAGCTCCGTCACATCGTCGGCCGGCCACTGCTTCATGGCGTCGGGCATCCAAACAGAAGAGTCCACGGGCGTCAGCAGGAGGTCCGGATTGCCGCTGTAAGCAAAGACAAAGCTGGCCTCGCCACCGACGACGACAAGGCCGTGCTTCTGGGCATCGGTCAGGTCGGCAGCGGCGTGCACGGCATGCAGTAGTCCGTGGAGACGCTCGCAGTAGCGCTCGGCAGCGTCATAGCCGGCGGCCGTGACGATGCCGATCTTGATGTTGCGGCGGAGGAGGCCTGGGCACGTTAGTGTGTGCGTCTCTGCATGTCTGCATGTCTCTATGTCTATATGCCTACCCAAGATGCGTGGAATCAGTGGACTGCTGGCCTCGAGATTCTGGCCGTCCTCGTAGAGAGTGAGGTCACCATCAAAGGTGACGAGCTGTAGGGAGTGTGGCGCCTGGCGGTCGGCGCCGCCGTGACCGGTCAGGGCCATCATCTGGGCCGTATTGAGGGTCAGACGGATGTCGTTGAAGGAGGGAGCGACGAGCCGGCGCGAGGAGATGTGCCGACGGGCGTCTTGGTGCAGAAAGGCGGCCTCGAGCGGCAGAGGCGTGAAGAAGGGCCCGACAGTGGGCACGAGCAACTGCAGCCGGGAGGGCCGTGGCGGACAGGACGGACTCGTTTGGTTATCATCGTCGTCGTCGTCGAGTGGGCCATGCAGTAGACGATGCTCCGTGATCATGCGTTCAATATCGCGCATGATTTCGGCATAGCGACGACGGACCTCGGCCGAGTTGGCAGCGAAGACGGCCTCGACATCTTCAAAGTCGCCAGCCGGTTGAGAAAAGAGGACAAACGGACTAATCAACAAGCCCTTGACCCATTCTAGAGGGTTAGCAGGGAGGAGGAGGAGAGGACAGAGGATAGATGACAGAGGACAGATGACAGAGGATGAGATGAGGACAGATGGTGACATAGGACAGAACAGAGAACACACCGATGAATTGGTCTCGTCGGTGAGACTTGAGGGCATCTACACGTAAAGAACAAAGCCAGATCAGCAAGAGAATGACCAAAACAAGCAAAGAGAAGCTCACATTCCACACGATATCTTGTTGTCATGGCTGCAGTGATGGGGATGGAAGGAAAAAGAGGGCAAAGGAAGGAAAGAAGGAAAAAGGAAGGTCAATGGAAGAAAGAATCCAGAGACGAAACACATAGGATCAGAAAAAAGAAATGTTACGCAAGTCCTGCAAGAGAGCGGATAGGGGTGCAGACCGCCGTTGCGTCAGGTGGAAGAGGCCTTGCATCGGTGTCAGCGGTCACAAGGAAGATGTTCGTATTGACAGGTAGCCGGTTTGGGACTAGACGGTTCCTGCGGAGGCGATGGCGGGGATTGGGGGGGACGTATCCGCTACGAGTCAGCGGCTGAGTGGCCTAGAATGATCCGCTAGCTAGGCTGATAGGCCTATGGTGAGCTAATTTGCTCTGAGCTACGGTGAGCTGAATTGAATATCCCGTCTGTTATCTGGCCTGAGGCCTTTTTAAGACAAAGAACCATGAAAGACGGATAAGTCAACCTGAAAGTTTGACTCAAAGCCGCCCGAAAGTCAAACAAAACCTATTCCCATGCTGTCATAACTCGTAATTAGTTCTCTACTGCCTGCTCCTCCTGCTCCTCCTGCTCCTCCTCCTCCTCCTCCTCCTCTATATACTCCACCATCAAACTGGCCGATCGTCCAATGGCTTCCATCAGTGTTTTGTCCGTCGACGGTTCGTGGACTTCCCGCGGCAGCACCGACACAATACGGAACGTGTACTCGTGCGTGTAGCCCTCGGGTGCCGTCTCTGGGACTGCCTCGTCCTCGTCGCCCTCGTCGTCTTCATCACTGTCTTCTTCTGCCTCCCGCTCCGCCATCAGTCCGTCGGCAAACGCATACAGGTCTTCCACTGTCGATTCTTCTGTAAATGCGCGCCGCACGCGCTCGCCGCCGCACGACTCTGGCAGCTTGAGCGCCACGCGCACTATGCCCGTCGTCGACCCTGCGCCCGGCTGCGGCTCTGGTGCCAGCTGAGCCTGCCGCCACTTGCGCCACTGCCGCAGCATCTCGGCCTGCCGCACGGCCTGGCGCTCAGCCTCGGCGGCTTCTGCTTCGGCCATCTGGCGCTGGCGCGTCCGTTCACGGTCGGCCGCCAGCGACCGCTCGTATGCATCGTCCTGCTCGGCACGCAACGTGCGTGTCGTCTCGCGGTCCAGGCGCTCGGCACGTACAGCCGCCATGTCTTCGGCACAGCGTGTCATGGCTGCCCGCAGGTTGCCGGCAAACGACGCCGCCGGCATGAGTCCCACCATACGCTTAATGGTGCCCATGCGCGAGATGCCGCCTTCCTTGGGCGTGACGCAGACGACGGCGCAAAAGGGGAAGCGTGTGGCCTTGAACTCGTTGGCCACGTGCAGCGCCTCGCTATACATGACATTGCCACCCCACAGGACAAAGTTGTTGGCCGGGTTGGCCAAAATTTCAGTAACCTCAGGTGCCAGCAGCGTCTCGCGCACAAACTTGTCCGTGTCGTCGTGCTCGGGCGAGAGCAGCACAACCAGCAAGAACTGCGGCCGCTCCTTGGCTTGATCATAAACCTGGGCATAGCCCTCCTCAGAAAACTCGAGGACCTTCGTGTTGTACTGTTCCTCAAAGTCGCGGCGGAAGCGCGTGGCGGCATCGCGCGGCGACAGCTGGCGCCGCCCAAGTCCTGGAGTGCCGGTAGTGGCTGGGCCTGTCGGCCGAGGCCGCCGAAAGTACGGGATAAAAGAGGCCACGTACTGCACGGCGCTCCAGAGACTCAGCAGCATGCGGTAGCCGAGGTGGAAGGGCGACAAGAGCACGGCGATCAGCAGCGGCGGCCGCCATATGGGCGCAGGAAGGGGCGGGACGACACGGCGGGCGACCTCTGTGCGTTCGGAGGGAGGCACGCGGTTCTGGCGGCTCATGAGCTCGGCTTCGCGGAATAGCTCGTGTAGGGAGTGGTTGTTGATGGGACGTTCTAGGATGGGGTCGTCCCATCGGGCGCCCATGGGTCGGGGATTGGGGTTGGGAGGATGTTCGAAGTTGATGGGAGGCAGAGGTTCGAGGGGGACTTGTTCGGGTTCGCCGTCAAAGAACTTGGCAATGGCGACCTGCTCTGTCAGTGGTGTGAAGAGGGTCAAGAGACAAAAGTAAAGCTTACTGGAACACTCCAGTTGGATCTCTGTAGGAGAGCCGTGGCCTCAGCCTCGTTCTGGTCAGTGATGGTGACGAGCTGCTCGAGAGCCTCGCGCTGCGAGGGAGACAGCTGACCGGCAGCGTCGGGAGTATCCATGGCGGAAAGAGTAGGAGGCGAGGACCAGAAGGCAGGGTAGAAGAAGACGAGGAGACAGGTATAGCTGAAAGCGGAGTGGAAAACGAAGTTGTTCAGTAGAAGAGATCGCCAAAGATATATGTGGAAGCGGGGAATGGAAACGGCCGAGCGGAAGACGAGCTGAGACGACAAGCGAGAGACGGGCAGACACGACAGGCGAGCTATAGGCTGAACAGAAAGCAGAGCGGCTTGGATCGGGATCTCATTTGTGGACGGGCGGGAGAAGGATGAAAGTTGTCGTTTACTCGCAAAGATGCTCTCTGTCGAAAGAGGTAATGACAAGCTAGTGTGGGTGGGTCTGCCCGGCTTACTCATTTTCGATTGGACGACTGTCAGCTGCAGCAGCGTGTCCACCCCATCGGTGAGCAGGACGGCAGGCTGCAGGGGTCTTTTGGTGGATAAGTGCATTTTGCGATAGTACGGAGTACTCCGTATTCGTATACGAGTAGCTGTTCCAACAAGGCTTCGCATCCTGCGACCTGTTGTGCGCCCACCCCCACGGGCTTCAAAGTGCATGATTTCCGGAACGACAATATTGAGCCAGCCACAATCGGATCCTGCGTGATTTTCTGAGCCGACGACGAGGAAATGGCGCGACTGCGAGGTCATTCGGTCGGCTCCTATGGGCGCGTGAGAAATCGGATATGTACATACAGACGGACATGCCGTGTACCTCCTATATGCAAGTGGGTCCTTACGTAAGTTTGCCCGCGTTTGGGGGATTCCCTGTCATCGCCAATGGCTGGCAACCTCTCAGGCGCCTGCCATACAAAGAGCATCACTTCCTCCACGCTACCAATCCTCCCCAAGAGGCTGTCGGGATACACAACCTGCGATGCGGTGCATGTCCGCGACAAGATATGGCCACAACGCGACTACGTTCCGCTGAAGCACGCACCTGAATTCTTGGGGTTCGCGAGCTGAGGCTCTTGGGCGAGAGAGAAAGAGAGAAAGAGAGACAACAGAGACAACACAGAAAGACAGAAAGACAGAAAGACAGAAAGACAGAAAGACAGAAAGACAGAAAGACAGAAAGACAGAGAAGGACACAGACATCAGAAATCAGACATCAGACATCAGACATCAAACACACAGACGGACAGAACCGTTCCACAACTTATCAGTCGGCCTCGTCCTTCGTCCTTCGTTTCAAGATTCCAACAATTCGATATCGACGGTCGTTTGTCATGGTCGCGTCCACCCTACAAAAGTCATGGCCTCCTCCAAGAAAACACTAAACGGAGACTCTCCCGTCTTCACGCCAGGCTCCGGCAACTCGCCTCTGCGGAAGTCTTCCACGCTGCCACTCCAGGCTGCCAGCGCCATTCCTTTTACGCCTCGCGGCAACAGTGGTACGCTGCCTCCTTGATTTCCCCATTCCCCCATTTCCCTTATTTTGGTGCTAACCAACAGCCGTCTCTGCTAGCAACGCCTCCTCGGCCGCGTCTCCCCGCGAACCCCTGCGGGATGCTGCCGCCCTTCGCGAGCCCGGACAAACGATCCCACGCGCCGATGTCCCGGCTTTCAATGTTGCCACAGCCCGCGAGTTTGTGCCCCGCTCCGTCGAACAGACTCCCCCCAGTTACAATGTCGCCTTGGCCAAGGAATTTCAGCCCCGCGGCGACCGCTCGCCCTTTAACGTAGCCCAGGTCATCGAGTTCCACCCCCAGTCTCAGACTGTGCCTTCGGTTCACTCGTCTCCCGAAGTGGCCCATCACGTCCAAGTCCAGGTCCAGGCTCAAGCTCAAGCCCAGGCTCAAGCCCAGGCGGCGGCGGCAGCAGCCTCGCAACAGCTGCAGCAGCATCAACAGCCCCCCCCTCAGGCCCCGACACAGCCTGCGGCTCACCTTAACATCCCTACGGGTCCTGCCTTGGGCGCACAGATGAATATTCCCACGGGCCCTTCGCGCGGTCTGTCGGGCACTCATGCCAGCAGTGCCGTCAGCGCTGTCACCACCGTCGGGGCCATGCCCATGCCTGGTCTGGGGTTTCCTGATGCCGCGCTCTACGAACCGTTTGCGGCAGCCGGCGCTGCTACGCCCTTTAATCCCTATGCAGCGGCTGGCCACGCGGCTGGTCGCGACGGTGCGGCCTACTTCCAGAGCCAGGCGGCCTTTGGCACGCAGCATCAACCGGTGAGCAGACTTGCCCTGCCGCCCTGTCCGTTGGACTAATGTAAACCAAACCATTTTTGCTGACACTGGAAGCAGCTCAACGAGCATCTTTATTTTCCCCAGGGTCCCCACCGACAAGATCTTTTGCCGCGACAGCGGACGGTGCACGATTTCTTTCTGCCCGAGAAGCTGCGGCAGGAAATTCATATGAAGTCACGGGCAGGCAACCAGGCAGCTCTTACGCGTATGTTCCGGAGATCCTGGAGAGCATTTCCTCTACTGACGACGCAGTATCGGTCAATGTGGAAAGCTACCACTCGCTGTCGCCGCTGGACACCAACAGCCATAAGGTGGCCGGGTCCTTTGGGCGGATTACGTGGCTGTACAAGGCGGTAGCCAGCAAGAACGGCAAGCATTACTGCTTGCGGCGACTGGAGAACTTCCGTGTGAGCAACGAGAACGCGCTCCGGGCGGCGCGGGACTGGCGGCGGGTCAGCTGCGGCAGCGTGGTGACGGTGCACGAAGCGTTTACGACGCGGGCGTTTGGCGACAGTTCGGTGGTGTTTGCGACGGACTACTACCCGTTGTCGGTGACGCTGATGCAGTACCACTTCCCGACGTACGGACAGAACCGGCCGCGCGGCAATGTGACGATCCAGGAGACGATTCTCTGGGGGTACTTTGTACAGATTACGAATGCGCTGCGGGCGATTCACGCAGCCGGACTGGCGGCGCGGTCGATCGACCTGAGCAAGATCATCCGGACGGGTAAGAACCGGATCCGGCTGAGCGGATGTGCCGTGCAGGACGTGATCAACTATGACCCGACGCGGCGCGTGCTGGACCTGCAGCAGGACGACTTTTACAAGTTTGGCGAGGTGATGCTGGCCCTGGCGACGTACACGCCGCCCAACGACCTGCGGGCGCCGTATGCGCCCATGGAGCAGATCCCGGAGATTTATTCGCACGAGCTGAAGACGGCGGTGACCTGGCTGTTGTCGCCGCCGGGGACGGTGACGTTGGGGAATGGCGGGACGACGAAAAACATTGAGACGCTGGTGACGGGCATCTCGGCGCAGATGACGCGGTTCTTTGATATGTCACTGCAGGAAAACGACGGGCTGACGTCGCTGATGTACCGGGAGGTGGAGAACGGGCGCGTGGCGCGGATGCTGATGAAGCTGGGGACGATCAACGAGCGGGAGAACTACCAGCGAGACGCGACGTGGGCAGAGCATGGGCCGCGGTATCCGCTGAAGCTGTTCCGAGACTATGTCTTCCACCAGGTGGACGAGGCAGGGCGGCCGGTGATTGATGTGTGGCACATGTTGTCGTGTCTGAACAAGATCGATGCAGGGTCGACAGAGGTGGTGCGGCTTTCGAGTCGGGACGGGCGGACGAATCTGTTTGTGACGTACAAGGAGTTGAACAAGATGGTGCAGCGGTCGTTTAACGATCTGATGCGGGCGAGTCGTCGATAAGGAGTATTTAGTTGAATAGCAGAAGTTCTTAAAGTAGTTGAGGTCTACGATGGTCTCGTTCAATCCAATATGTCAAGTCTAAGTGAACCAGAATGGAACTACATTCTGTCCGACTGTCTGGCAGTCGTAGTCCGTGACTGTCATGTCTAGACTGACTCCAGACTGACTTCAGACTGTCCAGACTGTCCTGGCTATCTGCCTGCCTGTCTGTCTGCCTGTCTGTCTGTCTGTTCTGACTGACTTCTGACTCATCCATCGATGAGCAACTGTTTACTCGTAGATCTGCCCGATCCCGTGTCCATACGCCAGACGCCCATCTTCCATATCCCAGCTGTCTCAAGCCTCCTCCTCCTCGGCCTTGGGCGTGTACTGGTATGCCGGAGACGCTCCGCCCTCCTCGGCTGCTGCCAGGTACGGGTTGCTTATGCTCTCGCTGCCTTGCACAGGATGAAGGGTCGTGATATGTGTGCCGCGGATGACGGCCAGGCCGAGTGCCCGCGTGCTGGTCTCCCCTTCGGCGTCTGCAGTCAGTAGTTAGTAGAGCTCTCTCTCTCTCTCTCTCTCTCTCTTTCTCTTTCTCTAGAACTTACTCCGTGTCTTTTCCTGCGCATTGTCCAACACCATATTCAGCAACGGGTCGAAGCCTTTGAGCACGCCCGAGACTTCCCGTCCTCCGTTGAACTTGACATAGATCTCCCGGTCCATGTACTGCTCGAGGTTCAGAATGTTTTCCTTTTTAGCTGGTGGCTCGCGCTCGTGGCCGCCGCCCCGCGAAAATCCACCGCCCCGGCCGCCGTCATGACCACCCCGTCCACGCGAGAATCCACCCCGGCCACCCTCGCCGCCGCCCCGGCCTCCACCGCGTCCGTACGAGCCTCCGCCACGGCCACCACCACCACCACTACCACCACCGCGACCCGAACCTGCCCCGCGCCCACTGCTACCGCCCCGAGAAGCTGGGCTGTACCGGCCACGGAAAGGAGTGGACATTGTTGGGCAGAGATGTGTGGATGGAATGTCAGATGTCGATCAAAAAAAAAAAAGACGTCAGACGTCAGACGTGTCCGTCAGGTTCTTGGGAAGAAGGCTCGTTCAATTGGCGTGCAAAAATGGAGGCAGTACGGAATGGAACAGGGCCGTATTATGGTTCTCTTTTGGATTTGTGATTTGTTGGCTGGGGCAGCCATGGTGGGGCACAAAGCTGGGTGAAAAGGCGCCAAAAACGGGTTTGTTGTGGGGAGGAGAATTTATGAATTAATTTTCGAATTACTTTAATTCCTTTTACGTACGCCGTCCTCTGCACGGCGAGCGGCCGCCCAACCGGGACAGGCGGACTGGGAGGACTGCAGTAGGCGGATGGGACAAGTTGGATGGCTGGAGACGAGGCACGAGAGCAGGTGTTGGTACGAACTGGAGCGATCTGGGCAGGGCAGGGCAGGACACGGTACTCCGTACCGTGTACTTGACTCACGAGGTGCCCCGTGTCTCTCAGGGCGCGGAGCATCTCAGGCCAGCCGGCAGTGTAGCAGCTGTCTGACGTAGTAGAACAGGCGACGTAGAGCAGGCAACGTAGAGCAGGCAACATAAAGCAGGAAACGTAGAGCAGGCGACACAGATAGGGATGTGGTTCTGAATAGGAGAGGCGAGATGACCTTGTCGTACGGCGTACAGTGGCTGTTTGTGTGTGTTGAGGCGGATGGGAATTTATGCAGGTGAAAAGTATTTGTCTTTTCTTTTTATCTGTTGTCTTTTGTCTTTTTGTCTGTTGTTTTTTGTCCGGGAAGACAATACGGATTTTGCATCTGGAGATGTTTATTTCTGGTTGTGAAAGACGATACTATTTTGGAGACTCCTTTTATACGAAAGATATCCAAAAAGGTTATTTTTCTTCTTCCTTTCTCTTCTTTTCATGTAGTCAAACGTGATGTTTGTATTCAGTGCAGATACGAAGACGTGCAGGACCTCAAGAATTTGTGGCATATTACGGAGTACACTGAAATAGTCCTGTCGTCATGTGCTTAATATTGGATGTTGGTGCCTGTAAGCCGATGTGCGAATGTCTGTCTTGCATGGCATCGTGTCAATAGACATATCCATTTATGAGGCTTCCTTTTCGTCTAGAAGAATCGACAGGCATTTGTGACGGTGAAGTATGTGATTTGTTTACTGTCTAATGTATTCAAAGATCGTGATGACAGTCCCTGACTCGCTCTTTTATTTGGCGGCATGTGTAAATATCCATTTGACCCGTCTGACATCCGACGAGACTCTCGAGTAGAGGAGACCCACGCTGACCGGGATGAGGTCGGCGAGGCCGTCCTGGCGGCAATTTGGACCAGCAGGGAGGCGAGGAAAAGAGGACCTATCGCGGAGTCGATGAAATTTAGCAGAGACAGTAATCCAGCGAGGAGATCGTCGGGGACAGGGAGATGAAACGGAGAAATCTCGGGCGTCTACAGGAGATCTAAGTGATTAAAGGGATACAGCTATGATAGGCCATTGTAGGCCGGAGACGACATGGACAGCATCGGCGTCATTCGTCATCCGTCATCCGTCATCCGTCATCTGTCATCCGCCGTCCGCCATCAAAAGACAACGTGCAAACGTGGTCGCAAAATCGGTCAAAACTGTCTGACAGGCAAGAGAAAGATGTTGTCCCAATCGATCGCTTCCGATTGGTAGACCAAATCGACTGAGAGACAGGTTGGACTTCAGATCTCGAGATCCATTGGATCTTGTTTTGGCCTTGACCTTGGATCTTCTACTACTCTCTGGTCTGGTCTGGTCTGGTCTGGTCGGTTCTGATCCTCTGGAAATATCAGACCGGAAGACGGCCCGCTGCTAGGCTACCCTGTGCTCTGTCCCCCCTTTATTGCCTTGCTTGATTTTCTCTCCCATTTCTTCGCCTCCACAATGCTGCCAAAAACAACTCTCAGCCACCAGACTTTCTTTTTTCGAATTTTCTGCGTCTTCCATCGCAGCCAGGGTCTTCTCAGCTGATATCCCGGCACCAGATCTCTTTCTTCGCATCCACTCCTTGTCGCCATCCTTCTTTCGCGTCTCCGGAAAGCCACCGCCTCACGTAAGACGATCTTGTTTGTCTTTTGTCTTTTGTTTCTGTTTCTTCTCTTTTTCTTCCCTGTCTATTTTCTCGTTTCTCTCTGCTTCTCTTTTCAGTTCCCTCTGTTTCTCTGTTTCTCTGTTTCTCTGTTTCTCTCTTTTCGGTTCTCTCTCTCTTCTCCTCTCTCTCCTCTCTCTCCTCTCTCCCCCCCTCGTATTCGCTACTTTCTCGACTTCAACCTGGACCTCTCGGCCTCACTAATCCACGCGTCAACCCCCCCTTCCTCAACCACTACGTCTCAAGCCACACTAGGAGCAATTTCCCCCCTCCTCTCAAGTTCACTGGCCCGAACACGCGCGCACAAGCCACACACACCGTTGCGACTTCCCTTCGTCATTTGTTTCCCTGCTCCTAATTAGACCGCACGTGGACGGAGCATTGTATTAAGCTCCCGCTCTTGCCTGTGATCCCCATTGTTATTGACGCGCCGCGGACGACCGTTCTTTCCTTCTACCCTGCCTTCTCCCTTTTCTATTTCTATTTTAGCCTCGCTCCTTCCGTCCTTCGCCCATCGTCCCATCGTCCCTTCCTGTCTGGTTGTCTCTGATTTCTCTTCTGCCTCTTTCTCTTTTTTCCTTTTTCTTTCGTCCTTCTTCTTTTCGTCTTCCTCTTTTTTCATTCCCTCTTTTTTTTTTGTGCCTCATTTCTGCCATTTCCCCCTTTGCTCTTCCATGAACCTCGCATCTTCTCTCAATCCCACGGGGCCTCTCGTTGTGTACGTGCCGCTCTCCCGGTAAATTTCACTTCTCTCTCCATTTCCTCCGGCCCCATTTCGCGTGCTCGCTGTTGTCACGCCCCCTCCACATTTACACCTGGACCTCTCAAGTCGGATTGGCCTTTCAGACGCGTCGTTTGGTCCTCAAACCAACGTCTACACAAAACGACCAACCTGCCAGCTGCTTCCCAGAAGAGAGCTCCACGAGGAGAGCCTCGCGCACACTTTATCCATGCCGCCTGCCCTGATCCCTGACTCCTGATTTCACTACTTTTTTTTGCTTCTTTTCCCATCCTTTTTTTCATTACTCGATTCTCCCAAAACTCGCCATGTTTTCTCTCCTCACTTCCTCCTCCCTCGCTCACATGCTGACGCGTCGAGACAGACCTGCTGCTGCCATGCCTCTCAAGGAGGAGAGCCCGGCCGACACCGGTATCTCTGGCATCTCAGGCATCTCAGACGTCCCCGTCTTCTCCGATCCCCAAGAGTCCACCGCCAAGTCTACACCGACCTCGACCGTCTCCAATGGCTCCCAGCTCACCAAGCCTGAGGACGACGACGTCCTCTTGACCCTCTCCGCCGCCGGCGCTACCATCGCCTCCGTTACTATCCTCGACGACGCCATGCCAGCTACCCCCTTTTCTCTCGCCGCAACACCACGGCAGTGCTCTCCCCACCCTGCTGGTCTCGGCGCGCTCCACACAGACACCGCCGCTTCCGTCGCGGACCCTGCTGCCACTCTCGCCAATGCGTCCAATGACGCGTCGCCTGCCGACGCGTTCGCCGCCAATCCCGTCGCTATGCCTCCTCTCGCGACACCCCCCGAGGCCCGGCCTGTTACGCCTGTTTTGGCGCTTGCGCCTACGTCTGCGTCTGAATCTGAATCTGAATCTGCATCTGCATCTGCATCTGCATCCGCATCTGCATCTACATCTGCGCCTGCGCCAGCGCCTGCAGTAGCCCACGACGAGCCCGCTATCGATGCCGCCGTTACGGAATCCATGGCGCTTGACCCAGTTACAGAAGACGACGACGCCGCCATTGTTGTCGACACGGCCACAGACGAGACCACCAGCAGTATCCCCGAAATCGAGGCGACACCGCCACGACAGAGTCGCCGTCTATCTTCGCGTCGAGCATCCAGTATCGTTTCGCAATCCCAGCCACCACCACAACAGCACGCGACACAGACGGGCAGCCCCGCCCGCCGTCCACTCAGAACAGCGCGTTTGTCGGCGTCGCTAGCGCAAAATTCGCCAGATACGAGAACGGCGACGCCAAAGGCCACCCCTAAGACAACAGCCAAAGCAACCGCGAAGTCCGCCAAGACAACCCCCAAGACAGCCCCAGAACGACGCGCTACTCGTCTTTCCGCAGGCGCCTCTGGCCTCGAAATTACGTCTTTCAGCGCACCATCCTCGTTGGGAAAACGATCGCGCCGCCATAGCGACAAAAAGGCCAATCTCCCGCGCGAGCTCCGCCGCCTCGAAGACACAAAGGAATTCTCCCACGTCGACGACAAGCCCGTCGTCTACACCGTCTGGAGCAACGGCAAATATGTCCCAGCAAATGCGGCCGGAGAGCCTCTGGTAGACAAGAAGGCAGCAAAGTCGACCCGGCTGAGAACCTCTGGCGCTACTCGGGATGGAGAAGACGGCGACAGCGATGCGCCCAAGAAGCGGACGAAACTGGACACGGCCGACGCAGACGACGAAAGCGAAAACGACGAACTCAAGACCCTGGGACGGCGACGCGTCAAGAAATGGCTCGACAGGGGCCTCTACGCCGGCCAGGCCATACCGAGCAACCCGATTGCGAGCCTGACACCCACCGAGAAGAGACAGCTGGCAGACTTGTCCGAGCTCACCAAGAAATACCCGGAAAACAAGGTGCTGCCCATGCCCATATTCACCGGGCTACGAACGTTGATCCATGGCCGCGATTTCAAGATGCCTTTTGATGTCTTCAACCCTCTGCCGCCTGGCCAGCCCAAGCCCGTCAAGTACGGTAGATTTAGCAAAAGTAAGATTCCCCTTTGTATTTCCTTATGTGGTATGCGCCCAGCTGACCTTTCAGACCGGTTTGTGGGCGAGGCGCACGCGATATGGCGCAAGAACCCAGACTTTGACGATTTCTCATCCAAGTGTGTGTGCAAGCCCGAGACGGGCTGCGACGAAGACTGCCAAAACCGTATTATGCTTTACGAGTGCGACAACATGAACTGCAACGTCGGCCCGGAACGCTGCAACAACCGCGAGTTCCAACGCCTGGCTGAGCGCACCGCTTCCAAGAATCCATATCACATCGGTGTTGAGGTTTTCAAGACGCCCAACCGCGGTCACGGTATTCGCGCCAGCCGAAGCTTCCGACCAGGCCAGATCATTATGGAGTATATTGGCGAAATCATCACGGAAGAGGAATCGGATCGGCGCATGAACGAATTGTACAAGAACAATGCGGTGAGCATTTCCCTTTCTGTATGCACAAGCATTGCAAACTTTGTGCTAACTGCTGTCGTTTCATGCGCAGTGCTACTACCTGATGTCCTTTGACCAGTCTCTCATCATTGACGGAACCAGCGGTAGCATCGCTCGGTTCGTCAACCACTCCTGCTCGCCCAACTGCCGCATGATCAAATGGATTGTTTCTGGCCAGCCTCGGATTGCGCTGTTTGCGGGTGACCGGCCGATCATGACTGGCGAGGAGCTGACGTACGACTACAACTTTGATTTTTACTCGTCGAAGAATGTTCAAAAGTGTCTTTGCGGTAGCGAGAACTGCCGTGGCATCCTCGGACCTCGAAAGAGCGACAAAGCCGTGTCCAAGGCAGCCGCGGAAAGGGCGGCAGCGGAGAGAGCCAAGGCTCTGGCCGATAAGCTTAAGAGCAGCAAGAGCAAGAATACGAAGCAGACAGCCGAATCACCAAAGAAGCGCAAGTCCAATGCTCGCGATTCAGACGACTCGGACGCAGACGGACCGGCAGCGAAGAAGGCCCGCGTGACTGCGAGCGCCAAGAGAGGTCCTGGGCGTCCACGAACCCGGGATACTGGGAGGAAGTCGGGCGCTGCTCCGCGCGTGACATCGACAAAGGCAGCTCTGGCAGCCTTGGCCGCCAAAGCTGCAATTGATGCCAGAATCGCAAAGGCTACCAAGGCAGCCAAGGCAGCGCGAGCCGCAAAAGCTGCCAAGGCCGCAGCAGCCGCCGAGGCAGCCAAAGAAGCCGAAGAAGCCAAGCTTACAAAGGCAGGGAAAGCAGGAAATGCGACGAAGACTACAAAGGAAAAGACTAGCAAGATCACCAAGGCTGCGAAGCCTGCCAAGGAAGTCAAAGTAGTGAAGAGGGGCGTCAAGGTTACGAAGACAGCAAAGGGCCTAAAGGCAGCAAAGACATCCAAGACAACCAAGACGACCAAGACGACCAAGACGGCCAAAACGGTCAAGGCAGCCAAGACAATGAAAGCGACGAAAGCGACGAAAGCGATGAAAACTACGAAGCCACCCAAAGCAGTTGCTGTAAAGAAGGCGCAGAAGAGCGATGCGGCAAAGTCTCCGACAAAGCGGGCATCAAAGAGCCTGAAGTCGACAGAGGAGCAACGAGCAACGACTGCGGAAGCTGGAAAAGAGTCGACAATGGCGGATGAAGCAGACGCACGTGGATCAGCCAAAGCGACCCCCATGGCGCGGGCTCTGGCCAAGGCAGCCAAGGAGGCAGCCAAGGCGACGAAAGCCGTCAAGACAGCTCGGACACTGACGACGATGAAGCCGAAATCAGCCATGGCCAAGCGGGCGACGAACATGGCAGCAGCCGCAGCCAAGCGGGCAGACAAGGCGAAGAAGGCGGCAGAAAAGACGACGACATCTAGAAAGCGAAGAGTGATTAAGATCCACGCAAAGAGTTCGGCAAAGGGGGCGGTGATGGCAACAGCGGCAGCGACTTCAGCGACGACGGCGGCAACCGAGCCAGCCAAGACATTGGCAGAACAAGTAGCTATTGCGGCACAGTCAAGTTCGGATGCCACGGCAGCCATTGCAACGAGTGCTGCGGTGGAGGCGACCAAGTCCAGCACGACTGCGGGCAACAGCTCTGCTCCCGAACCGATGCAGCAGACGCCTCCAGCTGCTGCGGCCGAGACCCCGCGGCGTCGACCTGGGCGGCCGCCGTCTGCCAAGAAGTCAAAGGGCACGACTCCCGTGCGTGTCCGACTCATCAGCTCGCCACTTGCGCCTGGTGCAAAGAGACCGGTTGGGCGTCCGCGGAAATACGCACGGCAAGAGGATCTGGACAAGATGCTCGGACCGCCGCTGGTGGCAGCAGAGCAGCCGACGGAGAGAGAGTTGGCGGGGAATGTGGCAGACAGCCAGGCTGGATATGAGGCTGGGCATGAGACTGGACATCAGGCTGAAGTGCCGGCAGACCAGACGGGAAAGCAGGGAGGAATTCAGACAGGAGATGTGGGCGGCAGCCTGACTAGAGACTTGGCTCATGCCATGGGGCACATCTCGGCCAGAGCGGCAGACTCTACGGAAGATGTGATCCACGTTGCATCGGCCTTTTACAAGGAGACTCTTTAGGACGAGCAGGGCCGAATGCGACGTGTGGAGGTTTGGTGAGGAGAATATTGGTCAGCAGTGGAATCTGGAGAACAGCACAAGATACGACTATTGTTTGCGATTTTGCCGTCTCTGTGGGAAAGGAAGCAGTTGTTGTTTTCCGACGAGACCAGCTGTATCTTGCCGCCAATTGAAGGTGTTTTGGGCATGTTTTTATTTATTTCATTAGGGATGGTCGTGTATGGTAGGTAGACAGGGATCACGAGGACGAAGCAAGATGGATGGCCAATAAAGACATGTGTTTGGAACAAGACATTGTTCATTGGCAGATCAAAGGATCTTGGAGGCCTATTGGGCCGGGGTCAACCGCCAACGGGAGCGGGCCAGCGGGGCCTTTGGCCTAGCAGTTTTAGCAGTTTTAGGGGCTCAACAGGGCGCTGCCGCCTGTAAGGCAGCCTGGAGGCCGCTGGAGCACTGCTGACCTCAGTGGTGATGTGCTGGGAGGGGAGATGTTCTGCCACCGAGGTCTCATTTCTCCGGCGCATTGTTGTTGTTGTTGCTGCTTTCGCCACCCTCACGCCTTCTCTTGGCCTCCATGCGTTCCCGCAATGTCTCGGCCTTCTTTTCCCACATCTGCTTGGATTGTTCGAGAGCCCGACGGCGTGTCAGCAAGGCGTCGACGAAGTCTTCCTCTGGGGTAGAGACGGGCGCGGAAGGAGAGGCAGGAGAGACAGGAGAGACAGGAGAGACCGGATGCATGATTGCAGCGGCCTGTTTCTTTCTCTGAAAGTGTTAGAAGCAGACGACATATTGATCTGATCAGACGCACCTCCTGGGCCTCGTGGCTCGTCTTGAGACCGGCGCCGTAAAAGGTGCCTACCATGGTGATGGCGGCGACGCCGGCAGTCAGGATCATGCCGCGGATGCGGACCTTGGGCGGATGCGAGGGTTCCATGGCATGGGCGTGCGCAAGAGCGAGAGGCCGCGAGAGGTCGCGAAAGGCTGACAAGCGGCCGAGTAGAATTGCTCCAGTTTTGGGCGGTGAATACCGGCAGAATATGGGGCCTATACACTTACACTTACGGCAGTCCTACTTCTACAGTAAACATGTCTTCGTGCTATATACCTTATCATACAAGGAGAGAGGATGGTAACTCTGCAGCCCTGGACCGTCCAACCCGTACGCCGCCTTGTCTAGCCCAACGCCCATTGTCAAGCAGAGTTTTATACAGTGCGTTTTGTGTGCGTCTTGCGCTTGCACAACGCTCAGTGTTGCCGCATCCTTTTCCTTAGTTCAGCAGCTTCAGCACAATTTCGTAGATGCCAAACGTCATGCCTGCTGCCGGCACTGTGCGAAGCAGATGTGGTGTCAGGCCTCCGTACAGGCCGGGCACGCCCTCTTCGCGCCACAGCCGCAGAAAACACTGCACGAGTCCCGTATACTTGCGCTGGCCGTCGGGTCCAGGCGCTTGTCGCAGCCGCGTTCGCACTACTTCGTGCGGGTACGTCAGCAGCGACGCGCACAACTTAGCCACGCCGGCAGCCCCGAGCGGCCCGGCAAATTCAACGAACCGGTCCCATGTAGTAGGCGGTGCTCCGGGGCCTCGTCGCAGGGCCCGCCGTGCTTCCCGTCGCTCGAGACCTCGCTTCAGCTGCTCGTACAGCAGCCAATGCGTCGTCGACTCGGCCGCTCCCAGGTAGCTCGCCGTCATACCCTTGTACAGGCCGCGCACGCCCTCTTGACGCACCACCTGGCGCACACAGTCGAGGCTATTGCGGTACCGTCGGTGCGTCGTCGCCGTGCCGCCCTCGCGGTCGAGCTGCAGCCGCGTCTTGATGAGCCAGATGGGATTAGTGGCCGTCGACGTCGCCAGCCCCGCCGCCACGCCGGCCGTCAGCTGCACCCACGGCGTGTCCTGGCCGACACCGGCCGATTCGGCAATCAGCCGCTTGCCGTTGCCGTACGTATAGAAATTAATGGACTTGGCGGGCACGGTGCCCACGAGAGTCGGACCGAGGCCCTTGAAGAGAGCGCGCCAGCCCTCGGTGCGCTGGACGGAGACAAAGATCTGCATGGTCTCGCCAAGATGGCGGCCGATCTCGCGGATGGGATTGGCATGGCGGACGGCCGCCGTGGCCGACGAAGAGGCAGCGGCGGCGGCCAAACGAGCCCGTTGCTGCTGCTGGTAAAAATCGGACTGCAAACGAGTGCGGATGACGTCGAAAGGGGCCGTGGCCGTGGCAGCCGCGAGGCTTCCTACACTGGAGGAGTTAGCAGAGTGGACGGACAGACGGAGAAAACAGGACGGGATAGCATTGAAGAGTGACGTACGCTCCAGCAACCATATGAGACCACGACTTTGCGTTTTTCACCGAGACGACGGTGGTGTCTTGTGGAGTGGCGGCGGCAGTAGCCATGCCGGGCCGGGGTAAAGAGGGCCGTGGCACAGATGCATTGGCGAGGCTGGCCAGGCCCTTGTCTGTCGTTACGTGTTGCGACATGGAGGACACCTGCGCGAGGACAATCGCATGTGGACGCGAAAGAGTTCTAGGGTGGAATGAAAAAAAGAATCGACGCTTGAAGTCCGGTGGCGATAAGATTAGATACGCGATAGTGTGTGTGCTTAGTCATTCACTATATTTTGTCGTTTGTCGCCACCACTGGCATCGCTGACCTCTGACCTCCACTTCCCATCGACAACCCTTTACGCGACCATCCCACAGAACCGCCACGATGTCTATGCTCGGGCGGCAGTCGCCCGACGAGCGCGACGAGCGCCTCGGTGGCTCGCGCATGGTGACGACGGCGCGCAAGGAAGAGAACATTTACATTCCGCAATTCATTACAAAGCGGCCCTTTTACGCCATCGACGAGTCGGAGGAGGTCCCTGTCGATACGTCGGGCCCGTTTGGCGATAGGAGGGCCAAGGCAGCAGCGGCGGCGGCAGCAGCAGCAGCAGCAGCAGGGGGCGCAGATGACAAGGAGGGCGGCGTGCCGGCGGCGACGAGTCGACGCGACTACTTGGAGCACCAGCGGTTGCGAAAGCGCGAAGAGGACTCGGCATGGTACCAGCGCGGCAAGAAGGCCGGACCGGCGGCGACCAAGTACCGCAAGGGAGCGTGCGAGAACTGCGGGTCGATGGGCCACAAGATGCGCGACTGTCTGAGCCGGCCGCGGGCCAAGCTGGCCAAGTACTCGGGAACGGACATCCAGGCGGACGAAGTGGTGCAAGACGTCAAGCTGGGCTGGGATGCCAAGCGCGACCGCTGGCTGGGCTTTGATGCACGCGACTACTCGGCCATTGTGGCGCGGCGTGAGAAGGTGTCCGAGGCACGGCGGCAATGGGGGAGCGAAGAGAAGAAGGACTCGAACCAGAACGAAAGCGAGCAAAGCGAAGAAAAAGACAAGGACAAGGAAGATACACGGTATTCGGAAGACGCCGACATGGGCGTGTCGCGGACAAACGGCGCGGCAGACCTGCGGATGCGCGAAGACACCGCGCGGTACCTTGTCAACCTCGACCTCGACTCGGCCAAGTACGACCCGAAACGGCGCAAGATTGTCGACGGCGGCGCGTTCCACGACGACTCGGCACGTCTCTTTGCCGAACAGAACTTTGCCCGGGGGTCTGGCGATGCCGCCGAGCTCGCCCGCGAAGAACGCTACGCCTGGGAAGTCCACGACAAGACGGGCGATGCCAGCCTACACCTGCAGGCGAACCCGACGGCAGCGGCCCACCGACGGCGGCTCGAGGCCGAGGAGGACGCCAAGAAGCGCGAGGCAATGGCCCAGCTGATGCGGGACAAGTACGGCGTCGAAGAGACAAAGGACGTGTCGACCAAGGCTCAGGCTCCCGCCATTGTCGCGTCGGAACACTTTGTCGAGTACGACGAGTCTGGCCACATCAAGGAGCGGCTGCAGGGCCCGCGGGCAGACCGGTCCAAGTACGCCGAGGACGTGCTGCCGATGAACCACACGAGCGTCTGGGGCAGCTGGTGGAACGACTTCCGCTGGGGCTATGCATGCTGCCACTCGTTTGTGCGCAACAGCTACTGCACGGGCGACGAGGGCAAGGCGGCCTGGGAACGGGCTGAGCGGCAGCGGCTGGGCGACTGGGGCGACGACGACAAAAAGGAAGAAGAGGACAAGCCAAGGCGGAGGCTGCTGCTGACGGACAAGGAGGAGTCGTCTGCGGCGTAATCTTTATAGAGGACAAGACAACTAATGCATAGCGAATGAATTGGACAGCCTGAAACCGCTAAACTCCCTAAAGTCCACTATCGTACAATGCCTGAAAACGCCCTGTCCTGTCGCCTTAGTGTATGCTGCTGGCTCCTGCCGTCTGTTGTGTCTCGTCCGCCTTGTCGGTCACGTGGGCACTTGACTCAGCATCTACTCCTACTGTTACCGATTCTATCACCGTCTCCGGTCCGTCCACCGTCTCCGGCCCCTCGACCGTTTCGGGCCCGTCTTCCATGCCGTAGTCCATATCCCACGCTGCCACGCCGTCGTCCAGGTCGTCGTTCGGTTCCTCGCCTTCTTCGCCTTCTTCGCCTTCTCCTGCCTCCTCTTCCTCGCTCTCGTCTGATACAACCGGTGCTTGCACCACCATCACGTCCTCCTGTCGCAGTCCACCCATCTCCTCTCCACGACGCCGCAGCTCTTCCACCAGTTCCTGTTGGCTTTGTGTCGAGGCTGTTCGCAGCGGCTTTCGTCGGATCGTCTGCTGTCGACTGGCCCGTGCCAGCTCTTCCGGCATCGGCAACGGCTCGCCAGGCGGCGGCAGCGGTCGTCCACCGCCCATGGGCTTGCTCAAGTCCACAGGTCCTTGCTGACGCGCCTTGCGTTCGGCAGCGGCAGCTGCGGCGGCGGCCGCCCGACGTTGCAGCGCATTGATGCCCCATCGCTTGGCGGAGGCGGCGGCACCCGACACGGCCGCCAGTGCAGTGCGTTTGTTTCCATTGACGCTGTGGTTGGAAGAGACGGTCGTGGTGAAGGACGGCACAAACGACTCGGAGCCGTCGAGACCGGCCGGCACAGTACTGGCACGGATAGGCAGCGAGGCCGACGACGACCGTGCCGAGGCAGGACCTGCCGATATGGACTCGTCCTTGTCCGTCCGAAGATCGGGCGTGGTTGGTGTTGGGGGAACTTCTGCCACTGGCAGTTCATCCTGACGGTCCTGACGGTCCTGACGGTCGGGATCAAGAGACTCGGACGACGCACTCGAAGTCCTCTCGCGGGCATTGCGCGACAGCCGTTCCATAGACGCAGCCGCACCGTTCTTCCAGGCCTTGGCCGACGCCTTGAGCGCCTCGGCATGAACGGTCATGGCTTCGGTACCGAGGGCGGGCGAAGAACTGCTAAGACTGGACGACGTGCGCGACGAGAGACGCTTAGCCAGCGGCGGCACGTTGTTTGGAGTCTTGGAGCTCTTTCCATCCGTTGACGCAACCGTCGAGACGATAGACGGGGTGCTGTAGTTTTGGCTCAGACGGCGCAGACGCTGGACGGCCGGCGAGTCTCCCGACTCGGGGTCCTCGTTGTCAGCAGCACCGTCGGCCGAGCTGGTGGTGTTTCGGCGGTCGCTACGGTCGTTTCGGGTGCCAGAGTCGTCGGTCCAGACGCCACCGCGCCAGTGTTTGTGTTCGGTACCGAAAAAGGGCGTGTCGTCCCAAAAAGGCAGCACGATACTCTCGGCAATGGCCTCTTTGATGCGGCCCTCGATCATCTGGATCAAGACGGGCCAGGTCAGCTGGCGGGCCAGGATGATGGGCCGGATCTCCATGTCGAGCTTCGGCATATGCCGAAAGGAAAACCAGATGCGGTTGCTTGGCGGCGCCTTGATCTTGAACAGCACATGGCCCTCGAGCCGTGTAAACGCCACGGCCAGTGATGTCTTGACTTCCTGCGGTCCAATGGGCGTGCTCACACGCATAGTCGCCGCCACGTCAATGGTAAAGTGGCCCGCATACCGCACGTCGGCCTCAATGACACACTCGCCTTCAGCCGTCAGACTCTTGAGCCGTGGCGATGTGATTTGCGGCGTCGTCTCGCCAATCTCGACCCGCTGCACTGCCAGTCGTGAAATGAACCCCGGCCGCGGCGCCCGCGACAGTTTCTTGACCACCTTGTCTTGGACAAAGTTGAGCACTTCAGGCGTCCTATACACGCCTAAAAACATGCGCCCCAACAGAGCATTGAGCCAACGCGTCTCGGCCGCTTCATCCGACGCATGCAGCCGCTCCATGAGACTCGTCAGATGTCGCACATCGATCGGCCGCGGCACTGGCTCGCCCAGTCCGGCACCGGGTCCGCCGCTGCCTGGGCCTTCCTGGCTTTGGCTGCGCAGTAGAGCAAAGTAAAAGTCTTCCTTCTCGGAGCAGTTCTCGCTGTAAAAGAACCACGGCTGGGGTGCCGGGGCGTTGTGTGCGCGGGCTGCCCGTTCGGGGTGTCGAGGAGCCAGACGCAGGGCGCTGCGCTTGATAAAGAGCTCGCCTTCCGGGATGCAGTAGTCCTCGCCGGCGTACATGTCGACGTCGTGGTCGGCGAGTTTGATCACGTGACGCACATCAACCTGTTGGTCGTCGTCGAAGAGAATGAGATGGCCGTGGCGCAGGACGACGTAGAACATGTTGCGCGCGTTGCGCGGCCGCGGACTGGCTGCGCTGCTGACTTCGACCGTGGCGATGTCGCCTCCGCCGGTTCCGGTCCCGTTTCCGGTTCCATTTCCGGTTCCATTTCCGATCTCTCTGGTTTTGCTGTCTTCTCCATCCGCCTCGGACTCTTTCTTTCCCTCCTTTCCCTCCTTTCTGCCCTTCCCGTTGCCCTTTTTCGTGAGCATGCCGCGGAAGAAAGTCTGGTACACGCTCGGGCTGGACGGCACGACGGTGGCCGGGCCAACACCCGACGGTTCGATGGGTTTGGAGTTGACGCCGACGGCTACATATTTGCGGAAGACGGCAAAGTAGCCGGCCGTGGCCGTGTCGTCGGCGGCGGCGTGGTGGTGGTGGCTGCTGGCATAGCTCTCGCGACGACGTTTCTCGTCAGCCGGCAGCAGGGGTAGCTTCTCGGTCTGGGTAGTTGTGCGCTCTAGAGTCTCGACTGGATCCGTTGAATCGTCTGGCGCTGGTTTCGTGTAGATGTAAATAGCAGCAGCCAGGAGAAGCGGCAGAAAGGTCAGGCCGCCGAAGAGGTAAATGACGAGAAACGCCGTCAGACTAGCCATGGTGGAGGGCGAACAGGCAGGCAAAAAGAGAAGGGACAAAAACGAGTGATAATGGACCAAATCGGTCTGATTCGGTGAAGCTGTTTTTTCAGAGCTTTCGCTCAGGCTGACACGGTAGAATCAGATCCACATGGCAGGGACCGTTCGACGGATGTCTGTACGAACGGTTGTCTGGTAGTGAAAACCCGCAAAGAAACCCAAGAGCGAAAGCGAGATGTACGAGTATTAGGTGTCTGTTGGGAATGCTGTCCTCGTGTTGTTCTGGGGCGCTCAGCCGTGTGCGGGCGATTAGTGCGTGGATTGGCTGCAACACCCCCTAGCGGGTGACGTCCTCGCTGGGGGGGCCGCCGCGCTAAACAGGGGATAGCTCTATCGGACCACGTGACGGCTGAGAGGCGGTATTTATGGACGGTACAAAGCACAAAGTATTCTGTATTTGTGGATTTAGACGAGCGATAAATAAGCAGATATCATGGAAGAGAGTAAGAGAGCAAGAGAACAAAAGGAAAGATAAGGAAAAGGAAGAAAGAACAGGAAAAACGGAAACGGGAAAATAGAAGAATACGAGTACAACTAGCCAGAACCTGAATCTGAGCACTGAGCACTGATCACCAACACTGGATCTTCTGGCTGTCCACAAAGCCCTGTAGCCTTGGAATCCATGCGCCGACTTGTCAGGGAAACCAAGCCACTGCATGCACTCTCCAAGAACGCTTCTGCCCCATATAACCAGGGCGAGCAAACGAGCAGTAACGGCAGCGGCAACGGCAACGGCAGCGGGCGTCTCTGCTTACCAAGCGTTGCGATCCCAGTTCGGGTCTGTCTGTTAGCAGAGTTTCAAGTAACTGTGTCCTCTCTCAAACTCACCCTGTACAAAAGCCGCCATCACTTTGCTGCCCGTCTGCAGCAGCGGGTGGCCGACCACAATCTTGAGGAACTTTTCCAGGCCCGCCCGCCGCGCCTCGATCACGTCGTCGCTGAACCGGTTCGTAAACACTTTGCCCGGCAGCGGCGGAATCGTCACCCGCGCACTCTCGCGCTCCAGAATGTCCCGGAAATACTCAAAGTCGCTGTAGCGGCGCCGCACCACGCTCTGCCGCACTTTGAAGGCCGGGATGTTCGTGCGGCACACAATCTCATAGTCCGTGTACATGTGCCGCCCCACGCCGTGCGTCCGCGGGTTGCGCACCTCAATCTCTAGAAAGTTCTCCGGCGGACCGTAGATCTCGTCAAACGACTGCGGCCGGCTGTCGGGAAGCGTCTGCATGATGGGTCGGTGCGGCGGCGACCGGGACGACGACGAGGATGCCCCCGATACGGGCGTCGGCGGCAGTGGTGAAGTCGTGGACGAAAATCCCCGCGGCAGGCGCTCGCTTGCTGCTGGGGCCTGGCGGGCAGAAACGTTCTGTGGTGAAGCCGTTTTGACGGTGGGGAGGAATAGAGTAGACGGGGAGAAGAAGAGTAAATAGGGTGGGCAGTAGAAGGGAAGAGTACACAGTAGATAAAACAGAAGATGTCACCAGACAGACGATGCAAACGTCGCAACGGTCTAGGGGTTTGGGCGGAAAATGGGGTTCGCAGAAGAGACGTCGTGATCCTGGCCGAAGTCTCTAGAGCTTCGGGGGGTTAAAGTGGGGCAGGACACAGTGTGAGCGAGTCCTTCTTGCTAGTACGGGCACGGTCTCTGCATCGGATACGCCGCCGCGTAGCTGTCCCTGACTGGACGCTGGCCAGCGTCTTGTTGTTGTTTCTTGTTTCTTTGCTTACGGGTATGTTTCTCATTTGCCGTCTTCCGCTCAGAATGATCTACGAACCATTGACAGACGTCGCTTGTCGTTGCACCTCTACCGTTTCAGCGCATGCCAGCCAAGCTCTGGGTGACGTCAGAATCACCGGCTGAGATCCGACAGACGCATTCCAGCTTCCTCTCCTGACCAGAGACGATCTTCTCCAGAATGAGATTCAGGCTGCGATCCTACGAGATGTTTTGGGTGCTGTCTTCGTGGCGGGAACGGCACTGTGCCCGAAGAGGGGCGATGGCACGTGACAGTAGATGAGAACTGTGATTCTGGGAGGAGTAAGATACGAGTAATAGGAGTGCAGAGTAAGAGAGCAGAGAACAGAGTAGATATTTTGTGCAAAATCAGTAGCTTTACTACTCTATTACTCTAAGCAATACGGAGCAAGATACGCCGTACCGAGCTCTGAAGCTTCTAGATCACGTGACCACATCGACAAACGACGCCATAATTTTTGCAGCTTCATCCTCCAGACGGCATCCTCCACCATTGTCTCGTTCCTCCGAAAACACTGACCAGGGCTCTCTTCCTTTCTACACCCGATTCCCTCTCCTCCAGCCCGACTCCCTTCTCCGTTCTTCCAAAATGGCGAGCAACGCTGCGGCGTCGCCCGCGACGGCGACGGCGACGCTGGACCGCATCAAGCCTCCAGCAGGCGTCATTATGCCGCCGCCAGGCGAGATGCGCGATGTGATTGAGAAGACGGCCGGCTATGCAGTGCGAGGCGGTGCCGGCATCGAGGCCCGGCTGCGCGAGAACCACAGCAACAACCCGCGCTTCAGCTTCGTGACGAGTCCAGACGACCCATACAACGCGTACTACGAATGGCGCAAAGAAGAGTACCGTGCCGGCCGGGTGACGGCCGTGGCAGCTGGCCGTGTGGCCGAGGGCCAGGACCAAGCATCAGGAGGCACTGCCCAACAACAAGAAGCGCCCAAGGGCCCGGAAAAGCCGCCCGACTACAGCTTCTCGGCCCGGCTGCCTATCATGAATGCCCAAGACATGGACGTGCTGCGGCTGACGGCGTCGTTTGTGGCCGTACATGGCCGGCGATTCCAGACGAGCCTGATGCAGCGCGAAGTTGGCAATGCTCAGTTTGCCTTTCTGGCCCCGACACATTCGCTCAACGGCTACTACCAGCGCATGGTGGACCAGTACGTGGCCATCAACAAGGATATTGGGACGACGGCGACGACGACAGACAGGACAGAACGGACGGAAAGAACAGGACGTGACAACGTCCAGGACTCGGCCGCTCGGCTGGCCACGCTCCAGCACAACGCCACCGACCGGTTCTCGGTCCTGCTGCGGGCCAAGCAGCGCATTGCCTATGCCGAGTGGGAGCAGGCGCAGCGCAAGAAGGAAGAGCACGAGCGCGACGTCGAGAAGGAGGCGGTGGCCCGCATCGACTGGACCAACTTTGCCGTGCTGGAGACGATTGTGTTTGGCGACGAGGACGAAATGGCCCAGCTGCCGCCGCCGACGTCGCTCAACGACCTGCAGTACGCATCGCTGGAGCAGAAGAGCAAGATGTCGATTGCGAACAACCGCATGATCGAGGAGGCGTTTCCATTTTAAGAGGATACCCGGGTGGCCAAGCGTGTACGATATAGGGATTGTTTAAGGCTACGTTGGGCAGTGCAGGCAGCGAATGCATTATGGAGTGAACAGAATGGATAGCAGAGCTAAAGGCATCTAGACAGGGAATAGGGCAAGCAAAAAGCGTTCACTCTCGAAACCTGGGGTAGTACGTAGCCGTTTCCCGGTCTTTCAGGCAGCAGTCGCATGAACCCGTATCCGACAGTCCCTCGGACATGACGTTGATGGTGATGGAAGACCCGTCGTAGCAGCCAGGCTGGCTCTGTCGTTGCCGGCTGGCGTGTCTGTTGTTGCGATGTTGGCAGTGTCCGTGTTCGGCAGAAGCCTTGGCGGCCTCGGCAGCACTGGCAGTCGAGTCCAGCACCTTGTTCACGTCGGTATGAAGAGCGTACATTTCAAACCGCAGGCTTTGGACGTCTTGGCCGAGGGACTGCACGGCCTGGCTGAGGTCTTGGAGGACGGCGACGAGGCTCTGGCTAGACTGGAGACCGGACAAATTGACTGGTTTTGGGCCCAAGGGACTGACGCTGAGGACGCGGAGGCGCTCGTCGAGATTGCTGCTGGCGGCACGCATGGGCTTGGGCGATAGGATGGGGGCCGGCACGGGCGACTGCGTCATATCTTCGGGGAAGACGGGCACGAGGGAGCTCCGTCGAGAGAAGAGGGAGCCGCCATGGTCGGACGCGGCGGGAATGGCCGTGTTGGGTGGTTTGGGGCCATCACCGTGGACGTCCTCGTCGTCCTCGTCAAACGTTGTCCCGGCCTGACTGGCATTGTCGACGTTGTCAGGGAGGAAGACGACAGAAGGCTCAGAAGGACTCGTTCGACGGGCAGAATCACTGCTGGTCAGTAGAGATAGAGAAATAAGAAAAAATGAGGACGTACATGAACAGGCTCTCGACCATAGTGATAAGAAAGAATAGAATTTAAGATGGTGGATGAATATTGATATTTCATCGCTGGAGACCTCTTATATATTTGTATGCAGCGTCCGTCGTAGACACCGAACAGACGCATAGCAGGCTGCCTCAAGCCTTTACGATGATGATTTCTACACACGATCGCTCGATCCGGCCACATTTTCCATCAACAAGAAACAATGGTCGTAGCTAGACATGCCGACTGACTGCCATCTACTCGTACCAGACTAGTTCACCCCCTCATGCGGCTACTCTGCCACCAATACGGTAAGCGAGTTCTCTTGGCAGCACAAGGCACAATGCACCGAAATGTGCAACCGGGACTCTAAGCGCCTGCATACGGTGAAGGAGCGGTCGGCCGTTTTCGCGGCCGTCTGGGGATGGCGCAAGGTCGGTGAGGCTGTGTCTGTCAAAGACACCATGGCCATACAGAAACGGAGAGGTGTCGTTGCTCACGTCAGGCAGACTGCGATGCAGTGTATAGGTATAGGCGAAAACAACCAACTTTGGTGCAGCAAAAAGGCGAAATGGGTCTGACTTCCGGTCTCGTTCCACAGTTACAGAATCTGTGTCTTGTGCATCTGTTACGTCTTCTCTTTTGTATTCTGTTTTGTTTGCAAGCATTCAAACATTCAAGCATTTGTATCATACAACATCTTTTTCATTTCTGATTTTTGACAGAATGCAGATACAACATTTAGCCAAAACGCTTTTCTGTCTCTGGGAAACACAAACTTTTGTGAAATGTGCACCAGACAGTTTCAACGTCTTTGTAGAACCGGCTTCACTTTCATGCCACTTGTTATACCGAAACGCCATCCACATCCATTGGACCATTAGAGTAAATCAACCAAACGCCACATCAAGAGTGTCTTTTTCGCTGACAATCGTCTCATTCCTCCTCCTCCTCCTCGCTGCTGACCTCCTCGCCCGCGTCGATGGCTGCCTGCCGACACTGCGCCGCCCGCTCTCGCTTGCGTTCCAGCAGCTTCGTCAGCCGCTTCGCATTGTTGAACACGCCCGTCGTCGCTGCACCGCATGCCGCACACGTCGGGTCTCGCCGGTACCGCTGCAGGGCACACCGTTCGCAAAAGTAGTGTCCGCACCGCGTTATCACTGGCTGCTTGTAGGCCGACTGGCAAATGATGCAGGCAAACGGGATGTCGCGCAACATCGCCTCCTCGTCATCTTCGTCGTCGTCGTCGTCGCCGCCGCCGCCCGCCTTCTTGCTGCGGTCCGCACTCGCCACTACTGTGCCGCCCAGGTTCTTCTTGCCCTTGGTGACTGCCTCCCATTCGTTGTCGAGCTGCCAGCCCTGCTTGTAGTCCTCCCGTGCATGCAGGAACTTGCAGCCGTCGCCGAAGCCGCAGAATCCCGTCAGCTTGTAGTCCTTGCAGACGTCGGGGGAAAAGTCGGTGATGGTGATGGTGCGGATATTGGCAGCCGCCTTGACGGGGCCGACGGCGCGGGCAGATGCTGGTGCGGAAGCAGAAGCAGAAGCAGAAGCAGGGGCAGTGGCTGCCCCCGCCTTCTCGCCCTTGCTTGCATCGTCAAACATGTGGCTCTGCTTGGTCGCCGTCTCAGAGTCGGCCAGCAAAGCGCTGCGGTCGGTGACGTGCAGTGGCTGGTCACGCCCCGACGAGGCAGCCGGAGCCCCCGTGGATGCGCTCACGACGCCGACAGCACCGTTCTTCCGGCGGCGCTTGACCTCGCGCAGTCCACTGCCGCCGCCGTCAGCTGAAGAAGTGTCCGAATCGCTGTCGCTGTCGTCCTGAGGCCGCGCGGGCGGCGGCGTCGGCGACCGCTTGCGCATGTTCGCCTTGGCCTTGCCGCGGCCGCGGGCCTTGAACAGCACGGGGGCAATGGGGGCGGCCGAAGACATGTCTGGTGCTGGTTCCGTCATGTTGGTGTGCAATGGATGTTTGACAGAGTTTCTCGACGTGATATCGATATCAGCCACAGGTGGCGAATAGAACAATTACTAATCAAATAAAAGAGATTAATTACTAATAGGAGAGCTGGACCTGGACTAACCGGATCTGCATTAGCTCATTTCCTGTATCTACACGGTGATTGGCCCAAGAGGCAGTGACAACAGAAACTTGGCATGTGGACTCCTCTTTCCATTGTTTGGGCAATCCTGCACACGCCTACCACGACTACGCCTCGGGACGCGTACGAATACGGCATTGCTGGCTGGCTGGCTGGCTGGTTGGTTTTCCTCCCCCCCCTCCGGGCTTTGTTGGGTGCGGCCGGCGCGCGAGACAGGCCGCAGGATGATTTCCGCCCAACCGTAAGCTGCATGCGCCGGTATGGACGTTCCACGTCTCTCCCGACGGAGGCCGTTCGTGCCTGCCTGATACGGGCGGTGCAGGCGGTGCAGGAGGTGCAGGCGATGCAGGCGCTGGCCGGGGCCGTGCCTTCCCTGAAAGTTGCTATTGTCTCCTCCTAGCAGAGGAGACATGGGATGGTCATAGTAGATACGCGACGTCCCCGTAGCGTGTTAACGCCTTTGGCTGTGTGCCGTGTGACCGCATGTTACGACGTGACACTTGGACCCCGTCCCCTCCTGGTCGCGCCTGCCCTTTCGCGTCGGCAACACAACTTGGCCCTCGACTCTCGTGCTCAACCCTTTCTCACCACCCAAACAAAAATCCTCATTCCTCACTCTTTTGTCCCTCTCCCTTCACCCCCCCTTTTCCCTTCTAGTCACTCGTTTTCAGACTGCCAATTCTTTTTCGTATTCTCTCTTTTAAGCTTTTTTTTTTAACATCTTCTTTTTTCCCCTTCCTTTGTCTAATACTTTTTTTCGGTAAGATCTCCTTGTGTGTGTGTGTGCTGTTCTGTTGGTTCCTGTTCTCTGCCCCCATTTGCTTCTTTCTTCCTTCGGCTTCTTTACCCCATCTGGATTCGATCAAAGACAACCTGCAAGCGGCCGACGACAGGCCCTAGGATTCGCTGTTTGGGACCATTGAAAGACTGCGCGTGCCGTTGCCCAGTCGCCGGGCTTCTGCGACATCCACCTCCTTTTTTTTTACTCGCCTCAGCTCGATTCGCTCTCAGCTGTTCTCAGCTGCTGAAATCGACTGTCGCCCAAAAGACGCGTCTTTCTCTCTCTCTCTCTGCCAACCCCACAACTACTGCAGGAGCTTTCTGGGCCTTACACCTGCAGGATTGCTTCCCTTTCGCACGAAGCCACGCCTTCCCAGCGAATAGGATCACGCCAGTACGGACCGCACACTTTGGGGCTTGTCTTTAGTTGCAGCATAAGTCCACGCCCAGACCAGCCTTACCCTGGCTTGGTCGCGCTTTTTTCTCTCCCACGAACACTCCTTTATTTTCTTTATTTTTGTTTTCCTTCGTCGACCGGGTTTCGTTTAGTTTTGATTTTCACTGCCCCCCCGCCTCCTCCCCATTTCCCTTTCCGTCTTTCCGTTGTTTTTTTTCCCTTTCGTCCCCCCCAATCCACTTCAGTGACATCAATCCAACGAGAGACTTGTCAAAAAAAAGGTAGCAGCACCAATAGCGCGGGATATTGTAGGGGAGGATTCTCTTAATTTGGGGTCTCCACTGCTGTACTGCTCTGTATTGCTTGGTTGCCTTTTTTCCCGTTTCTCCTGAATTTCGCCCGGTGGTCTTTTGGGTCATTGGGTCCTTTGGGTCTTTCGGGTCTTTTGGGTCTTTTCTGACCGGTTCTGCCAGTCTGTCGATCCAACCCACTCACACCAAGTCGCGCGCCTCTGCGGCTTGCTGTCCTCACGCCGAGCCTCTGCAAGCATCAACCGATCCGAGTTGCCCTTTCACGCCAACACACCACCACTGTGTTATCCATCGTCGTTCTTTACCTATTTCTACCCTCTCGACCTCGACTCCTCGCGCGAAACCCGACTCTGTACGAGGCGCCCTTGTCTTCAAATCAACACATCCCTTCTTATCACATCCAAGTCACCACTTTCGCAAGGGAATGCTTCTTGTGCTAGTTCAAAAGGGTTCCTGCCACCTGTGACCCTCCGGGGACTACCTGCCTGACAGGCTCCTTTTGCCTGTCTAGCTGGGGATCTTTTTCCAGCTCGCGACAATGGCTGCGCAACACGACGGAAGTCCCGTCACGCCAACCCCGGCGCAGCGGCACTTTGTCGAGCGGTCTATTTCCCTCCAGCCACCTGGTCAGAACACCGGCTCCGCCTCGACGCATCATTACCGCTTCGCCGATTTTGATGAAGAGTCCTTTTCCGAGCATGCCGATGTGTCGGCCGAGCAAGCCAAGCGCGCCCTGCGCTCCCATCTGGCCGAAACCGAACGGCGCATGGCCGAAGCTGGTCGCCTAGGCACTGCGTTGGTTGCGCAACAGAAGGAATTGACGGAAAAACTGCAAGAGGTCGAAGCCTTGGAAGCCGAGTCGGAGCTGTCTCCCGAACTGAAGAAGAAGTTGTCTGAGCTGGAGAAGGAGTATGACGATGTTGCAAGGGAGACGGCGCGTGCTTTTCTTCCCAAGCAGCGGGTCCCGAGCAACGAGTCAAACGGCTCGCCCGACACAAAGAGCCACCGGGTACGTTGGGATGACTCGGCATGTCGAATCATATTACTAACACTAACACGCATCAGCGATCTCTGAGTCCTGTCAAGTATGAGAGTCACGCCACCGCATCGCCCAGCAAATTGACTGCCTCGAGCCGTCGGCAGCGGAACCAAAACGCAAACCGGGTCCACGACATTGAATTTGCTGCCGAAATCAGCACGTCCCTCATTTCACAGGTTCGCGGCCTGCAAGCTCTGCTTGCCGAACGTGAAGAGCAGCTGCGCGATGCCAAACAGGACATTGCCACCTTTGAAGACAACACCGAGAATCTGCGCGAGCGCATCAAGGAACTGGACGAGAGCGAGCACCGCTACAAGGAGGAGAACTGGAACCTCGAGACCCGCATCCACGAGTTGGAGGCTGTTCAGCGCGATGCCGCCGACAAAGATAAGAGGGTTGCCCAGCAGCTGGCAATCGTGCAGGCCAACAACAGCAAAGTGCAGCGCGAGCTGGACGAGCTGAAGGGCTCTCATGCTCGCCTCATCGAGGAGCACGCTGCCGTGGTGAAGCACCACGACATTGAACTCGGCACCGCCAAGCGGAACATTGTCTTGTCCGACACCGAGAAGACGGCTCTGCAGCGCAAGATTGAGGACCTCACCGGACAAAACCAGGAACTGGCTCGCGCCGTCGCTGTGCAGCAGCGTGCCCGTGCCGCCGAGGGTGATGCTCTGACTGCCGCCAGCGAAGAGGAAGCCGATACCGCCAACGACCAGGGCACGCCTGACCACTCGCCGCCTGCTTCGCCCGTCAAGGGCACGCCTCGTCACTCTGTTCTCGAATCGGAAACCCTCAAGACTTCTCTCCTCCATGCCCAGCGTACTCTGCAGAGTCTGCGTACCAACCTGCACCGTGAAAAGACTGAGAAGCTTGAGCTCCGCCGCCTGCTGCAGGATGCCCGCGATGAACTCGAACGTGCCCGTGCCGATCCCAACCCTACCTCTCTGGGAGCTACTAAGAAGTCCCGGAAGGACCTGCGCGACAGCCACCCCAAGTTGCGTCCCAGCCAGCTCGGCGGTGCCCGCTCCAGCCGCACCGAACTGGTCATGGTGTCTCCGCCGCCGGCCGACGAGGAATGGGAAGAGGTCGCCGAGACTACGCCTACGCCTACGCCTACGCGTGCCTCTGCCTCTGTTTCCATCCCCGTCCCCGTCCCTGTGCCTGCTCCTGCCTTTGCTTCTGCTTCGGCCGACGCACACGCCACGGAAACTAGTGAATTCGAGACGGCGAACGAAGGTCATCTTAGCGACACATCCTTTGCCACTGCCAACGATGGAGCTGATACCACAACTGAGGCTTTCCACACGGGTGCTGAAGAGCTCTCGAGCAGCGACGACACCATGACTGAGACTGAGCAGATCACAAGCAGCCGCCGGCGGGGCGTTGTCCCGCGGGCCAGTGCCAACTTCTCGGTGAGAACGGGCTCTTCTCGGGGCACACAGAACCAAGAAGACCCGGAGGCGGCAAACCAGAGCACAGCTTCCACCTCTTCCGAGGACGAGCTTGCTCCTCCCCGAACGCCTACGACCGTGGCGTCGAATGGAACTACGCGCATGCGTACTCGCATGAGCCGCAGCTCTCTCACGTCTCGTCGTCTTCGCCACATGACCAGCGTGGAGGACGTCGGCAGCAGCCCTCTGGGTGGCATCCAGGGCAGCCCCTTTAGCATTACGGATTCTCCTGCTACAGCCATGAGCGTGGCATCTGGTACCAGCACGCCGCGGGCCCTTGCGCCACAGCAGAGCCTCTTTGCCGAGCTGGGCGAGCTGGGCGAAGACAGCGACGAAGAAGCATTCAGCGTCGAGGGCACACCGGCTCGTCTGCGCAGTCCACGGGCTTTGACGCCCGGCTTCGGCACCGCCAGCAGCAGCAGCAGATCTCGCGGCCACTCCCCCCTGGCTCAGATCATCCCCACTTCGCGTCCCATGGTGGATCGGGCTACCCTCACGGATGCCGTCACGATTATGCCATGGTCTGGTGCGGAGGACAAGAACACGGCCGACTCTCGCCCCGTCTCCATCATGTCCGATGCATCTCGCCCTGTTTCTCTCATGTCTGAGGCATCTCGTCCTGTTTCCCTCATGTCCGAGGCAAGCATGAACGAGCGGCTGCAGGAGTTCCCTTCGCCGCCGTCTACCAAAAAGACTCTTCTGACTCCTTTCATTTTGTCGCCGCCCCAGTCTATGACTGCTGCCATCAACGGCAAGATGCTCGAAGAGGGCACGCGTGGCATTGCCGAGGAGCCGGAGCCGGCTGTGGAGCTCACCATGTCCAGCGTCTTTTCCGTTCCCATCGAGCCCGTGGCCGAGCCGGAGTCCCCGGCGCCCGAGCCGATTGTCTTGGCCGTCTCGTCTGTGCAGACAGAGTGCGTGACACCCATTGCACCGCCTCCGCCTGAGCCAGTGGTGCTTCCTGTCTTTTCGTCCTCATCTGTTCGCGCTGTTGAGATCATGCCCATTGAGCTCCCGGCCGAAGAGATTCCTGAGCCGCCGACATTCTCGCTGTCGGCCATCCAGGGAGAGAATGTGGAGCCAATTGCCGAGCCGGAGCCGGAGCCGGTGGTGGTGATGGTGCCTGCGCCTGTGCCGGTCCGCGAGGTTGCTCCTGTGGAGCCGCTTTCCTTCTCCGCCATCAAGTCTCAAGACATTGAGCCCATTTCGGAGACACTTTCTTTCTCCAGTATCAAGTCTCAAGACTTTGAGCCTATTTCGGAGCAGCTTTCCTTCTCCAGCATCAAGTCCCAGGACTTTGAACCAATCTCGGAGCCGGAGTCGCCGGTTCTGCCGCCGCCAGAATTCTCGCTGTCGACGATGCAGGCTCAGAACGTGGAGCCTGTGTCCATCCCCGAGCAGCCGGCGCCGGTGCTCGGCTTCTCTAGCCTGTTCGCGCAGCAGGTCGAGCCGATTGTGGAGGAGCCTGAGGAAGTCAAGGAGGAGCCAGTGGCGGTTGTCGCTCCTGTCGTGTCTATGAACTCTATGGGTACGCAGACCGACGAGTGGAAGCCCGAGGCGACCATGGGGACGGCAGCTGCCGTTGGCGTGGCAGCCATGGCTGGAGTTGTTGCTGGCCATCTGGGCAGCAGTGAGCCGCGGAGCCCTAAGCGGGAAGGATTCATTATCCCGCGGGATTACCAGCACGGCATGCATGTGGATGCCTCTGCTACGCGGCAAGGCCCCACGACGCCGAACAGGAGTGGTCTTGACTCTCTGATTGGAGGATGGTCTCGACCCAATTGCCCTCCGACTCCTGTCATTGCAGAGGACGAGACGCGGCAGTCGCCGACGATGAGTCCTCTACCCGACACACCGGAGTCCCAGCAGCCCTTTAAGGAGATCTCGGCGAATGCCAACTCTCGGAGCGAACAGGGCGACGCATTGCCCGAGCACGTCACTCGTACCGTCAAGTCCACGAAGCCGTTTGCATACAGCGCTTCTCTGGAGAGCACCGAGAGTTCCAACCGTCACGGTAAGGCCGTGGAGGCGACAACACGCGCGGGAGCTGCACACCGGATGTCGAACGAGTTCGCCATGCCGCCGCTGCCGGCCAACCATAGAGAAGTTATCGAGGCAGCCCGCTGCAACTCTGCCCAGTCGTTTGCGAGCGGATCGCTTTTGCGCGCGCGGACGCCTGTCAGCAGTGCTGCGCAGAACGCGACGTTGACCGGTCTCTCTGGCACGCCGACGCCGCGGCCGAACACGAACATGAACATGCGCAATGGAGTGCCGAGCCTGAACGAGGCTCGCCCGTCTTCGCGGCCGGGTTCTCGTCCCAATGGTGGCGTTCACGAGACTGTCAGCCGGCAGACGTCGATTTCGTCGTTTGCATCGGAAGTCAATGCGCGCTTTGGCATGCACGACGGCGACGTGTTTGAGAACGGACCGATGAGCCACATTGACCCGCGGATGATCCAGGCCATTACGCAGACGATGATTGGCGAGTACCTCTGGAAGTACACACGCAAGACGGGCCGGTCGGGTCTGTCGGAGAAGCGACACCGTCGGTACTTCTGGATCCACCCGTACACGCGGATGTTGTACTGGAGCGACGAAGGCCCGACGGCGGGCAGTCGCGTGGAGCAGCGGGCCAAGAGCGTTGTGATTGAGGGCGTGCGGGTGGTGACGGACGACAACCCGATGCCCCCTGGTCTGCACCGGAAGAGTCTGGTGGTGATTTCGCCTGGGCGCACGATCAAGTTCACGTGCCCGACGGGTCACCGCCACGAGATCTGGTTCAATGCTCTGTCGTATCTCCTGCTGCACCACGACGGCGCGGCTCCAGAAGATGACGGAATGACGTCGAACGGCGAGCACATTACGCAAGATGATGTGGACGAATTCAACCCTACCTACGGCGCGCGGACGCAAGGCGGGACGCAGGTGCGACACCAAGGACCCATGTCACTGTCCTCGTATAACTCACGAACGACACGGAATGAGTCGCCGGCATTTGAAGTGTCGATGAACGTACCAACGCTGACACCAACGCCCAAGAAGAACACGAATGCGAACGCGCCGGGCATAGGATACTCTTCGGTGACGCCTTCTCGCTCAGGACCAGGAGCAGCCACGCATGGCCGTCTCAGCCGCCTCGGGGGCTACTGGCGGTCGAGCCAGTCGCTGTCGACGCAGTTTGGGCTTCGAGGCCATCGGCACAATAACAACACGCCGGTACCGGAGAACGGCATCTACGAGGCCAGCGAGGTCAATGACAGTGCCGAAGAGCTGCGGGTCATGTACGTGGCACAGGATCGCGACTCGAACCGACTGGAGAACGTGCGGGCATGCTGTGATGGTAAGCATAAATCCCGGGAGCTCAATGTCTACGAATAACTGCTAACAAAACAGGAAAACACGATGTGGGCACGCTGTCGCATAACACGCGACGCTACCGACACTCGCAGCAGGCGTCGCCGACGACGTCGGCACCGACACCGACACAAAATACCGTACGACACCGGCCCTAGAGAGCGGTGCCAATGTTACGATGGTGCATGCCTCTGACGTTTGCTCTGATGCGTCGTTCGACCGCGTTCCCGGTGTTTGACCGTTGCCTCTCTACATCCGTTTCTGTTTACGCATGTTCACGAAGCATAAACCGTTCTTTTAATCCAGCTTTCTTACGACCTGATGTCTCTCTTTTGATCGGCGGTCGATGAGTCTGTCGTGTTTTGACGTCCTTTTCGTGTCTGGGCTCTATTTTATCTCCTTTTTTTTTTTTCCTCTTGTTTTGCGACTGCATCTCTGCAGCGTCCGGTCTTTACTTTTCCTTGGATTAATTTTGTCTTTATACCTCTGTGCATATGTCTTTTTTAATTTCCTTTTGTTTTCTTCCTTTAGGGAGGGTATAGTCTTTTGTCCCAACTGGGGCGAAGACATGAAAAAGCAAGAAAAAAAGAACTCGAAAAGATTACAGTGTCTATTTCGTTCCCGTGGTCTACAAACAGGATTGACTTGATAATGCCAACGAATTGACATGCGTAGTACACCAGACACGACCAAGGCTTTCACGTATTTTTATTCTTTTTTTCCCTGCACTCCTAGAGACCCCGAAAAGAAAAGCATGCATGTCCCCGGATCCGCGGCATATTTCGACGCAAAGGGAATAAACGGACAGCACATATAAAAACACCCGGTAGAAACCTCCGATGATGCCGGCCTCAACACCTTCTCTTCTTGTCGTTCTCTCGTTTTATTCTTCTTTTAGATGGCAGTGTCGTACGCGATAGGAGCGACGGTCTCGGGTGCGTTGCCGTCGAGAGACAGAGTGTGTGCCGTCCGGGGAAGAGCGGGCAACCGCTTGAGCTGGACGGGAGTGCCGTTGGCCTTGGCCTGCTTCTTGAGCTCGGCGTTGGTCTTGACGCGGCGCAAGAAGTCGTCACGCGACCGGGAGGGAGAGATGTGCTCGACGCGGACGTTGACGCGCTTCTCCATGTACCGGTGCTTGACCTTCTTGTAGATGATGACACCGACGGCGTTCTTGGTGACGTTGTAGATGACGCCGGTCTTGCCGTGGTAGACCTTGTAGGGCATGCCCTTCTGGACGGCACCGTTGGTCTTGAGGTCGACGATATCACCGACGCTGGCTTGTTAGGAGGAGTACGGAATACAACAGAAGCTGATCGAGTTGCTTACCGGTAAGTCTTGAGGTACGTCGACATGCGGATCATGCCCTTCTGGCGGAACTTCCGCGAGAAGGCATACCGCGTACCGGACCGCAGACCTGCGCTCTTACCCATGGCGACGACGGGTTGTGTTGGATTGTCGAGAAGAAGAGAGGGTGGACGGGGTGTAGGACGTTGTTGGGCTGTCCGGGGGAAAGTTGTTGTCGTCGATGAAGTCCCGCGATGGAGTTTGGATACGCAAAAATCTTTTAGGGCGGAGAATTGGAATAATCGAATAAGAATTGTGTGTGAAACACGTGACCATCCAGAAACAGACTAGCGGGTTCACACAACGCGGCGAAAATTCTCGTCCTTAGGGCACACCTAATTTTTTTTGGTTTTTTGGCTCGTGGCTTAATTCCGGCTGTGAATATCTCTGCGTATCCTCTTGAACCTTCTTCCATCACGAACCGCCCGACAACGATCGCTTCACCAAGATGGCTCCTCTGTCGTACTCCAAGACCGCCAAGGTCCCCCGTCGTCCCTTTGAGGCCGCCCGACTGTGCGTGTCTCCCCTCCTTCTCCCCCCCCAAACCCTCACCGGCCACTGTCCCGGAGCGTGCTCCTGGTTCAAGTCGTTGTGAGCATGGCAGCTAATTGTGGCTTTGGATTTTTTTCCGTTTGGCTTGAATTTTAGGGACTCTGAATTGAAGCTCATCGGCGAGTATGGTCTGCGCAACAAGCGTGAGGTGTGGCGTGTGCTGCTCACGCTGTCCAAGATCCGTCGTGCTGCTCGGTAAGTGGCAGTGGTCTTTTCTCGACGATTGACATTTCTAACCTCTTTCAGTCAACTTTTGACCCTCGACGAGAAGGACCCCAAGCGGTTGTTCGAGGGCAATGCCCTGATTCGCCGTCTGGTGCGCGTCGGTGTGCTCGACGACTCCCGCATGAAGCTCGATTACGTGCTGGCCCTCAAGGTCGAAGACTTCTTGGAGCGTCGCCTGCAGACCCTCGTCTACAAGCTGGGCCTGGCCAAGTCCATCCACCACGCCCGCATCCTCATCCGCCAGCGCCACATCCGCGTCGGCAAGCAGGTCGTCAACGTGCCTTCGTTTATCGTCCGTCTCGACTCCCAGAAGCACATTGACTTCTCCCTGACCTCGCCCTTTGGCGGCGGACGGCCCGGCCGTGTCCAGCGGAAGAAGGCCGCTGCCGCCAGCAAGGGCGACGACGGCGAGGAGGAGGAGGAGGAGGAGTAAGCGGGCGCGGACTGGATGCCGGATGGATCATGAAAAAAGAGAACCTGGAGGCCGGTGGCGTTTTACGTGCCGTTTCGGTTTGTTTATATGGCAAACATGCATACCCCCTTGTCTGGGCTATGGGATCTCAAAAGTAGAAATAAAAACGTGAAACTCAAAAAGATACGTGATCTCCTCCCTCACAGTCTATGGCTTCGCTCGGACAGATTCCGCGAGGCGTCCATGATCAGCGATACATGATGGCTAAGGGCCACAAGACGGTCCTGGGCGTCGAGGATGACGACTTCAAGGTCGAGCCGGCCGTGACGGATCTGCTTGCTGGCCACGCGCAGAAACAGCCACTCGACGCCGTCCGGAGGCAGTGCCTGCTTGACGTCGAGACTCAGCGCCAGCGTCGGATACCAAAAGACCTGACGGCGGTCAAACAGTGGCTTCTCAGTGGCGGATGCAGCATCCGAGGCTGGTCGGTACGACTCCACAACATACGGCCACATGTCGGCCACAAACCCCAACAACATGTTGGTGAACCGCTCGCCCGTTGCCAGCCGCACCCACATGTCGACGATGGAGCGCTGCACGACGCCCCGTCGCGGAACATAGAACTCGCTCTGGTCCATGACGGCGCGGTAGTTTCCAGTTCCACCGCCAGCACCGCCCGGCCGGAACCGCTGCCAATGCTCGTCCCTCCCTTCACGCCCCAGCCGCGCCAGGTCCACGGGGGCTGGAGGAGGCGCCGGCGTCGGTAACACATACTCTGTGGGCAGCGTCAGGCCGGACTCGCGCGCGAGATCCGTGTTGGTCACATAGGCGACGACCTCTTTGCGCGAGCGGCCAGGCGTGATCCACGGCGCGCGGTCACACTCCAGAGCATGCTGGTACAGCGTGACATGTACGACACTGGTGCGCTGGCCCAGCTTGGCCTCTTCGACGACAAATACTGTCGGGCCAATCTCAGTACGATTCAGATACTCAATGTGAGCAATGACAGTGTCGGGCTGGCCACGGGCGCCAAGGTGTTTCTGGGCCACATGCAGGATGCAGCTGGCCACAAAGCCGCCATGAGGGACTGGACAGAATCAGTATGACGTAGAGGAAGAGACCAAAGTCTGGGTATATACCAGATCCAATGCAGTATTGCGCCGGGAAGTTTCCGGTGTAAGTGTTGGCATCGAGGGCCGTGATGCCTGTGGCCTCGGCAAAGTTGGGAGCAGAAGTCATGTCAGCGGTTGGCAAGCATTTAAAAGCATTGGCAAGCAGTCAACAAACAGAGATGTCCAATTCCACAGTCAATGGCCGTGAGGGGAAGGCAGGCGGAGGTCCGTCGGCACCAACAATGCGCCGGCCATGCTGACTAATCATAAGCAAAAAAGTGGGCCAATGCCGAGGCACGATAGTATAAGTCTCTCGGACGCTTCTCTCTTTCCTCGTGGGCTCGTGAATATTCATATTCTACATCAACGGCTCTCCATGGCGGCACAACCCAACAGCTTTCCCGGCTTTGAGCGGGTGACGGAACAGATCTGGTTGCAGCGCGGTGCGGCGGCAGCAACAGATGACGAGAAAGCAGCAGCCCGTGAACAGCCGACGATGATTCTGTTGTTTGGCTGGGGCGACGCACAGCCACGGCATGTGGCCAAATATGTCGACGGGTTTCGAGGACTGTACAAGCAGGCCGACATGGTGGTGGTGCTGTCACCGATTCTGCAGGCGGTGCGGCAGGGCGTGGACGAGCGGACGCGGTCGATGCAGCCGTTGGTGGACCTTGTCGGGGACGATGCCGAGCAACGCCTACTCATCCATGCCATGTCCAACGGCGGCGGTATGTTCTATGCGGCAGCAATCAACGCCTATGCCCAGGCACAGACGACTCAGAAGACTCAGAACTCGACCTCGACACTGCCGCATAAGCTGCTCAGCCTGGACTCGGCTCCCGGTGGTGACAAGTTCTGGGCCAACCTTGGCCGCTGGTCACGCGCCATGGCCATTGGCATTGCACCCACGCTGCCGTGGCCCTTTGCCGTGACACAATTTCTGTGTGCCAGCGCGCTGGGCACCGTCCGACTGCTCGAATGTCTGCTGGGACGCACGAGTGCGGCCACCTTTAGCCGCTACGCCGCCAACGATTCGACACTCGAGTCGCTCGACGCTCACCGGCTGTACCTGTACTCGAAGGAGGACGACATCATCGGCTGGGAGGACGTGGTATCGCACGCGGCCGATGCTCGGAGGCTGGGCTACACGGTGGAAACGGAAGTGTTTGTCGGCAGTCCGCACGTCGGCCACATGCGGCAACACCCGCAGCAGTATTGGGGGGCTATTGGGCGGGCTTGGACGACAGCCATGAGCCGGTGACGTTGTCTTTTTTCCTCTTTTCCTCTTTTCCTCTTTTCCTCTTTTCCTTTTTCCTTTTCCTCTTCCTCTTCCTCTTTCCTCTTTCCTCTTTCCTCTTCTCTTCGAACCTAAAACCTCGTGATGGACTGGAGTGGCTGGCGCAGTCATGACGTATGCATTTTTACTAGTAGACATTCAATAGACTCAAGACATTGCGTGACAAGCTGCAGGCCAAGACTGGACCACACTGGGCTAGGAGGCCTCGCAAAGCCATGATGTTGTGCATGAGTGAGAGGGAGCCGAAAGCGAAGCCGAATGGACGCAGATTACCAGATTTGTCAGCTTTGTCATCGGGCAATCCGTCCTGGGAACCTGGCTGGAACCTGGGGGGATGTCGGTCCTGCCCTGTAGCCAGGGAGCCAGGGAGCCAAAGAGCCAGGGAGGTCTGAAAAGATGAGGCGGAGCTGACCTAAACTCCGCGTCACCAGTCCTGGGTCGCGCCTGGCGTTTCTGCCTTTCTCTCTTTTTTTGCACTGCCCCCCTCCAGGCAAGAAGCGCACGAACCGCGGGCGGGATGTGACTGCCTAATTCATATTTGGCTGTTTCACCTCAAAGAGCTTCTTTTTTTCGTATCACACAAGGATTTCGCAACTTTCTCAACTTGTTCCATTTTCCAATCGCCTCTCATTTCAGGCTTCTCTTTTTTTTTTTATGCTTCATTCTTCGATGCGCCCCCAACACGACTTTGCACGCCGTTGACGCCGTTGGAAGACGCTAAAGTCCGCATTTCCTCTTTTCGAATCCTGCGCTACGCCCAGTCGATCGATCGCAGGCAAGGCAGCCCACATTAAATGCGTTTGTGTTGAAAACTCCCCCTGAAGAACAAACCGAGACGATTCAGGACGGCCAGCCCGACGAAGAACCGGGACGCGCTTATGCTCAGGATGAAGAGCTTTCGGAGCAAGGTGATGGGGAAGCGGCAGAAGGACTGTGCGTCACGCCCCCTCAATCCTCAAAGCTCAAAAGACCCTCCACTAACCGCCAGTGTTGAATGATGTTTCCGAGTCCCATCCAGCATCCATTGCTGGGTCCGAGGCCGATTCGAACAGCGTCCAAGGAGAAGTCCACGGAGAAGAGGGAGAGACGCGAGAGTCGGTGGCAGCTCGTCTAATAGTAAGGAAGATGAGACACGAGAGACATGAAAGACGACAAGAAGGCTGACATGGCAGACAACGTTTTGCAAAAGTCTCGTGGAAGAGGTTTGTGCTTTGGTCTCCCTGGTTCTTCCGTTTCTGCTTCTCCTGCTAACTTCCAGGGCCCCGATGTCGCTCTCCTACCTAGTATCGTCGAGGTTGCCGAGTCGTCGCCCGCCACAGCCGCCGAGTGCGCCCGTCGTATCCGCAAGCACCTCTACAAAGAGAACTGGCAACAGCCCACCAGTGTCTACAACGCCATCATGCTGATCCGCATCCTCGTCGAGAACCCCGGCAACACCTTCACGCGCTGCATGGACAAGAAGTTTGTCGACGCCACCCGCGACGTCCTGCGCCACTGCCCACACATGCAGGTGGTCCACTTCCTCACTGAGGCCCTGCAAGACTTTGAGTACAAGCTCGCCACCGACGAGGGCCTGACCCGCATCGTCGAGATGTGGCTGAAAGAGAAGAACAAGATCAAACCGCCCCATCCCGCCCGGGCAGCAACACAGCCTATGCAGTCTGCACCGGCCCTGCCCCCGACGCAGCCGCCATCCACAATGCCCATGCAGCCCATGCAGCCCATGCCGGGCTTCGGCCAGTTTGCGTGGCAGGCCGGCAGCGGTAGCAACAGCCATGGCGGTCACAGCAGCACTGCGCTGCCCCGGCCCAAGGATGTGCGGAAGCGTTTGGAGGAGGCGCTCACGACGGCCAGCGTGCTGGCCGACGTCGTCAACACGAGCTCTCCAGAGGCGCTGCTGGACCAGGACCTCATGGGCGACTTATCGACGCGATGTCGGCGTGCCTCATCCCAGATCCTCGACTTCTTGAGCGCCCAGCAGCCGTCTCCGGACAACTTTGAGATCCAGCACTTGCTCGATGCGCACGTGGTCGTGCACGAAGCGTTGCAGCACTACTACCGTGCCGTGCTGGAAGCCCGCAAGCGGCTCAATGTCGGCGAGACGCGCCGCAGCGAGACGACGGGTGCTGTGTCCTTGGAAATGACGTCGGCCAACAAGGGCAAGGGAGCAGCACCGGCAAGCCCAGGTGGGCCTGACAGCCCTGGCGGGCCTTCGATGTCTGGAGCGAGCAACGATATCGGCCACAATTACGAGGACCGTGAGCGTAGTCGGTCCAACGGAAAGAGTGCCGAGCGTGGTATCAACGGCGATCACGGCAATCACAGCAGCCATGGCGCCCATGGAACCCACGGCAACCACGCCACCGATCAAGAAGATTTGTATTCGGCGGACGATGACGATTATGGGCGAGGGCGAAACCAGGACAACGAACGAGCGATGGAGCAGGACATGGCGGCAGCCATAGCAGCCAGCACAGCGCCGGGGGCGAGCAGCCGGCCATTGCATCGCTACGACACCGGTCCTGAGGATCCGTTTGGTGACGGGGCGGCAGGGAGTTCGAGCGCGAGCGGTGCGAGAGGTGGCGGCTACGCGGGTGCCTTCAATGAGGATAACGTGTCCCCTCTCGAGATGGAAGACAGCCGGGCGCCTGGCAAAGGCACGGCTGCCGTATATCGTTACTGAAGAGTGGATACGGAGTCCTGCAGGCAACCGAGTCCTGCAGACAGATACGAATATGCTGTGACGTGTCCATCTTGGTGATCTGATGCTGCATGTTGGTTATGATTTTTCTTATTTTTCTTTCCTTTCTTTTCTCTTTTCTGATTTTCTGATTTCTCCTTTTCTTTTTTCTTTTCTCTTTTCTTCTCTTTTCTCTTTTCTCTTTTCTTTTCTCTTTTCTCTCTTTTACTTCCGCTCAGCATTTGGTTTGATTTACAAGCGGATTTCTCTGCATCTCGTGCCGTTCGTTATACGTCTCTCCGCTTTTCATCTTCCTTTTGGCGTAGTTGGATAGTCTGTTTATGACGAGATCCCATTGCGATACCCGTTTGTTTGCATCCATGTTCATCTCTGCTGCGTTGTTACATTGGCCTTGAATAGCGCGCAAGCATACGGAGTACAATACAACATGACTACATGGCATTCACTGTGGCTCTACGGAGTACGAGCACTTTGCGCATTTCAGCCAGTCCCTGCAGACCGGTCAAGTGTGACGAAGTTGATATTGGCTCTAGACCATCCGACGAGTCGGGGCATGTTTTCTTTACACCTACCTCTCGTGGATAGCTGCAGACCGGCAAGGAAGGTGGACTAGTTTTTTTCTTTTTTTTTCTTGTCCGTCTTGACCGCTCCTTGCACCGGCGTCATGGAGTTGCATTGCAACCCGGCTTTCCGACGGCAGCCTTGGCTCCTTGGCCTTGGTTCTGGTTTTTTGACTCACAGATTCTTGCACATTCATTGCCGTCTTCTTCCTACCAGCAAGGATCCTCGCTTTTTTTTGCCTCTTTGGCCACGCGGCACGGAACAGCTGACCAGTCTTTTTTCTCTTTTATGTTTTATGTTTTTTTTTTCTTGCATGAGCATGTTTCCTGCATGAGTGGCCAGACGACGGCCCGCTGACGAATCTTGATGCGTTGGTTCTCAATGGAGGAGACATATCCGATGCGTCGGAATGGGTCTTGCGCTTCTTTGGTCGCTTTTTCTCCTCTGCAGGTCATCAGACGGACTGTTGTCTTACCGAGGGTCTCATCTGCAGGAAGACGGCACGGTTTTCTTAATTTAGCCGATGCTTTATTCTTTATTCTTTTTTCTTTTCTCTCTTCTCTTTTCCCTCGTTCTCTTATTCTCTTGTTCTCTCTCTTTTTTCCTTTTTCTCTTCCTCGTGTTGTCTCGGCCCGGCTTCTGCAGAGTCCTTTTCAGCCGTAAAGGTGAGCGAGAGCGAGGACACGAGAAATCGTACGTGGCGTCTGCCGTCGGGACCGAGACGCCATCGGTGGCTGTTTGTTGGATGGTGAAGCCGTCTGTTTGTGCTCGTATTCGCCTGTGGTTGTTCCTACAGAAGACTCTCCTTCCCTTTGCGGTCGTGCGGCTGATGATTACCGTGGTTGACCGGTTTCTTTAGCCATGGCGATGACTGAGACCTTACGAGGACCCCTGCCGGTCTCGTGTGTCGCGGCGGCGACGGCGGGCACTAGAACTTTATTGCCTCTGCTAGTTCGATCGTGCTTGGTTCCCGCTCCCGTCGAGCTTCGCTAACACCAAACCCACAGGGTCCACCATGCATACGACGTGGAGGAGAGGGAGGCAGATGGCAGACGACAGGCAGTCGACAGATGACAGATGACGACAGAGAGCAGAGGGCAGAGAGCAGAGAGCAGACAACTGACAACAGACAACAGTCGACAGACGGCAGACGGCAGACGACAGACGACATATCGAGGCCCAGCAAGTCTTTGGCCCGGCAGGTGTTTAGCCAGGCCTCGGCCTGACATCCTGGGACCAGCTACGGGCGGGTGAAAGCTGCAGAAAGATGCAGAAAGCTGCAGTGCGACGTCGTTTCCGCAGAACAAGACGCTGCGACTGGCCCGGGCTGTACAAGTACTGTGTATTCGAGTTATCACAGACGTGTCATTGGCCACGTAGGATTGGCCCCACTGGACGGACCCGTTGTTGTACCCTGTAAGATGGCTTAAGATGGCTAAGATGGCTACCCAGTCTGGGGGAGCGCTCGATCCGCTGGTCACCGACGACGGGATGGTCCCTACAGGAACGGAGTACGAGTTGCGACGGACGGGGGGAGTACGGAGTACCCGTACTCCGTACGGATTACTTTGCTCGTGCTTCATGCTTCGTAGGAACGAATCCTGTTGATCAGACGGCGATCCTATATGGAGCAAAATGTGTGATATCTGTTTTTTCTCCTTTTTTCCTCTCTGCTTCTGCCCCCCTGCCGGTACGAGTAGTATTCCCATCCTGTTTCCCGGGAGAGAACAGGACATTCGGGCTTTAGTCTCGCCAGGCTTTTGGGGTTTCTTTCTGTTTTTCCCTATTCCTCTTATCCTCTTTCGATATTTATTGTTTTATTATCTATTATTATTTTATTCTCTCATTTTCTCATTTTCTCATTTTCTCTTTTTCTCTTTTTCTCTTTTTTCTTTTTTCTTTTTCTTCTTTCCTTTCTTTTTTTCTTTCCTTTCCTTTCCTTTTTCTTCTTTCTTTTCTTTTTTCTCTCTTTCCTTTTTTTCTCTTTCTTTTTTTTCTCCTCCCCCTTTCTCTTCTTTCCTCCCCCTACATCTTACGTTGCATGCGAGGACGGCGTTGTTGGTTAGATACGTTCCGACGCAGCCCTGGGTCTCCCGTCCCTTTCCCGTCCTCCACTCCTTCACCCCTTCCCGTGTATTTCGTACTCTGCCCCCTCTGATCACCCATTGGCGCGTGGCGGTGACGAACAACGGTCGCACAGCAGCAAACACATGTTCTCTGCTGTGTGCTCTGTGCTCGTATGCCGTCTCTGTCTGCGTCGCCGTCTTTCCCTCTTCCTCTTGTCGTGTCCTGTTGACCCGTCCGAGTTCCTCCGTAGACGTCTGGGCCCGCGTGTCTGATTTTCTTTGCCCTGTCTCTCGCTGTCTCTCACTGTCTCTCGCTATCCTCACTCCTCACTGTTTGCCTTTTACCGAATTCTGGTTTCTCGTCTCCTGCAGCGCCAATCCTCCATCCCCCCCCCCCCATCCCCCGTCCCCCCATCCCCCAATCCCAGCCCCCAACCACCCCCCCAAAAGAGGGGGTGGTATGACGGAAGAGGGGGCAGAGAGTTTCTCGCTGCCACGTATCAGGCCATTCCCGTCCGTCAGCCTCTGCCTGGGGCCTGGGAGGGAGCCTTGTCCCCGGTCGTGTGCGATAAACTATTTCTCCACGGCCCCGTCCTTATTTTATCGTATTCTGTTTTCCCAGCCTCTTTGCCTTTCACTCCTCTTCTCTCTCTTCTGTTGCTTCCTGTTCTCTGTTCTTTTCGTTTCTCTTACTGTTTTCTTTCTCTTTCCGCCTCCTGTTTATTCTGTTCGTTCTGTTCTGTTCGTTCTGTTCTGTTCATTCTACTCATTCTGCTCTACTCATTCTGTTCTGTTCATTCTGTTTTACCCATTCTGTTCTGCTCATTCTGTTCATTCTCTTCTGTTCTCTCCCCTTTTCACTCTACCATGGAAGAGGGAGAAGGTATCCCCGTCGTCGTGACGCTGCATGCGCCCGGACTGGACAATGCCTTGCGTGAGTACTGCGCCAAACACCACAAGTCAGAGGCCGCCAGTTGGGTGGAGCTCAACCTCAACGGCATCACGCTGCCAGAGCCGCGGCCCATTTCACTGGTGGAGCTGCAGGAGATGCCGCTCACGACAGGCGTGCTGATCGTGCCGCCACTCAGCAATGCTCTGCCCGAGTTGCCGCTGCACAAACTGATGCGGTTTGTCAAGAAGGTAGACCTCTACTATCGACTGCCAGTACTTCCTCCACTGACCTCCAGCGTCAAATCGGCGTTCTTGATGCCGACGATGCCCAGCTCATGAGCGAAGTCTGCCAGCCATTTGGCAAAAGAGCCAACGATGCCGCCCTCGTCAACGTCTGCTTGACGCCCGAGGCCATTTCTCTTGCCACTCGTTTTGCTCAGAAAGACGCCACCAACAGCCTCATCAGCCATGACGCCTTTTCACGCGAAGGCATGGCCGCCCTCAACAATGACCCTCTGCTGCTGTCTCTGTACTTTATGCAGCGCTGGGGCCGCCATATCCGCGTCATTGGCCAACCCGACGAGCTGGATACGGCCCGTTTCATGTCCAACATGCCTCGGCTGAAGAGTATACGGTGAGTGGTCCTGCGCTTTTCACATTCTCTATGCTAACCGCCCAGATGGGAACACCCGCCTGGTCCACTGCGTCGTCCGGCATGGCGTCGCGTCGTCAGCAACGGTGTCATCTCCTACGGTGTCAGCGGCCTGCAGGGTCTCGCCCTCGGCCACATGTTGGGTCCCTCTGTGCGGCTCTGCATCGACGGTGCACCACTCGGCGGTCTCGCCCATCGTCTGCAAGAGTTCGTCAGCGGCGGTTCGACTGTCGATGCCGAAGAAGAGCTCCGGGCTGCCGTCAGTGGTCTGCGTGCTCTCCGCGTTACTGCCCACGTCCCCGGCGGCGAATGCGTGACGCCTGCCGACATGCAGGCCCTCAAACGGCTCATGCTGTTGGCTTCGCCTCATCTCGAGGCCCTCGTCCTGCGCGGCGACCTCGAGGCCGGTCACGACGGCTATGCCGGCGGCACACGCACCAGCAACGGCTTCCACGTCCGCGGTCCCTTTTACCTGCCTGCCTTTGACTTTGCTCCCGGCGAACGGCTGCCGCCTTTGCGGTATCTGCATCTTTGGCGCTACGACTGGCGTCACCACTCGGCCGCCGACGTCGAGGCCCACTGGGACTTTCGTGCCCTCCGCACCTTTACCTATGACGCCGCACCGCTGCGCTGGTTCCTGGGAACGCTGCCCATGGCCGACCTCGCCAACCTGCAGGTCCTGCGCCTCGATGACGCCGAGTGGGCCCTGCACCCGGGTCTCGGCCGCCAGGCTGCCCTCATGATCGGCCAACTGCTGCAGCACCACGTGCGTGAACTGCGCTGTCTCGAGCTCATCCGCTGCTACACCGACTGTCTGCCGCTGTCGGCCGTGCGCCACCATGCGGCCACACTTGAGACGCTGGTGCTGCGCCATCCCTTTGGTGTTGGCGGTGGCGGCACGCGTGCTGGGGCTGAGATATCGGATGCTCCAGCCGCCAATATGACGCCGTTGGCACTTTATGCGTTGTTGGTTGAGGGCAGTTATCCAGAGCGACCGGGACAGCAGACAGGGCAGCAAACAGGACAGCAGGCAGGGCAGCAGGCAGGGCAGCAGCAGGCAGGACAGACAGGACAGCAGCAGACAGGACAAACAGGACAAACAGCACAGACAGCACAGACAGCACAGCAGCCGACAGAACAGACAGAACAACCGCCGACACAGCCAACACCTTTTGGACCACTGCCACCGCCGGCCATGGCTACGATCAACCCTCCTACCCGATTCACTCCCCAACAACTCGAAGAAATCAGCCGACTGCAACGCCGTGGTCGTCCACTCTTCTCGCGGCTGCACACTCTCGAGCTCGACCTCGACGACCGCCACATTGACGCCGCCAACGTCACGCCTCCCGTCCAGGGAAACCCCGGCGGCCCACCCGAAGGCCCCGAGGCCGAAATGATCGGCCGTCTGGCTCGTCTGCCCAACCTCGTCAACCTGACCCTGGCCGTCCCTTCGGCCCTGCGCGGTCTACAGTGTGTTCCGCGCTACGACGTCGACCTGCACCAGAGCCTGCAGCGTTTGATTTATCTCTTGGGCCAACGCAATGCCGCCCAGCGTCACCGTCTATCCGAGATGGAGTGGCTTGCCGGCGTCACCGGCACGGCTGCCCCCTCGTATCCGGCCGTGCCCCTGCGTCGCGTCGCTTTTCATATTGGCGGTTGGATGCCGCGTCGTGGTGCTCGTGTCGACGAGTCCGGTGCTGTCATTCACCGCCGCACGCCGCCGCCGCCGCTGCATCTGCCGCCCTCGGCCGTGCCTCTGCCGGGCATTCCTCTGCCGCTGCCGTCGCCATCACCGTCGGCGGCACCGTCGCCGCCACCACCACGACAACGCCGACGACAGCGTCGACACCCTTCGGGCCGCTTGATGCTGTCGGCAGGCACCAGTGCGCGGGCCTGGACGGCACCGTCGTTCTTGGCCGAGTCGCACGACCTCGACGTCAGCCCGGGCGTGGGTCCGGCGCTGGCACTGCGAGCACTGGGTCTGCGGCAGCAGCGGTGTGTTGTGGCGGTGCGGGAACGGGTGCAGGACCTGATTGAGGCATCGGACAGCGAAGGGGAGTTGGAGCCGGGCGAGGAGGGTGAAGAGGGCGAAGCCGGTGAAGCCGGTGAAGCGGCCGAAGCGGCCGAGGCAGCCGAGGCGGCCGAGGCAGCTGGTGTCATGGAGGGCGAGCTGGAGGAAGACAAAGGAAAAGGTCGGGAAGAGGACGGAGACGAGGTCATGCAGGATGCACAAGGTCAGGCCAACATGGGCGAGGAGGCTGAGACGGAGATGACGGGCGAGGCAGCCGGCCAGGCAGCCGGTGAAGCAGCCGACGATGAGGAAGAAGAAGAGGACTCAGAATCGGAGGAAGAAATGGACGCCGAAGACGAGGATATTGGCTGGCTGCCCTATGCCGTGGGCGAGGAGTTTGACTTGTTGGACCGCCTCGAGAGCCGCTCGTCCGACTTTGAATTCTTGGCCATGCCGGCACGTCACCTGCGTGTGCACCACCCGTACGAAGTGCGGCTTGGAGACCCGCAGCTGCTGGGCGAGGCGCCGCTGTGGGATGTGACGGGGCTGACGGTGTGGCCGTGAGGGGGATATAGTTGATGACTAAGCAATGAAGAGAGGTAAGATGCTGTGTACGGAGTATCTTGTGGAGTACTGTATCGGAAGAACAAAAGGCTTTGTACTCTAGTTTGAATGGACTCGCTTTCGGATGTCTGAACCAACACGCCGTGGTCTCATAAGAAATGGGGCACTGTGCCATATGGAGTGGCAACAGACAATTACGTGGTCGACAGATTTTGACCTAAGTTGACCTAATTGATTTGTTTGAAACATTGATTTGACTGTGTTTGATTTCAACTTTGACTGGTTTTTGATGTCTATTTTGTCTGATTCTGTCTGTCTCACTTTGATTTAACCTCTCTCATTCTCACCATGCAATTTCAAAATAGGAACATCAGAAATCCCTCGCCCGGTCTGTCTGAAAAAGAACGCAGACTGGCTGAAGCTGTCAGATATTTCAAAAACACTCCCGGCTCCAAATTTCCCAGCGTCGCTCGTCGTTTCGATGTCGATCGACACATGCTGATGCGCCGTCTCCACGGCATCGGCCCAGCCAGAGGCCAGGGACCCGCACACACCAAGCTGCATCCCAATGAGGAAAAATATATTTGCAGCATCATCGACATGAACGAACAGCAAAACGAACCGATAACGCGACAGGATGTGGCCGATGTAGCCAACGATATCCTCCGGGACCATGCCCACCCGCTCGACCAAAACCCGCCTACTGTGGGAGTCCACTGGGCCACACGGTTTCTGCGCCGACACAAGTATGAGCACAAGATCACGGCCGCCCGCAGTTGTATGTTCTTCTGTTCTGCCTGTCTTGTCTGTCCTGTTCTGATCTTGTCTTTCGCCTCTTTTTCACTCTCGTCATATCACGTGACCCACTAACACGGGGAATCTTCGCCGCATGGCGGTTTTCTAGCGCACACAATTTCGCGACACGTGATTGGTCCAGCTCTAATGCGCACACTAGAAATCTACCGTGCGGCGAAGATTCCAATGTCACAGCCGAAAAAATTGATGGCCGACGACGGCTTTCGACTCTACCACTAAGCATCATGAGTTACGGGCCAGTGATTGGGCTTTTGGGCGGCGGCCAGCTCGGCCGCATGCTGTGCGAAGCAGCAGCACCGCTCGAGATCGAGGTGGCCATCCTGGATGCGCCAGGCGCACCGGCCAAGCAGATCAGCCACAGCAGCCACCACGTCGACGGCTCCTACAAGGATGCGGCCAAGATCCGCGAGCTGGCGGCGCACTGCGGCGTCCTGAGCGTCGAGACGGAGCACATTGACACGACCGTGCTCGAGCAGCTTGAGGCCGAGACCGATGTCGCCGTCCACCCGTCGTGGCGCACTTTGCGGCTCATCCAGGACAAGTTCTTGCAAAAGGAGCACTTGGCTCTGCAGGGACTGCCCATCGCCGATCAGGAGGCCATGGCCGACGTCAGCATCGAGGAACTGCAGCGCATCACGGACCACTTCGGCTTTCCCTGGATGCTCAAGGCCCGCCGCGAATCCTACGACGGCCGCGGCAACTTGCGCGTCAACAGCGCCGACGACTTTGCCCGTGCTCTCGCCGAGTTCGGCGGGCTGGGACTGCCCTGCTATGCTGAGCGTCTCGTGCCCTTTGTGCGCGAACTGTCCGTCATGGTCATCCGCAGCGAAGACGACAGCGCCCCCGACGGCCGCGCTGACCACCTGCTGCCCTTCCCGGCCGTCGAGACCGTTCACGAAGACAGCGTCTGCGCCCGCGTCTACCTGCCGCCGCGCGATACCGAGCCCGACGTCTGTGCCCGCGCCCAGGAGGTGGCTGTCCGCGCCATCGGCCAGCTCTGGGGCAAGGGCGTCTTTGCCGTCGAGATGTTTCTGCAGGCCAACGGCGTCCTGACCATCAACGAGATCGCCCCACGGACACACAACTCGGGGCATCTCTTTACAGAGGCCATGCCTTACATGTGAGCATAGAGCAGTTTGTTTAATTGCCGTTTCTCTTGCTAACCGTCAGGTCCCAATTTCACGCACAACTGGCTGCCATCCTCGATGAACCCCTGCCGCCTCGGCTGGTGCCGCACGTGGCCTCTAGTATGATGATCAACATCCTGGGCGGCGTGCGTGAGGAGTCCCACCGGCCGCTTGTCAGCGCCGCCAAGGCCCTGTTTGCCGACGACTTTGGCGTCTACGTCCATCTATACGGCAAGCAGTCGCGGCCTGGCCGCAAGATCGGCCACATCACTGTCACGGGCGTTCACGCATCCATTGACGAGCTCGCCCGCTTTGCCCAGCCGCTCGTCGACTTGGCTGCCGTTATCCGCGAGGACCGCGAGGCTGCCGGCAGCAGCGCCATGCGTCCTGAGATCAACGGCGGCGCCGTGGCCGCACCGGCACCCTCAGCACTTTCAGCACCTTCAGCGCCTTCAGCACCCTCGGCGGCAGCCGATTCGACGCCGCCACGCGCCCCCGAGACGATGGTGCGTGAGTCCACGGAACCGGCAGAACAGCCGCTGGTCCTCGTGACCATGGGCTCGGACTCGGACCTGCCCGTGCTCAAGGCGGGCCTCGACATTCTTACGCAGTTCGGCGTGCCCTGGGAAGTGGACATTACATCAGCGCACCGCACGCCGCGCAAGATGGGCGACGTGGCGACGGCGGCAGCAGCCCGCGGCATCAAGGTGATTATTGCGGCAGCAGGCGGCGCAGCCCATCTGCCGGGTATGGTGTCGGCCTACACACCGCTGCCGGTGATTGGAGTGCCGGTCAAGGCGACGCACCTGGACGGTGTGGACTCGCTGTTGAGCATTGTGCAGATGCCGCGCGGAGTGCCGACGGCGACGGTGGGCATCAACAACTCGACGAATGCGGCGCTGCTAGCGCTGCGGTGCCTGGGGGCGTTTATGCCAGAGGTGCAGGAGAAGATGGTGGCATACCAGCAGACGCTGGAGCAGCAGGTGAACGACAAGGCGGCGACGTTGCGGTCGACAGACGTGGCATCGTACCTGGCCAACATGAACAAGAACAAGAACTAGAACTAGAACTACAAAAAGAATGGATGTCTTACGAGTACGAGGCCCCCCTCGTGTCAGCCGGAGACGTCTCCGGCAGCATACGAGTAGGATACTCCATAGGCGATACCCTGTAAAATGGTTGTGTCTAGTCGTACCCTCAGGTGGCGTGCGACGTGAAGCGGAGGATTGGCCCGGAAGAGGGACATCTGGCCCACCCAAAGGGAGGACTGCATATTACGCGAAGGCCCTAGCGTAGGCACTGCGACACGCTGCCTGACCTTTCATTGTCGTGGCCGGGGAGGGGGGGCCAGCAAGGGCCAGGGAGGGCCGGGAGGGCCGGGAGGGCCATGGAGGGTCAGGGAGGGCCAGGGAACAGGAGTCAGCACTATTGTGCGGGACAAAGAAACATCCATCGGATCTGATAATCTAAGGTTGGGACAATGCGTTTTTTTCTTGTTGTTGGCACGACGGAGCAGACGAGGTGGCTGACGATCTCGGGCGGTGCATCTAGTTTCGGGATTGATCATTTGATTGTGCTGCGTAAGCACTGGCCCTGTTTGATACTGCAGCAGTGGAGTATATACTCTGTATAGTGTAGCGTGATGCCAAGAAGGGCGACGTCCCGGCACCAGAGAACCAGAGAAGCATCTAGCTTCGGCGGGCTTATGCAGTAGAGGGGAGGACTCCGTGGCGGATGAGAGGAGAGTTTTACGTACGAGTACGACAGGACCTCGTTTTGCAGGGATGCAGAGCGGCACAGCATTTCAGTGCGAGTGCGAGTATGGAGTATGGAGTGCTGTATTTTATTTCTGTCTTATTTCTGTCTTATTTTTGTCTTTCATTCTGTCTTTATATCTGTCTTTATTCTTTACTCTTATCTTTCTTTTGTTGTCTTACTTATCTCTTTCCTTTTAATTCTCATTTAATCCTCTGTCCTTTTTTCCTTGGCTTTCTAAACGGACCCCAGTTCCGACTCAGCTCCTCTATACTCCGTAATTCAGCGCTCTTGGCGGTTGACGACTAGAAAATAAGTGTAAACGGCCGAGAAATCAGCCGATTCGAACCCACTTTAGAAGGCGAGAATCCGCCCAACAAGACGGAGTATAATGTCCGCAAAAGAGAGAGAGAAAAAAAAACACAAAACAATCAAATACTGTACAGGACCCGAAACCGAATAAAATTTCGCTTGTAGCCTTCACGTGGTACTTAACGTAACATGTTGCATCGGGAAGGTGGCAGCTAATACTTTACACTACAGCCGCGAGAACGTTGGATTCTACCGACCCGCCTGCAGGATCCTACCTGTTTTTTCTCCCTCTCTTCCCTCTTTTCCCTCTTTTTTCGTCTCCTTTTCCCAGATCAGGAAGGTCAGCGCTGACAGGAGGCTGCGCGTTCCGAAGGCCGACGTCGGCCTAACGGGCCCAGTGTTGCAGAACGTGGGGGAGCCTAGAAGCCAAGAGGCCAATAATGCAAGGACCCAGGAGCGTCGAGCCCGAAAAGGCTTGCGAAAAAAAACAAGCATGTGCCGGTGCAGCTGCCAAGACACTGACGGACGCGCCCGCAAAGCACGGAGCATTGTACACACGGAATGCACACGTAGGGATACTCCGTGCCCATGGGGAAACACAAGGCAATATTGACAGGCCAAGGAAACTCAAACCTGTCTCGCCGTTGAATTACGCCATCCTCGTTCGCTTCTTACATAACACGTCGCACTCGTATTCGTACGAGGGGGGGGTTCGAGTCCGAAGCTGCCACCCTTTCCCCCCCGGGCATCCTAGTCGGGAGAGAACGGAGATGAAAGTACATGGACGTAGGGGGCCGCGTGGACGAGAGCACGTACGATGTTGTGGGGAGGTGGTCCCTTGGCGAGAAGGGTGGTAAGAGTTGTTACAGAGTACGGAGTACACAATAGAACTAACGGGCTGAATACGAACCCCAACTTCGATCCTCGATGGGCTCGACCCGAATACACGGGCGAGCTTGCCACGCGTGCGCCAAGTGGTCTGTTCACGCTGCCAAGACATTGGTCTCGAGAGACAGGAAGGGTTTTCTGCAGACTTGGATACAGAAATTTCACAGATGGGAATGCTCTAAACGTCCAACATCCGCATCCTTCGGAGAAGCCCTAGACGGGATTGGTAGCTATCTTAGCGCTGTATGAGTACGGAGCACAGAGTACGTCACGGACAAAGCATTTCCCTGCATTCTGCATTTCTGTATTTCTACATTCTGTCTTGCATTGCTGATTTCCTGTTTGCCCCATGACATTCTCGGGACGCGATTCTAGTCCCCGATTCAATATTGAGACCATATGCGTTGCATGCATGGAATTGCCGCACGGGGTGGCATCCGGTGCAACGTAAGAGCTACCGGACAAGGAAATAATATCAGATGGAGGAAAACAAAGGTCCTATTTCCAGGGTGGATCGACGAGGGGGGAGAGAGGAAGGGTGATCCTGTTCTGCTGTTATCAGATTTTTCTTGCCCCGTAATCAGATCAAATCAGAGCGCTGGAAATCAGTGGAGTTGCCCTTTGCCTGAGACAAGTTAGCCTGGGCGCTAATATATTGTAGGCCGCTGCGTAGTGTCCTGCGGCCCCCAGCTGCCCTGTTCAGCACCAGTGGTCGGAGCAATAAGCAACTTCTCTTTTTTTTCTCGTTTTTTTTTTCTCGTTTTTTTTTTCTCGTTTTTTTTTTCTCGTTTTTTTTTCTCGTTTTTTTTTCTCGTTTTTTTTTCTTGTCTGTTGGCCCTTGTTTGGCTGATCCCGGCATGGCCGATGCAACTGCGCGCGTCCAGACTTCCGTGCGTGCAGCAAGACATGTCTGAGTACACAGTAGCTGTGGTACTCCGTATACAAATGTGTCGTGTCCCGTCTCCCCTTTTTTCTTGTTTTGCCTCTGTTCTTCGTCCGCAGATCTCTCTACAACGGCTGGGCGTAGCTCTCGCTATTCGACTACAAGGTCCCACTGATTAATAATCATATACAACCCATCTCTCAACCGGCCACAACCACAACCACAACCAACATGGCCATCTTCTCCCAAATCCGGGGACGCTCCGAGCGCATGGAACGCCATGTGCTTGGCGGCACCGATGCCACGGGCAAGGCGGACGAGGTGGGCGCGCAGCAAGAGCCGCCCAGCGGTGCCTCGTCGCAGCTGGACCTGGCCGAGAAGAATGAGAAGGAGGTGCAGCAGCACGGCAACCAGGTGACGGCGACGGCAGAGCTGGGTGTGCAAAAGGCCGAGGCCGCAGCGCTCGTGTGGCCCAAATGGGCCGTCTATGCGACCTATGCCTGGATCTGGGTGTGCTTCTTCATGTTGGCCCTGCAGCAGTCGATCCTCAGCAACGTCACCTACTATGCCTACTCGACCTTCCAGGCGGCGCCGCAGATTGGCACGGCTAGCATTCTGGCTATTATCATTGGTGGTGTTCTCAAGCTACCCATTGCCAAGGTGTTGAACTTGTGGGGCCGTGCCGAAGGCTACGCTGTTTTCCTCGTGGTCTATCTTCTTGGCATGATCGTGCTGGCCTCCTGCAACGGCCCTGACGGCTATGCGGCTGGCTACACGCTGTACTGGATCGGCTACGATGCGCTCTACTTTATCATGGACGTCTTCATTGCCGACACGTCGGGTCTGCGCAACCGGGCCTTTGCCTTTGCCTTTGTGTCGACGCCGTTCATCTGCACCGCCTTCACCGGCCCGCTGGCTGCCACGTCCTTCTTGAAGCACTCGACCTGGCGCTGGGCCATTGGCGCCTTCTGCATCATCCAGGCTTTTGTCTTTATGCCGCTCATTGTCGTCTTCAAGTACTACCAGAGCAAGGCCCAGAGGATGGGCCTGTTTGTGCGTCCCGATAGCGGCCGCACGACGATGCAGTCGATTATCCACTACTTTTACGAGTTTGACATTATCGGCGCCTTCCTCCTCATGGCAGCCTGGGTGCTGTTCCTGCTGCCCTTCAACCTCGAGACGCAGGGCCGGGCCGAGTATAAGACGGCCACCTTCATTGCCATGGTCGTCATCGGCATCTGCCTCTTCTTCGTCTTTGCCGCCTACGAAAAGTACTGGGCTCCGACGCACTTTATGAAGTGGGAGCTGCTGCGGCAGCGGACGGTGGCGGGTGCCTGCGTGTCGGCTGCCGTCGTGTACTACAGCTTCTACTCGTGGGATCTGTACTACTACTACTTTGTCGAGGTCGTCTACAACCTCGACACGTCCAAGACGGGCTACATGACGCAGATCTACAATGTCGGCTCGTGCTTCTTCGGTCCTGTCTTTGGCGTCATCGTCTACGTGACCCATCGCTTCAAGTGGTTCTCGCTCTACTTTGGTCTCGGCCTCACCATCCTGGGTTCCGGCCTCATGATCCGCTTCCGTGGCCAGGACTCCAACATTGGCTACATTGTCATGAGCCAGATCTTCATCGCCTTTGGCGGTGGCACCCTTGTCATTGGCAACAGCATGGCCGTCATGGCCGCTGCCGACCGTGAGGGCGTGCCCCTGCTGCTGGCCCTGCTCGCCCTCTGCAACAACTTTGGCGGCGCCATCGGCACTGCCGTCTGCAATGCCATCAACGCCAACACATTCCCGGATGCTCTGCGCCAGCGCCTGCCCGCCTCCACGTACAACGAGACTTTTATTCAGGAGCTGTACAACGGCGGCGCCCTCACGCAGATGACCTACTTGCCCGGCAGCGAGGTCCGCGAGGCCGTCAACTACGCCTGGGGCTACAGCCAGAAGTGGAACTGTGTGTCATCGACGGCCGTCCTGGCGCTCGGCATCCCAGCCATTGCCATCTGGAAGAACTACAAGGTCACCGGGAAGCAGAACAAGGGCACTGTCATGTGAGGTGGTCCACCTTGGTTGCATGCACTTCGTATTGTATACGGAGTACCGACATCAGCAATACGAGTATGGAGTATGAGCCCAAGGGGAGCTTGTTGCTTACTAATACGGAGACTTGTTTTTTTTTTTTTTGCTTTTTGTGCACGATAATACCTCCACCGCCATTCATTTGCATTTGCACTGTTGCCGTACTATGAATATGGAGTATATATAGTAATACTCTGTGCTCTGTAATAATACAGCTCCTGTTATTTTGAAAGGATCCTTAAATACGGAGTATTTTGAATATTTTGAATGGGTCTTGTGCATACTCGTAAGATGTTCGGATAGGAGGGAAGAGATTGGCCCCTGGCAATATTAAAGTTTGGAGAGAGAATTTTGGAAGCAGACCGAGAAGCTAAAGATCGGCTGGGCGACCCACAGGAGCTCTGCATGTCTGCATGTCTGCATGTCTGTGCATGAATGGGTATGGCTGCCTGCCTGTGGTCTGTGGTCTGTGGCTGTTTGTGGCCTGTGGCTGATGATGTCTTGAATTGTGGCTGTTGATGTGGCCCAATGGTTCTGTTTGCCATTTGCCATTTGCAGTTTCCTGTTCCTGTGCCTGGCTATTTGTTTGCAGCGCGCTTGCATTCGGGCTGCAGCTTCCCTGCGGCTCGGATTCACTGCTGCCTGGTGGCTCCTTCCCCAGCTCCCCTTATTGCCCCTGCCGTTCGCTGGTGCCCAGAAGCTCTCGTATTGGAAGGAGCTGCCAGTCGATCGCGCAATTAAACGGCCAATACGGAGCGCTTGCCCGGCGGTAACACGTCCGATACGCCCTGCTTGGGAAGCCGCCCTGGGGACGCACCTTACGTGCTGCTGAAGACTAGTCCATAAACGGCTAGCGCACACTCGACCTGGTGCTGATTCGCGGCCTACGGCAGGTGCGGTGCAGGCGTCAGGCGGTCCCCCCGTTCGGCGCCATCAGCGCCATCAGCGCCATCAGCGCCATCACGAATTCCAGAATTTTGGGGGGCGAATTTCCCAAGACAAAAAAAAAAGCCTCGTTATTATTTTTTTTCAACTTCTATCCAAGACAGCCTGACGACGGCACGTACTGCGACACCCCCCAACAACCCATACCAGTTCGGATCTCGGCCGAAATCGACTACGAAGCTGCAACCACCCTCCAACGAACGGCCACGAGCCAATTGGAGCAGCCCAGCAGCACCCGCGATAAGCAGGGGGTGCCTGCTGTTTTCCAGGCCGCCATAGAGTTAATTCACTCACCCTCCTGCAACCACGAAACAACCAAAGAGAAGACGATTCTGCGATCGCGATCGAGAGTGTCCGTCCTTTTGCCGCATATGCCACCGTCGAGCTGCTCCTGGATTCCGTCGAAATGACCGACAAGGACGCAGATGCAGCGGTGCCGCCCGTGGCTGAGGCCGACGAGCTGCAGACGCCGACTGCCTCACTAGACGTTCCAGTCGTGCCAGTCGTCCCAGACGCTCCAGACGCTCCAGACGTCTCAGATGCTCCAGTCACTCCAGTCGTTCCAGTCACTCCGGACGCTCCGGACGCTCCGGACGCTTCGGACACTTCGGACACACCAAACGTACCAGGCGTACCAGATGCACCAGATGCACCAGACGCTTCAGATGTTCCAGTCGTCCCAGTCCCAGTCGACGTCGAACTGCCGTATGCTTCTCCTACTGAACCCCTGCTGTATTGCTTTGCTCCCTGACATTTTGACAGTCCAAGTCCACCACCAGAAGCCATCGAGGCCGATGACGCAGACGAAACAGACAAACCAGAACCCCCTGAAAAAGACGACGAATACAGTCGGACGACCTCTCCGCTGCATCTCACCACTGCGCCGTCCAACAGCCCAGATCCAAATTCCCCTAATACGCCGATCGTCGACGATTCCGAGCCGCCCTCAGCCTCTTCCGCCACGTCCGCAGCACCGTCTGCCGTTTCTGTCGTATCTGCAGCTTCTGCAGCTTCTACAGTTTCTGCAGCCTCTGGAGTTTCTGGAGTCTCCGCAGCTTCTGGAGTCTCCGCAGCCTCCGCAGAATCTGCAGCATCTGCAGCCTCTGCAGCCTCTGCAGCCTCGGCGACTTCAGCGGTGTCTGCCATCTCCGCCATCTCCGCCATCTCCGCCCGTTCGGCAATTTCCGCCATTTCCATCCCCTTTGCGCCCTCTGTCGCTTCGACGGCTTCCACCAACTCTTCCTCTATCACAACCGCATCTATACGGCGCTTGCTCACATCTCTGTCTTCCAATGATGACTCGATTGATGACAACGAACTCAACACGCTGCGCGACCCGCGCAAACGCGAGGCGAGCAACAGCAGCGCCAGCAACGGCAGCAGTGGCGATCGCGAAGGCGGCAGCAGTAGTGGCAGCGGCAGCTCAGGTGGAACCATTGCAACCGAAGATGAGGTGACGACGCTCAGCACAAAATTGATCGACGCCATCAACCACCAAACTACATTGGACGACACGCTGTCGCGCACACGCATGGAGTTGGAACAGGCACGCGCTACCATTCGCAAACTCGAAGAAGTCAACGAGCGACAACGGGAATTCGTCAGCGGCGGTGTGTGGGTACGCAAGGCAACTATTGAACATGAACGGGCGCAAGAACGCGCCAAACAGGCGGCACGGCTACGCGAAGAACGGCGTTGGCGCGAAGAAGCGGAGCAGGCCAAGAAGAAAATGGAACAGGAACTGGAAGGCTTGACAGCAGAGCTGTTTGAACAAGCAAATAATATGGTGGCCATGGCCAAGGAGGAGGCGCGTGCTGAACAGCAGGCGGCAACGCGACGGCAAGACAACTTGCGTGCACAGCTGGCCGACACAGAAGGTCTGTTGCGATCACAGCAGGAGCAGTTGGCCGAGCTGAAGCGGGTGATGGAGGATATGATCACCGAAGGCCAGACGATGATGGCAGCGACGGCGGCAGCGACGGCGTCTGCAAACGTGACAGCAGCAGCGACACCGTCAGTGGGAACTCTGGGTGCGAGCACGATTCATACGGCGCCCGTGTCGCCAGCCTTGAACGGCGGATTCGACAAGGAGGAGGTTGGCGGGTCAGATTGCAGCTCGGCTTCGGCCGTGGACAAGGCAGATAACGAGGGCAACGCCACCGAGGTGACAGATGCTAGCGATGCCGGTGGCCCGGATAGAGAGACGGCGCCTAGTGTTTCGTTTGCCTCGGCAGCTGTTGTGCCGCTGGAACTGCCGCCGCCAGCCCATCCGACGAGCTTCACGCATCTGATTCGACCTATTCTTCGTCACGACACGGCCGCCTATACCGAGTTTATCGATCTCATCCGCAGTGGTCAGGCGCATCTGATGCTTCAGATGCAACTGCAGCAGCAGTTGGAGGCAGAACTGACCCATGCACGAGCGCCGTCTTCGACATCGCTGCCCAAGACGCCGCCGGTCGGAGCGAGCTGGACCGGCAGTACTGGTCTCGCCTCGCCACAGCTGACGACGCCGTCTCCTCAGCTCACTGCATCCCTGAGCCCGTCTGCGCTGTCGTCCGGGACGCTGGCTAGCATGTCGGGAGTGGCAGGTGTGGTCTTGAACAGCGGCAGCAATGGATCCATGCTGGCACAGTCGCCGGCGCCGCTGCACCTCGTCAACAGCCTCAAAGAGACCAAGTTCTACAAGCGCGTACTGGTCGAGGACATTGAGCCGGCGCTGCGGCTGGACACGGCGCCGGGGATCTTCTGGCTCGGCCGACGTGGTATTATGGCGGCCATGTTGGAAGGCACGCTGGTGGCTGAGCCCGTGCCGGCCATGCTGGGGGGGATGGCTGGGACGCCAGCGCCCTGCGCTCTCTGCGGCGAGAACCGGAACGACCAGGAGGCGCATCTACGGCGGCACCGTTTCCGACTGACGGAGAGCGACAAGAGCACGCCTTACGCATTGTGCGGTTACTGTCTTTGTCGCGTGCGGGCTGTGTGTGACTTTTTGGGGTTCCTACGTCTGATCAAGGATGGGCACTGGCGGGCAGACGATGCCGAGGCACAGCATGCTGCCTGGGAGGAGAGCGTGCGGTTGCGCGAGCAGATGTTCTGGGCGCGTATCGGCGGAGGCGTGTTGCCAGTGGGTACAGCAGGGGCCTGGCCAGGGGCAGGTCGGCAGTCACGGGCGCCGAGCATGCCGAACGCGCTTTACGCGTACGAGCCGAAGATGGCGCCAGCAATGACACTGGCACCAGCACCGGCATCGGTAGCAGCATCGGCACCGGCGCCGGTATCGACACAAGCACCAGCAGGCGACATTGGCATTATGGGCATGATGGGTATTTCAGGATTTGCGGGCATTACGAGCATTGCGAACTTTGTCAGCAGTCCAGGCACTGGGTCAAACACTGGGGATGCGGGCGCGGCTTCTCCGCCGGCAGCGTCACCCATGCAGTCGACACAGTCAGCAGCGTTGTCTCGGTCATCGACATTTACGTCGCGACCGAACCGAGCATCGATGCTGTCGTCGTCGATGGCAGCTCTTGTGAGTGGTTTGGGTGGCCACGTGGTTTAACGGGCAACGATCACCAGGGGCCACGAGTAAAGGGGGCAAAGGGGCACGCAGGGTGCTCTTGTGTACAACACTGTTTTATTGGCTCTTGCCATTTTTCAGCCTGTGTCTTTTGTCTTTTTTGTCTTTTTATTTTTTTTTGTCTTTATATTTCCTTTGTACATTTTTCTTCTTGTTCTGTGTTTCTGCATCTTTTTGGAGTTGGGTTTCTTTTCCTTTGTCCTTTTGTCTTCTTCTTTGTTGTTGAATACTCCGTGCGCGGGACGACTTGGGTTGTACTGTTTGCATCTTGTACTTGTCGATGAGGCCTGCGGGCCAGTAATGCTGCCGAAAGGTTTAGAGCGATATTAATAATGAACCGAGTACGAGATTGGCGAACTGCACGGAAGAGGTTTGACGGCTGCCTGCAAGACAGCTCCACTGGTCCCGAGAGTCGGCGTTCTGGTGAAATTGTCTAACTGTTTTAGCGAGTAATCGGCAGGAGAAAGGAACATCTGAGATTGCCCTGCGTCTTCACCGCATTCTCCCTGAGCGGTGGAGTTCTTGGTAGGGTTCCTGCAGGTGGAGTGAGGTGCCAATAAAAGTGTAGATATTCGTATGCATGCTCTGTATTTTTATACTGGAAATGTATAAAGGGAATATACCATGCGGAGTAAATGTATAAAATGTACAAAGCATAAAGCATAAAGGACACATAATTTTATACTATACACTTAAACTACATCTTAGCCTTGTCGACCTCCTCATAAGGCTGAGCGCGTTTCCAGTTCCGCGTATACAGTTTAGTGAACTGAAGCAAGGGCGAGATAGAGAGACTAGCGAGCTCTAGAGCAAATATGAATACAGAATAGAGATGTTTTGATCGTCAAGATATTCAATGCATCTCAACCCGTCTCTGGCAACATTGTGGAAACTGACCCTTTTGTTTATTGTATAGTATCATGCAACAAGATTTTCCTTCTGGCTTAAGATGTGCTCGTATGAATTCAGAATGGCCCTGGCTTCTCAGACCCCCACGCCTCTAAATGGCTCAAGCGGATAATCTGATGCCTAAAACACGTGTCTACGTCCTGTCTGACATTGTTTGACATCTATCCAACAAACAAACAAACACATCCAGCATGGAACCCTTCAAGATTACCCTCCCCGACAACACCGTTCTCTCTGGACGGCACGTCCTGCCCGCCGCTTCTGGCAGTCGCCCTGCGTACTGCCCCCTTATCGTTGCCCTCCACGGCGGCTGCTATAGCAGCAGCTATTTCGACGCTACGCCTACAGCACGTGTTCTGAGCAGTGCACTGGCCGTTCCTTTTGTCGCCATTGACCGTCCGGACTATGGAGAGACGACACCCGTGACGCCCGTGCCTCTGGGCTCGCACTTCTCCGAGGTCTGGGGCATGCGCCTCCACGAGGTCCTCTTGCCGGCGCTCTGGACTACTTTTGGCCAGCCCAACGGCTGTGTCGGCATCGTCCTGCACTGCCACAGCTTTGGCGCCACGGGAGCCATCGTGGCTGCTGCCCTGCATGCCAAGAGCGCCTCGTCGTCGGCCTATCCCCTGGCCGGCCTTGTCATTTCGGGGTTCGGCACACAGCTCAAGCCCACGGGCGGTCATGCACCACAGCCCGACCCGCCACCGGCACAGATCCGCATCCCCGTGTCCGTCAAGGATAGCACGCTGCTGCTGCCCGGCACCGCGGCGGCCGAGGTGTACGCCCTGGGCGAGCAGCTCGACCACGCCATGCCCTTTGCCGAGATCGCCTCGCTGCGGCAGCCGTGGCTGGCCACCTGGCGCGAGTCCTGGGGCGTCCATGTCACGGCGCCCGTGCTGCTGGCGCTCGCCGGCCGCGACCATTACTGGCATGCCACGACGGAGCACCTGGCTGAGTTTGCTGCCGCCTTTCCTCAGAGCATGCGCGTGGACACGAGCTTGTTGCTGGGCGCACCGCACAACCTGGAGCTCAGCCACTGGGGTCCCGGGTGGTATGCGCAGAGTTTTGGCTTTGCCGTCGAGTGTGCGGCATCGCTTGCATGAGGTCTACGGAGTATGAGTATGCGTACGAGTACGGAGTACGGAGTATTGCGCTATTTACTCACTCTTACGCGTACACCAAGACATGCAGAGAACTATCAGGTGGCTTCCGTCTTCTCCTTTTCTGCACGTCCGATCTATACACAGTAGTCTTTTATATTTGCTTTCTTCTTCTTTTCACGCACATAAGACCCATATCCATGCATCTGTGGAGTGCTGCCAAGCCTGGCTATCTGTTCTCTGGGAGACGTGGACGCATCTCGCCCTTCTGAGCCAAGAGCTGAGGCAAATGGCCACACGTGGGAACTGGAACGGATTCCGGGGAAGCATCCACTGGAGTGAAACGAGCTAGTCCCGGGCTGACAACTGTGGCGGTGCGTTTCCTTCGTGGCTGGTGATATGAGTAAAAGAGCCCACATGGACGAAGCGCTATGGAGTACAATGGCATGGTTTGCCCCTGGAATATGGGCTAAACATGAATTTTTTTTTCCTTCTTTGTTGCCTTGCAGCGTACTCCGTATCCCTTTTGTCCGGCAGCTTAACTAGATCGGCGTAGCTGCAGAAATGGGCGTTACGTAAGAGGCGAAAAGTTGAAAAAAGAGGAAAAAAGGTCTCTAGACGGGCGGTCGCAAGAAGAGCCTGAAGCAGGTAAGCGTGGCAGGGCAGCCATGCGGGAGAGTTGCTAGGGTTGCTAGGGTTGCTACGGCGGATGGCCACCAAAGAGGAAAGGCGAGAGAGAGAAAAAAAGGAGAAATATTCGGATGCAGACAGGGGATCGATCGTCAGCTACTGCGTACACGTGGATAATCCTCCGTGTTTGTTGCACGATCGACACTTGCGCCATTTCAAGAGGGTCTGTATGGAGTACAGGGTACACCGTATTCATGTTTTGTTTCGGTGTCGAGCGACGATCCATGTCCACAAGAAGTACGCCTTGTATCCTTTACCAGTAAGATCTACCGGATGTCTGCAACCTCTGCATGCCACTGCCGACACTGGACATTGGTGGCCGGGAAAGCGGCAAAGAGCTTGTCTGGTCGGGTCAGTCTGGTCGGCTTCGCTCTCGTGGCTCGCTTGCCACCAACGGTCGACCCCCTGTGTTTTACCTTTGTATGAGTGCGAGCACGGAGCTCCCCGTACTATGGCTTTTATGACAGGTAGGATCATGCAGTAGACAGAGAGGTCTGTTGGTTTGTTTGATTCTTCTGCAAGGACAAGCCTTGTCCGAATCGGTCTAGACTGTCTCTGGCAGACTTGTACAGTTCTAGAAACTGGCCCGATGACCGGTGGGTTTCACGCGCCAGCGGCGGGCAGACCAGCGCCATCTTGACAGTCCATGCGAATCCTTCGTCTCATGGAAATGCCGAACTCTATCTGCATACGGAAGACGAAGTATTACGGAGTACAGACCGCGGAATTCTGACGCGGCGACTCTCCGCTGCAACTGTGCTCGGACACGTCCCTTATTCAGCTTCCTATGTCTGTTCACGGTCCTTCTTTGCTTCGGAAATGGCAAAGGGGAAGGGGGGGTACTGCTGATCAACGTAGGGTCGGCCGAGCTTTGCGCAGCGCGGAAGCGAGATCGATTTAGTGCTATAGACAGATAACTGGTGGCTGATGTTGGTTCCTGTTCCCTTGCGTAATAATGCCGTTTGCCCCGTTTGATTTTCTGCATGTCCATCTGCAGTCCATCTACCTGTCCACTTATATCTGCGTTTGCATCTGCATTTCTGCCTTTTTGCATGTCTGCATTCGTCTGCATTCGTCTCGACCATGCTCTCCCGCCTCGCCGTGCTGATCGGCACTGCTCTTCTGCACACTGCTCATGCGCAGACTCCCCCTTTGCCAAGCTGCGCCGTACGTTTCTCATTCCAGTCTTGTTGGCCTTTGCTCATATTTTCAACAGCTCACTTGTCTGGTAGAGGCTCTTCCTCAGACGCCTTGCACGGCCACCAACACCACCTGCATCTGTACCAACGAAGAGCTGACGACCCTCGTCACGGCCTGTGTCTCAACCAACTGCACCGTCATTGAGACACTCAGTGCGTCTTCTTTTTCTCTGATAGACGCCCATGCTGACCTTTCTACAGCCACCAAGAATGTCACCGACCTCCAGTGCGGCGCGCCCGTCCGCAACAAACAGGCCAATGTCTTTGCCACGAGCATCGCCCTCAGCGTCGTCTCAGCCACGCTCGTCATCCTCCGCCTCGGCTTCCGTCTGCTCGTCCTAAACACCAGCCTCGGCCTCGACGACTGGACCATTCTCGCTACCGCCATTGCCGGCGTGCCCCAGGTCTACATCATCATCCACGGCACCCTGCCCAACGGCCTCGGCCGCGATACCTGGACACTGCCACCCGACCGCATCTACGACTTTGGCCGCTTCCTCTACTCTCTCGAGATGCAGTACTTTACAAGCCTCATGCTGCTCAAGCTGTCACTACTGTTTTTCTACCTCAAGATCTTCCCCAGCAGAGGCGTCCGCATGGTCCTCTGGTCCACCGTCGCCTTTGTCGTCGGCGTCAGCATGCTCTTTATCTTTCTGGCCATCTTCCAGTGCCGGCCCATTTCATACTTCTGGACACGCTGGGACGGCCTGCACATGGGTAGCTGCATCAACGTCAACGCCATGGCCTGGGCACACGCGGCTTTCAGCATCAGCACCGACTTCTGGATGCTGGCCATTCCCCTGAAACAGCTGCACACGCTCAACCTGCAGTGGAAGAAGAAGATCGGCGTCGGTCTCATGTTCTGCGTCGGCACGTTTGTCACCATTGTCAGCATCCTGCGTCTGCGGGCTCTCGTCTCCTTTGCCCAGTCCAACAATCCGACCTGGGACAACACGGCCACGTCCAACTGGTGCACCATTGAAATTGGCGTCGGCATCATCTGCGCCTGCATGCCGTCACTACGTGTCATCCTCGTCCACATTGCGCCCTCTGTCTTTGGCACGGCGTCCACTCCCCAGTACGTCTACCCGTCCCACCGGAAAACCACGACGACGACCATTGCCCGCAGCCGTGGCAGCCATGTTGGCCCGGCCGGTAACAGCATCCCCCTGACGAGCCGGCGCATGTCCAACAAGGGAGCATCCATGCACTCTCGGACGACGGCGAGCGATCCCACCGAGGAAGAGGACTCGCCCGCCGATGACACCAACAGCCGCATCATGCAGTTCAAGTCGTACGCCGTCGAGTACGGCAGCCTGGAGGACAGTGACCAGGCGAGGCTGGTGGAGAATGGGGGCGTGAACCCTGCCAGTGGAAATGGAGTCATCCGCCCCGTCGACAGGGCCTTTCTGGGCACGCACACCGAGGCACGGCATTCTCCATATCGGCGGCAGAGCCCCGAAGACGGACTGGAAAAGTGATTCTACAATGTACAAAGCCAAGCGAGGACGGTGTAAAAAGTGTAAGAGTCTGTTATGATGCATGGAGTATTTACTTTGTTTCTATGATTTGTTTCTGTATATAGTCAAGATACCATGATAATGGATGAGTGGATTAATTCATATTCACGAGTGCTCCGTACGGAATAAGAATATTCTCCGTTCTCCGTGCTCCGTGCTGTCGTTGGAAATGTGACTGGACACCTATGATAACATGACGCACATCCAATGCTACTGTGCTGTAGCGATTGCAACCGTGACAGTTGACTAATCCTTAATGCTCCGTAGCACGGAGGATTATAGTGCAATAAGGCCGTGGGGGGGGGGCACATTTAGCACACCTTAAAATATGGGGCATAAAAGGAAGAGTAAAAAGTAAGACGGAGTACGGAATACTCGTACAGGGCGTAGCATCACTTGAGTCTTGGCTATAAAAATGGAATGTGCCGTTTTTCCATCGGCATCACCAATTCCCTGTAGACTCTGTACTATATAAATTTGCAGACCTGTTGCCATGACTAAGTCTTCAGATGCACGGACCACCAACAGTCGTTGACCCCTCCGTCTGGTGTATTAGATAATAATGACTTCTCGTAATGCAACACATCCACGCATCGCCACAGGATGTCATGGATCGTTTTTGACCGTTTGACATCCGTATCCCTGCACGCGACAACATGCCTGCTCCAGGATCGCCCAAGTTCTGTCTTGGGAAACCGTACTGTGGACTGTGTCGGTTTCCTTTTCTAGACAATGAGTCTGTTTTGATCTGTGAGTTTTGTTTTCTTTTTTACCTCTTTTGTTTTCTTTCTCTTACCTTTCTTTCCTTTCATGTTTTACCTCTTCTTTTCCCCTTCTTACACTTTGTAGGCCTTGGAAAAGACGAGGCCGAAACCGGCTACGTGACGGCCACTTTCCCTTTTCAGAAAGAAAAGACGTTTTACGAACCCCTGGAGATCCACATCTGCTGCACAAGGTCATGCATCTTCGCCCCCAAGACCATTATCGGTCAACACCCCGACTGCTTCCATCTCTACGTCCGCTGCGGCTATCCTATTCATCACACATCGGAGTTGATCAGCTATTTGGAAACCTGCCCCTATGTAGCCACACCCTCCTTCCAGTCCGCTACCGGACTCAGCTTCTGGCCTGCTGAGGGAGAATCACAACGCGTGCGGTACATTCGAGATGCCTTGGCTCCAAGACTAGCCAGTGGATGGGTCTGGCCACGGTCCCTGCCCCTGGAGGTCTGGCGTGTCGTGGCAGGCTATCTCGTGCAGGAGTGTGCCGTCATCATGGCACGCGAGCAGGTGCCCGAACACGCCCCTCCATTGCTCAGCCATACCATGAGCCTCAGTCTGAAGACGCCCATCTACGGCACGTACGTGTCCATTGAAGGCCAATACTACCTTCGGCGGCTGCAGACGACGTCTCATGTGACGCCGAAATCGTGTCTGCTGTTTCCCGGATGTTCCAAGGCAAAAATGCGCGAGATCCAGGTCCTCGCACAGGTGGACCACATTGGTGTCCGACGTCTGCTCTTTGTTCGCCAAGGCTCTCGGCGGTGGGACGAACTGACCCGTCGCCAGCAGCCGGTTCGCGGACTCAACTGGACGTACCTTCGGGCAGCCGAGATCACTTATGTGGAAGCAAGCTTGGATGTCCTGAAAGTGCGAGACATTAACACAGAGGACAGCCTAAAGTTCCCCGTACCCCTGTTGACGTCCCCCGAAGTGCGACAGACCGTCTCCGACTGGCAGACGGGTCCCTACGGCTATGGTCCCCTGCGCTTTATCGACTTCAACCACCCTGGCACCACTGGCTATTCGGTGGCCTATACCGGCAGGTGCCCCGTGTCCATCCTTGCACACCGACAGGACGAGACTGTTGGCGCGGATCAATATGACGACATTGGCTACTGGCTGCCATGTGCTTGGCTGTACATGCCCATGGATCCGGGCGAGTATGTCACAGACATTAGCCGCCAGATCCGCCGGAAGCCTTTCCCAACGCGCTGCATCGATTTCATTGTAGGGCTGTTCACCTCATGGCGATATTTCTGGCGTGCTGACCTTGTAGCTCTCGACCAACCATGGACGGACGCACCGCTTTGGAGGCAACGGCGAGATGATCTGCAAGTATATCCTACGTCTGGCCGAGCTGGCCGGCATGCCCTACCGCATGTTTTACATCCACGCCAACAACGGCACGGACTGGCCCGAGATATCCGACTTTTACTGCGAGGCCGACGACAATACCTCCAACTATGCTTCCTTCCTCGACGGCGTGCTGGCCAAGATGCCGCGGAACGTGGAACGGCCTCTGGCGTTCCCGGACACGTGGGAGGAGAGACGGTGGATACATTCGGCGTGCTCGCTGCAGGCCGTGTTGTCCATCCAGATCTGCACCAGAAAGACAGACAAGCACCGGCCCGTCATCGGCATGCTGTTCACGTACAAAAACGGCCACCGTGAATGTGTCGGCCAGTGGCGCTTTGACTGGGTATCTGAGCCCATCAAGGTCGACGATGCAGAATCCCTGCACTTTTGCTACAAGTACCAGGAAGTCGAAGATGCCGAGGAGGAGGGCTTCTACGACGAAGAAGAGGACCGGGAGTATTTTGGCGAGGAGGAGGAGCAAAGCTACCACATCAGTGCCGTCTCTCTGAAACAACAACATCACATGCCCTCCCACGGCTACGAAGGCTGCTGCATGATCCCGATGACGGGGACGTTGGACTGGTGGTGTACGCTGAAGCAGGAGGCCATCTTCCATAATGGCGAATCCATTTTAGATTTGTAAGGAAGGCGTATGAAAGGAGGAAAGGAGGAAAGGAAGGCAAAAGTCAACAAAGGCAGGGAAATCAAATAATGCATTATCTCAATAGCAGAAAACTAATATAGTAATCTACTATTTACACTCTGTATCCTCCACCATCTCCTGATTATTGACGTAGCACTTTGACAGCCTCCTGCAGGCTCTTCAGCTGATTCTGCAGGCCCGCCCGCGAGTTGCTCGTGGCAGCATCCTCGCCCGCAATGGCCTCGAGCTGCTCCGCATTGAGATTCATCACGCGGTTAATGCTCAGCACGGTCATCAGACTCTGCTTCTTGCCCTGCAGCAGACGGTCCACGACTTGCTGGTGCAGCGTGTCGATAAAACGCTCACCTGCGATCGTGTAGTAGCTCTCCAGGGTATCCAACACCGTCTCGCACGTGTACTCCACATTGTCCTGTTCCAGCACCTGCTTCTTTACGTTGTCTAATGAAATGTATTTGCCTCTGACGCCCGAAAATGCCACGGCCAGTCCATCCATCCGCTTCGCCAGCTGTTTTTGGTGCTTGGACTGCCGAATCCCGTTGAAGCGGCGGTTCAACGTTGTCGGCTGGCATCCGCGTTCGATCTCGACGAGCGTCTCGGTGTGCTCCATGGCTTTCCTGTACAGATCCAGCAGTTCCTCACGCAGGAATCCGCCCCAGATCTGCTCTTGCATAGTCTCGTCGACACAGACGACGCCCAGCAGACTGTGTATGTACTCGTGCACCAGAAGGATGACCTGGCTCGTGTGGGCCAGCGCGATCGCGCGCCACTTCTGCGATGCCTCCGCAAAGGCGGCCGCCAGCACGGCTCCGTTGTACTGTTGATGATTAGTGGTGGTCACGTGACGCATAAGAGAAATGAGAAAGAAGAACGTACGGTGCCCAGCTCAGGTCCGCGGTTCTTTTGGTAAATCTCGCGGATGGTCGGGATCATGGGTCCGTCCAGAGGCTCGGGGCAATCGTAACTGGTGTCGATAATGTCCTTGAGCTCGTCAATCGTGTTGAGCAAGGCAAGGTCGGTGTCCAGGGATTGGACATCATCGCCGACAATTTCCTCTGCAAATTCTTCTTCTGCAGCTTCTTCTTCAGCAGTTCCTTCTCCCTTTTCGTCTTCCAAGCTTGCCCGAAACTCTTGGTAGTGTCCGTTTTCCCAAAATTTATTGGCAAAGTCATCGCTCAGCTCGAGGATCTTCGTGATCAGCTTAAACTTGGGTCGGTCCCGGAACAGCGTCTCGTTCATGTAGTATCCGTTGAGGGCACTGCTGGTGATGCGTTCCATGCGGCTCACAGTGTTCACAAGGTACTGCCGCTGGCTGGCCTCGTCGGCACGCGAGTCCCCTAGGGCCTTGAGCTCATCGCTGCATTTTTTCATGCGCTGGCGGATCTCGGCCTGCACGCGCGGCATCTCCTTGCGCGAGATGTCCATCAGCACGGCACGCAGACGCTTCTTGAAGTTCACGACACCGCAGTGGCTCGCTACGGCCGACGAAGACCACGGCGGCTGCGAAAAGAAGGCCCGCTCACAGGCGAGACGCTCGCCAATAGTCGACGTATTGTCATCGGCACTGCGGTTCTTGAGAACGTAATAGCCCAGACGAAGATTGTTCTGGCGGTCCGCAATCAGGTCGATCAGGACATCCTGGGTGGCTCGCTCGATGGCGAGGTCGGGTTTCGTGAGGACACCCATGGTGCGGATGCCTTGGGGATCGGCCTCTTTGGCAAGTTTCTGAATTTCCTGCGTGGCGACATCGACGTTGCAGGGCAAGACGGTCAGGATACTGTGTGTGTGTGTGTGAGCAGGAGAGGAATGGGCCGACGAGAAGTGGGAAAGTGATTTACATGGTGCGGCTGTCTGCCATGTAGCGTTTGACAATGTTGAGGACAAGATCGACGTCCGATTCGCATGTGATGCCCTTCACGGCCGAGCGGAAGATACCCGGGACATCAATCACAGTGAGGTGGACTTCCTATGGCTGTGTCAGGACAACTACAAGATCTGAGATTTCTGTTTGCCCTACTTTTGGCCCGCTGATTTCAATCTTCAGGATGTTCTCGCTGAAGGCTGCTGATGAATTGCCGTCCTTGTCCTTGCCTATGCCCATGGCAGTGTTTGCCTCTTCGAAAATCGTCGTAAGGGCATTGTTGTCCATCTCGTCCAGAGACCGAGAAAATTTGAGCAGGCGGGCTCTCATTCCATCGCTTGCACCGCCATGTGGAATAATAGAGACGGAGATCTTTTTCACGGGATCACGAATGCAAGTGATTTGTGTGGCATAGCGTGTGCAAAGAGTGGCTGCACGAGGAAAGGAAAAGCCCGTCAGGCTTTCCAGCACCGAGCTCTTGCCGGACGACTGGTCGCCCACGACGACGAGCTGCCATGGTCAGAGGAAAAGAAAAAAGACAAAGCAAGAGTCAGCAAATAACAAACCTGAGGAAGAGGAATAAAAGTGCCAATATTCGTCTCGCGAAGACGATCAATCTTCTTGAGGATGGCTTCGTTGCCCAGACTGTCGGACATTTTCTTTTCTTTTCTTCTTTTTCAAATAGACTCTATTTTTCAAAGTGAGTTGGAAGAAGAGCAGAAGAGATTCAAGAAAATAGATTTCTCGGATTTTATAATTTTATAAGAGCAGCCTGGGACTTCGTTTGCACACCGCAAGCGCCTACATCTTTTTTTGGTCATGGGCCCCCCAAAAATATCCCGACTTTCTCGAACATGCATTTTTTATTGGACGACTGCATGGTTGTTTCGCATGGAATGCTGGCTTTCAGGCTGGCAACCGACATTATCACCTTCTCAGTGGACAAGACAAGGCTTTCGAAACCAGGCGATGCTCTGCGATGGCGCTACTCTATGCAGCTGTGGGAGGCTGCAGGCCATAGGCTGAATTTCCCAGTAGTCGGTCAGACGGTCTGGTAAGCCTGGCAAGGTAGACCACCATTGTGTAGGAGTGCATGAAGGGTCGGCTTCCGCTTACGGTATAGTCCCTTCATTGCGCCCCCTTTAGGCACCAGCAAACGCCTGCTTATCTCCCTTGAATGTACGTAAAATCATCGTACAATTCAGCATTACGGAGTATACAGAGTATGCCAAGACAGTTTCTTTAATAATCCGACACAACATCATGGCAGCTTCCCCAGACTTTCTAGACGACCTCCGGTTCAACCGGATCTTCACGCTGCCAGCCGATCCTGCCAATGGCCGGGCAGTTCCATTCCAGGTGAAGTATGCCGACTATGGTTATCGCAACGAGGAGCACCCCGAGCAGGAATCTGTTTTGCTCTTCTACAGCCCCATGCTCGCCTCACGCCTCTATCAGATCACCAAGGATGACCTTGCCAAGCGGCACAAGATTCGCATCATCAATGCCGACCGCCCTGGCATCGGTGGCACCGACCCTGTCGATGTGCGAGATGAGGTGCAGTTGTGGACGGGTGAGTGAACAGAATGCTTGTAACCTGTAAGGTACCCTGTAAAAGATCGTCGAGGCTCACCAGCAGAAACCACCCTGGCCCTGCTCCGGCATCTCGGCATCCCGCACGTCTCTGTCGCCTGCCACAGTGGCGGCACCATCTATGCCCTCGACATGCTGCTGCACCATCCGGAGATTTTGCACCCGGACAGACCCTATTTTGCCATCGGCGCCCCCTGGATCTTGCCCCAACACAGCAGCGCGACGCTCATGTCTGTGACCCAGATGCTGCCGGCTGCCCTCATTGGCAAAGTCGACAAGCTGGCCCAGTTCCTCCAAGGGCCGGTAGGGTCGACCTTTGGCGTTGTCTTCGGGGCGAGTCAGGCGTTTGTGTCCAAGGCAGCCTCGACCTTGCCGTTTGGGAGCAGCGATGAACAAGACGCATTAGATGAGAACGCCATGGCTTCTGCTGCCGAAGAGGAGCTGGGGCCACTGCTGCTTAAGCGTATCTATAGCGAGGGCATCCAGGGCTTGCCGTCCGAGGCGCTGCTGTTTATGAAAAAGGTGGAGAGCGCGAACGGCATGAATGGATGGGGTGACTGGGGCGACTACGACGTGTTGGTGCCTCGTCTGGTTGAATCTCTCCGGACATCTGGCAGGAAGATGACTGTCCGGGTCTATTTTGCCGAGACGGACATTATGATTGGAGATGCAGACACCAAAGGGCCACGAGTGAGTTGATATCTCTTTTGATTTGATTTGATTTGATTTTCTCTCTCTCGCTGACACACTGCAGTGGATGGACCAGTGCTGGAACACAGACCAGTGCGGAGAGACAGTAGATTATCAAAGCACTGTAGTCAAGGAGGCTGACCATGACTGGATCTGGAGCTTGAAATATAGGGCTATTCGTGAAGTGTTTGAGGCGATTGGTCAGCCACCAGAAGGCAATGTGTAATATCCCTCCATAAGTTACCGTTTCCCGTTCTCATTTTCTAAAGCAAGAGCGTCCTCATCCTTCCTTCCTAAAGTACAGCCAGTTATCAAGACTCGATCTCCGAATTGCCTAATCCCATTGCTCTTGCCCTTTTGACCTTTTGACCCTGCCTGCACAGCATCACCGTGATCAAGCCCACGCTAGTCCTAAATAGGCAATCCATTTACATTCGCTATCATGAGCATCAATACCTTCTTTCCTGGACTTGCACGGTTACTCCTCCAAGACCTCTACGCAGCAGAAGAAACCGAAAACACAGCCCAAATGAAGCCCAGCGTCATCAGCCTGGGTGCGGCCATGGAGGTCAATGACGATATGGTGCTGGTGTGCTCTGCATGTCTCGGCACACTCGCAGACTCTCACGACGAAGGAAATGGTAGAGACAAATACATCACCGGCTGCTCCTGTGTTCTGTGCTACGAATGTGCCAAGACACAGTGCCCGAATATTATGAAGCGGGCATATACCGACGGCTTCAAATGCAGCACCTGCTGCCGCTATCTGACCAGGATGTCCATCATTACGAGTTGTGGCCACGTAATCTGCCGTCACTGCTGGCAGGAGGGCTACATCCAACAGACGGGGAGCTGCCCGCTATGTCGACAGATAAGCCAACGCTATGGGACGATCCGATTCCTGCACTGCCGACCACGAACCCTACCAGACCGGATGACCGACCGATGCAAGGCGTACTGCAAGAAGAATGGCTGGGACTGTCCGACACACAGGCGGTTCTACAACGACGACGTGAAGGCACAGCTGGCCCAAGAAGTGGAAGAGAACAAAAAAAGGTGGATATCCGCCCGGACAGCCGACAAGCTGCGGCGGTTCTGTCTCTGTGTCGCCATGGCCGCCATCTGGGTCCGTACGCTTATGCGGGTACTACAGGATATGCAGGCCGAGATATAAAGGGCAGTTGCACGGGATGAAGAGATACGAGATGAACACAAAACAATATATTACAACCGGCTTATTGCGATATTTTATCGGGATCAGTCGAATATTCCACATCGACTTCCCGCCGCTGATAGATTTTGAGTGGTATGGGGTAATCGGCATTGATTCTCTCCTGACTTGTCGACGTCTGCAGCACGACTGATTTGTCGCCTCGGGAAATGGTGCTCTTGAAGTGGACGGCGCTGGGTCGAGACCGGAATTCGCCACTGATTCCATAACGCATATTGGACGAGCGATCTCCCGAAAGGGACGTAATGCGCAGGACTTTCCGCGCCAGCGTCCATGTCTGGGACAAGTTGGCCGTGATGAGGGCCGTGGACGATTCCCGGACGTACCAGAAAATCCACTGGGAACCGTACGGGTCGTTGAAGGAATAGTATTTGTTGAGAACGGCCGAGACAATCTAACAAGAAACCATGAACAAATGGATGCAGCATTTGAGCAGTTGGGGGATGTACTCCGTACCGTGAAACTGCCGACGGCAAAAACACTGCACAACATGGCCTTCTTCTTGGTGGAAATGCCTGCCTGGATAAAGACTGGCATGGGAATGAGGATGATCATAATATCAGAGGAAATATTCAGCACGGCATTGGTGATGAGATGGTGGGTGGCGGCGGTGCATTGGACTGGACATTAGCGGGGATAGAGAATGGAGAAGAGAGCGTGTGCTTACTGTTGTCCGTGGGAACGGCCCAGTAGTCGTGGAAAGGGCGGCACCAGACGCCCAGGTAGAAGATTTCCATGAGGACAAATCCGAGAACGACATAGGCGGCCACAATTTTGACAGCCAGGTTTTGTCTCAGACTCCAACTATTTGTGTCAGATTGAAAGAAGGAAAGAAAGAGAGAGAAAAGTACGCACGTTAGACGATAATAAAAAAGTAAAAGACAACATTTGACAATCCAGGTTGTGAGGATCTGCATCTCCTCGACGACGAGGACCATTTTCGAGCCAAACACTCTCTCCTTGATGTTGTCGGGTGTCAAGGGAGTTGTGTCATCTGGATTGATGAGATTGCTACTTGTTGTGGCCACAATGTTGACGCAGGCCATGAGAACAGTATCTGTGGCCTGTCTCAGTCAGCAATGGACAATTTCTGTGTCTTGGCATCGGCTTACCATGGCAATGATCATAAGTATGTCATCCAGCTGGAGTTTTTTCCAGGACCGCAACAAGAGGAGCCGAGAGTACCTGAAAGGCAATGAGTCGGCCGCCGGGACAGGGAACAGAAGAATAGAGCATAGACAACTTACATCCTCGCAATCACCACCAACCACGTGACTCCATACCACGTCCATGATTCCTTCAAAAAGGCAGACATGACCAAAGCCGGCGGCTGCTGCTAGCGGTGGGTTTGTGGGTTTAATGGATTTTAGGTGGCTACCGTCTGTCGTCGTCGGCGTCGCATATTCGGGGTAGAGTCGGACAGGCTGACCGTCAAAGGGTGGGAAAAAAAAGGAAACTGGAAAAAAAAAAGGGTGTGCATGCTGCCATCCTTTTATGAAACCCAGTTCGATAACAGCGTCGCCAGGCGCCCCCGTCCATCCCGTGTGCCTTGATAAGAAACAGCTGGTCAGCCGTGACGCAAATTTCCTATGCCTGAAAAGCGGCAACCCTTACCTTAGCCAAGGCACGGACGTCTGTAGGCTATCGCCAACTTTCCAGACAATACAGGTCAGAAGCACGCCTAAAAGGCCCCCTGTGGGACCTCTAGACCCAGACTTGCGTGCTCGCTAATAGCCAGAAGCTATGATCGACGAGCGCCCTCTCAGATGTGGTATTGTTCAGCCTGTGCAGAGTAGAAAATCAATACATTTTCTATATGTTTCTTTTTGCTCTGGTTGTCCTGTTAGGAGTTTTGTTCTTTGGTTCTTGGTATTTTTTTTGTTCCCCGGTATTTTCTGTTCTCCGGTATTTTCTATTCCTCTTCGTTCTCTCTAGGGATCCCCACGCATAAACAGATCACAATCCATGAAGCACTCCATACTCCGTGCAGCATGGAACTGGAGTCCTCAAACTATTGATGCACGGACAGGGGTAACACATGGATGACCCGACTCCCGTCTCCTGACTAGAAGTCTGATAGAAAACGTTCAAGAGGCAGTGCTCTGAGAGAGTCTGCTACATTTTGTGCATTTCGTAGACACGGCCAATCACCAACGTGGGTCTTATCGAGTCTCTAAACCAGTTTAGCCTCCTTATAATACGAAGAATGGCAGCCGGCCAGGACTACCTCTTGTGGAGTAGCGCACAGGACAACTGTTGAGCTGGCATTTAGGGGGAAATCATGGCAGGACAAGGGAGGCAGCTGGCCCAGACCATCCATGTAGCCTCGTGGCGTGGGATTTTTGGGTCCTCCCGTCTTGAATTGCTTGTATTATCACTATTCTCCGTATCTTGTAGAAGCCATCTCGGTTCTGTATCGCCTTCTTATCGATGCTCATTCCCATGCTTATGTATACTTGTGCATGCTTATACATGCCTCCATGCACCCCCAATTTCGATCAGCATTCGTACCAAACTGGTTAGCAGCCACTCAGATGCTGACCACAAGCTCCGCCGGCAATCTAAGGCCGGGCTAAACGTGGACCATGTCTCTCATACGGAGAGATGGTGCTCCGGCACAGCGGATAATGGTTTTCGAAACGATCGTCTTGGGCCTATGCCATCAAGGTCTGCGCTATTAACGATAGTTTTTTGATCTCTTCGCTTAATGGAATTCATAGCTGCAGCAACCAGACGCCAAGTCCTTGCAATTCCACCGAAGAGGAAGAGCATCCTTGTCTATCCTTGTCCATTGGTCCCCTTCTCCATGGACAATGCCCAACAAGGCCACGTTCCGAAGGATTGCTCACGGACAAGAGCCGTGCACCTCTAACTTGTTTGGCTAACCTACATGCAGATTCTCTAATGAACAGAGGTACGATTGCCGAGGATATCATTTTTCACCTTTTCGTCTTTTCGTCTTTTCGTCTTTTCTTCGCTTCGCCATGCTGCCTCGTCGCTACCCAGCGATCTCGGCATCACTTCCCAGCCAGACGCACAGCCCTCGACCGAGGCACTGTGCTGCACTGCCTGCATGACGCCAAATCCCGTCTCGCGCGTTTCGAGATACCTGGTCGGCACCTCCTGGACCGAGGCGTAGCAGCACTGCTGTCCGTCTGGCGCGTCAAACCCTGTCCGCCCAGGATACTGTCCCAGACTGCGCAGGTATTTCATCACACCCGCCAGCGACACGTCCACGCGGTACGACCGTAGATGTCCATTGGCCCTCGCCTCTGTATTGCGCCGATAGACTGCCGCAGCAATGCCCGCTGCCAGCAGGTAGCCGGCGCCGTGGTCAAGGGCCTGACAGGGTAGGGGACGGGGGGTCTTTTGTTCACCCTGTTCATCCTGCCCATCCTGCCCGTAGTGCTCGCCCTCTGATACGTTCATTCCCGAGCACGTCTGCACGAGCGAGTCGAAGCCACGCCGGCCTGCCCACGGCCCCTCTGGACCAAAGGCAGACAGGTTGGCACAGATGATGCCCGGGTTAGCTGCTGCCAGCTGCTCTGGCGACAGTGCACCGTCTGTGTGCTCGGCCAAGCTGCCCGGCCGGTAACTCTGCAAAAACACGTCACAGGTACGGGCCAAGTCCAGCAGCGTCGCTCGATCGGCAGCGTCATCCAGGTCCAGCTGCACGGTCCGCTTGCCACGGGCAAGGTCACGGTCCAGTCCAGGACAGTCAGGCAAATTGGGCGTCGTCACCCAGAGGACATCGGCGCCATGTGCAGCCAACGTGCGACCGGCTACGGGGCCGGCAATGACACGGCTCAGCTCGAGCACACGGAGACCGCCCAAGCAGCGTGAGCCTTCGTTGTCACTACCTCTCGGTGTGTGCCGGCCGACGCCCATCCCTTCCTCCCCTACAACCTCTACCGAGACGGGCATGTCGGCCAGTGCCTTGGCCTGTGGCAACTGGTCCCATTGGCAGTAGGTGCGCAGGGCATAGATGGCCAGGCCGCGGTCGAGAGCCACGTTCTCCAGGTCAATGGCGGCCCAGTTGCGCGTCCGGGCTGCCACGGCGTCGCGCGAGGTGGTCGTCCGCGCAAGGCCCAGCAGGTCGAGCATGCCGCTGTGATGATGCGGAAACACGTCGTGGATGCGTACGTGACCGCCATCGCCCGTCGGGTAGAGTCCGCCGAGACTGCCCCAGGACGGCCGGGCGGGCTGGCCGTTGAGCACGTAGAGGCGCTCAGACTGGAACTCGACGACGGCGGCTTCGCGGGATACTGTCACCTGCGGCACAGCCGTGTCTGTCGGCAGCGCATGCACCTGGGCGGCGGTCAATGCTGACAATGCAACGGTGCTCTGCGCCAGATGGCCGATCTTGAAGGAGGACGGCATGACCGGGCCGGTCTCGTCACCGGGCAGGGAGAGCTGTGCGAGTGCAGTAGCAGGCAGATCGAGGCTCATCCAGATCTCGGCGACGATGTTCCAGGCCGTAAAGGTGCCCCTGTCCGGCAGCTGGTGGGCATTCACGGCGGTGGAGCCGACACTAAGTGACGCCATATTCTGTACTCCGTATTCTGTACTCCGTACTGTTTCTTGATTCTGGGGAAGTGGGGTGTGAATGGATCTTATTCTATTTCGTAATAATACTCCGTACAAGATGGCACGAGGATCGTTTCCCCGTAGAAGCACGCGTGGCTTTTGCGTGTGGTTTTCCTGAAGCGGAAATCAAAAGCCGTGCCGTCGAGGCGGTGGCTGAGGCAAGCTAAACCCAGTCAGGCAGCAAGACTATACTGATTGGCCATGAATGGCAATGGGTTTGGCATTCCCTGTGTGTTGCAATAGAGACGTGGAGACCACAGGATCTTCAAGGATCAACAAAGATCCCGTTCGAAAGGCACAGCGACACGTGGAATATTTCCTCTTTGGTCTGTCCATGCACCAAGATCGACAGCCGCTGACACGAGGCTATTGTGTATTCTGTAATACATTTTCGTCTCTTTACCAGACTGACTATACGTGTCTCTAGACTGTTTTGTTTGAATTTACTTTGACAGAATCTCCGACGAGCAGAAGATTTTTCAAATCTCCGCTTACATATCTTACCCACAAGTTTTCCCGTCTGTATAATGCTTCACCTCTATGCAGTTACAGGAGAAGACCCATCTATGATTTCATAACGACGGAAATCCGGACATGTACCACCATCCCTGCACTCTTTGTTGGAGAGGTCCGCTCAGTGGTAAGGGGATGGTCCCAGCAGTCTGGTTTCTCCCAGCAGTCTGGTTGCTCCCAGCAGTCTGGTCGGCTAGGTGGACAAAGGTCTGGAGAGCCGTGCGGGAGGATGGAAGGCGAAGGGATATCCCTGTAGACTGTTTTGGTATGGTCGAGGCTCGGGAGTCGAATGATCATAGAGATAGTCTCGACATATTGGCTTCCATCTTTCGGCCATCGGCGAATATATGCGGGGAAGTTCTTTCATGACTGAGATCCATGTCGATCATACATCATCATCGAATGGTTTAAGCGAGAGATGGATGGCCAGGAGTTATTTGATTCGAGTAATGGAAACCACCATCTTTGCAATTGGTGGCCATGCAGTCGAACGATCTTATACCCCAACATACTAAAGACAGTTTTGCCACTAGTCCCGGCTGTTGCTCGACCAATGGCTTTATCCCTGCAGCCAGTTGTTAACTCACAGTTCGAACAAATTAGCCATCTCATCTAGAAGAGGGCAGAGAGTGAGAGAAGTGCAAGGGAGCAAAGTGCGAGCAAAGTGCGGAAAAGCTTGAGTAGACATCATCTCTTGCCACCGATTCATGCCCGTTTTCCGTTTACGGTATCATTTGACGCCGGAGTCTCCGATGCTGCCACAAGTCCATGTCTGTGCAATGTCAAAGCATCGTTACCGCAGGTCCCGTCGCCGTTGTGTTCCGCCACAACGGCTAACTGGAGATCTCACCTGATGGCTTCAAATGTTCCACAGGCCGGCATCCTAGTTCTGCCTCTTTACCATATCCGGCGAACTCCTCTCCCTTGGGTATCAAGATGCACGCTGGATGACCAGAAGAATACACAGCTCTTCTGTCTATAAAAGAGTGTCTTGCATCCTGTCTTGGTCTCGATCATTTTCCTTCTCCATAATCATCCTCTGATCTCTTCTACCATCAAGATCTTTCAATTCTACAGACAAGTCTTTTCTTTTCATCTACACCCCTGAAACTACGACAACATGTATCAAACGGCGGACCAGTTCTTCTACGGCTTCAACGAGCCCGAGCTGGGCACCACTCAGCCCGTCCAGGGACACTCTTTCCTGGGGAATCTGGGCCAGCCGGCCCAGGGGCAGATCGTCGACCAGGGGCACACGGAACAAGCTCCCGCCACCGAAGCCCCCAACGGGGAGCTTCTCCTCCAACAGCCACACGAGGTGCCGACGGAATTTCTCGGCGAGGCTCCTGTCTCCACGCTGCCGCAGGTGGCCCGTTCACGCCAATCATCTCGGCGCTCCCGGTTCGTGCAGGCCAGAAACCCTGGACGCCGCCGGGGGTTTGTCCTGCACAGAAAGTTCCACTATGACGAGCAAGAACACCGCGACATCAGCCCTATGCGGCAGCTAGAAGACCGTTTCTGCAGCGACCATCCGGACCTACCGCGCCACCGGACTTCCTTGTGCTCGGTGCCTCATGCAGCCGACTCTCTCCGATGGGTTTTGCAGGTGATCCAGGACCCGTACTTCTTTGACACCCACCGCGTCAACCATGAGGCATTTCTGAGCTCCTGCAACACGCTCACCGGACTGGCTATGGCCAGAGCCGAGGCAGAGGACCAGTACAACGCCCGACACAACTCCGAGAGTGATGCTGGCGATGAGATGGAATAGTTTGAATGTTTCCGTATTGGGTTCTGTGCTGAACGGGATGGGTTGAACAGTCATCAAGTTTGCTATCTACAATTCTGGTATATCTTCAAAAAAAAAAAAAAAAGGACAAAAGGAAACAAAAGGAACAAAAATACTTTCCGGAAAATACAACACTTTCGTTAATGTCCTATAAAGTGACGACCAAGTATTCCGTAGATGACTGACTTTGACTCATCCATGTAAGGCGTCCAATGCATCTTAGATGGACGGGGCCGAGTTGTGGCTGCCAGCCCGACCGCCCAGCCACTGATTCTTGTGTTGTGCACTCGTCACTCGTGTTGGACCCTCCACGCTGCATCTCTCACCGCCTGCTTGCAACTGGCCGGGCACTGACGCAGCAGTTTATGGTCTTGCCACCCACCGCTTTTTCCGCCGCGTACTCCGTACACTTGGCTATCAAGACGAAAAGACGAAAAGACCAAACGACCAGAAAAAAGGACGGCCACTTGACACGCCATGTCTGCTTGCAATACTTATCCGGCCCGTCCATCACCGCCTGTCTCCACACGTTGTCAGGGAAGACAGCCGGATGGCAGTGATTGGAGGTTCTTGGCCTGTATGATACGGAACCCTAGGCCTGTCCCATGTGGTGGAGGGCGGTCTGGGCGATGCATCTGGGCAGACCCGCAAGAAGATGGACAGGGGCCAGCGAGAGGGTCCTGTTGGTTGCTGACAGAACACAGCCAGCCGGTGGCAATTCTGACAGGTGATCATGGCGATGTGTGAGTTCTCAGTGTGTTGAGTAAGATGAGCCATGGCCATATGAGTTTTTTTGCCTTTTGGGTGCTTTGTCGTTCTCCCTGGGCTCTTTTTGCCTGGACGAGACATCTCCGAATTTCTCAGAGATCCACTTACACTGCGCCACATTGCGCCACACTTCACGAGGAGCGTATAGCACGTGACTTCTGAAGGTTGCCACGGAAGGCGATGCCAGATGGCGCTCCGTAGGACCTGGCCGGGATAGGCAAGGCGTGGGATGGCTCTGGCTCCTACGAAGGACGCCACAGTTCCTGTGTACGAGTAGGAATGGGTGTAGGAATGGATGCAGAAGACTTTGCATTGTTTGCTAGATGCCAGTGTGGCACGAATCAGGGGCGCTCTGGTCAGCGATGCGCGCTCTCTTTCCACGTTGCACAACATCACTGATACAGGGCAAGTACGGAGTATTTGCACTCGTACTCGTATGCTCTTCCTCTCTCGTCTTTCGTTCTTTCCTTCCATCAACTGCCCCGCCATTTAGTCCGGCCGGTGGCCAAACCCGCCCGCAGTTTTCTCAGTTAGCGCCACTGTCTATTTTTCCATAGGTTCCCTTATATATTTTTTTTTTCCTTTATTTTTTTCCTTTATTTTTTATTATTACGTTTTTCGTCAGCACGGACGCTGGAATCGAGAAAAAACATTAACGGCAAGAAAAGCCATCACGACGTTCCCTGTCATCACCACAGCCCTGAACCCACCACAGCTGTCTTNCCCCCCCCCCCCCCCAGTCAAGCCAGCGACCAAAAAGCACCCTCGCATTTCTAAAAGAAAAGCCGCTTGTCTCCTGCGCACGCCTTCTTCCGCCATCCGATCCATACGAACAGGTCGAAGGGAAAAAAAGGGGAAGAAAAAAAGGAAAAAGGAAAAAAAAAAAGAAAAAAGAAGAAAAAAAGCAGCTTCGAGTCGGCGAGCGTGAAAAACACGGCCGCAGGGGAAACTACCCGTCCGTCTGTCCCGTCCTTCTCTGCACCCCCAAGCGCCGCGAGCTGCTTCTCATCTGCATTCGCTGCCGCTTCGCCGGCCCCCCTCCTGCTTTTTGGTTGACTGCTGCCATTTGCCCATTCCTCGAGCCGGCCACTTGTCAGCAAATACCACAACAAACCCTCTCTCTTTCTCTCTCTCTCTTACTCTCTCGACCCAATCCAGTCGAGCTTGTTCAGTCCTCTTTTGTTCCGCTGCTGTGACGTCGCGTACGCGGCACATGTGTCGACATGGCGCTCGACTTTGAGCATGTCAAGAGTTGCATTGTCGCAACTCTTGACCCGGATGGCGTCGTCCGGCAGGCGGCCGAAGCCCAACTGAAAACTGTGTGCCTTTGCTGTCCTTGTTGTTCGTGCTAGTCTGATCCGACTGTTGACTCTTGCTGCCAGGCCGAAACGGTCAATGGATTCACCGACGTCCTCCTGACCATCCTCGAGACCGAGCCCAGCCAGAATGTCAAGCTTTCTGGTATGATAACAACCTCTGCTCCTCTTGTATTCATATTCTAACCCCCTGTCGCAGCCGCCATCTATGTCAAGAACCGCGTTAACCGGGCCTGGACGTTTGTCGACGTCTATCCCGACGAGCGCCTGCTCACCGACGAGGAAAAGGCCAACGTGCGCAACCGCCTGCTGCCGATTCTCGGCTCATCGCCCAGCCTCGTGCGCCAGCAACTTGTTCCCCTGCTGCAGCGCATCCTGCACTGGGACTACCCCTCGCGATGGCCGACCTACATGGAGTACACCATGCGGCTGCTCAGCACGAACGATGCCCAGAGTGTCGTAGCCGGCATCCAGTGTCTGCTTGCTGTCTGCCGCACCTACCGCTTCAAGGCCGCCGCCGGTGCCAGCCGCGACGAGCTCACCGCTATCGTCGAGATGTCCTTCCCGCATCTGCTGCTTCTCTGCCAGCAGCTGCTCGACCTCGACAATGAGGAGGCGGGCGAGATGTTGCACCTGGCCCTCAAGATCTACAAGCAGGCTGCCTGGCTCGACCTGCCCACCCGTCTGCGCGCCGACAACCTCCAGTGGTGTACCGTCTTTCTGCGGACCATTTCCAAAGACCCACCGGCCTGCTCCATGATCGAGGACGTGGGCGACCGTGAGAAGCATCATTGGTGGAAGGCCAAGAAATGGGCCTATTTCAACTTGAACCGTCTGTTTATGCGGTACGTTGGACGATCCCCCAAAAGGAGGGAAAAGAAGAAGAAAAAAAGTTCCGGGAAAAAAGAGACTGAAAAAAAGGAAAACAAAAAGAATGGATTGCTGACTCATCAATTAGACACGGCAACACGTACACCCTGACCACGGACAACCGCGAGCAGCTCGCATTTGCCAACCAATTCACCGAGCAGGTGGCCCCTGAGATCCTCAAGGTGTACCTGCAGCAGATCGAGAAGTGGGTGGCTAAGCAGATCTGGCTGAGCCGCACGTGTCTGTCCTACACGGTCGTCTTCCTCGAGGAATGCATCCGGCCCAAGGAGATGTGGCCACACCTGCAGCCGCATCTGCCGAACCTGCTGATGCATCTTCTGTTCCCTCTGTTGTGTCTTTCCGAGGAGGATGTTGCCAGCTTCTCTGACGAGCCGGACGAGTATCTGCACCGCAAGCTCAACTTTTACGAGGAGATCTCATCGCCGGACGTGTCTGCCACCAATTTCTTGGTGTGTCTGACCAAGGCCCGTCGCCGGCAAGTGTATGAGATCTTGCAGTTTGTGAACAATATCGTGACGGCATACGAGCAGGCGACACCGGAAGACCAGGACAAGAACTACATTGCCAAGGATGGTGCCTTGCGGCTCATTGGAACGCTGGCACCGATTCTGCTCGGCAAAAAGAGCCCCATTGCCGACCAGGTCGAAATGTTTTTGGTCCGTTACGTGCTGCCAGACTTTTTGAGCAACAAGGGCATCTTGCGGGCCCGGGCGTGTGACACGATTGAAAAATTCGAGTCTCTCGACTGGCATGAGCAAGCCAACCTGTTCCTCGTCTACCAGCGTATCATCGACTGCATGTCGGATTCGGAGCTGCCCGTACGCATAACGGCAGCCCTGGCACTGCAGCCGCTGATCCGGCACGACGCCATCCGCGACCACATGCGATCCAACATCCCCAACATTATGAGTCAACTGTTGAAGTTGGCCAATGAGGCCGATGTGGACGCACTGGCCAATGTTATGGAAGACTTTGTCGAGGTATTCTCCAAGGAGCTGACGCCGTTTGCCGTGGCCCTGAGCGAGCAGCTGCGCGACACATACCTGCGCATTATCCGGGAGTTGCTGGACCGGGCAAGCCGGCTGGACGACGAGATCGACTCGAGCGACCTGGTGGACGACAAGAGCATCACGGCCTTGGGTGTGCTGCAGACGATTGGCACGCTGATTGTGACGCTCGAGAACATGCCGGATGTGCTGCACCACATTGAGAGCGTCATCATGCCGATTATCCGGGTGACGCTCGAGAACCGGCTGTATGATCTGTTCAACGAGATCTTTGAGATTGTGGACAGCTGCACGTTCTCGGCCAAGCAGATCTCGCCCATCATGTGGGAGGCCTTTGATCTATTCCACGCCACTTTCAAGGCCGGTGCCGAGCTGTATCTCGAGGACATGCTGCCGGCCCTCGACAACTTTGTGCAGTTTGGTGCCGAACACCTGCGCCAGAACCGTGTCCGTGTCGACATGCTCAGCTCTATGGTTACGCTGCTCTTCGCCGACCCCAAGGTCACTGGTTCCGACCGCGTTTGTGCCTGCCGCTTGGCCGAGGCCATGATGGTTAGCCTACCAGGTGTGATCGACGATATTGTATCCAAGTTCATCCGCATGGCCCTGGCAGCGCTATCGAGCGGCCGCATCAACCCCGATGGCACGGTGACGCCGAGCGATGCCTTTTTGTCTACGGGCGCCGCCTCAGCCGTCCACCAGGTGGAGCCGCGCAGCTACCGCGTGCACCTGATGGAGATGGTGATCAGCGCCATATTTTACAACCCGCAGTTGACGCTGGCCGAGCTGGAGACGACGGGCTGGACGAACCGTTTCTTTACGATGTGGTTTGGCAATATGGATATTTTCACGCGCGTGCACGACAAGAAGCTGTGCATCTCGGCTATTGTCACTCTGTTGTGTCTGCCTCCGAGCAACATTCCCACCAGCGTGTCTGTGGGCTGGCCACGTCTGCTCAAGGTTTGTGCTGATCAATTCATGTGTGACTTGTTACATGCTAACAACTACAGGGCATTATCATTCTCTTCCGGACGCTGCCGGCAGCCATAAAAAGTGAGTTTCCTGTGCCTGTCTTGTCACGACATGTTATCTAACCCGAGTTAGACCGCGAGGATGCCCTCAAGGACGACTTCCAGTTTGGTGGCGGTGACGACGACTGGGAGGATCCAGACGACGGCTGGGTCGAGGAAGAAGAGACGACCATTGACGAGACCGATGGGACCGGCAAAGACGAGAACACGGCCTACATTGAATTCCTCAGCGAAGAGGCCCAGAAGATTGAGCGCCTACGCCAGCAGACGGAGCCGGCCGATGAGCTGGGCGAAGAGAGTCTGCTGCTGGAGTCGGCCCTCGACAAGATCGAGCCGTACCAGTTGTTCAAGTCCACCATTACGCGTAAGATTGTCCACATTCTCTTCCTGAAAGCAAGTCTAACAGAAACAGGCCTTCAACAAGCAGAGCCACAATACTACCAGTCTCTTTTTGCACACCTGACACAGGATGAACGGGAGACGATTGAGTCTGTCTTTGTGCAGGCCAACCACGAAGCCGAGCTAGCCGAAAACCACCAAAAGGCAATAGAAGCAGCAACAGCAGCACAAGCTGCCGCGCAAAATGGCAACATGGTGCCCGGCACGAGCTAATGGAGGAGGCAAAACACGTGACCGATCTCGATCTGGGACTGGAGACATCTGCAGGCAACCCCCAACATAGCACGCGCCACACACCACCCTCCCACGCCTGGTCAAGTAAGGAGGACCTCTTACTTGCTGGTGTGTAGCCGCCGCCCCCACCCCCTCACCCGATACCTTCATGTTCCCCCTTTTTGCATACACCGTAACAACAACAACAACATCCCATCCCGTCCCGTCCAGCCCATGCCCACTCCCCCTTTCACGCTGCCCTGCCCAGTCCCCGTTCGATGCTTCGAAAGCATTTGCATGTTCACCTTCCCCATCCCCTCCCTGCAGAAGATTCAGAAGACACTGGAAAGAATAAAAAAACTAGGAAAGAATCCCCTGAAAAAAGAAAAAAACGAAACTTTTAAAAAAAAAGAGTTCTCATGCACATGTTCCCGACGTGTGTAGGGGAAGAACCGTGGCCTTTGCTTGGCGATGGCCACGGGATGACCAGGATATGGAAGACTTACTTTAGGAACGGCCAGGATAAATGGCAAGAGAAATGCGTGCATACATGTACATAGCTGAAATCCAAGACGTTTGTTTGGCATGAATTGTTGCTGCTACAGCTGCTACAGCTGCTGCTGCTGGCAGGTGATGCGAAAAAGTAGCAAGTTTCATTTTCAGTTGCTTTTCTGCCAGCGTCTATCTACCATTTCGTAATACCGTAGTTTGTGTTGTCCAGCCCTCCAGCCCTCCAGCCCTCCAGTCCTATCCTGGTGCTCGATTCGAAAGGATGCGTCGGGAGAAGATTGTCTCGGACAGTGGATATACAATTAGTCAAACTAAAAGTCAGTTTTGGACGACAGCAAACAGGAGACAACAGACAGGAGACATACGGGCGTCAGGAAGGACTCTGCCACGAAACGTGCGCGTGCGTTCAACTAAAAGGTTAGTGGACAGATAAACAGAGGAGACAGATTCCAAGCATACAAAGAGCTTCATCTCCGAGATCTCCTTGTCGACCTCCTCCATGAACTGGATGACAAAGTCGACGAGCTTGTGCTTGAGCAGCTCTTCGGTGTGGAAGTTGGTCACGAGGAAGGAGATGTCGTAGCCCTCAACGGCCTTGCGCCGCAGGATGAAAAAGGACTCGGCTCGCTGCGTCAGGAAACGCGTAAATTTGTGCACCAGAATGTGCTCGATCTCGTCTGCCTGCTTGATCTTGATGCTCACGCGCACGCTGTTCACGCTCGCCTCGATCAACACCCGTTCGTTCTCGTTCCGCGCCACCGTCAACGGCGCCAGCAGCAGCTCCGGTGACCCCCGTGCCTCAATCTCCGGAACGTTGTGTCGCTCCGCCGTCTGCGACGCAAAGTTCACCAGGCACATGGCCACCGTCAGGCTGCTGCGCACCGCCTGCAGGTACGGCCGCAGGGATTGGGACTGCTCCGTTAGCATCCGTCTCGCACAAGTAGAGGAAACAAGCAACCATCTCTCCATTTCTGTATCGTCTCGCCCTCGTCTCTCCCTCGTCTGCCCTCTCCCTCCCTCATCTCTCTCTCTTCTTCTCTCACCATTTTGGATGTCTCGAAGGGAAATTAAACAAAGCCCCCGTCTCGGGCAAAGCACGCTCTCAATGACCGTTCCAGAAACTGATCGGCTTTGTTCCCAAATGTCGTCGTCTCGTTGTGTAGCTCGCAGGTCTGTCGTTGCTCAATGGCCGGTCGCCGGTCGCCGTGCTCTTCCGCGTCTACCTGGCCTTCGTTACGTAGCGTCTGCCAGAGGGGATTCGGGCGCCCAGCCACTGCCCCGCACACTTGTCACGTGTGATGAATAATAGATTACTAATACAGCACTGAAGATCATGGGTACTCGTACTGTACGATGCACAGGCTCCATTCATTGCGAACTAGATCTATCGATGCACACGGCTGTCCATGGCCCATGCTCACAAATATGCCACCCATATATGCCATACACCAACTCCCCAACCGCCTCGAGCCCCACAGATTATGACTGGAAGAACTTCTCCGTCACGCGGTTCTCTGGCAGCGGCAGAGGCACGGCGGAGTAGAGGAGGATAAAAGCAGCATGCGACGGCCCACCGCCCGCCAAACTCTCAATCTTCTCGACCGGAACCTCGGTGACACTGTCGTCGTTGAACCAGAGCCAGCTGCCGTCTTCTTCGGACAGCTGACCCGACACGGGGTTGAGGATGGTGCCCTTCTTAACAAAGGCTGTGTAGTGGCCGCTGTCAGAGCGCGAGCCCTGATGCGTGAGCACGGCCCGCAGCTGGTACAGGCCAGTGTGGTTGGCGTATTTGTTGGTCTCGAGCTGCGGCCGCACGAGCTCGTAGAGCTCTTCCTTGGCTTTGTCGAGGGCTTCTTGCTTCTCCTTCTCGATTTGCGTATCGGTCTTGTACTCTTCTTCTGGTGCCTCTTTTTCTTCTTTCTTGGTTTTCCCCTCCTTGGTCTCCTTGGTCTCCTTGGTCTCGGGTTTGCTGCTGCTGCCCTCCACTCCTGTCTGCTGCCGCTTGCGCTTCTTGCGACTGCGCTCCATCTCGTCCATCTCCTTGCGGATCTCGCGCACCTTTTCGCGCACCGGCACAAGCTTGGCACGCAGCTCATCCGTGCACATCTCGGAGATGTCAAACTCCTGCGGGAAGGTGACCTTGCGCAGGATCTTCGTGCTGACCTGGGCCGTGCGCTTCCAGGAAAAGCGCAGGATGTGCAGACTGAGGTATTTTGGCAGCTGGGTGAGGCGGTCGGTCGAGGTAAAGTTGGCCGTGCGGCCCAAAATGTCCGACGACTTTTCCAGCTTGTGCTGCAGGCCTGCCAGCAGGCCGTCGCGCAGGTGGTTGACCGACTCGCTGATGTGGCAGTCGAGCATGCGGAAGGGCTCGCGCTCGGGCTTGACGCTGTCTTCCGTGTTGCCCTCGGCGTCGTCGCAGACAGTGACGCGCTCAAGCGTGCCCGTCAGGTAGCGGTCGATGACGCTGGGAGATGAGGATCCAGAGGTAGGCTCGCTGGCGTCCGGAACCGGCAGCGTCGACTTGAGGCAGTTGATGATAAACGTCCAGGCTTCCTCGGCGTCCTGCTGGGCATAGGCGCCGGTGCGCGAGCGCTCAGCAAAGCGCTGGTTCTGGGTGCGCAGGACCGTCAGCAGGCCGACGGGCTCGACGGCCTCGCCGGTAGTGGCCATGTTCTGGAAGACCTCACGCAGACGGACAGCCAGGGTCGACAGGGGGTTGCTGCGGTCGGGCTGCAGGTGGTTGGCGAGGCTGTCCTGTACCTCAGGGATGGCGCGCAGGACCTGCAGGGACGAGTTGAGGTAGCAGGTGTTGCCAAGGTTTGCAAGGCCGACGGGCATGGCAAGGGCGTTGTTCTGGGCGAGCTCGCGCGAGGTCATGTCCTCAAGGAAGCGAGTCTTCTCCTTGGGAGCAGCCAGGCGTGTGGGTGCCTCGCCCGGCTGGCCAAGGACCATGACGACCTGGCCGGGTTTGAGACGCAGGGCGGCCATGTTGGTGTCGTCCTTGACCTGACTGGCGCGGCAGAGGATCTTTTGGTTCTCGGGCTGGACATTGGTCAAGCTGTAGACCTGGTACTTGAAGACGGAGCCGGGCTCGGAGGTGTCGAGGTCGACATTGTATGTTTTCCCCTGGTGTTTGATAACGACTGTACAGTTAGTAGGAGGATATCGACAATATCAAACAATGCCAAAGTCAAAACATAGCAAAGCATATCAAAACAATATCAAAATGAATCAAAATATCAAAATATATCAAATAATATCAAAACAAATCAACAATATTAAAGTAACTCACTTGGAATGGTTGACCCCGGCTGGGAATCGACGGCCATTTCAGCCATGCTGGAAGAGGTGCAAAAAGAACGTGAGAACTTAACAATGGACGGTGCAGAAAACGCTGCGGCAAGCTGTGCGTTCGTGAGAGCTGTGCCGAGAAGACATGCGTGGGCCAGAAGGCAGCAGAGGATGGCGCAAATGGACCCACCGCCAGTGCTGGGGCAAGCCGTCATGATGGCGGGGAAGCAGCTGGAAGCTTGCTCGGCACGGATAAAGGATAATCCGTGTTTGCACGCGTTTTCACGGACACTAAGCACGCGCTGGAATTTAGGGCATTTCCCGCCGTTGAAGATGTATCGCCAAGCATCCCAACAAGTGGACAAAGTCAAATGTTACAAGATGCACATTAGTATTATCCTCCTCTATATTCTCGTCAGCCCGGCCTTGTCCTCCTGTTCACGACCCTCTGTCTGGTCCTGTGGAATCTGCTGATGGCATTCCTCTAGAGCCATCAGACGCAGATGGTACTCGTCGATCCGGCAGGCCAACTCGTTGCTGATGTTCTCCACGTTCCAGCTGTTGTCTTCCGTCTGCAGCTCCGTCTGCGGCTCCATCTGCGGTATCATATGCGGCACTGTCTGTGGCGCCAGTATCCGGTGGCGTGGTGTCTCCTCCGATGCTTTGCGTTTCAGTCGCTTCTGCAATGGATGACAAGCTCTATTGGTCAGCTACACTCAGTATCTGTGCCATGATCTGTGCTTACTTGGGAGGCGGCGGCGGCGCACGCATACCATGCTGGTTGCTGATCTTGCGGGCCGTCTAGAATGTCAATTTATGCGAGACCTGACCAAGGAAAGTGGCCTTACATCAGTCAGTTTCTTCTCGAGAGAACTTGGGCTCCCTCGGAAGTTGTTCATCTCGTTGTAGATGGTGAACCACTCTAGGAGAAACTGTCCGGCAGGCTCTTCGGAGATGCCCATGGAAGACATCTGCTCGGAGGTGAGCATTTGCACGGACTCCTCCATGCGGGCGGCACAATTGTGCATGCCGGAGAAGACGCAATGCCGGTGGATGAGCGTATGGAGTAACCTGCGTACATCACCGCCAGAGTCGATGCTAGGGATGGCAGTGGATGGATGGCTGGGCGATGGGGGTGGAGACGACATGGTATTGGTTGGGTGCAAGTCCGTTTGGGCGAGTGCTGAGTGAAGAGAGCAACAAAGAAGAGATGTGTTGTTTGGATGCTAAAGAGAGGAAGACGAGAGACGCTGTTGAAGAAGGGGACGGAAGGCGACAGAAAGGGAAAGGAATCCGGAAAGCAGGTAAAAAAAAAAAAAACAGGAAGCAGGAAGCAGGAAGCAGGGAAGAGTGCCTGCAGGAGCAGAGCTGCAGAAGCAGGTTACAGAAGCAGGAACGGCTGCAAAAACAGCAGCAACAGCAGCAACAGCAGAGTTGGGCGTTGCCAATACCCTTCGAAGCCAGTGCAATATCCCTCACAGAATCACAGAAGCTGCAATACACCTCACAGATGCTGGCAAAGACAACAGAGACAACAGAGACAAAGACGACAAGAAACGTTGGCACTATGCCGGGCTCTCGAGTAAGACTCTTCTTCTTCCGCCCCCTCCATCCTCCATCCCTTCGCCATGGGAGACGGTTCCCTACAGAGTGGCAAAGAGCTGATCAAGACTAACAAAGTATTAGACAGTGCGGCTGATCCATCGCCCCACTCCTCTCTCCCTCCACTGCCGGCAGCGTCTCATGGGACCTATGAGACCCATGAGACCCATGAGACCCATGAGGGACCCATAGGATCTCTCTAGCAGCCATCTCTTCTGGCTCCTCGCTTCTGTCTCCCCTCTGTTGCCGCCAGCGCTAAATCTAACGCAGCTGAACAAAAACCCAAAGCGGCTGTCCGTCTCACATGGTCCTAACCCCTTTGTGTCCAATGGTGCGTGGCATCTGTGTCATCTGTGTTATCTGTGTCATGTCATCTGCTCGTAGAAATTGCGGGTGGTACTCGGTACACGGCAGCACCACCTCTCATGCTTGCTTGGGCTGCACAACACGACACGAGAACTCAATTTTGGTCCCGGTGGATACGGAATACGGAGTATTCGATCTTCTGCGAGACACCTCCACTCGGCTGCGCCCGTCTGCCGGAATTTCCTCTGTCGCCTAGATAAGAGGCCGCGGAAATCAGAGAAATCATACGAGATCCCTATCTGGACAGGACAGCTTTTTCCCACGTCTGCCGCGGCTCGTCTGCCGCGGCTCGCCCGGCCGTTGATGATGGCCAAATGGCGGTGGATGGCCAAAAAAGTACTGTTTCTGTTTTTTCTTTCCTTTTTCCTTTTTCCTTTTTGCTGGCAGAAATCCAAACAAGGCTTGGCTCCTCTCAACACCCCTTGTCTTTCTTTTCTTTTTTTTTCAGATAAATGAACCCGTACAAAGTACCCCGTATACTGGACGGACTTCTCATGTTCTTCCACTCCACATGCGCCCATCTACGCTCAAAATAGCGCCAGGAACAATCCATTCTTCCGTACTTTGTATTTCCCCTATATTTCTCCACGATCCTTCCCGTGCACTTCAGCCGCCGGCGGTCCGCGCGCTCGTCCTGAACCCAAGTGGGCCGGTCTTCCATCGCTGCCTTCATGGCTTGGGATAGCGCGGGCGACTGAACGTGAAGTGGACAAAGGCGATTCAAAACAGACTGCATGTCGAACTCTACGAGTATGATCACGACGGCAGCTACTGAGCTGCCATGACTTGTAGGCTGGCAGGTGGTCAGTGAGCTTTTCACGTAGTCATGATGGCTTTTTGAAAAGCATAAATAGTTGTTCTGCTTTCTATGGAAACGTTTAGCCCGAGAAGAAACTTTCACCGAAAACCACTGCAGAAAACAGGAGAAAAAACAATATGAGCGAAAAAAGACACCACCACTCCGGGTCTCACAGATCAAAGGGGCATCGTGGCCATCGAGAGCACGAGAGCACATTCGGACGACCAGAGATCAATGTGGGGCTGTAAGTATTATGGAACACCCCTTACAGTCTGCTGCATGTCTGACCGGAAGTAGAGAATTGAGGAGAACCACAACCACATCAACGTCTAAGCAGACACGGTCTCTGTCGTGGGACTACAGCAATATGAGAATACAGGAAAAGCTTGAGAGAGAGCAAGAGAAGGAAGAGAGGGAAGAGAGAGACAGGGAAGAGAAAGAAAGAATCGAAAGAAACAGAATCGAAAGAGAGATGCGGGAAAGAGAGAGGGCAGATGAAGAGAGGCTCAAAAACGAAAGACGGTCGAGAGAAACTACACCTCCGACATATGGAGACCGGGTTGGAGACCCAGTGGAAAGCCGGGCGCTGATAAGACTTCCCACGCAGCCTCCGGAGCGTCCACGCGAGAGAGAACGGCACGGAAGAGGCAGACGAGGACGCGAGAAGCCCAAGGAAACCATTGGGTTTGGATTTACGTTTGACATCAACTTCCCATCGAAGTAGATCGGACATGAATCTGATGTTAGAATTAACAGTTCTATCTAGGACTAGTGATGCAAGTATCACTCTTTGATGTGTCGGCAGTGACAAAAGTCTGCATAGAAGACATCGGAGAAGAAGGAGCAGTTATCCACTGCTCGCTCGGAATGGTATGCGGGCTGACATTGACAAGGCCGTAGTCGCAGTTGTTTCCGCTGCATTTGGATGCATGGCGGGGCGGCTGTCTGTTGAAGGTCTTATTACGCGAGTAGTCTGCACAGGCAATGCAGGTCTGGCAGTCCTGGATGGCCTGTCGGTGCGTGCAGATGTTCAGGGGTGAAGTGTGGCGGAAAGACATGTTGTGGTTGGAGTATGATTTGAGGAAAGGTGAAAAGCCCATGTTCATGTCGAAAGGGACTATTTAACGCAAAGTGTCTTTGTTCAGAAAATACAGAGATATTCCAGGGCTCTTTGTCTTCTGGATGCAGCGATGTTCATGAACAATAAAATATCCCCTTGTTTCTATTTACAAACAACCAAAGACTAATGTTTTCAAAGAACATTTGTTCACGCTTTGTTCACCCCTGTTCAAAAACATTCTTTCTCTATAAAAAAGAGTTTCTGTCCGCATATTTTGATTATTCTGCAAACAAACTACTCTTTTTCCCTTTCCCCCCCTTTCATTCCTACCAGCATCTGTCGCCCGCACAACATCATGGGTTCGGACACATCCCAGAAAATCGAGTACTGGCCGGAGCTGCACGACCACCTCCAGCAGGTCCGCAACCACGCTCACGTCCAGTCCCGCTATTCCGAGTGCTGCATCTGCTATGACGAGCTCAAGGTCACCGGCCTCAACGGCTTCGAGGGCTATGCCTCGGCTGAGGAGTGCGAGCACAAGGACATCCCTCTAGTCCTACCGTGCGGACACATCATTGGCCGGACATGTCTTTTCCTAATCAGCCACAAGCCGAGCACCCCCGCTCTCTGGGACCTCTATAAGGAAGAGGACCACATGGACAAGTGTCCCCTCTGTGGCTGGGCCTTCTACATCAACGCCACGTCGGGTTGGGTGGATGCCATCCACGCTCCCATCTTCCGCGATGAGGACGAGACGGTGCTTCCCCAGTGCCTGCCGCGTCCTCGAAACACCGCCCCCAACAAGGAACGGTGCCGTGGCGATGTGCTGGATGAGACGAGTCTGACGCAATGTTGGGGTCTCAATAGTGGCAAGCCCTTTGATCGAAGCCGGTTCTCCCAGATCACGGCCCAGAAGGAGTGGCGACAGGGGCAGTGGTGGCAACGGTTGACCGGGTGCGTGTGGCTTGCTGGCATCTTGGCGGCCTACCTGGACGTGTCTGATAAGATCGACCACGCAGGTCTCTCGGACAAGCAAAAGGACAAGATCATGGCTTCACTGGTCCAGTTGGTACAGCTGGCACTGCTCTGGTTGTTGTTTTTCAACTTTGTAGCCGTTCTGCTGCTCGTTGTGCTCTTCGTCCGCATGTTTTAAATCGATATCCTTACGAACCAAGAAGCTGGTCTTCCCAAGTGAGTGCCGTTTATCCAGTACCAACCGTTGACCGGTTGGCGTTAAGTCGTTGGTTGCCGGACAACCGCGGCACGGAAAGAAACAAAGAAAGAAAGAAAGAAACGAAAACTAAAACGAAAACTGGAGAAGGTAAGAAAACTAAAGTAAGAAACTAAAAAAATATAAATCAATGAAACCAACATACGCTTGTGCTCCTTTCCTATGCACTGTGATCCTATGCCTCGTAATTCCATTAAACACTGCTGGTAACTTCCATCTGTGACAATCGGATTGTACACGACATGTTCTCATCAAATGAGACACTGCAAACTACTCCATATTCAAACAAATTCAGTAAAATGCATTGAAGCCTGGAAGTGAACATAGTAAATAAAATTCCAATGACTTCGTAGATGCATGGGAATATGAAGGGAGCGTTTTTCTTGGTAGAAAGAATACTCGAACTCGACATCCAGCTCTACACCCCAGCACTTGTATCTACCGCGTATCCGCTACTACTGTTGCCACTATCTCGTAGCCATGGCGGGAAACGCCCCCCTAACCAGCGAACAGTTGCCTTTGCTCTCTTCTGGACGGCTGGTACAATAAACTTCAGATAGCTATCCAGTTATTGGCCACCATGATGACTGCACTGCAAGTTTCAGAGAGAGTTCGGCCCATCTACACGAGGTTCCGGCACAACCTGTCCCTGGTCACAGGGAACTTGGAGACGTTGAGAGAAAAGTATCATAAAAAAGCCGAAGGTGCGGGAGAGGGCAGTAAGGGGAACAAGAAGGACATGGATATGTACACGAAGTTCACCGAAGTACTCTCTGTGTATGCTGAATTGGCCGATGGGGAGATTATGGGCCTAAAGTCCTTGTATGACGCTATTCAATCTGGCGAAGCGGTCGAGGAACAACTGCAGGCAGACTTTGACCAGGCCGTCGAGGAGCTCGACAAGATCGTAGCTGTACTATACCCCATTGTAGCGCCTGCGCGGTCAAAGAAGTAGAGCGACAGGGGAGAGACTACGAAGTAGAACGAGAAGGAAACGGAATGGAACAGAAGGAGAAAGAGATAGTAGTATGACATATTGATACCCAGTGTTCTCGCACGGTCATGACGACAGAATCAAAAGGATTTCTACCGAGAGCCAACATCTCTCTTGACTAATATGTGAACGCAGTATGTACACAGTAAGAAAAGATGATTCTTGGAGATCACTGAAAAGCATAAAAGCCATGAATTGTCTTCCAAGACCTTGGAGGTGAAGTGTATGCATAACATTGCCTTTACCTTTTACTTTTCACTTTTATTTTTATTTTTTTTACTTTTCGGTGTTACCTTTATATTTCTATATTTTCTTTTCTTCCAGGCCAATGAATTCTTTCCCTTCTATGACCATGGGCTCCAACATCACTGTCGAGGACTACTATGCAGCTCAGAACTTGGGCTCTACCAACTTCATGAACAACTGGCCATCGCAGCAAGTCCCACAAGTCCCAGGTCAGACCTTTTATTATCCTATCGGACAGGACACCGGCCAAAACATATTCCAAAACATTCCATTCCAGGGCTTTCAAGTTCCATGTATCATGCCAACGACAGAGGCTCAAAGCAGAGTTATCTGGCCGGCCGTGCCCACTCCCGTGCCCGCTCCAAACATGGCCTGCCTGAACAAGGTTTCGGGTAGCAAAGTCACACGGAATAGATCTGAACGGAAGTTTTCGTCGCCGTCTTCGTCTCTGGAAGAGGTCATGCAGATATCTCTGAATGAAAAGGAGAAAAGGGCGACAGAAAGCGACGAATACAAGGCCAGAATTCAGAGAGTCAGAACGGCCAGGACGAGACGAGAAAAAACGACCCGACTCTTTGAGAACGACGAAATCAAGGTCGACAATAGCCTGGTCGACAGAGCGGCTGCGCGTGATGTGGCCGCAAAGATCCTCTCTACACAAAGAGAGACGGATATGGACCCGTCTGAGAAGCATCTTGACGAATATGAAGCTGCCACATACAGCTGTGAGATGTTGAACCCACACACGCGGAGCTGGGTCAAGACGGAAATGGCTGCACAGGATGCTGCCAAACGGGAACTCGATATGGCACGAGGCAGATTGAGAAGCATGGGCTCAGTTCCCAAGAAAGAAGACAGCGTGGGCGAAACCAGCAAAAAGCAAAAAGACCAACCTTTCAAAGGCAACCAAGACACGTCTATACAGGATAAACCCTCTCAGGGAAGCCTGCTCGGCAAAGGCGTACAAAAGCCTCCCCGTCACCGGTCTCCGCGTCATACTGCCTCCCAGAACAAAGGCAAGCCGGAAAAGAAGTTCAAGAAGGACACGCAAAAGTCTGTGGGCATTCGTGCGGCTGTCAACCGCAGGCTCATGGAGAAACGGGCCACACCGCATGACACCAAGACGTCTCAGATCATCAAGCAGAGGCTGGCCGAGCATGAAGAGGTCGACCGGATCATTGCCGAGCGGACGGGCGAGGCCGATCACAGTGACTCTGAAGACAGTGATAGCTGGCAAGCGCTGGCCCGGCGGAGTGGTCGCTTGCAGGTGTATCTTCCTTCGGCCGAGGATCATCTGGCCGACTTTGAAAAGCAGCAAGCCGACGAAAAGGCTGGAAAGGGAAAGGGTAAAAAGCCAGTTCGCCCGCACAAAGATATCACTCGGAATCCAGAGCTGTTTGATTTTTCTGGAAACCCTACGTGTGATAGTTCAGGCAAACCCTACTCGCCGGACTCGAGCTCGACTATCGATGGATTGGAGTCTTTAAATGGAAATAAAACCGCGGAGATTTCTGGAAGTTCTGGGAACTCTGGGAACTCAACCGGAAACACAGAGGGCAACGCTTCTGGAAGCTCATCGAGTACAGCCACTGAGAACTCAACTGAGAACTCGGCCAGTAGCTCCGCCTCGACTGGCAACACTTCTGCCACGACTACTACGGCAAACACTCCAGGGGGCTCTACAGGGAACCAGACTGCGACCAACACAGACCCTACGGAAAACCAGCTTTTCACAACAACCCCTGCAAATGTCCCAGTGACTGCAGGTCTTCCGGTCACCACCGTGACAAATCCTGGAAACCCTGCCATCGAGAACAACGTCCTGGCTTACAACAACCTTCATATGCACGAGAATGCCCCTGTCATTCCACACATCGAAGCCCATCCTGCCCCTACACATCCAGCCTTGTTCAACCATCCAATGATGGGACATATGGGTGCCATGGACACACCGCAGATCAGCAGGATCAGGTCCAGGACTCCCAACACTGGCCCTTCGACTCTTGACGAGTCTATTCGTGCTTACACCGTGAATCCGAGCACCATGACATATGCCACAACTACGGGAACCATCATGGAAGACACAAATGTCCCCAACACGACCACGGGAACTGCTGGAAACACTGCTGGAAACGGCACAGCCAATAGCTTCACCACGAACAACGCATACACTACTGGGACCACTGGGACAACAGCTGCTGCGGACCTGATGAACCAACAACCCACAACCACTGGGATCCAAACCACAGGGTACGCATCAACCGGAAGTGCTTCGTATACACAAAATACGGCCCAGCACAACACGGCTCAAGCATCTACAAGCCAAGTCACGGCTAACCAGAACACAGCTTTCAACACAGCCCAGACTACTACACCATCCAGCCATCCCCCCAACCAGCACAGCTCCAACCAATCCAGCCAGTCCAGCCAGTCCAGCCAGTCCAGCCAGTCCAGCCAGCAATCCAATTACCAGGCCTCCAACCACTCCAGTCAACCTTCCAACCATTCCTACCACTCCCACTCCAACCCATCCCCATCCAGCCACCCCAACCACTCCAGCCAACCCTTCAACCAGGCATCCACCCAGGTACCTACCAATACGGTACCATTCAGACCTCCCCAACAGTCTACCAACCTGGATATGACGATCTCGGATATGGCAATCCCGGCCATACCGTCCCAAGATCCAACCTCTCTACCTACACACCTCCCAGGCTCCAGGGACTACAGCTCAACCTCCCTCCCATCCTCACGCCTCCGCCCGGAACAGTACCAAGTACTAGCGGAAGCATGTCGTCGTCAGATCAGCATACTTAGAGGCGGCGTCACCGTCAGCGACTTTGCTGCCAATTTTGTCGGTCTCGCCCCAGACTCCACGGATGCCTTCTTCGAGGCTGTTCAAGACGCCCGCGAAACAGTCGACTATCTCGAGCGCCTCTATGAGTTGTACCTTCACCGCTCGGCAGACGAGAACTGGCCCATGTTCACAACCCCTGAGCAGGACGAGACCCTCTACCAGCGGTTTGTCGGCGGTCCCGTTTTCACAGAAGACAGTGCCCTCCTTGAGCGATGGGTTCACCGAGCTTGGACGAACGCCATGCAGATCTCCATGGGACTCGGAATGGAAGCAGGCATGGGTCCGACGGGCCCTGTCTTCCGTCGCGATCCCAACAACTCCTACGAGCCGACACGTCCGTTCCTATCGATCACGGCTCCGGCTCTCCAGGGTTTCCGCAACCAAGTGATGGCGCTTTCAGTGGAGATCGAAGGGCGCGTCCATCAGATTCGGGATGTGGCTGACTTTGAACTGCCTGCTGTACAGGGTCCGGCTACGAGCAGCCAGGGACAGGGACTGCATGACCGTCTTTCGGATGTCCATCTGGATATAATCTGAATGTTGAGAACCACCAGAATGTTTAATTTGTTGTTTTGTATGTTTCTATAGTTAGTATGCTTTTATTCAACTATTTCACATATCAAAATAAATGAATCCCTGCCTGACCTATACATGTAAAGCCAAAGGTCAATGTTGGTCACTTGAATGTACTCGTACTCGCCAGCAGAACATTATTCGTTCAAAGTGGCCTCTATTCACTTACACTCTGAACCATATTTTCATCCCTTCATGGCGATTTCTATTGTCCTTCTATACACTGTGTTCTTTGTGAAGAGTACATCTGCCCCTAACTCCCGAGAGAACCCTATTTTTAGCCACAGTCTCACGAGACACAGTCGCCACGTCCGACGTTATATTTCTCGGCATCGGCGCCACTGGCACGTTGTATGGAAAACGGAACACGGAGTACGGAGGATTTAGGCACTGAAACTGCCGGCCACGGGCCCGTGAACAACACGCCCCTGTTCTATAAACGGGGTGCATTACTAAGCCCACCAATCAGGGGCCATTGCACAACGGCATGCTTGTATCCGAACTGGACTTTCTTTCATCGAATCTTCAGCTAAGGTCTTACCAATGACCAACAGCAAAGCTAAAGCAAAAATAGGCGAGCTTCCCCTCACCAACAACCATTCTCTGTCCCGGCAAATCACGAGCGTGGGATTATATGATGCAAGAATGATCTGATGCCAGTCGATGATGAAAATAAGAGGCAAATATACAATAAAGAGGAATAAAAAATAAAAAATGAAAACGAAAGAAAAGAATCGTAACGAACCCAACGCATGATGTATGATGCAAAGCTTTGATCCACCATAATTGTACGAATCAGACAACTGCCGAAGAATACTCTCCTGATGATGAAACCGCTAAAAGGACGCCGCTTCAGCCGAGGCGAATCTTCCATTCGAGCTATGTGTGTTCTTTTTTTTTGTCCGCCTTATCCATCAAAGATCAACGCCGTGTCCCTTTAGCATCCAATGCTTTGTCCTCGTATGATAATGCACACCCGTCATATGATGAAATTAACCCGTTAATTCCCTGATAACCCGCACTACTGCATATGCCAGCTCATGCCCGTGAGCTGGCCGGCTTGATCAGGCTGCTCAAATCGCCGACCGGCAGAGAGAGCGGGAAGTCTGTGCTGGCCAGCATGATGGCCACAAACACCCACCAGCCAATGACGCACGTGACAAAGGTCGATGCACCCGCCGCCTTCTCGAGCTTGACGGCCAGACCTGCATTGCCCATGTAGTTTTCCGCGAGCACCCAGTAGGCTGCTGTGAGGAAGCAAAAGGCCAGGAAGAGGGTGAAGAAGATCATGACGAAGCAAATGTTGATGCGAAGGGCGCAGACGAGGTAGATGATGCACAATAGGCCCATGAACAGCGTGAAGAATCCTGGAATGTTAGAAGTGTTGCGGACTAGGAGGACAGATGTACGTACCAAGGCTGGCATTGAATCCCTGTGTCAAGAGGCCGGTACTGGCTTCCTCTCCAGCCGGAGCATACGCGGCATACGCAGCAAACGACGGGGTCAAAGTTCCTGCAAACGACAAGAAGAAGGCGCCGAACGAGATGAAGACGACAGACGAAAATGTGTTGCCCAAGACCCATTCGAGGAGGCCGCTGAAAATTTGCAGGACACCGCCAAAGAAGTAATATGTGGCACTGCAGGTGTCAGGTGTCAGGACAAGACAAAAGAAGAAGAGATGGATTTCACGCACATTCCTGCAGCTCCGTTTCCGCCAGCGCCACGCCATCCCATGAGGTCACAGGACAGCGGCGACAGCGCGATGAGGAACCCGACGAGGGCACTGTTTCTTGTCAGTGTCTATTGTATAAATAGTAACAACCCCGGAAACGTGGAGGATACGAACATGGGTGTAGGGTTGCCAAAGGTCTTGCGCAGGTCGCCCTTGACCTGGTTCTGCGGCGACACATAAAGCTTCTCAAACAGCTCCGCCGACATGGCTACACTGCCAACGGTGCGGATATGCTGCAGATGCTCGCCCTGGTCGAAAGCATCCGTATAGTTGGAGTTCCCATTGCCATACTCCTCGAGGCTGGCCTTGTCGTTGTTTGCCATGGTGTCTATTTGAAGGTGCAAAGAAAAGAATACAAGCACGTATGATCTGGAGAGTACAGAGTATGGAGGATGGAGAAATGAATTTGTTTCCAGGAAGGGGGCTTCCTCTTAAATCATACGCAGCGCTGTGTTGACTCTTCCCCCCCAGACAATGGATCGGCTAAGCGGGTCTCCCCTCCTTTCCCCTTTCCTGACCAGACAGGTATCTCGTATTGATTAGTTGGGGCTGAGGCAGACAGAACCCAATTAAGCAGATCAGTATGGACTACGGCTCCTTGATCGGCATTTGGCTCTCGGAAAACCAGGCGGCCGCTCGTCTCCTTCATCCTATTACCACATAGGACACAAAGCAACACCTCACAGAATGCGTTAGCATGGGGGTGCTCCAGTTTCTCCGCACGGGGGATCCATGGGTCACCATGGAACTACTCCGTACTCCGTAATACCCCAGAGGTTGTTGGGTCACTAAGGGACCCTCCTAAACTAGCTGGGCGACTAACAATGCGGAGAAGTTGTGGGGAGCAAAGGGCTGTCTGGATCCCAATCCCCACCATCTCCGTACGGGCGAAAAGGAAAGGGGCTGATTGTCTGCAAACGTCCTTAACCAAGGGAAGTGAGGGGAAGTGAAGGATTGAGGAACGGGCCCAATGAGCTGTTTTTTGTTGCCCCCCTCTTCCCTCCCTCTCCTCTTTATGTGGGTGCTGGCTTGCTGAGTGGCTCGCGGGTCAAAGGAACCAACGTGCGGAGAAACGGAGGACGCCTTCAAAGATACTCATCAGATACGTTTTACGAGTACTTACGATGGCACGTGTCCCGTGGTCCCAACAGGACGTATACGAGTCGGTGAGACACAATCGTAACGACTGGGACCAGAAACGCGAAATAAAAGGTCGAATTCTTGTAGTTTACGCGTTCATTCGACTTCGCCGAAATGTGCAAAAAGAGGGGGGGGATTTGAATTGTTCTTAAACAAGTACTTTAATGGGAGGACGACAGGTTATCTATATTGTCCCATACAGGAAATATAACTTTATTTCGTACAACTGCTCTATAGGCAAACAGAAAATTTCCGGGACGGCATTTACTGTCTTGATCTGCTTTTCTATGACTTTCGCATTTTAATACGAGGATAAAAATCGGAGTGTAGTCCCTAAGTTTTGAGAACGTGGTTCGTGTGTATTTAATTAAGTTTCGTTAAATGCTATAAATTGAGGCTTCTCCTAAACACTACCAAAGAGTTGTAATAATTAACAACGATAAGAAAGCTCTTAATGAATACCCATCGACAGAACAACGGTAGTTCCCTGATATCACTGGCGTCGATGTTTCAATTGAACAAGAACATAGAACAAGATACACTCGTTATTGGCCTTTGCCCATCAGCTCACAATGCGCAGCCACGTAGACAACACTGTTAGATACTCGATCTATAGAACATGCATCCCGTATTAGCTTGCGACAAGAGTTCTCGTGATTAGCTGATAGGAAAAGGACGCCGGCTTATATCGGAAATATTTCCAGAGTCACATCCACATGGCTCATTGGCAGCCCGGATGGCGTGCTGCAGCCCGCCGGCGAAATCTCCCATGCGACCGCGAACTTGTCATATCTAGAGGTCTTGCGTCCGCCACAGATTCAAATCTTCAATCCCAGAAACAGTCACAATACTTACACACTAATCATGGCACCGAGTGCAGTTGTTCCCGAGACCTCTACGGCAACGAAGCAGGTCTCCTCGAGCCCGGACTGGCTATCAGACCTCTATGCAAACGGCTTTGCAGTGATCAAAGGTGCCATCCCGCAGGAACGGGCATTGGCATATCAGGCAGCGGCACACGCATGGGTAACGTCGTTTGGCACGGAACTGGATCTGAAAAAACCAGAGACGTGGATCACGGCGAATCTGCCGGCACAGAGCAAGATCAACACCTTCCGAGGCTACTCCCTGGCACACGAAAAGTTCATGTGGGATGCACGGTTGGAGGCAGGCGTGCTGGCCGCCTTTGAGCGGATCTGGGGCACCAACGAGTTGCTGGTCAGCTTCGACACGCTCAACATTACGCTGCCCAACCGGCGCGATGTGCCCCGTAAGCCAACCTGGGAACATGTGGACCAGAGCCCATTTCGCCATGGGCTACAGTGTGTGCAAGGGATCATCAATCTGTCACCGTCCGGACCAGAAGACGGGGGACTCGTGGTGTATCCCAACAGTCACAAGCTACTTGAAGAGTTTTTCGCCACACAGACAGACCAAGCATTGTGGGAGCAGTTGGATCGTTACATGTTCGACGCCAAGGAACTCGACTGGTTTCATGATCGTGGCTCCCGACCGTTCAAGGTGTGCGCCGAAGTGGGCGACCTGATCGTGTGGGACAGTCGGTTGATCCACTACGGCTCGGAGCCCACAGAAAAGAGCAGCCAGATTCGTACGATCATCTATGCATCGTACACGCCGGCACAATGGGCACATCCCGACCAGCTTGCACTTAAGCGGGATGTCTTTTACCGGTTCGGCGGCACAACGCATTGGCCGCACGACAACATTGTGGCACGGCCGACGCAGGTGCTGCTCGAGGACGGCACTCGAGATCCTCGTGATCGCGACCAACCATTACAGCTTCCAGAGATGACGGACAAACTGCTCAAACTTGCTGGGGCGAAGTCTTACTAAACCATTGTTGGATAACGTAGTTGATAAGCGAGTGGATCAGACAAGCGAGTGGATCACTTTACTGTCAAACAATCACTTTCTATTTTCAACACGTTGTTCTTTACAACAAACGATGGAAACTACTTCTCTAGAGGGCAGAGTGCTCTTAGCTTTAAAAGCTATTGAAAAAAATAAGGATTTCAGTATTCGAGCTGCTACAAAGGCCTACAACGTCCCATATTCAACACTTCGGAATAGAATGAACGGCCGACGCGCTCGACAAGATACCCGCGCTAACTCTTCGAAATTGAAAGAGCTGGAAGAGAAAGCTCTTCTCCAATACATTCTCGACTTGGATGCGCGAGGATTCCCCCC